>CM043116.1:288329-888329 GCA_023701765.1 Hylyphantes graminicola | reverse complement strand
AATTGGTAAGAAGATGTTTTTTAATAATCATTAAATAATTTTACACAAAATAGTAGAAGCAATTTCAAAAAGTGGGATTATAGAGACCTGTAAGTTATCTACATTTATTATTTAAAAAAAAAACATTTGTAAAAGTATTCAACACAGCCGGAGAAATGCGGCAATGAAAATAATTATTTTCCTATTATAGATTAACGCTGAGGCATTTTAGTTTGGAGTCCCGTGGTCCAGCGCGCCCCTTAAGAAATATTATATTACAGATTTTTTTGTAATGCAGTAGTCGGCAATATTTTCATTTAAAGGGGGTTCATGTTCGTTGAGAAACTTGTGAATATTGCTTGCCGTCTTTTGTCTTGAGATCATAACTGGCAATAGGATTAAAAGAATAACCATTTTTTCAATTTTTTTTCTATATAGGATGTAGTCTACGATCTCCCTGTCAAAGTGGGTTTTTTTTAAAAGCCAGGAAAATTTTAAAAAACAATGATGTCCCACAACATTCCGCTTTTCACCGCAACAAAATGCAAGCAGTTAAAGGGTTGCTGGACCACACCCATCAGAGGAGAGCGTTCCTCTCTGTGGCGTGGTCCACCCTATATCAGCTTCGGATTAAATGGGTTTTATGGAAATGAGGTGGCAAAGTAGCCACTTCGTTGCCATAGTGTCATTTTCAGACACATTGTTTATTTTTTATGCCAATAAATGTACCGTTAAATTAACACTTCATAAAGTTTCTTCCATAAAGTTTCATTTTTAAGGGGCGTATAGGGATGGATTCAAATGAATGTTTAATTTGACTGGACAAGCCTAACCACATGAATTTGGTGTTAAATTAATGTGAAGAACACGATTTAAGTTATCGCTACTAGACGAAAGACGCGTCCCTCATTTTATTGAAAATTGTAAGAATTAGATGAATAAATTAATTTTCATCCTTTCCATACTTTTAGCTTCAACATTACTTTTGACATTATTGTAAACTGTGTCACCTGTCACATTGAGTTTTTTATAGATATAATCCCAAAATTCTGTTTAAAATGTAATTTTTTAATGAAATAAGTAACATAATGTGCATCTGAGTACATCGACATAAGCCCTTTCCCCTTTTATTGTTGCCACATTTATCAGTATTACAAACCATAATTTGAATCGACAAAATTAAAGGATGTCTTGCTTATAGATATATATACCTACAATGTAAAAAAAAATACTCATACAGAATAAACAACACAATATATTAACACGTTGGATGCCACTGACTCCTTAGGGAGTCGCGTGGTTCCGATTCACCGATAACAGCACATTCTGATGAAATTCATAGTACCATTTCGCCAACCGTTCTTATGAGTTCAAGTTCATTTGTAACTTTTGCAACCGATCCTGCTGGGCTTTTAATAATGCTTGATGATTTGAAAGAGAGCATTCTATTACAAGTTACGAGGAAATTAAATACTTCGTCTCAAGTGTAGGGCGACCAGACACCAGACATACTGGATTTCGTGGTGTGCTTCAGTTTGTTATTAAACAATCTAGCTATAAAGAAATTGCAAATAGTCTGCTTTATTTTTTTTTCAAACAAAAGCTAACCAAAAAATGTGAATTATGAAAATTTAATGATGATTTCATAGTCGAAAAGTTAATCACTGAAGCATATCTGGTAATTGTCTTTCAATTCAATAATTACTGACACGATGAGTTATCCGGTTGGAAAAGGCCAGGAACATTTCCTCGTATTTTTACGACTAGCTGTCGTGTAGCTTTGGTTAGCGACGTTAATTCAACCTAACCTTGCAATTTTACGACCTCGAACTAAGATTTGTGCTTGTTCGAAAATGAAGAATAGTTAGTTCATATCCATTGCAACCGACAGGTTTAAAAAAAACAGGATATTCTTCTACTTTATCAGCCTCTATCGATAATATGGTGGCAGCGAATGTGTTAAGTAAAAAAACAGCCCCCCTCCCCCTGATTTTAACCGCGTAGAGTACTAGACGGAAACTGACCCATCATTTCAACTGTTGGTGGCGTCGAAACAGATCAGTTGGGAGAGGGAGAGTGAAGTCTAAGAAGTTGAGTTGGAATGAAGATTTAAAGGCCCTTGGTTCCAACCCCGGTTCGGCGATTTATTAATACCCGGTAGTAGTGTCGTCAGTAACCCCCCTCCCCTCGACCCCACCCCCATCACTGGGGAGAGGCCGATGGAAGGTACATTTCGCTTTTTTTCTTTACAATTTGTCTGTTAAAAAGAAATTTATTAATTGACGCTACAATTGCCAATTATTCGTATAAAATAAAAATGATTTCTATAAATTTTACGGTATTTTTCGGGCACACCATTTTTTTTTTTTTTTTGTAAAAACTACAGACTTTTTCTTACAGTGTACTAAATGAATATCTCGCCTATTTTCGGGCCAGCAGCAACCGGCCGGCCATAAATCAAGCAGTGGCGGCGCAGAAGACAATGCGCTGTTATCGGGCGCGGGCGGGTGACACGCGGGTCGACACCCAACACAAAAGAATGGCGGCGAAAACGTGGCCGCAGATTGACGAGGGAGGAAAAAAAGGAAAGGTCGTATCATATTTTCTCAAATCCTTTTGCTTTTAAACTGAAGTAAACTTGGTGGCTTTTGAAACCCAGAACTTTTTTCAGGACCCGACCATAGGGAGATGTATCATTAGACTAGAGCTACTCGAGTCTCGAGGGCAGTTGGCTAAGGGCGTCGACATTTAGAGCCACAGTCAAGTGACGCGTCGACACCCGAGTATGCTCTCGAAACAACTTTTAGGATCAACAGTACTTTATTCCCACTTCAAAGTCAAAGAACATTAAAAAAAATAGCATTTTAAGTTTTCAGTCAGTTGTTTAATGAAAAATCCCATTTGGTAAAGTAAGGTTTGAATTATCGTCGCACTAGAGCTACACGAGGGCTATTGGCGACGGGCGTCGTATTTTAAAATCCCATTTGGTGACAGTTCATTTTTCATTGAATTTTTTAACACAATGAATCAACCGTTCGCAATCGTACATTCCGCTGAGCGACACCGTATAATTGCAAAAATTCCCTCTTTTTTGTGGACTTCCCCTCGGTTATTCCGCAAGTAGCAACTGCGAAGAAGCAGCACACGCCTGCCTGCTATAAATGGGTCATGCCGCCGCCGCTACACTGGCTGCAATTAGCGGGGGCATCGGGACTCGGGTAGCGGTTGCTTCTTCTTCTCCTCGCACCCGCATCCACACCACGAAACACAGGAGAAAAATTACTTCCAAGAAAAGTGGTGAAAGTGGCTGATTTTATACTATTTCAGGGGTAAGGTCAATGTTGGGCATTATTCAATTAATTTGACAATTATCTTGTTAAGTGATTAAAAAGTAATTACAATTAAATTAATTACAATTAAGTTAATCACATTTGAACTTTTAATTGCACCTCGCAATTAAATGAATTTAATTATAACGTATGCCAATTGTAACACACAATAAAAATAATTGCAATTAACTTTTTTAGTTGTTTTATGAAACAATTACAACTTACTTTGTGCATTAAAACGAAATGAGTAAAGGTTCAGGAAAATTAAGCTGTAGGTCTTAGACTTAGAACGAATAAAAAGTGGTTAATCGTTATTTTTAATTAAAATTAACAAAACAATTGAAAATTAATTAATCGTTAATTGTTACTACTACAGTTAACAACGAAAGTAATTGTTGATTGAGATTCAAGCCATACAAGACAAAACCAGCCAACTATCCAACAGTTTAACCACGTTTTTTTTAAGGGGGTATGGGACACAAAATCCTCAAAAAAATCAAAAAAATTATTATTATCATAAAAAATAACACAAATATTTTAGAATAATTTAAAACAAAAATTTTATTTATATCTGCAGTAGAACGTGAGATATGTAGTTTTTTGTGTCATGACATCTGTGTTGGCCAACCACGTTTATAATCTTTGCCTCCTCGTAATATTAGATAGGAATAACGTTATCGAATCCTTAGTTGTTCGGTCGGTTTGGAGCGCTTCAGTAAGGAAAGTGATAAACTTCAAATCTGTTTTTCTCCTTGATCGTGTTTTCGATGATTTTTAGACTTTAAATTGATATAACTCAAAATCTACTGCCCATAGAGTGTCAAAATTTTTTACTCATATTTTTTAAACATATATCTTTAATTTGTCTTTAGGGATTAGTTGTAAATAGTTTATTTCTTTATTTATTAATTTTTATAAATAAAGTGAACCTTTGAAATTATTAAAAAAAACTTCAATAATTTTTTAAAAAAAAACTATGGCAAATATGAAAAATCGGTAAAGACAGTTTGTTAAATACATTTTTCTGTTTATGAAAATGCTAAACATTTGTTAGCCAATAAATAAGTTTTTGACTTATAACAAAAATAAGAGACATCACTTTTTGACACATTTTATTTTTTTAAAAAATAAATAATGATAATTTAAAACCTTTGACTATCTAAAAGTGTAAGTATATTTAGTATACATTTATGGAAAAAAAATTATATTGATATCTGCAATATTAAAGAAAAAAGTTGAAAGTGTCCCATACCCCCTTAAGTGGCGAAATCTTGTATGCAATGCATCGTTAAGTACAAGCATACAAAAATTCAATAGCTTCAAATTCAAATATATGCAACTTGATACCAAGAAATATTTCATAAATCGATCTACAGGCATTCAAGTATCTAGTTTTACACTTTTATGTAATTTTTTCCAAACTGGCACACGTAAACTGTTTCTGATCTCATACACGTTATATATAAGAAATGGCTACACAAGTCTGTAATAGTTAATGAATATCCAAGCTAGCCAAAAGTCTACACGCTACTACGAACGTGCAGCATGAATCCGAGAGCTTGCAATTAGCCTTTATCTCATTCCAAATACGAGACGAGGGAAGAAGGCATGAGAAGGCACAAAAAACACGAAGTCCGCCCGTTCCTCGTATCTAAACAGAGATTGCAACGATTGCGAAGAAGCGATATTTCTTTAAAATAAAATCGGATACGTTGCAGGGGAAGCGGAACTAACCGCTTCAAACGCAATCGTATATTCCCACATTTCTGAATGATATTATTGCTTCATATTATTTATGAATTAATTGTGGTGCTTATTGGTATACGAAATTAAAAATGATTTAAATTAGGGCTTTTCATTCAGAGAAAATAAATTGTGAGGCCGAAAGCAAAATGTATATACACTCTTAAAACAAAAGAATGAAATCCACTCCAGTAGGAGAAGTGCATTTTCTACACTGGAGAGCAGTGAATATTAACTCAGCCTGAGTTAAAACCACTCGTTTGGAATGATCCTGTTGAAGATTTAACACACATAGGATCCACTCATTCGGGGAAGTACATTTTCAAGACTGGAGGTGTGAAAATTAACTCAGACTGAGTTAAAATCGCTCGTTTGTTTTAAGAGTGCATGTTAAAGAGAGGAATGCATGTTGATGGATACAATCATGGAGGCTGCAGGCCACCAAAGCAATGAACAGCCTGTGACGCTTGTTGTCGGCCTAAGTTTGACTCACTTCATACTAAATTGAACTTTGAATTAATACGCAAGTCAGCAAAAGGCGTAGTTTTGGTCCCAGTACAATCCCTATCTAGAGGCTCTAGTTCCGACGACGACGGGTGAAGAAAAGAAAAAAGAATGACTCCGTGTAAAACATTTTCAAACATGCAAGATGGATATTGGAAGGGAAGCAATCTTCTTTCCAAATGGACGGGAGAAAATTTAGTGCCACGTGAAGAACAGCTGTACGTCTTTTCAGTGTTTTATACATATGATTTTGCTTACTATATTTGAACTCCTATGATACAATAAATACACGACCGGGTGCATCTGGGTTTATATTGCATCAGTCATCTCAATTACAGGTTGTATTTGTATTTTGAATCAGCCAACAATAAAGTTGTCGGGAAAAAGCGTCATAAAATATCTATGGAGTCCGTTGGCAGATGGAACATTGAAGCAACAAGTAAACATAAGAATTGAATGGCTGCTTCAAATTTTGTTCAAATGGACACTACATACGCTTTTACCCGATGCATTCGCGGGAACCAAAAAAAAAAAAAAATTCTTAAGTGAAAGTGTTTTTTACAAATAGCGATCGTCGTACTACAAATGCAAAAGATTTTAAAAAAAAACCAAGAAAGTTATATATTTTCCTTAAAGTTATCAAACATAAGATTGATGTCAAATATAAACAAGGGGGGCAGGACCAAGCTGTTACTTTTCCACATCTTTCTTCCACGAAAAACTTCTCCCCCGCTGTGCATCAAAATGGACACGGGGATAAAATGTAAAGGCCAGCAGAATTAAAGGCTTAAAGAAGCGAATAAAGTGTAATAAAAAATGGAATGTTTATTCTGAAGCTCAGCGGGATATTTGGCGCGCAAACTATGCTACACAAACATTTCTGCGAAGAGCCGAAAAGGCGTAACTCCAATAACGTAAGGTGAAAACAGGCATGAGTGTTTTCTTTAACTAAGTGCCTTAAAAGCAAAAAAAAATCCATTGCCACCAAATATAGGGCATTTGAGCTTCTGTGATCATGCAAAGTTCGAACAGAGCATCCAAGATTAGCCAACTGCAGAGCGCAAATATTCTTCCCTTACAGTCAACAGTATCATTCACTCCAAATCATTCCGTTAAATGGAAACAAATGCTTCCTCCTTTAGACATTTTTAGTGAATTGTTCTGGATACTAAGGGATAAGTTGGGTTAAATGAACGGCATATAGACCTACAGAAGGACCATTGGTGACGAACCTCATCACTTTAAATTGTAGTCAAGTGACAAGGCCGACCACCTCAGTGCCCCTGCCCTACCCCATTGCAATAATTTAACGATAAAGAAAACGTCATATTCAAATCCGTAGACCACGACAGATTTTGAAGTGCAACAGTCCATATACATCGCATTGTTTGTTGGTAGCTGCGATACATTTATAGAATGACTCGTTATGATCAACACTCTGTTTTAGAAAAATTGTTATAAATATACTTTATCGCTATACTTTAATATTTCTATGAAGTATTGCGAGTGTGACGGTCGATAGCGACCTTTAGGAAACCTTAACTTGGAACCTTAAAAGAACCTGATGCAATAGCCTCTGTGGAATGACGATTTGGAAAAGCTAAGTTATGCGAGGGAAAAATTCGAATCCCTGGTGATGGCGGCTAATAACAGTCAAGGTGCACTTAGGTGAGACAACACTCAAAAGCGAGTTGGGCTTTTTCTCCCTCTCACTCGGTTGGGTGGTTCTCCATATACAAGCTGAGTGGTGTGTAGCTCAAGAGGGGTTCATATGCACCGGGTACGGAAAAGTGACGTAACTGTAGAAAGACGAAATTTGGATTCAGAGAATCTTAGTAAAATGTATGTTATGCACTTATTCATAGTTAACATAATTTTTTCTTTAACTCCAAATCACATTTGTCAGTTTCGCCTCTTTTTATTTCTCTCTAGTTCTCTTACAGTTGGGCTAAGAAGCATGGTTTTTCACTAGAGAAAGTGAGCTGTTTGAAAAACAGTACTACGTTGGACAAAAAATTTTTAAAACTATGTTGTTACTCACATTGCCTTCTTCGCAGCACAACCTTCGGACCAGCACTCTGAGTATATTAAGAAAGACGTGGACTGATGAAGGCGAAATGCCACTTAAAAATTGCCAGGTTTTGTCGTTCAGCCAAACTATAAAAGGATCACGGATCAAGGATCAAAAATTAAGTATATATTATAGGTTAGACTTGAAATAACGTCGTATTATAGAACCACATGGAGACCATAGGAAGTAAAACTAGAGCACATTAAAAAAGGTGACTGTCTCAAAATTACCCCAACCAACAACCTTACACTACATTTAATGAGAAAAAAACTAAGTCGCTTAAGGACCTTGTCGAGATGGTTCAATGTGAAGTTCACGGACTTCGAGGGTCCTGGACCCTCGTATTCGTCCTGAAATCGGATAAGAGGACCCTCCTACAAGAAGGGTATTGGGTTGTCCCACATTTGAGAGGTCCACGAATAAGTGAACCCTGGGTCCACCCATCACGTGAGACAGGGACGGCGTTTACGAAACCCGAATTATCGAGACTCGTGCGACATTGTTTCTTTCTCCACCTACAAGGAAAGAAGCAGCCGCCTTCTTCTGTTTGCACAGCTTTTTTCCTCGTCTGGACGACCGGGAGCAGCAGGAAGACCAAGTTCATTCATCTGGAAAAACAGAGGAATCGCGAACGGAACGGCCCATTACGGTGCCTGAAATCGCAATTGCGTCATTTTATCGGTAATTTACGCATCATCATTTTCTCCCTGATAGTGAGACAAGGGAATTCCAAATACAATGCACTCTCATTAACCTTAAGTAACACCCTCTCCCCCCCATGCAAAAAAAACCCTCTTGGATAAAGGTATAAACCCGTCACTTGGCTGTCCAGGTTTTCCAACTACACACAATTTTTTTTAAAAAAAAATTTAAAAATTTAATTTCAATAGATCTTAAAATTTGAAGTATGGGGGAAGTAACTAATAATCTTCTGAAACAGAAGTATAGTTTTTTTTTAATTTAAAGAAACTAAATACGGAATAAACATTTTAATTTCATTCAGCGAAAACGAATTTGCTTGCCGTTAAACTCCGAACTCAAGGGACAAGGTCAGCACCTGAGTGAGCGGGGAAGACGCAATTCAACCTGGTGTAGCGACATCAGTATTCAGTACCACGAATAGATTTCACGATCAACAGATATTTTCACTCGTTACACTAAAAGCACACACTATGTCGCCCTTCCAAGTACTGACAGCCCCTGAAATGTTAATTTGGTGTTTCTAAGTGACTGTGACAAGTTGTCAACACTGGGCATCGTATTTTTGTAAATTAAGATTTTTATTTTACACACAAGAGTTCGCGTAAAACCCAACTTCTATCCGCAGCACAGGCATGACTTGTTTGAAAGGGAATTGCACAACTTCCCACAAAGTTGCGAGTCACTGTTTTCGTCTAAAGTCATTGCACCACAGAAATCGGCACGGCATTTTTCCGGATAAGAGCAAACACTCTTTCGGTTTCCGTTGTCAAAACTTCACTCTGCGGCAAGACTGTCTTTATTCCGGAGTTCGGGGTGTTTTATCGTCAGAGTTTGTTTTACAAAAGTAATTCTTAATTTCCTTTTTATCCACTCTTTTTTTTAATATGCATGCAAAGGTTTTTCCTCTGACAATTGATTTTCTTGAGGTCCGAAATGATGCTAAACCTTCGAGACAACTTCGGTCATTTGAAATTCGGTTGGGTGACGTTGCACCACAGATTACGGATTGGCAGTAGAGAATCAGATCCGGATTTCTAAATAAGCTAAGTAGAGCGGCGAATTTTTAGGGGTGGCAAATTTTACGGTAAATAAAGCGGCATTCGGCATAAAATATTATTATAAAGAATATTTTTAAGAAAAAAATACAAATAATTTATATTATGCGGGAACCGGAAACGTATACATGGTACTAATATTTTGGAGCAAGCATGGTCGCTGCGAGGCCAATGGCATCCCCTCCTCCCGAATCTCAATTTTGAACGAAAAATAGAACAGTTTAAAAAATTCGCCTATTTCGCTTTCGATCAATGTGTAAATGTATATAGATAATTTCAATATGTGTACCTATTTTAAACAGCACATACCACCCTATTTTGCAGCTAACTTTTCCTGAATTGGGAGAATATTGCGGTGGTGGGGGGGGGGGGGGGGGGCTATCAATCGTAGCCCATCACGCCGGTAAATCTTTAAATCCGGCCTTGAGTAGAGGGACACACATCTGCACCTCAAACAAAAATATTTTTTTCTTGGATTCTATATTTCTATTATATTCTATTCGAGTAAATTTTGACTAATTTTGATTTAATTTCTGTAACTTTAACATTCATATAGAAAGTCTTAGACAGTAATTGTGAATAATGACAGAACAAAAGGTAGGTCTCTACTTTCAAACAAAATAAAGTGAAGGAGAGGAAGTTAAAAGTGGGGAACGAACGGATGGACAACTCTAACATGTTAATACCCCACTATTGCTTTTTTGAATTCCTGTGAAAGAAAAGCAAATGTCTCTAAAAATAAATTTGATTTCTTTTTAATAATATAAAGAAGCATCAGCAGTTTGTTTACTAGCCTATCAGAGGGCAACCAAGTGTAGATATGGTCGGAGTAGAAGGCCTTTTCCACTGGATTCTTGTGTGTGCGTCCGCCGGTTGCGAAATGCGCGTCAAGTTTGTTGACCGCTGTCCAGGCGGGTGTGACGAGGAAGGGGCGCGAGAAGGGGTGCTGCTCTTCGGGGTGAGCACCCCCCTGTTACTCTTATATAAGGTGGAGAAATGAAGTACTCCTTCAATCAGAGCCTAATTTCCGACACGGTGAGCGAGACAAGTGACCAAGGGCGTATTCAATTTCCTAAACATGGGGCCCAAATTGCGTTAAAAGCTTATTTTTAACTAAAAAAAATACCAATTTTTTTTTCTTATTCGACATCATTGTTTTGAAAAGTGAAATTGATTAATTCCGTTATTTAAAATACACTGCTCAAAACAATTAGGGGAGCACTTTGCGTACTCTTATAAACCCTTGCAGTTACAACTTCTTATTTTTGTTCTAAAAATCTAAAATTTGTGAAATTGATTCACTATGCATCTAGAATGAAATGGTAAAAAACAGTGAGACAAATCTTATTTTTTTAACTAAAATTTAAGTGAAAAAAAACTTGAATCATAATTTTTGAATAAATTATAGCCATAATTTTTGTAAAAAAAATTTGTTAAAAAAAGTTAAAATTAATTTTTAAACTTCTAAGAATGCAAGCACGAGGAATTTAGGGTCAATTTATGTCATAAAATTTTTTGGGAGTAAATTTTATTTTAACATGTTTTTCATATTTTAATTTAATTAAAACAACATTTTAAAATTCCTTAAAAGACATGATTCTTCGATCTAACGATACACAAGTGCGAGCTCAACTTAGTGAGAAAAAAATCGCCTGCTGATGATTCGAAATGAAATCATTGGGGGTGAAAGAGTTTAAGGGGTCTAAGGAGTCTTAAAAATGTGCAAAGAAGATACTACAAAGCCTAGTCTAATCTTTCATGTCATTTTTGGACTACTCAATGTATAAGTATAAATTTTTTATATGTAATTCTGCAAGATTTATTTATTATAAAACAAGTTTTAAAATTTATGAAACTTTAACAAAAACTAAAATAAATGATATTAAACATGAAGGTACTTGAACACACTGTGATTAGGCTTGCGCGGCAAATTGTGAGGTCAAAATTGAAAAAATGAATAAGAAAATGACTTTATATTGTACAAATATGTACAAACAAAGACTTATACCTAAATTCTCAGCTCAATTTTAATTAGAAATTATTTTTTTAAAAATTTAAAATCAAAATTTTTAAATTTTTATTAATTTTTTAGAAAAAATTTCTTAAAATAATTTCTAATAAAAATTGAGCTGAGAATTTAGGTATAAGTCCTAGTTTGTACATATTTGTACAATATAAAGTCATTTTCTTGGTCATGTGTGCAATTTTGACCTCACAATTTGCCGCGCAAGCCTAATCACAGTGTGTTCAAGTACCTTCATGTTAAATATCATTTATTTTAGTTTTGGCTAAAGTTTCATAAATTTTTCAACTTGTTTTATAATAAATAAATCTTGTAGAATTACATATAAAAAAAATTATACTCATTTATTGAGTAGTTAAAAAATTACAAGAGAGATCAAACTATGCTATGTAGTATCTTCTTTGCACATTTTTAAGACTCCTGTGACCCCTTAAACCATGCGCTCCCCTAATTGTTTCGAACAGTGTATGTTCTACTGTCGAATAGTTTACATATGTTTTAGGCTTATTAGAATTATCACATATTTTTCGAGTTTTGTTTACTGTAAAAATAGTTTACTATGCACACTAAAATTAGAATGTATGGTGAGGGAGGCCAAATTTGCTGTTAACCAGGACTCCAAAAGTTACAAGTTGGACCCTGGATTTCATTTTAAAATTGAAAAGCTCTTTTTCATTTACAAAAAGCAGTAAAAACTTATTAATTAAAAACGCGAATGAAATGCAACATTGTGGATAAATTTTAAATTGTTCAGAGAATTGTTGATAAGATTCTGAATAAATTCATTTATATGAGTAATCAAAATATATTATTTTCACCCACTGTCATCTATGCAAAATAAGAGGGAGGGGTAGTGACCCAACGCACAAGGCAGGGACAATGTGCCCGATACCCACCCCAGCAGAAATGAATGCCTTGCCAGAGTGATTCCGGGCGACATAAAAATCGACATTTACGAGAGATCACATAGAAAGGGAATATTCGATATCGCGAGGACCTTTTAGTACCCGATCTATAGGGGAGATGATAATTTATGTGGTATATCTAATATCCTTTTTTTTTTATAAGTTAGCTCTTGTATTGTAAATTTAGGAGAGGTCCTCCTATGTACGAAATGTATGGGCACTCCCTATTTTCCTGAATACTAGGGAGGGTTAGAGTGCTTTATAGTTATTTCCAGTTCTTATCATGCACACGGGCACATTTCTTAGGGACATATTTAGTTTAACCCTTTCGAGCGGAATTTCGTCACCGCGAATCGGAATTTAGGAGAAGTTTACCAAAAGGTCGTCGTTCGAAATCAAGATATAACGTCCGAAGGTAGCACATGTGGGACTCTACACTGGACCAATACAATGTTTAAATTAACATAGTTGGGCCTTCACCAGCCCAATCAAATATCACCCGTATGTTTTGATAGTTGAATAAGGCAATCAAAATAAAGTTCGCAAAGAAAATAAAATTTTGAAATTGAAATAACTATTTACTAATAAAATTAATAAAAAAAAAAAAACAACCACGACAAAGAATTTGACTTCACTGCTAACGAATGCCACTGCATGGTTCGGCGAAACCTCCTCATCATTCTAGGTTCTGGGAAACATTTCTAGATACTAAACAAGCATTTTTACATTTATTAATAACTGCATGAATCAACAAAAGTTAAGTGCGTATAATGATGCAATTTTTTTTATTGTTCTTACTATATTACAAGTACGACCATGCTACCATATTATTCTGCAAAATAACTAATGAATGACGGTTGTTTTGGTTTAAAATATTTTAAACGTGACATATAGTTTTTGAAATCGTAAACTTTTTCATTCAAGGCGATCTTGTCTCTCCGATATATTCCAGTCAGGACAATTCTACTGTTTGTCGATGGCTTTAGTAAACAATTTTCTCGATATACTATTTAATACCTCTCAATATACTTTCCTTAGGTAGGCGAATACCCAAAATTCTAAAATTTTTACTATTACTTTCATCGTTTCCAAATTTGGCATAGAGGTTTCAAATATAATGAACAATGCTTTTTGAGCAATTTTTTTATTTAAACATAATTGATTTATTTTAAACGGTGTTTTTCAACTAAGAAAAGAGGTTTACGCCAACACTTCTAGCATAAAAAGTTTTACATTAATTTACCTGAAATTTGTCACAGATGATATTTCAATATATATCTGTGCCATGAACCTCTAACATCTGTTGTAAGTATACAAGTTTTTTTTTTTTAAATGTCCAAGTGTAAGTTAATCGAAAAAAAATCTTTTTTTTGTGGTTAATTTATAACATTTTTCTTAACTTTTTTTCTTGTAATTTGTATGTTACTCTAGAGAGTCATTGCATGTATCAGTTCAAAACGAAGAATTCAACACATAATAAATGTTCATAGGATGAAAATTCAATGTGGTAGACTTGTTGGCGTAAACCTCTTTTTTTAGTAGAAAAACACCGTTTAAAATAAATGAATTGTCTATAATAATAAAAGAAAGAGTCTGTCTGTCTGTCGGTCTGTCTGTGTGTATGTCTGTGGATCACAAAAGACCTAC
The DNA here is from genome assembly GCA_023701765.1 of Hylyphantes graminicola. NCBI lineage: Eukaryota > Metazoa > Arthropoda > Arachnida > Araneae > Linyphiidae > Hylyphantes > Hylyphantes graminicola. Next base: position 874,371 of record CM043116.1, on the reverse strand, counting down.
TTAGACTGCTCTAAAAAATTCGAAATTTTTAATATAGATTCCTTTTAATACCTACGTGTGCACCTGAGGCTCAGTTTTTTCATATTTGATTGTTATTTTTAATTAATATAATTAGTTTAAAAAAAACGTCTTCCACGTGGGATTCCGGGACCATAACAGGACTTGAAAATACATGGACCGGGCCGAAACGGGGGCTTGACGCCATCCTCTATTAGTTTGATTGATTGAGTTTGGTTGAGATATGCGCTCGCTCTAAGGCTGCTTCATCCTCTATTAGTGTTTGCTTTTTTTTTAAGTTCGCATGGGCCAACACGAATTTAATTTTGTTTTGAGTGTATTTTCACAAGTAAGCATGCCTCTTAAAGGAAGCAATGCGAAGTTAACGGGTTCTCAGTAAGGCGGGACCATACTGCTAGTATTTAAATAAAAACAAAAGCCTAAATAGTATTTTTTATTATATTTGAAATCACTATGCCAAATTTGGAAAAGATTAAAGCAATAGTAAAAATTTTAGAATTTTGGGAAATTTTGGGTATTCGCCTACCTTAATAGTTTATTTTTAGTGGGAATTTTAGTATTTGATAATTATCTAGAGATTATATCGCTTGCACAATAGTGACGAACAGCGGGTATTAGCGTGCAAGGTGTCTTTACTTTCGACCTGCGGTTCTCCTAATTAATGGCCGATAAGGCCATAGAAGCTCTGTGACATCACCATCATTATCCGTCCTTTTCGGGTCGTCAGCCAAAAGAGAGGAACGAAACTTGTTCGGAATCTGAAAAGTATTCTCCCTCGTACGGGAATATGTTTCTTACTTTTTTTTGCGGGAGGGGGGGGGGGGACGCAGACAATCCCAAACTGATGGATAGTGTGACGTCACGAATAGCTTCTCTGGCCTGAGAGTTGAGTAGACCATGTGTAAGTTCACAAAAGATATTAGCTTGAACGCACGGCCAGCCACTATGAGCCAAAGAGGCACTAAATTACTTCGAAAAGAAGCGTTCGCTCACTCGAGCTGCTTCTTTAAGTATTAGAACAAGTCGATCTATCACACGACTTGTATCAGTGAGCAACCGAAATGGTATTATTATCTCGGTACGGGACAATCAACTTTATCTCATGAGATTGTGTTGACAAGAAACACAGATCGGCAAACAAAAGTCAAGTGAAACTCGAATTTGGGAATGATCTTTTTTCAAGTATAGGGGGAAAATGGTCTGGTACTTTAGCTTTTGTGCAGAAAAGCGCACCTAGTGGAAAAGAGGGTTTTACAGAACCAAGGGCGGTGAAAGAGGGAAAAGTACACCCTGGTTCCGTATGCGTTGCTCAGAGAAAAGTGCAGAAAATGGTGCATTGATTTAAAAAAAAGGTTTTTCAGGAAAATCTCATGTGTATCTAATCCATTGCAATTTTATAACTATAAAGATGTGCTAACTTGATCTCTAACGTAGAAGTTTCATTTAAAGAAATACTAGCAATGCAAAATATCAATAAAAGAAAATACAATACAGCAGCTATTTTCGAATTGCGCTACTTTTGAAGAATTTATATAACCAGACCATCTTCTTATATTTTATTTCTCCTTAAGTACAACTGATTAAACTTATGCGAAACAATATTTTATTTACTTAAGGGGTCATAGGAGTCTTAAAAATGTGCAAAGAAGGTACTACAATGTATAGTTTGATCTTTCATGTGATTTTTTTTTAACTACTCAATATACAAGTATAATTTTTTATATGTAATTCTATAAGATTTACTTAATATAAAACAAATTTTAAAATTTATGAAACTTTAGCCAAAACTAAAATAAATGATATTAAACATAAAGCTATTTGAACACATTGTGATTAGGCTTGCGCGGCAAATTTTGAGTTCAAAATTGAAAAAAAATGACCAAGAAAATGACTTTATATTGTACAAATATGTGCAAACAAAGACTTATACCTAAATTCTCAGCTTAATTTTAATTAGAATTTTTTTTTTTAAAATTAAAATCAAAATTTTTATTAATTTTTTTAGAAAAAAATTCTTAAAATAATTTTTAATTAAAATTGAGCTAAGAATTTAGGTATAAGTCCTAGTTTGTACATATTTGTACAATATAAAGTCTTTTTCTTGGTCATTTTTTCAATTTTGACCTCAAAATTTGTAGCGCAAGCCTAATCACAATGTGTTCAAATAGCTTTATCTATGATATCATTTATTTTAGTTTTGGCTAAAGTTTCATAAATTTTAAAATTTGTTTTATATTAAATAAATCTTGTAGAATTACATATAAAAAAAATTATACTTGTATATTGAGTAGTTCAAAAATTACATGAAAGATCAATTTATGCTTTGTAGTACCATCTTTGCACATTTTTAAGACTCCTATGACCCCTTAAAGCAAGGTATATATACTTTTAGCCAAAATAATTTTCTTAAAGGAAAAAGAAACTGAAAATAAAAATTCAAGTTAATTTAATAAAAAAAAGCAATCGCAACTCAGTTACCTATTCCTTGAAGTTAGCCATTTTAATTAAAGAGAAATCAAAGGGGTTTTTTTTGTAATCATTTAAAAAGTTTAACAAACTTTATTGAAAACTAAGAATGAAAAACAGAAACTGCGTAGAAGTAGTATTATACCATACATATTTTTATAGTGCGCACTGTTTTTATATTAATGATTTATTTGCCAGTTATTTTTTAAGTATGGGAATAAACGCCTAGCGAGAGCCGCCTAGAAAGTGCCCCAAAAAATGTCACTTAGCTCCGGGGAATGCGCCAAATCTGTAAAAGTCAACATTTGCCCAAAGCAAGCACCCTTGGCACACAAAGAGAAGAATTCGAAAATATAAAGCCCGAAATATGCATGTCGGTCTGCATTTCTTATTCATGTTGGTTGGTAAACAAAGATAAAAAAAAAAACCAGACATGCTCGTTGAATGCGTCCATTGATGCGTGTCAGCAATTAGCACGTGACATTCCGCCCCCCTTTCATCTACACCGACGCTTGACACAACTACTGCAACCACTTTTGGAAGGAACCTCGTACTACATTTATCAGACAGACCTCGTTGAACCGTAGTCAAGTGACCAAGACATAGCGCAAGACAGAACATCTATCAGACCTATATACACAGTTTTTTTAATTTCAATTTTTAGTAACATAATCCATTAAGATGGAGGCTTTTGTGGGCAAGTAACAGTGATTGGGAGTATTGGGACCATCTTTGTTCAGAAAATCGTTCCTTTTACTTTATTCTCTGGGGTTCAGTCGGTTAGGCATTCGCCTAGCATGCGAAAGGTCCCAGGTTCTGGTCCGGGCATCGCCAAAATAACTGCCGACAGATAAACAAAACGGACCGTGGAGCCCAAAATGTCCGACGAATAATACCCCGTGTAAAGGGAGTGCAAGTTAAATAGTCCTAACGCTACGTTCAATGTCGCCCTTAACGGTTGCGTTGGGTGCCTACTCGTGTGTCGGCTCGTCACTTGACTGTGGTTCTAAAAATATGACGCCCGTCGCCAACAACCCTCGTGTAGCTCTAGTGCTACGATAATTCAAACTAAACAAAACTTTCTTTGCTTTCTTTTTGGTTATAGGTTTACAGATTGTTAACAAAATGGCCCCGTTGCAATTTGCTTGGCCGATCTAAGGAACTGAGCTCTTGCGGGAACCTCCAGGACCCAAAGGAAAATGTGTTGTAAATTATGCATTATGTGTCCTACCAAATTATACTTAAATGATATGATAAAATGTAAAATGATAAATGAATCTAATATTCCCATTAGTATTAATTTGTATATAACTGCTTACTTTTTAGTATCAAAGGAAGTTAGAATTTTTGTTTTTTAATTTGAGCTCTGATTGAAAAAAATTTAGCCAACATTTTTGCTGTGTCATTAAAAATCGTAATTTACGCTTATGTGACTTCATCCAAAATAATCTTGATGACGTTTTTTAGAGATAAGGCATGACTTTAACATAAAAATACAGAATTTTTCAGAAAAACTTTTAATTATAAAAAAAGATACCTCGTTATACATAGCAATATTAAAGCGACAACATTCAGAAACTTTTTTAAACATTAAAACTTTCACCATATATATTAGACTTCAATACATAAGTTTTTTTTCCTTTTTTGACAAACCCGTTAGCAAAAATTATTTAATTTTTTAGCATATAATTAAGAAATTCAGTGTGCTCTTTAATAATTTTCATTCAATCAACCAGGACCCATTTTACAGCTTCAGCTAAAATAATCGTTCCGATTTCATAATAATCTTTTATCGCCAGTAATCCAGAAGAGAAAAAATCGATTTTCGTCACCACCCTTGATATTGTATTTCGAAAAGATTAAAAGATTAGAAGGGGCAGATTAGGACATTTACCAAATGCTTTTCCTTTATCATGCACCGCGTATTTTTAAAATGGTTCAAAAACCGGTTTTAATAATTTGCCTTGAAATAGACATTCATACAACTTTTCCCATTAAGATTTTCTTTTTTAAATTATATTTTACCATTTCTTATAAAACCCATTAACCCGCTGAACTATTCAAAATGAATTCCTCTCAACAATATACGTGATATTAAAATTATTGGAAAATTATTTGGACCAAAATATTCGATTAACAATCAGAGGGAATATACACACCCAATTAAATACAGATATTCTGAAACGATTTTATATCGAACAATTATGTTGGTTCACGTGACGAAAAACCATTCTTGGATTTCCTTGGTGATTGGTGGTGTGACACGGTAAGCTCCACCTACTATATTGATGAACACATTCCAGCTTTCATTTCATTCCTGTGGAACTGTTGCCACTCAACACGTGAAACATGCCCATTATGTAACGAAAACTTGAGTTTAGAAAGAAGCATAAAATGCAGGCTAATCATTACATCAGTCAGTAAGCTCATCATTTTTTTCGAATTTTTTAAGGTTCGTTCTTCAAAACTCTTAAAATTTAGTCACAAAAATAAGTCTGGTGAAAAAAAAAAGATAAAATAATGTTCAATGATAATTTCACAAATTACTCCTCCATATAAGAACTGAAATTTATAAAATTAAACATCTTAATATAAATAACCCAGGGCCGGATTACCAATTAGGCAAGGTAGGCAATTGCCTACAGGCCCCGTTCATTTTAGGGGCCCCGCAGTTTCCACTTCACAGGTGGCCCCCTTAAAATTTACGTTTTTACTCCCGGAACGATTTTTTTTTTTTTTTGAAGTCAAGAATTTGTATCGTTCCTGTTGAAAAACAAACACAGCACGTCAACACACAAGCCTAAAAGGGGGTAAAAAAAGACATATGTTCCCTAGACTAACAACCCACCCCCAACACGTACAGTAAAAGTTTTCGTTGTCTATTTCGCGGATACAATTACCACTGTATCCCGCGAAAGATGTTAGGGGCTCTTTTTGATCAGGGTTGTAACCAACACCAAAAGCTATTAATAAAAGGCACCTTATTTGGCTACTTCACTCTAAAGGGGCCCCAAAAAGATATTTTCGTTTTTTTTTTTTTTTTTTTTTTTTTGCTAAGTTTTGTTCCAAGAAGACATTTTGTAATTTTGAATGAAAAACAAGTTTTAGTAGGAGGAAGTAATTGATTACTAACGTTTATGCTTGTCAAATAAAAAAAGCTTATTCGGATTTTAAAAAATATCCTTAAATACGCTTAAGTTATAAGCATGCATTGGAGCAAAATTTATAAATGCTTTAGAATTCGTTTAAAAGAAAGGTATTATTAAAATTCTCAAAATTCTCAGCATTTTTTGCCGACTTTTCTTTTTTTAATTTTAAATAATAAAAAAAAAGAAATTTGCTATCAACATCGTAGATTTCCGAACATCTGTCTTTACCCTTCTTTCAAATTCCGTTCTAATTTACTATTAAAAAATATTTTTTTTTTCATTTGAAAGGCGCATGACAGTGTACTTTTCTTAAAAATTTAATCACTAAATTTTATGAAGAAATTTTTTTTATTTGTAAATTGCTAAAATATTTATAGTTTGAAATTAAAATTGGTCCTGAACTGAAAAGCTCAGGATCAGGGCTCCTAGTGCAAAGAGGCTAAAAAATTATGTTCCATTGTTTTTTTAAAAAAATACAGAAAAATTATTAATTTTGTTAAATTCGCTACAATTATTGCAATGTTCATGCTTTTAAATTTTAAGAACAGCTTTAAATGCAAAACAGTCATTTGATATCAAAATTATAGTTCTGATTTTTTTAAATTCGAATGAAATAAGAATAAAACCGAGTAATTCTAAATTAGTTTTCCGAAATATGCTATTTTTTATTTATGAAATATAAGTATTACGCACCAATACTCTCTATTACGCACCACTCTATTACGCACCAATATTAGTACATCAAAAATAGTAAAAAAATTTAGTTATTTGTTAATGCCATATATTTTATTAAAAAAATGACCGGTTGTCTCAGTTGGCTCGAAATAATAACTGGACAAGTCGTGTTTTGGTCCTGTGAGACGGGGAAGAGAGATTTTATTTCCTTCATTTCCTGTTTTGGGGGTCTAGGACGGGATGTCTGGTAGTCTGGATCTCAGTCCTCTATCTCTTGGTCTCCTGTCCCCACTTGTAGCAAAAACCCAGGCACAAGGCCAATGGGCAAAAATCCTCGAAAAACAGATAAGAAACTAAATTTATTGCTGGGGTGTCACTCTATGTTTGAAAGTTCAATTCAATGCTTAGCCTCAGAATCTTTGGTGTTGGCCTTTAGGGCAGTTTAGTATTTGACTTTGTGAGGAATCGTTGATTTTTTTTTCTCTGTTTGGATCGAGTATTTGTGTCATTCATAAGTGGCTAAAGGCCTGTAAATTTCATTTAATGTCAAAACTTAATATAATTGAGCTTTCGTAAAAACATAAATTTCGCTTTAATATGCGCTATTTTTATATTTGTATGGACATTAAGGTATCCGCCTACGACTACGTTCGAGGAAATTTTATTTAAAAACGGTATTTATTAAGTATCTAAAGATATTTTTAACACTTATACAGAAAAAGCAAATAAAAAATTTAAATACAAACTGTTTTTTAATTCATAAGTTTTTGACTATTTTGTAGTTAAATTAGGGAGTAAAACAATATTATTCAAAACCTGATTTGGATTTTATAAAAAAAAACTACTTAAGATAACTTAATTTTCTTTTAGTATATAACTGTGCTAACCCTGTTAAAGACAATGAACTAAAATCTAATATATGTATTGAAAAGGAAAAAAAATTATTGTTTTTCGAAACTCAATACTCAAGGCTTTCGTGAAAAATCGCATTTTTTAAAAATTGTTCCTTTGAAAAACCAGCTATAAAAATTAAATTACATATAAAACCTTAAGATTCTAGTTCATTGCTTGTAAAACAGTTTGATGAATGTGCTGGATAAAAATTGGTGAAGATATCTATAAAAATAAAACATTTTGTTAAATCATGTTTTGAGTGAAAGTTTGTAAAGCAAAATTTACATTTCTCATAAATGCTTTCTGAAACCTCTAATATTCAAAAAAAAGTGCGTTTTGAAAAGGTAAAGAATTAATAATTTTTATTACCAGACTACTAAAGCAAACTTGATAACAAACTTAAATAATGTAGCTTTGTAATAACACCTTATGTATTAAAACTTAATTTTAAAAAAACTAAGAAAAAATAATTACTTATGTTTAAAAACTTAGTTTCGGTTCTGAAATAAGACTTCCGGTTGAATTCCACTGCTTTTGTTAATTATTAAAATAATCGTAACTTCGTTTCTGGATGACATAAAATTAAAATTCTGGCAGTTTTAGAAACTAGAATATTTGGGCTATTAAGCTAATTAATAAAAATTAAATCTTGAAATCCATAAAAATAGGTATTTTAAAGTAGGCAGATACCTTAAGTGTTCTGTAGGCAATTGTTTAAATTTACCTACAATTGCGTATTTCTGTTCGAATTTAGACTCATTGGTATTTGTAAATTATTTCCTATTTTACGATCACGATATTATACAAAATGTATCGTAAAATTTAATATTTGGATGCTATTGATTTTACGTGTGTGAGTTTTGGATGCTGTCCACTGAAAAAATTGCTTAGCATTATGCCGGAAAAAAAGAGGGGGGGGGGGTATGAGGGAGAGCCAAAGGGGCCCCATCAAAATCAACTGCCTACAGGCCCCTACACTGCTTAATCCGGCCCTGAAATAACCCAAACTCCAACACCATTTTCAACATCCCTAAAATAAACATTTCACAATTTTATGGGGTCACGTGATCAGGGTTAGTGTGAACAATCATTTGTTTGGGTACCTTAGGAGGAATATGTGACATTTGGATACATTTTAATATTTTAAATGAAAATGACATTATATGCATAAATTATTTTAGCCGCACTATTTGTAAGGCTGCACGTTTTAAGACATTGTGAATCTGCCACTATACTTAATTTATATTTAAAAAAATTCTATTTCGACTTACTTTCTCCCATGCGATGGTTTTCCTTTCTTTAATAGATTTATCCACTTGGAATATCACAACACAGGAAATAAATCCACGTCACCACAAACAATAATGAAAAGTAAACAAACAATTTTTATGCGTTTTTCCACACACACACAAAAAATTCTAATCAAAATTGTGGAACTTGTCTTCACAATCAATATTATGAGAATCCCCGTAATTTCTCTTCACGGGGCATCGGCAGACGATACTTAATAATAATCCAGCTCATGTGTTGTCCCAAACGAAGGGGGGGGGGCACTCACCCGATTCGCGAAACGACCTTCCTGAGACTGTTCCAAACAGCGCGATCGTCTGCTGCGAGAAAACAACAGCTGCTTCGGAGTGACGTCACGCGCGGAGCGACCTCTGGCGGACGGAAGGATTCCGAAACTGGGAAGCTGCAATCTTGTTGCGAGTAAAAAGATAACATGTATTTTTTTGGCTGGCGGAAATTGTTATTAGCCGATTTTCGTTGCTATTGCTAGGCAATTTTTGAAAAGTTACAGAAGCGATTCTACAATCTGTTATTTGGGTTAGTATCCATCCTAAAATTGTTCTTTTATGGGATACAAAATTCTTAATAGATTTGCTTGGGTGGTTTGTTATCCATGTTAAAAAAAATACGAAAAGACAACACATGTGACACAGTTTGGATATATTACTAAATTGCCTCCAAACTCCTCGACGCAACAGTCCATTAGCAGGCCAAGGCCTGCCGTGCCCATTTCAGCTGTCATGGTGCTAGGGCTCTGAGGTGCTAGGCATATGCACCGGTAAGGCTTTTTTTTTATAACAAGGAAAAAATTAATTGCAGCATTAGGGGCTTAAGGGGTAATTTACCAAACGATAAAAGAAATTTTGAATACAAACAACGTAGGATTTATCTCATCTACTGACTCGTATCTGGAGTCGAAGGAGATTTACAAAAGAAAACGATCAAGTCAAGAATCATTAACTTTATGATTTTGACATGAAAGGAGCAAACGAAATAAAAAGTAAAACTTGTTTTCAGTATAAGAGACTGAAATTGAAATTTCATATAATACAAATGCAAATTTATATTTTTGAAATTAAAGTTTTGTAATAAATGTTTTTAAAAGACTACATATTAAAAAATTATTGGCTTTATGTTCAGATTCTATGCCCTACGCCCATTTTAGTAAGGTTCCCATTCATAGTTAATATTATGAAACAAAAATTGAATAAAAGTAAAACATTTATTTAGTATTGTTTTGCGGCAATTTTGATATTTAGTAGTTCCACGGATGGCATCATGAACGACAGTGGTTTCATCTTCGACTGAGTCCAATGTCGCCCACGTGCGGCCGCCCCGAATCGAGGGCGCGCCCTACATCCGCGGGAAATCGATGTCCCGGCGTCAGCCCCTGCTTTGCACTCAGAAACCAGGAGGAATTTTTTTAGTAAAAAAATATGCTTATTTTGAAATTTAGGAACTCCAAACAGATATATTTAAATTTTAATTGCAGTTGTGCGAAATCTTCACTCTTAAAACAAAAGAGTGAAATCCACTCCTGTAGGAGAAGTGCATTTTCGACACTGTAAAGGAGTGAATATTAACTCAGACCGAGTTAAAATCGCTCGTTTGTTTTAAGAGTGTGACTATTCGAATCGAACAGCATAAAGATGAAGAATAAAAAATTGCAGTTATATTATTGTTTGTCTTCCGTCGCCAGCTTATCAGACCGGACCACATAGCAGCAGTCAATGAGTGTGCTCATCCCAATAAAAATCCAATTATCCGTATTTTGATTATCCGAATGGAATCGTGTCCCAATTCATTTGGATAATTGGAGTGTGTTTAAAAAATATCAACAACAAAAAAAGGTTAAGTATCATTTTTCTTTATTTAAGAAACTTATTTGTGCAGATATCTATTTAAAATTGCATTTGGAAGCTGTTGATACATAACTGCTGAAGCCGTAAGCGACCCAAGCCTTTGTAAATTTAAACTTGTTTCAAATATGAAATGATAATTTTGTTAATTTGTAAAATTTAAAATGCTACAATAAGTGAACAAAGTGTAAAGCAATTAAATTATTAATTATTATTATTATTATTATTTTTTTTTGAAAACTGAAAGAAAAAGTCCAGAAGGTCAAGTGCCGGATTTTACTTGCACTTCAAATGCCTCATTGGCGTTAATCCGAATTTTGTTGGACCCATTCGCGGCATCATTTTCCCGACTAAAAATCTTTCTCTTTCAAAAATAAATTCTTTTCGCGATAAAAGCATCACTTTAAAAAGAGATGGTCACTCTCGTAAACCAAATGCATTATTCAAAGTATTGCGTAAGGGTAGCTTCCATAGAATTTATTTAAGTATTTTTATTGAAATTAGAAAGAAATTGAAAACAAATTATTGAATCAAAGTATTTTATTGCAATTTAATGCGTGTCATTTAACGGCATTAAGCGGTATTTGAAAGTTGTGTCGTGTTGCACACTCCGAGTTTTTCCCCGAAACTTTGCCAAAACGGATGTTGAGTGAAAACTAAACCCCTTTTTCCACCGGCAGCCGTGGGGTGGGGTTCGAACCCCAGCCCGACGGGCGAGTATCGAACCCTTCGAGTCGTGCATCCGTTGCGAGGCAACAACACTCGATCATCTGCTACATGGGATTCGAATGGGGAAAAAACTCGTGTAATCGAACTCAGATGTTGGAACATTTCTCCCAAAAACTGAAAGGGGACCAAGTTTTTTTCGGATGTCGAGTTATACAGAAAAGCACCAAGCGATACGTCAGCAAAATTTAAAGCAACCAGGGAATTCGTGTCCTAAAATTTATTTCTAAAAACATAAAGTGGGTGCATTTAAACTATTTCTTATTATTTTGATGAGAATTTTTTTTTTCATGTAATTTTATGAAATCTTATTTCATACTTTGGTGAGTTTTAGAAATAAAATTAGGTTGTTTTCATTTTTGAAGTAAAATTTTGTTTGAATCTCTAAACAATACCTATGCAATATTAATTTTCAAAAATATTTAATTAAAAATATTCAAGGCACAATACCGCTGATTTATGTATATTAATCTTCGGGAATAAATTTAGACACTTTATACATTTTTTTAAATACAATATTAATTTTCTATGAAAATATGACTGCAGGTAAAACCATTTTGAAAAATAACTTCAATTGTATTCATTTCCAGAGTTAACAAAAAAATAATAATTTTAGCTTATTATTTGTAATTTTTTCTAATATTATCAAAAAGCATAAAATTATAGCCCCCATTCAAGCAGATATGTATAACACAGCGGTCTATTTTTAAGTAGTAAATAGCTCTTGGTGCCTTTCGAAGTGCCCCGATCCAACGGTGGTACCTTTTATTTTCTGTTGTGAAACATCGGGGTTCGGGAAAAAAGGAGAAAAAATCTCCCCCGTCCCCAGGATCAGCAGATGGTGCAAAAAATGCTTCCACAAAGGGAACCGTTGAACTCGACATTTTGTCGGTGGGGACAGACACTGCAGAAATCTGCAGGGGTGAGGGGACTATCTCTTTTTTTTTAAATCCCCGCAAAAAAAAACACCCGCCGGTCCCAATTTCTATTTAAACTGGAAGGGGTTTATTGATTAAAAAAAATATATGTAGCGGTGTTCTTAATTATAGCTACTTCCAGACACGATTTCGATATCTGAGTATCTCAGTGTTTGCTTCCAACTTTGTTCTAATTAAGATATTTCACAATTTTATTGAATTTTAATCAAACATATCTCTTGAAAAAAAATTCCTAGTCGGCGCAACTTTATTTGCAGTTCAGTGTTTTTTCATTAAATCTTATTTAAAAACAGGGTATATTTTTAAAGGTAATAAATGAAGAATCAAAGAAAAATAATAGTTAATACAAGGAATAAAGAATAAAATTAAATATCCGAAATAAATAAATTTCAGTTGTTATTAAAATCGTTGAGTAATTTGTTAGTTTTTAATACACTAATAGTTGATTTGTTTTACAATACAGTAAATTAATAAGAAATAAACATATTTTAAATAGATCCTTTTTCCCACAAAAATTGGGTTTTTTTTAATTAAGAGGTATACTTTTTGAAAGGTATACTTTGGTATACCTTTTTGAGAGGTATACTTTGAAAAAGTCGTGCTTGTGTTTTATTTAGATATAATCGTAGAAAGTATCTAAATGCCAATACACCCGCATATCTGTTTAATCCCCTTTAAATTCTCCGAAAAAACTATTTAAAACGCAAGGGAAATAGTTGAATTTGCATGCTGAAACAATTCAGTAGCTCTTCTGATGGAAAGGAATTTGAAACATGTATTACTCAATATTCTAAAAGTGATCTCGTAACAATTAACCACAACAAATTATGACACAATGGCCAAAGTACAAGGAAACTTAAATGAGGAGTGCTAATTTCAAAATAATGAAATTAAATTCAGTCATCTAAAACGAAATTTCGACAAAAAAACAATCTTTGCAATCTAAAATCAATTTTTAAAAAGTGCATTTCATTATTTATATTACCTTTATTGAGAAGATTTTCAATTGGGGCATCAGCACAAATCCTGAAAAGAAAAAAAAACCATTTCAATAAATTTAAATAATTTATCATTAACCTCTGAGCGATAAGCATATTGACTGACATAACATTGACTTAATATTATTGACATGGCATAACATATTGAGATATAATTTACATTCAATTTTTAATTTTGAACTGAATTCTTCGCCAAATTTTTTTTTCAATATATTTCCGTAGAAGATTATTCTAAATGGCTGCCCCATACTTGAAAATTAAGTAATATTGTAATTATTTATAGATTTATATTTTATAAAAATTATGTGTGTTACTGGAAACCTTGATAGTTAGGTGACGCATTTATGAGTCTGTGTATACCTCAAGGGGTTAAGTAGTTATATAAAAAAATAATGCCTTTTTTTGTTCCAATCCTAATTTACAAGTTTAAAATGAATGTGCACAAGTAAAATGAATGTGTGAATTACAATGTTTTCAAAAACATGTCTTCAGCTTTTACGGTACGAATTGGACATTTTGCTGCAAACTGTCAACTCCGCATTCGCTTATCCGATTGCCCTGGCGTAGGGCCAAAACAGAACCCTTTTTTTTTTTTTTTTTTTTTTTTTGCAAGAGAGCCGCTGAGATTTTTTTTAGTTTCATAAAGGGCTGAATCACCTCTTACTCCATGAGTTAGCGAAAAATAACGAGAAAACTCAGTGTACATCAGCTGGATGTTCTTGGACAAGGGTTGTACCGAAGAAACACTCTACTCAGCCGAGAAATTTTGATTCATATAACTAGATGGATTAATACATAACATAGAGGAGGGCTAGAAGTCTTCAGGTCCTCCTCAAAATGAATTTAGTATGCACTTGATAAATTAAATTGAAATTAATACATGTTTTAAAATGGATTTCAATTCAAATTTTTATTGTTATATTATTTAATTATATTTAATAAATAAAGAACTAATTTTAATTGATGTCACTGGATAATTAATCATCTCTATGAATTAAGACTTCTAGCCCTCCTTCCTAGGATCCTTTAATGTATTACACCATCTATTTATATGAATCAAATTTCTGAATTGAGACCACGAGGACGTCAAGTTTCACACAACATTTATTTCTAAGCATTTATGAGTCAGCGTAAGGCAGCGTCGCAGATATGAATGACCATTTGCATAGGAGCCAACTGCATAGGGGCGTTGGGGAAAATCAACCGCACCACGTGTGCATAGATTTAATCCCGATACAAGATACAATTTATGATGTTTTACTCAGAGAAAGAACTTTCGAAAACAGTACATCAGAATGAAAGTGAGAAAGAATAAAAAAAAATTCGCTCATTCATCGACACTTCCATTAAGAGATGGCGCTATGAAATATTCCCCTGTAAAGGTTGTTTTGCCATTACATTACTTACCGAGAAAGAAAAGTAACATTCAGAATTCAATTCAATCTTATTCTTCGTTGTTTGAATGGATGAGATGGACTCTTGAGTGCGGCAATGAAGTAAATAAGGAATCATTAGAGTGATGGAGTAATCGAGCAAATTTATAGTACGAATCAAACATTTAAATTAAAAAGAATTAGCGTATTTATTTTGAATTCCCACCCATGGCAAGGCCAAAATTCGATGGCTATGAAAATTTGAAATTGCACCTTTTTTTCATTAAACATAGCAATGTTTTAATGTAATATTTTTTAATTACCCCCGTTTAATAATTTAATTTCAAAAAAAAATTAGCTAGCATATAGCCATACTTTTTGGGGCGAATGTTGATATTTGTAAATGGTGGGTTTGGTTTTAAGTGACAGTGGTCGTCGCAAAACTGCTTCATTAAACCCGCGCAGCCAAACGGGCGATTCTTTGCCAAACATTGGAATCCGGATGTCACGCTACGTCAACCATTTACGAATTAGGAACCAGTTAAAGCCGGTTGGAAAGAGGCGGGAACGGCGGCAGAAAAATAATAACACAGAAAAGACGCTTAATGGCCATGCGGAGAAGAACAAAAAAAATATGTCCAGTTTTAGATTCGAAGCTAGAAGTATCACTTTGTAACGAATTCTACATTAAAAAAAAAAAAACATTCCGAACTCTTTAATCGCAAAGAGAAACTTTCACGACTGACTGTGTAAAAGGAATTCCAAGTGCAAAGAGTGGGTTAGTTGGATTACAAAATTAGGTTTCTTGTAGAGACACGCAGCTCAAAACTTATTGCAATTCAATGTCTTTTAACTAAGTAACAATATAATTAAAATAAAACTTATTAAAACTATCCAAACATTTATATTTCTACGTGTTTTTAAGAAACAATTTTACCCTAATATTGTTCTTGAGGGGGGTGAATTGTTCAAACAAGAGCGCAGTCGAAGAACTAACAAATGGCGGGCGCCCTTCCATCCTTGCACTGTCAACTGCACCGTGATATGCAGTTCACCCCCGTGATGGAGAAAATCCCGCATCACTGCGGCTAAAGGAACACCTGTTGCGCAAACGGTGCTGCGGCGGCGGAGAGATATTGAAAATGAAAAGCATTCCAAGTAGACGAGAGACATCCCAAAAGTGTTTTCCACAAATCAAGCCAAAACTGTATATATTTTTAAGGAGATAAAAACTTAAAAACAATGCAAAAAGTCAATTTTTAGTCAAGTTTGCTTTATTTAAAAATATTATTTCGAATGTGGGTGAAAATTAGATTTGACTTCTTGGGAATTTTTTCCGTCTACAACATCTGTTCTAAGACACCGATTTTCAAAAGATGTTTTTGTGTCTGTGAAAACTATATTTCAATTTCCAATCTTGCCATTTACCCTTTTTTTTTAGGTTCTTTAAAACTTTTTATGAATAACTTTTTTTTAATAAAAAAAAGGTTTCACAAAAGCTTTAAGCCATATTTTAAATAATCAACTAGTAAAAAAAAAACCTGAATAGATGCTACAGCTATCCACTTTCACAGAATACAGACGAATCAAAGAGGCTACAGGCAACAGTACATTCCTCATTTAATTTGAAAGTTTGGACAAAAAGTATATAAAAAAATTGGAAATGAATATAAAACCAATTTTATTGTTTATTAGGCGGACTCGTTTTATTTTATCCATTTCGGCCTTTTCAATCTTTTATTTGAAATTTAATCAATACGAATTTTTGAAAACAAACTTAGGAGTAGATTGCCAACTACAATACATGTGTTGTCTATTTTAACTATGATGTTTAATTTTCAAATTTAGTGTGTGTTTTTGACTTCTTTCTTCTTCGAAACATTGCTCCGTTCCATAACAACCGAGTACTAAACCCCAATTCTCCTTGTTCAGATTTCTCGCATAAAAAAAAAAGTAGGCCGAATGCTTTGCCAACAAACCTCTGCTATGGAAACAAACATAAAAAAGTGTCTCGTAATTTACAAGATGCAAAAGAAGAAAACATTTCTGTTATTTGTTTGATATCCATGAAAAACAGGTAGGACAACGTATAGTTCGTTACGTTGAAAAAATGGTCGTAAATGTCAAAAATTGGTTGAGGTATACAAACATAAAAAAATAATTTCATAAGAAATAAGGCCTTTTTATTTAGCACTCATTGAAATTAGATTAAAAATTCTAATTTAATATAAAACGATGTATTTTAAACGAAACTTTTTCGGAATCAATACTTAATCTACTTTTATGACGTAAAAAGGCTGAAAAGGTGCCTTTATAATGTTTTACGTTCGATGTGGTTTGTAAGCGGAAGACACGTTTTATTTAAATAATATATTAGATATTTTAAGCTTTTACTATTAAAAGTAGATTTTTCAATAAATTATTATGAAGTTATATTTCATAATAGTAAAGATTCGTATGGCATTTCTGATATACATGAAGTTGAGACAATTTCAGCTTTTGCTTGTGACTTACTGCACATGCTCAACAGTTATTTCCAGCTTTAATATCGCTTTGAAATGGACTCAAAAATCCAGGTACAGAATTATCGCTTCTGAGCACATGCACGCTTTTTTTGGTGACAATGACATCACAAAACGTAGTACTCACCCATTGCATGAGTAGATTAAAAAAACTTTTACTTTTGGAATCAGTTGAAACTTGTTCTCCGACTGAATTGTAAATACATTGATAGATATCATAAATTAAAAAAAAAAACACCTCAATGAAATAACTGAAATATCGAATAACTTTTCCTTCAAAAGAATGTCACGCCGCCGAAGTTGTAAATCGCGGCGACATCCCACTTGCATCACAAAACACGACTCCCGGGGAGAGATAACGAAAGCAGCGTGTTCTGTAGACGAAATCCCACTTGCCTTTGGAGCATTATAGTAGACCCTGATTTCTAGGCACCAGTCTTTCTAGCAATAAGCATGAATTTCAAAACTTTTTAATTAGTTAAATTTTATTGATATTATCGAAATAGTTTTGAGATTATTTTCGCACAAAAAAAACCCTTCTGATCTTAAAAACAAACGTCATATGAACCTTTTCAGTCCCAATGACAATTTGGCATGATCATTTTAGAATTTTTATTTCTGATCGTCTTTATAGGCATTTATGATATCGAAAAGCACATCATTCGATTCTTCAAACTTTTTTTCATTGGAAAATATTTTTATTAATCCCAGTAGAAGTCAGTACCGTTATTTTTTCAAATCATATCAGGAAAAATTATTATGCCAAAATGGCATCACCGGGACTGAAAGAGTTTTTTTTTTTAAATATTTGTATAGAGAAAGCAAAATTTTTGCCTATTTTCAGGGCCTTCGGGAGCAAAAAAGAGGTTCTGGAGGTTTAAATTATAATGTGAAAACTCCCTTTCAGGCACCTTAAAGCTAACGAAGCTAATGAAACTTTTAAATAAATTTGAATGCACAGGACTTCATTTAATAAATATTGAGAAGCATTTGATAAAATGTGATCAAATATGGCAACAAGAACTGTTTGCGCAGCGATGCGGGCTCGTTACAACCGAATATGTAAACTTTTCAACTAAGTGAAATTTCGCTCTTGCAATTACAACCCGTCTTACAAGAGCAGATTAAAGTTGATTTAATATGGAAATATAAAATAAAGTAGTAATTTACAAAAAATATTTAATATTATTAATTTTGTGGGAATTCTAATTGCAAATTTTAATACCAATTTTAATTAAAAGTAAATTTTAATATTTTGTTTAACTAGTATTTATTTTGTAAATAAACCAATAACCCTATGATGCAATTGGACAAAGTCGAAGTCTATATCTGAACCCTGACCCTTAGGTCTGAGTCTTACCAACGTGGCCACAAAGGCCCCTGCAATAGTGGGATTCCTATTCATCCAGACCACACACATTTTAAAAACAAAAGAGAAAAACAAAGCAAAAGGCATAAAAGATAAAAATGCTTGAATAGGAGACAAGTTGTAAAAAAAAAAAAACGGGGGGAGATGTATGCATGTAGATAATTTTTATGCACTTTACAGACACTGTCATAATTCAAACGTTTTCGTAGACTAGCGTTAAAATTGTGTAATGTTGTGGCAATAATTCTTTCATTTCTGGACATAAAGTGTCATCAGTAGATTATAAAGTAAAGAAGATGAAAAAAAATATCAATATAGAAATTGTAAATGGGTGAAGTTGATAACAACATGGACTGAAATATAAATTTGAAATTGAAACTAGTTTACTTAAAACCATCGCAACAATAAAGATTGAATAGTTTGTTGCAATTTTACGGGGCAAAATGAACTACAAGAATAAAAATTAGGGATTTTTAATTTTAACTATTTTGTTTCTTAATTAACATAACTTAAGGGGTCAGAGGAGTCTTAAAAATGTGCAAAGAAGGTACTACAAAACAGTTTGATCTTTCATGTCATTTTTGAACTACTCAATAAATGAGTATAATTTTTTTATATGTAATTCTACAAGATTTATTTATTATAAAACAAGTTTTAAAATTTATGAAACTTTAGCCAAAACTAAAATAAATGATATTAAACATGAAGGTACTTGAATACACTGTGATTAGGCTTGCGCGGCAAATTGTGAATTCAAAATTGAACAAATGACCAAGAAAATGACTTTATATTGTACAAATATGTACAAACTAGGACTTATACCTAAATTCTCAGCTCAATTTTAATTAGAAATTATTTTAAGAACTTTTTTCTAAAAAAAATTAATAAAAATTTAAAAATTTTGATTTTAAATTTTTTAAAAAATAATTTCTAATTAAAATTGAGCTGAGAATTTAGGTATAAGCCTTTGTTTGTACATATTTGTACAATATGAAGTCATTTTCTTATTCATTTTTTCAATTTTGACCTCACAATTTGCCGCGCAAGCCTAATCACAGTGTGTTCAAGTACCTTCATGTTTAATATCATTTATTTTAGTTTTGGCTAAAGTTTCATAAATTTTAAAACTTGTTTTATAATAAATAAATCTTGTAGAATTACTTATAAAAAAATTATACTCATTTATTGAGTAGTTAAAAAATTACAAGAGAGATCAAACTATGCTATGTAGCTATGCTTCTTTGCACATTTTTAAGACTCCTGTGACCCCTTAATCCATTTATTTTAAATTTCAAAATAAATATTTAATTCATCATTTCTTACATAAATTTTTACTTATGACGGCACGAATGTTTATTGTAATTATTTTATATCATGTAATTCTGGATAATTTATATTCAAACTAACCATATCTGTAGTGTTAGTCACGTGAGTTAAAAACTGATTACCACTACAAATTTTTACTTTAAATGAACACAAAAATTAGAGGAATAGCTGATCTACACAGTTTGCAACTATAAATAATGTAATCTGTTTTATTTAATTTCCTTTTCCCCCAAATTTAAAAAGCTTTTTTTTTTAAATTCATGTGACTTGCACGACAAAAATCTTTAGTGGGTTGAAATCATTCTTCTAAGAAAACTTTAGACTTTATTTGCATTTGGTGTGCAAAAAGATTGTTTTGTAAAAGCTTAGACAAAAGTAACTCAATTACCAATTTGTTAGGGAAAGAAAATACGGTTAAAACTCAGACAAAATAAGCAATTGACTGGTAATACTGATATTCTAATCTCCAGTCACGGGTACAGTTACAGTAGGGCAGTTTCGTTAATGGTCGAGATGCATCAAAGACCACCAAACCAGTTCGCTACCGGTTTTTTGAATTTTTTAAAATTCTTTTCAAATCACCCCAAACGTCTAGGCGGATAGATTAAAATTCCGAGAAACTCGAGGAATCAGTCGCTATCAAAGAAAAGAAAGCGTTATGCAAATAGAAGATTGCAGTGGCGTCTGGAATATCCTATGGAGAAAAAATGTCTTTATTTCGAAAGTAATGATATTTTTAAGACTTTCATAGACTTAAGATAGAACCGTTGTGAGCTTTCAGGTGTTGCGAAATATTATTTCGCAACAGTCTTTTTTGAAATTTAATGCTTCACCTATTTTACTCACTCGATTTAATTTTGTTAGGTTAATAATTGGAAATAAATGCAGTCTGACATCCAAAATTTAAAAATAATTGCTATCATGCTAATTTCAAAAACAAATAACTATCCCAGTTACTTGATGGATGACACCAATTTTACAAAAAGTCCAAATTCTATTAAGATATACAATTACGATAAGAATTTCGTGTGGTCAGTTCTTTCTCTTTTTGTATACAGTAACGATATAAATGGAGTGGATTGTTTGTTGCCGAAAAATTAAAATAAGCTTGCTATAATATCAATTTTCGTAGAAGTGCAATATTTATATGATTTGTCCGGTTTCATTATTTGGCAAGCAAATCGTCACATTAAAACTGTCTGCTGTACAGTGTACATGGCTGAATGGTGGTGCATTATCTAGGGTACACCAGCCGTGTACATAAAACAAGTGATTTTCTAAACGCGAATTATCAACTATATAAATTCGTTTGTTCAAGAAGTTGTATTTCATGTCCAGGGACATTCAGAATTATTCGAATACGGTTGAGCATGTCTCAAAATTACGCAGCATAGCTATCAATCCTTTCAAAATAAAGTTCTTTCTACCGATACCTTAGCTAGCATTTAACAACAACAAAAAAAATTGGCATAGATGTTTTAAAGTAACTCTGGTGCAAGCGCGGGGGTGCTAGGAGAAGGGGGGATCGATGTGGCTAAAAAGGGCAACGCCCCCAGGCTTCAACGTCACGAGGTCGATGACGTAACGACGCAGAGCACGTGTGTTCAATGCTGCTGAAAGTTGACGGTTTTTTAAATTAAAGACAATTTATCTTAAAATTCGAATATGTTTTTGATACGGCAACAAAAATTAGAAAAATTGACTAAATAGGCTAAAGAAACGTAAAAATAATGTTTGATTAAAATTTGTATAATATAGGTTCAAATTAAACTGCGCACGACTTTACAGAAGAATTTATTAAAGGAAACAAATGACAATACAAATGTAGAGAAAAGTTCCTTTTTTCCCATTAATTTCTCTTCCCGAATTTCCATAGCAGTTATAAAAGAGAATTCCAGCTGTGCTTTGACATTTTCAATTAAATTCAGAATTTAAATAAGTAATTTGTGAGGGCTGATAAAATGTTCTTTTAAATTTTGCAAACTGGGTTTTTAGACATGTGTCCATTTTTTTTAAAAAAACGATATACAATGTAGCGGCATATTATTGTGACAATTATTGTTTTGCTGGCAATTTGGTTTAAAATGAATACGGAGAGCTTTATTCGGTCGACAAAGCACTATCGTAATTATGTATCAGTTCTGTAATAAATGTATGTTACGGCTTGCTAATGCCCTTTGTGACACTTTGGACGAATGTCACCTCAAGAACTGCCCAGAAATTTTAAAACTTTATCTAATCTATGCAAATCTAACGAGGCTAATTTCGAAGATTTTTACCCTTATTATATTTCATTGGGAAGCTCGTCAACTGGTATGGCAAAAATGCCGTTGACGGCGATGGATTTAAAAAAAAATGTGTGTGTGTGTAGAATTATGTGGAATTCTTATTAAAACACTGCCTTAAGAAAGAGTAACAGTGAACCTTCAGAATCGCGTCCAAAATAAGCAGAAGAGCAAAGCCCCACGTGCCGAGGCAATCGATAGCGAGGGGCGTTGCCCCCTTCCCCCAGTGCAACAATGTTTGGCACCTCTCTTGACGACTCCGGCCGCTGCACTAGTGACGAGGAAAGTATCTTCATCCTGACTGTCGCTAAGGTAAGACACACAAAAGGGAAATGTGGAAAAAAGTACACAGCGGTAATCGAATGTGTTCGTAAGATCCTAATTCATAATTATCAGTTTCATTTTACATACTTATTGCTATCGAATGGCAGTTCACTTTATCAAACGATTAACGCCGAATCTCCCATCAAAGTTTCTCCGATTGTATTGAATATTTTTGCAAACGGGTTTTTTTTTATATGATAAATGTTCAGCTGACTTACAGGACTCTATAGCCCCACTTACTGAAATGAGTTCGAATATTGTGTTGTAAAATTATTTATTTAAAAATAAAGAAATATTCGAAGACATATCAAAAAGTGGGATTATGGAGACCTTTAAGTCAGCTACATGATTATGACAGTCACTTTATGTTATAGCAATCCGTTTGCCATCAACACCAAATTATTTAAATATGAGAGATGGCAGAGCGGACTGTTTTGTCTACGTCACTTATGAAATTGCAATCGTCCTGTGATGGTGTCCGTGTCCTGGTAGTTGTATTCAAGATATCGTTTATTTTTCGTTATATTAAGAGTCAAGAGGTCTTTATAGAGTTTATCAGGCGATTTCATTTTGTTGGACAGAATAGTCAGAACGTCGTTGTTAAGACCGCAACTAGACGCGTTTCAGATGATGCAATAAAAAATGTAATGAACACAAAACAAGTCATTTAGATTTTTTTAATGGGTACAAGTAAAATAAGCATGGAAAGAAATTAATATTTTTTCTTAGGATATTATCTACATTAAAAAAAAGGTTTAATTACAACTTTAAAAGCGTACTTGTTTTAATGGATGATTTAAAATCCGAGCAATATCATAATATTTAAATATTATTAACAAATACATTAAAAAAAATATTATTCCTTCATTGGTTTGTCTACTGAAAGAAATGTAAGTGAACCCTGCAATAGTAAGCTCAAAGTAACTATTCTATGGATACGTATTTAATGAAATACAATGTTTCTCGCAAAGTGTCCCTTTCGCAACTCACCCTCTACTAATAACACCTTCGGTTTGACAGATGAAGGATTGGAAGAAGTTTTGGGCTTAAGTGAAGCAGTTTTTCTTCCGTGGATTTTTTTTTACTATCGAAATATCTAATTAGAAAGTTCAAAGGGATGAAGCAATTAAAGATTCGACCGGAATTCGAAGTTAAACAAAAACTCCACATTTGTGTCATATTTGGTTGATTTATTAGTTTTGAAAAACAATTTTCTCATGCGAGAAGTATGAGACATTTAAACTGTGATATTTAAATAATATTACAGACATGTTTATCCGTTTTAGTTGCCGTCTCCTTAATATTTCGATCATGATAATAACAAAGAAAACGATAATAAATATTAGAGAATAAAATAACTTACGAAATTGTAGATTAATGTACATTTGAAATAACATTGAATTTAAAATATTAGTTCATACTATAACTATTTTCAAATCAAGCAAAAATAATTTTTAATTCATATCAAACTTTAATTTTACTTATTCAGGCTTTTTAATAACAATTAAGTTTAACAAACAATTTTATTTTTATACCATAGAACACAATCGTTTCAGAATAGTGTCTACAGCGTCTGTTTTATTAGGGTAAAACTGTATTAGAAAATTATTAGTTAGCCAAATAACTAAAGTAAATTAAAAAAATTGTTAGGGTTTTAATTACTTGACACCTTATTTTTTTCCAAAATACTTCGATTCAGCAACAGAATCGGGCTGTTTGAAGTAACAAACCCATAAGTTTGACGCCGCTGTGACGTAATGGTGGACATTTACCGATGTGTCACAGTATATGAAACATAGAGAATGAACAGACCTTTTCAAATAAATGAATCCAAAAAAATGAAGGAACAGACATCATTTCCTTTTTTTTTGGAAGAATCAGCCATGGTGAGGAGAGAAACTGGAAAATGGCTGTGCCGAATTTTGCGCGCCGGAAATGAGATGATGTTCATCCATAAGAAACCAAAGGCCTCTTAGAATGGTGAGAAATCGTTTATTGAAGTTGGGCGTGTCGAAGAAAACTCAGAAATTGGCAGCTCGTTTTAAAAGGGGGTAATATTTAGTATTCGGTAGAATTTCTGATATTCAATAAATAGTTTCATTAAACACTACCTAACAAATTGAAATTTTGAGTTGCAGTCAAGTGAAAATTTGAATATGTATAGAGAACCTTTGTTTTATCTTCGCATACACTCTTAAAAATAACACTTTCATTTTTGACGATTCATGAATACTCAAGCCTCATTTCGTTAATATTGAGGATTGTTTCGTTAAATTATCACGTGACTTTTGAGTAAACGCGAATCCTCATTTTAACGATCTTGATTTGACGATTCAGTATCTTGATTTTGAGGAAACCGAATCTCATTGTTGTACTCACACCGTTGCATTCTGGGATTGGAAATTTGCGAAAACCACTGATCGAAACCTAGGAGCCCGGAAGGCCTAGTAAACTTGAATCGCAGCCTATTAAATTAACGTATTGCACTGTATCGGGTGCGGGTTAGGATTAAGCCCACAAACCGGATAACGCATGTACCAACCTACCTAACCGTGCCTAAGCAAATCACAAAACACGAAAACGAAGTTCTGCTATGAAAAGATTCGTAGAAAGGTTAGTATTCATTTAAAATGTATTTCAATTTATTGACAACTCTGTATTTTTTTTTTTTGCTCTTTAATCAATATTTATTTTAATGCGTGTTCTGTGTTAAGAGCAAATCTTTCTAAATTAATTTATTCTTATTGTTTCCGCGATTGCTACCGGTTCATTTCATTAGGCTTAAATTAAGCCTAAAAGTCTTCGATTACGTTTTTTCAGTGGCTTTAATAAAAAGTTGAAATTTGTTTATATTCTTAACATTTTTATTAAAAATTGATATTGCTTATAATTCCACGTAAGATGTTAGCTGTAGCAACGTACAAAATCACGTGATCCGAATTATATACTTACAAATCAAAACAAATGCTAACGGTATAGCGCTTGTTATTGAATCTTGTTGACAAAGTTATCTTCCGATATTTTACTTTTAAAAGTTAATTGTTGTGTAGAATTGTAACAAGATTCATCTCTAAATTAGTAAGTGCAATAGTACTCCGTAATCAGATTCCAAGTTTCTTCTAGTTAGAATGTATGTATCTGTATGTGATGTTTAAATTCCATCAGCAGCATTCCCGGCCAGTTCACAATATTTAACTTATTGAGTATGGTGAAGTTGTCTACTCAGCTAACACAGCCAATCTTCTCTTGCGGCCCAAAGAGACGCAAGTCTTGGGAACAGCAAGCATATTATGGCCAGAATGCTATTTGAGGACTTTGGCGTTCATGAAAAACTAAACGCATACTTGCTGTAGCAACAAGATTGATGTAAACATCTATTGAGTTGAACTGGAATATTTACCTAATTAAGAGTACGTATTCGCTACTTGGCTACAAAAGGAAAGCCGCCAAAAGTCGAGACTGGCCATAATACCCTAGCAGTACTGGGTCTTTTGGGAAGCCTTTGTTGCTTTTGGCCCCATCCCAAGACAACTTGACAGAGCCAATGGTCGAGAGGTCTAGAATGGGCGTTGGATATATTAGACTATATAAATATCAAAGCAAGTTAAAGACAATAAAAATAGTTTTTTTTTAATCTTGTTATCATATACTGATGTCAAATGCTCCTTTTACATTATTACTCCGATAATTCATGTACTAAATTATAACTGGTTTTCAGGGATCAACTGATGCATAGAACTCGTCAATTGTACCATCGGCAGCCAATGTTACTTAGGGACAAAGTAAGACACACATTATAAATTCAAAAAGAAATATATGATGGTGATTAATACTTATTTATTTTAGTTGTTTTCACGTGAGAAAACAGAATTTCGAATTTGATTTTTCCCATGGGCCGATGGGAGAAAAATAATCGGCCCATCTGCTGATATTATTTTTATTCCATCGGCATGGAACAAAAAGGGCCATTGGTCGATCTCACAGGCTTTAACTTGCGTTGAAAAAATATTTGATAATAATATTTTAATTTTATTGATAATAATTTGAGAACTTTTTGATACATATATCTAAAATTTCTTTTTTGTAATGTGTTTAATGTATTCCTCAAAGCCTTTTTCATAAAATTCAAACGAAACATAACCAGATAAAGATTTTGTGAATAAAATAATCATATATTCATGCCAAGTGTTCATTTTTCTGTTATTATTCATAAAAGTAACTAGTTGTTAATTTCTTTTTACTGAATATTTGATAATAAATTGCACTATTGGTTAAAATTCTATTAATTTTAAAAGTATGTGTAATTATTTCTGTGATGTCTGTCTGAATTGTGAATGTCTGTGTAATTATTTCTGATTTAATATGTTAAATTTAGACCCTATAAAACACAATTTTGCTAAAATTGTGATTTAGGTTTTTGAAAAAAATTGATTCACTTAAGATAATGTTTGTTTTTAAGGTAGAAGTGAAATGGAAACTAAAAAAATAAAATAATCTGAAATCTGAATACTGCACCTTGCTGGTCAAAGTAACGCGTACAACACGTGCTTTAATTTTGAAGCCCATGTTATTCAGTTTTAGTTTTTAGTAAAAGAGTTTTTAGTTTTAGATAATTTTTTTTGCTACTTTATATGTTTCAAAATGTGCTAAAATTAAAATACATGGCAATATGCTAAAAAAACCTATAACAATTATTATAACTTTTTGTTGCGAATTGCACAATTACATAATTCTTTGAATTTCAGACATTAAGTTCGACCACCATGGATTGAACTTGCATACAAATTGCTGCGTGAGGTAAGAATAATATTTTTGGTGGTTTTTTTTTTTCAGAAGTTAAACTATTTAAAATTATCAGAAAAAGATAGTAGGATTAATAGATTAGGTGAGCATAATAAGTTAATAAGTCTTAATAAGTTAATTAGGTGAGGTAAGCATAATATTTTTACAGTTGTATTTTTCAGAGGTTAAATTAGTTAAAATTTGCAGAAAAAGGTATTAGGGTTAATAGATTTGATTTAGAAATGTACTAAATTTTATTTTAGTTAATTTATTACATGATTGTTGTTTTTTAAAAATGTCGGCTAACTTTTGACTAAACTTTTTTTATAGTAATGTGAAATTTTGTGGTATGATTAGGGATCGACCGATGGCGAATTTCGGCCGATGCCGATTGTTTGGCCGATTGACTAAAAGTTACATCGGCCGATGTTTCCCGCTTTCCATCGGCCGATGCCGATGGAAAGACCAAAATATAAAATTCGGTAAATCCATGTGTGATCCGAAAGTCGCGAAACTCCGGGGATATATGAAAGTCGCGAAACTGCAGCGATCCGAAAATCGCGAAAGTACGGCGATTCGAAAGAGTTGAGGCAATTTGGTCGTAGAGACCCCTCCATCGGGAGGAAAATGTAGGATTAAAAAAACAAAAAACATCGGCCTACATCGGTTGGCCGATGGCCAATTTTTTTCACTAAACTACCATCGGCCGCCGATGGTAAAATTTTCAAACAATCGACCGGGCCGATGCATCGGTCTATCCCTAGGTATGATGAACTTTCATACAGGGTTATAAATTTTTCTCGATAAAAATCTGCCTTGCCCTGAGGTCTCCAAAAATGTATTACAGGCTTATCTCACTCATTAGTATGTTTGATTAACACACTTAAAAAGCATTTCTCTGTACGTCAAAATTTGGACGACACTGCATTAATTGCCATCTTGTCGCTTAAAACTTTACTGGTATATTTAACTACTATTCTATCAGTGTAATTTGTTTCTAGACATCAAGACCTTTCTGATGAGGTATGACAATCTCCCTTTCAGTTAATATTTAAGCCTTCAGAAGCAAATTTTGGTTTTTCAAGGCCCCCCTTTGGAATAACATGGACAAAACTCAGTTTCTCCCCTCTGACACTATTCATTGTTTTAAGGTTCGGTTTTTTTGAACTGTACACCCTCACCAAGGCTAGATCTAACTTAGGCAACTTAATTTTGAACAGGTTTATGTATGTTTACAATCCAGTTCTGTACCTTTGTCATAATTGCAATTCCTCGGTAAACGCTAGTTAAGACACATTTGGACATAAACCTCGGGGACAGGTAGTGCCTAAAATTTTGTTGTATTTTTTTTGTAAAGGCCAAGTCCTTTGTTTCGATGTAAAAGAGTGCCACCTTCAGTCTTTTTTAACATCCAGGTCAAAATTTAATTTTTCAGCCATGCCGCTGCACTAATCACAACTCAGCATCGTTCAGTGTTTTACAATTTCATATATGAAGTAAATTTCTAGGGATCGACCGATGGCAAATTTCGGCCGATGCCGATTGTTCAAAAGTTACATCGGCCGATGGGCCGATGTTTCCTGCTTTTCCATCGGCCGATGCCGATGGAAAAACCCTAATACAAAATTCGGTAAATCCATGTGTAATCCATAAAAAAAACAGAAAATATCCTTACGATTCCGCCGATTTCCATATTTTTTTAAAGCTGTATGTCTGGGGTTCCGAAATTCGCGAAACTCCGGGTATCCGAAAGTCGCGAAACTGCGGCGATCCGAAAGAGTTGAGGCAATTTGGTCTTAGTGACCCCCCAATCGGGAGGAAAATCTAGGATTAAAAAAACATTGGCTTACATCGGTTGACCGATGTTTTTTGAGGCCGATGGCCGATTTTTTTCACTAAACTACCATCGGCCGCCGATTGCAAGGCCGATGGTAAAATTTTCAAACAATCGGTGCTAGGGGATACACCGATGCATCGACCAGGCCGATGCATCGGCGCCGATTGTTTTAAAAATTTACCATAGACCTTGCCATCGGCGGCCGATGTAAGCAAATGTTTTTTTTTTGTTTTTTTAATACTCCTACATTTTCTTTCCGATTGGTGGGTCTCTTCGACCAAATTGCCTCAACTCCTTTGGATCGCCGTAGTTTCGTGATTTTCGGACCGCAGTAGTTTGGCGACTTTCGGATTCCCGGAGTTTCGAGACTTTAGGATCAACGGCGTTTCGCGACTTCCACATGGACTTACCGAATTTTGTATTTTAGTTTTTCCATCAGCCATCGGCATCTGCCATCGGCCGATGGAACTTTTGAACAATCGGCATCGGCCCATCGGCCGAAATTCGCCATCGGTCGATCCCTAATCGGCGCCGATGCATAGGTCTATCTCTATAAATTTCCCAATATATAACAGCCTGAATTTTAATGGGTTTGAAAAAAAAAACAAAGAAATATTGAATAGAGATGTAGGAGATTAACTCGAAGAAACCACAAAAATTGATTTAATATAGTATATGATTTTTTTCACATGGACTGTGTTGATTCCAATCTTCAGGAATGGAGATTTGGATCTCCAATAGAAATATTTAAAGACAAGATTAAATTTGAAGCTATAAAATTCAAAATAAGTCTAACTTTTTAAAAAGAATTATTTGTTTAAAAAAGCTGTTCCACCCCCAAAAAATCCTAAAATTTAAATTTCAGTAAATTTGGAGTGTTAATATTCCACTTAAAATTGTAAGTTAAACAAATACTATATTTTTTGTTTGAGCTTTTTTTAAAAAAAAATTTTAGACTCGCCTTTATAATGGTTGGACCAATTAAGTTATGAAACATTTATTAAATGCTTCCTTTTTTTTAGAAGACAAATATGATGTAATGATACGATTGAAGTAGCAGTTTGTGAAGTACAACACAAAGTGCCAGCCTGCCCAGCAGTTTCCAGCCCACCGGCACCGTCATCATATAATCAATATGTATATTAAAAAAAATTCAAAATTAGTTTTTATTTTGATAAATAAATATAAAGATTCAAAAAAGTGAAATGTTTTTTGTTGTAAAAATAAATGAACAATTAAAAAGTGGATTTGCTAGATTTGAATGTAATAAACTGACTGTATAGTTTATATTCAAAGCATATTTTGGTTCCGGAATACAATGATAATCTTTTTAAGATTTTATACACATTAGATATTTATATATTATAGTTTTACATGCAAATAGTCAATTTTGTATTAAATAAAATGTCTTCAATACAGATGGATTAGAGTCCTTATAAAAGACAACTGTGAAAAATAATTATTAGTATTTTTCACCCAAATGCAAAAAAGTTATAACAAATGATGTAGTAAAATCCTATAAAACATCCCAAAAACTTTTTTTAAAAAATGCATATCCTCAAATATGATGAAACTATAGTTAAACTCAGTTTCCTTGCACAGAAGCCACGACCATGGGAGGAGCTATAAAACGCACGGAACAATCAGATCGACAAAAGAAAACGGCTGAAATTGTCTCATCTGATTGCTGCGCGCGTCTTATAGCTTCGCCCATGGTCGTGACTTCTGTGGAAGGAAACTACAAGTTCAACTATAGAGCTGTCCAAACACCTAAATATATATGCTCAAAAATGACGATGCCTAACTCTCAAATGAACAATAATAGTCCTCAATTTAACGAAACTAGAACTATCAATACAGCATCACATACTCAAATTTGACTATACCAAACTCTGAAATCAAGAATAACAATCCTCAATTAAACGTAATCAGAACTATCAAAACAAAATCACATGCTCAAAAATGACGATCCAAACTCTCAAATCAAAAACAACAATCCTCAATTTAAGGAAACTAGCTCTCAAAACAACTAAATTCACATGCTCAAAAATAACGAAATATTTCTTTAGATTAGACGACATTCAAATCCTCAAAAAAATGACGATTCAAATGTCCTCACTTTGAGGAAAGGAAAACTCGGAGCATTTGCCAGGAAACTGAATCCTCAAAATTAAGGCAAATTTCGTCGTTTTTGAGCATTCATTTTTAAGAGTGTAGTTTATCTTCTTTTAAAATACAAAGAGTATCCCAGACAAGAAATTTTCCACTTCTCAGGAGAGCACCCTGTTCTTCAAATCAAATGTTTTATAGAATTTCGTGCGATTCTTCTTGAAATCTATAATTTTAATCAGCGTATTCATGAGTATTCCAGTCGAATGTCTCTTTGAAAAAAAAGCACCCATATACGGTTATTTTTTATGATTCCAGTTCCCGAAATTATAGAACCCTTTACGTACTTTCGATTCTTTTCATAACAAGGCGTGAGTTTCAAGATTTCTCAGCTGAAATGAAAATCCAAATTTTTTCCCCTACATAACTTCAACTCCAGGACAATGAATTGCCCCCAATTCCATTGCAGTCGACTATTCCGTCTGATTTCAATTTCATTGATGATGGATGTCCCCAGACCCACTGGGGGAGAACTGAGGGAAGGGACATGGAGAGTCTACAAATGGAACAGATGTGGCGTGGTGGAATTTTTTTTTTTTTTTGCAGTGCGACGGGATTTCCCTCTAACGGAATGGACTGGAACTCTTTTGCTACGTGACTCCCCTAGACCCCGAATTCCGAGTACCCGAAACCTCTTTTTCCCCTATAAATGTGACAGAAGGCGCGTCAAGATAGATGACTTATAGAAAATTATGACAGTTGGAATAGGTTTACTGTACCAAAAGATCGCCATCAATCGACGCCAAGTATTAGCCCTGAATCACATCAGCGGCTACATATTTATCCGTCCCCTGAAAGGAATTTGTGTATTTCCCCATCCCTCACCCCCTTCCCTAGGTTTGGCTGTAGCGTGTAATAATGGTTCTACTGTATATGGGATGGACATGTATGGGATATTGACAAAAGAGAGTATCTGTAGTGTTGGGAGGGGGACTTGGTATTTCTTTTGTTTGACCAACTGACCGTTGAAACTTTCTAAAGAAAAAAAGGGATCCGGGTAGGGGGTACTGTTGGGGGGTTGTTGTACCTTTGACCAGTTTATAGATCATTTGAAATTCAGGGAACATTTTACAGAGATTGAAGATAATAAGAACATGATAGTTTAGGTTAACAAAATTTTAATTATATAATTTTATTCACCTTATTTATTCATATTCCTATCCACTAGAAAAATAATAAATATTCTTTAGAATTGAATAGTCAAGAATATAGGAACGATGTATAGAATGATAGATGGTAGTGACATTTTATTATATTTTGAATTTTCTTAAGTAGAATATATTTTTAAGCCGTCATCTGACTGTCAGGTTTTTCACCAACTCATATATTTTTAAAAATATATAAATTTAATAATTTTGTTTAATTTAAAAATTTAAAGCACAGTGGGCCGATTTATAACCCTCTACTACATAAATATGTTGTAATTTAAGAAACTAATTTTTCATTTAAAATTTTTAATTTAAATCTGATGCAGTGAAAACAAGTTTATAATTCAGCTAATTCTCTTATCCCTCTCAGAGGTTTAAAATTTATATGCATTTTCTATTCCTTATGGGCTTATATAAAAATATGTATTAATTAATTTTACGAATGTTGTAACAGTAACACATCGAAGTTGAAATGTAGAGAAATTTACTTAGGAGTGTTGTACCTTTGACCTGGTCAAAGGAGCAACAACTGATGGTGGTCAGAGGTACAACACCATGACATTACACATTAAAAAGCATGCTACAGTTTAAGGATTAGAATTACGATATTCGAAAGCTGTATAATATTTTCTGAAGTGTTTAGCTACTATGTCAAATGATATCGACCAACAAAAACATAACACAACAAATTTTATTAGCCAAAAACTTAGGAAAACAAACAAAATAGTTACATTTTTAGGATGGAAATGGATTTTTATATTTCATACGAATCCTCTTTGGCTTGAATAATCCACATTAGGGTACAGAAGCCCTCCAGTGGAATCACTATATACTAAAAAGACTAATTTTTATAAAATATTACTACAGGGCCCCCAAATCCTAGGGGCTAGGTGGTCAAAGGAACAATATGGTCAGAGGTACAACATCTTCCCCTACAGTTTCTTAATTATGTTTTTTTTAAATATACATTTATGCTAACCTTTGCAATGGATTCTAAGAAAGATTTTTGGGATGGAAAAAAAGTGAAATCATAACTTCTGAAGTAATGTGAAAAATTCATGATTTATGCAATAAGTGTGAAAAGTAACACTTTTTAAAACTAGTGAATTTTATTTCACGAGCAAGGCAAGAGCGAGTGAAATAATGACACGTGTTTTAAAAAGTTTACTTTTCACACGTGTTTCATACATTATTTCTTATAATTACGTGAAACAAATCAAATGTCATTGGTTCAACAATAATTCTAATGCTAACTTTTTTACGTAAAGAAGATCGGCATCGATAAAATCTCTGGAACAGCAAAAAAGCAAACTTATTTTTTAGTTTAAATTTAAACAGTTGAACATGGATACTGATACGAATTTTGAGCTTCCCGAAGAGATAGATATAGCAGCTAATGATGTTACTTCAAATATGCTTCAAGAAAAATCAAGAAAAATTTACGAATAGGTGTATGAAAAGTTTCGATATTGGTGCGTATGTCAAAAAAAGTAGGAAATATATGTAATGAAAAAATAATGTTGGCGTACTTATCTAAAAAATCGAAACAAAAATCCTCTTCTGAAAAATCGAAACAAAAATCCTCCACGCTTTGGTCGGAATTGTCCATGCTCCGTTTAAACATTTTAGTCAAGCAAAACATACATTATATATGATTATATATCGATATTAAAAAATATACGATTGATTCACAGTGATAAAAAAAATTACTTTTTTTCACCCAAAAGCAGTGAAAAAAAAAGTATTTTTTTTTCACTCGTTTAAGATGCCAACATTTCAAGTAAATTTTCCTTGAAAAAATTAAATCTCATTGGTTCAAAAATAATTCACGTGCTAATTTTTTTTACCTAAAGAAGATCGGAATCGATAAATATCTGGGACTACAAAAGGCAAACTTATTTTTTAGTTTAAATTAAAACATTTGAACATGGATACTGATGCTAATTTTGAGCTTCCATAAAAGATAGAAATAGCAGCTACTGATGTTACTTCAAATATACTCCCGGAAAAATAAAAATAAAATTACGAATAGCAGGGCCCGACTTACAACTTTAGGGGCCCAGGGTACGAGCAAATTTTTGGGGGCCCCAAAACATACCGCGATTAAATATTTGCGTTTATTTTCCTATCCCTGAGTGTTTACCATAAAATAGCCGAAGTAATTATATTGAAAAGCATGCTTAATCCCCCCAAAATAACTATTTTTGTGAATTGGTAAATTCATAGTTTAATCACAATTTCATTGTAAACTTTTGTTGGTGAATTTAATTTTTTTGTTTACTTCAGATTAAAAAGTGTGGGGCAGTTGCATTGAGCATAAATGTTCATGAAGAAAATTTGGGGGCCCCATTAAAGTGGGGGCCCTGGGCACGTGCCCCGTTTACCGTACCGGAAATCAGGCCCTGACGAAAAGGCGAATGAAAAGTTGTCTCCCGGAAGCTCAAAATTTGTATTAATATCAATGTTCAAATATTTGACTTTAAACTAAAAAATAAGTTGCCTTTTGTAGTTCCAGAGATTTATCGAAAAAATTAGCACGTGAATTAGTTTTGAACCAATGATATTTGATTTTTTCACACAATTATAAAAAATAGTGTATGAAACCCGTGCGAAAAGTAAAAATTTTTAAAACACGTGTCATTATTTCACGAGCGAGTGAAATAATGACACGTGTTTTAACAATTTTTACTTTTCGCACGGGTTTCATACACTATTTTTTATAATTGCGTGAAAAAAATCCAATCTTGTTGGTTAAAAATAATTCACGTGCTAATTAGACTCAAATGAATTTTGAGCTTCCATCAGAAGAGATGTCAAAGAAAACAACCAATGAACTCGCAGTTCGGAGCGCATGACGCTTTAAAAAACCAATAAGCGTGTTTCAACATTTTGTCAAAGAAAACAACCAATGAACTCGAATTTCGATGAGCGTGATAACGTATAATTACGTGGAAAAAAAATCAAATCTCATTGGTTCAAAAATAATTCACGTGCTATTTTTTTTTTACGTGTAAAGGAGATCGGTATCGCTAAATCTCTGGAACTACAAAAGGAAAACTTATTTTTAGTTTAAAGTCAAATATTTAAACATGGCGACTGATATGAATTTTGAGCTTCCAGAAGATATAGAAGTAGCAGTCAATGATGTTACATTAAATATGCTTCCGGAAAAATCAAGAAAAGTTTATGAAAAGGCGTACGAAAAGTTTCGACATTGGTGCGTATGTAAAAAAGTGGAAAATATGTGCAATGAAAAAATAATGCTCGCCTACTTTTCTGAAAAATCGAAGCAAAAAATATCCTCGACGATTTGGTCAGAATTCTCCATGCTCCGTACAAACATTCTAGTAAAGCAAAACATAGACATAAAGAAATTTCCGTTGCTATTATCGTTTCTTAAGAAAAATTCCGTTGGGTACAGGCCGAAGAAATCTAAAATTATTTCTGAAAATCAAATTTCAACATTCCTAAACGATGCCCCAGACGAAGAATTTTTACTGCAGAAAGTTGTCGCAATTTTTGAAATATTTGGCGCGTGTAGAAGAGATGAACTATGTAAAATGGAAGTTGATAATATCGAAGATCAAGAAAATCTATGGATTGTACACCTAAATAATACAAAAAATGATACTCCAAGAAGTTTTGTTATTCACGGAAATATAGGAAGCACAAACACAGTTGGCATTTGTAAAAAATACGCTTCCCTTCGAAAGCCTGAAACGGCTCACAAAAGGTTTTTTGTTGGTTACAGAAAAGGGAAATGCACCATTCAGCCAATAGGAATTAATACGATCGGCAAAATTCCAAAAGTTTTACTTGAAATGTTGGCATCATATAAAATGAGTGAAAAAAAGTACTTTGTTGCACTGCTTTTGGATGAAAAAAAGTAATTTTGTATCACTGTTTCTAAAAAGTATAACTTTACGCACGCGTCTGATATTAAAATTATAGTGTAAAAGTCCGATTTTTTTCACGCAATTATAAAAATAACTATTTTATAATTGCGTGAAAAAATCAGACTTTTACATTATAATTTCGATATCAGACGCGTGCATAAAATCAAACTTTTTGAAACAGTGACTAAAAGTACTTTTTTTCACCCAAAAGCAGTGAAAAAAATAACTTTTTATCACTATTTTCATAAGATGCCAACATTTAAAGTAAAATTTTTATTTCATAATATTCATAAAATCCAGAGATTTATCGATGTACTTTTATTTAATGATATTGATGTGCGTGAAATTTTTTTTTTATACTAAAGGTATTTTTTTTTTACATATTTATAAAACAATTTTTACAAGCTTTTTTACTCTTCACAAGCGATGCTTACAAGTATGCATCGCTTGTGAAAAGTAAACTTTTAAAACACGTGTCATTATGGCACGCGATCGTGCCTCGCTCGTGAAATAAAATCCACTCGTTTCAAAAAGTATTACTTTTCACACTTGTTGCATAAATAAGTTATATGAATATGTAGAAGAAATCCTTACTAATATCCAGCAGGGATTTTTTTTTTAAACGTTACCCTCCCTTGAGTTATTAATTTTTGAAATCTGGTGGTCTCTTTGGAACGCCCTGAATAAAGCAAAAGATTTTTCAGTCGATGAAATCACTGCTAGTGAGGGTTTGTCGCGCACACAAAGTTGCAAGTGTGCGAGAGACTAAATGATTGATAAGTCAGACACACCTTTACCAGGAAATGGCATTTCTAAAGAATCACCCCTATCTATTCTAACCTCCCCCCCCCCCCCCCTCTCCGCCCTTTGTGTCTCAATGAACGGAACTCCTGTGTAGTCCAGTAACCAGGTAGTCAGAAGGGGGTGTTTCAGGAAAAAAATACAGAAATTGTTTTCTCAACGGTTTCATATGTTTTCGAGGGTGCTGAATCCGAATATCAATTTTGTTAACAAATTCGGGCATGGGAACATTGAAAAAAATCGAAAAAATTCCAAATTTTACCCCTTTTTTTGGTTTTTTCTTTCTAGCAGGAAAAGTATTAATTTCTCAACTAAACAGTCAGTACAAAAGTTAAAGAACTTTAAACAAGCTAAATAAAAGTCAATTACGCTATTTATGTCAGATTAATAGTTTAGTTGCTACAGCTCGCTGAAAATCGGGCAATTCCTCCTGAATGTGAAAAGTCCGAAATTTTCACTTTCAGCACACGCAAATTAGTACTGTCGAAATAGAGTTAGGAGTGGAACTAATTGGAACACAAACTAATCTTGTTGCAAATGGTAGAAAACATGCTTCTAATGAACATACTAAAAATCACAACCCGAACTGTCGCTCAAAATACGTTTTTTAGCCGCAATCTTGAAATAACAATTTTTATTTCTAAAAATTACAATAAACCGTAATAAGTCAAGTTTGGTATCAAATTAAAGGAAATTTTACGCTGACAAAGAATATACTATATGTTTTAAAACCTTAATATTTACAAAGATGATTTTAGAAGGAAATGATGAGAAAACGGGTGAAAAATTTCCATAAAACGGTCAAAAAATATTGAACAAACCCTCATGAAATGTACGAAAAGAATTTAGAAAGAATGATTGAAAGTCAACATGGAACATGGTTTTAAATCATTTGAAATGCAGTGAAATAACTTATGCAATGAGTTTGTTGACCAGTGTTTTCCGTTAATCTAACTCATGCAAGAATGGTGAAAGATTTTGTAGACCTAAACAAAGTAATGCAAACAATGTGCTCCATATATGGTTTTAAATCATTTGAAATGCAGTGAAATAACTTATGCAATGAGTTTGTTGACCAGTGTTTTCCGTTAATCTAACTCATGCAAGAATGGTGAAAGATTTTGTAGACCTAAACAAAGTAATGCAAACAATGTGCTCCATATATGTTATGCTTGGTTTTTCATACCCATCAAACACTATTATAACTTTTCCATAAATTCTGTTGACATTATACAAGTACTTCCTTGTGACATCCCCAAATGTTGTACAAGTGTTCCAGAGAAATTACTGCACCGTTATAAAGCACGTAGGAAATACTTTGCTGGGCACAAGGAGTCGATTGAATTTTATTGTTATAAATGGAATCTGATGAGTTTGCAATATATTTGTCCGTTTTATTCATTCGCCGAATGCTATGGCCAATAAATGAAGTTGGTAACGTTTAGATAGCTCGTAATTGAATTTTTCGTACTGTCCTTTATTATCCAAGCAGATGTATAACATGTAAGCTCGCATCCTGTATGTTAAAAGACTTGAATTTATTCGATGAGTTTCACCAGAAAGGACTAGTTATTACTACTCCTTTTCCATAGTTTTATCGTTGCTGCTTAGTCCTTTTTCTATTAAGTTCCATCTCTGAAAGGTATGGTAGACTAGTTTATTTTAAATATCGCTTTAAATCATGTCACGTTAGCCTTGTCTGCAATATATATTATTCCATCAACAAAATTCTACAAAGCACATGAAAAATCAGTGGATGGATTGCCCACACACACACACATTGCGGCCTATAAAAGTATTACCTTGTTTAGATCTACAAAATCTTTCGTCCTTCTTGCTTGAGTTCGATTAACGAAAACACTGGTCAGCAAACTCATTGCATAAGTTATTTCAAGGCATTTCAAATGATTTAAAACCAGGTTCCATGTTGACTTTGTCATTCTTTCTCAATTCTCTTTTTTTTTTTACATTTCATGAGGGTTTGTTCAATATTGCTTATTATTGTGGACTCCATGTTTGTTATTCTGTGAAGCATGGCTCTGGGTCGCAAACTTTTGTTGGATATCTTAATAATGACAAGGAGTGTCGTGGCTTGCAGTGAAATTTTTCGGCCGTTTTCTCATCGTTGACTTTCGTTGACATCGTTGACTTTCAGTCATTCTTTCTAAATTCTTTTCGTACATTTCATGAGGGTTTGTTCAATATTTTTTGACCGTTTTATGGAAATTTTTCGCCCGTTTTCTCATCATTTCCTTCTAAAATCATCTTTGTAAATATTAAGGTTTTAAAACATATAGTATATTCTTTGTCAGCGTAAAATTTCCTTTAATTTGATACCAAACTTGACTTATTATGGTTTATTGTAATTTCAAAAAAAAAAAGACGTTTTTTTTTAAGATTGCGGCTAAAAAACTTATTTTGAGCAACAGTTCAGGTTGTGATTTTTAGTATGTTCATTCGAAGCATATTTCCTACCATTTGCAACAAGATTAGTTTGTGTTCCAATTAATTCCACCCCTAACTCTATTTCGACAGTACTATTTTGCGTGTGTGTGTGCTGAAAGTGAAAATTTCGGACTTTTCACATTCTGGAGGAATTGCCCGATTTTCAGCGCGCTGTAGCAACTAAACTATTAATCTGACATAAATAGTGTAATTGACTTTTATTTAGCTTGTTTAAAGTTCTTTAAATTTTGCATTGACTTTTTGGTTGAGAAATCAATACTTTTCCTGCTAGAAGGAAAAAAAACCAAAAAAGGGTAAAATTTCGGGATTTTTACAATTTTTTTTAATGTTCCCATGCCCGAATTTGTTAACAAAGTTGATATTCGGATTCAGCACCCTCGAAAACATATAAAACAGTTGAGAAAACAATTTCTGTATTTTTTTCTTGAAAAAAGTACCTGCTTACTGGACTAGTGGGTTGACCCCTCATATACTTATAAAATTTGGGTAAGAAAAAGTTTATGTTAATTGTGATTATCGCCAAGTGGGAATTGTCGCCAAATCTTGGCAACCAATGCTACATAGTAGATTTTCATTTCAGCTGGTCAGTGCATCCAATTTTCACACCTGCCAACTCATTTGAAGGGGTAGAGTAGGATTATGATATTCGGGTACTCGGAATTCGGGTAGTAGGAGCGTAACCATCATATGTAAAATGTGAGACGGTAAAAAAAGAACAATGATTAAAAAGATTAAACAAAAGTAAAGTAAATTCATTTTTTTTTTTTTTGGTGGAACAAGTATAATCAATTTATTAGTAAGTGAAAAAGTTTTTCCGAATGGGTTGTTTTTGTTAGATAGTCGAAAAAGAATTCCGCAATTTATTATAGGTAAAATGTGGATAGTAAATCAGAGCTAACTACTCTGGACTTTTTTTACTTGTTGTTAGTCGTCAATGATGGTATTGCAAAGGTTAGAGATAGTTAATATAGTTCAGAATCAAATTAACATAACTATATATAAATTTTAATTAAAGATTTGCTGACTTTAAGTGATAATAAAAGTCCATATATAGCAAAATGTAATTAAAACACCGCGACAATTTTAGTTTTTTTCTCGGACATGTATCAATACTGACATAATTTCATGTTCGTTCCACTTTTAATGTACTATTATTGCTGTTCGACCAAGGTATACTGGCTTTTTTTAAACACAAACTTTACTTTTAATAAAACAACTTTGAGCATATTTCAACTGGTGAAGTTATACATAATATATCAATTTGTTTTAGTATCGCAAAAACCCTTATAAACAGTACGTGGGGATTTTAACAGGGAGGAGGCGGATATATTTTAATGAGTTATTTATTTATTTCAAGTTCAGCTCCTTGCGGTTGGTCTTCCAATGCCCCAACTCCTTCTCGAGCAGTAACTTTCTTAAATAAAAAAACATAAATCGTGAAAAGGAGCCCCGCCCCCAAACCGTCCCCCCACAGATCCGAAAGGGGGGCGAAAC
Organism: Hylyphantes graminicola; assembly: GCA_023701765.1. Classification (NCBI taxonomy): domain Eukaryota; kingdom Metazoa; phylum Arthropoda; class Arachnida; order Araneae; family Linyphiidae; genus Hylyphantes; species Hylyphantes graminicola. Next base: position 833,566 of record CM043116.1, on the reverse strand, counting down.
TTTCCCAAGGCAACAAAAGAAATCTCTCTTACCTGGGAGCACCTGCCCCAAAATACCCCCATCTGGCAAGGGGGCTCGAACGCCGAAGATCGAACAGTCCCTTCTTCATAAAGTTAGGAACACATACAACTCTGTAGGGCTGGTAATCATCAAGTGAAATTATTTTTGTGTTTAGGAAAACAAATAATTTTCAAATGCAAAATGCTTCTTATTTTTTAATTGAAATGAAATATTTTTAAATAGGAATCCTTAAGTTTTTAATGAAAAAAATACCCAAACAGAAAACTTGAAATAGATTTGTCCATTATTTTTTGGTAGTTCAACCATAGGAACTACCTTATATATCTTTTAGATGACGTAGATTAGACGAATTAACCAACTGGGCATTAAAGAGCTTAAACAAAACTTTCAAGATTAAAATACCGTTTGGAATGGATGAATAAAGATGGGTTTTTTTGCCTTCTATACCAAGGAAGGTCAAATTAATATGTTATAACCAACCAAAGAGTTGTTTACGTAAACTTTGGAAAATCTGCATCACCCTAACCAAATTACTTAACATCTTGATGTGTTACATCATTTGTCAAAGAAAAATTCGAAACATGGAAAACAAAATGCATTCAGATTTTTTTTCTCTTAAAAGTAACGGGGGGAGTAGGTAGCATCCATAATGGGAGGAGAAAAAAAAAGTAGCAGCTGATTTCAGAGGAAGCCAACGCATAAAAAAATTCTCTTTTTTATAAATGGGAAAAGGGGAAACGAAACATTGCTAATGAAGTGATTTCGAATCGGAGAAAAAAAGACGATTGAGAAAATTGGAACGGATTAACGGGAGAAAAGTGTACCAGTCCATTAGCCTCTCTTCACTATCAAAAGAAATCTTACTTAACAGATTTTCGTTAAATATATTTTTTAAACAATTATCTATTTATGTAAAAAATGGTATGATGTAATGTGCATCACCTTTCCAGTAGAGGGCGCTAGTTATGTAACCATCACCCACGATTGAATCAGAAATAAATTTGCATTGAACAAAAAAGGATATTTGTTCTTTACTGAGCATCCAACCGATAAAAATTAAATTTTGGATATTTACAACTTTGAAAAAGTAATACAAATTGAAAAAGTAAAATTCAAAAGTATGTTATGCAAGTAAGTTATTTAAAAAATAACGTTTCACATTTTTTGATGTGCACGTCAATTTAGATGAATTTTGTTTTTTTTTTAGCATTTTCTGTGCTAAAAAAACACTCAAATATATAAATTTGTAAAAATTAATGGCATTAGTTATATTGATAGTATTAATATTACTAGTCTTCCTCTTACCGATAATACGATAGTTTTTTCATAGCGAAAATCACACACAGACATATAGGATTCAAAAATAATTGCATAAATTAGTTAGATTAACTAATTATATTGATGATATTACAAATAAGTAACTAAAATCAAATTCGTTGGACATTTTTTTTTCAATTACCTTTCAATGGATATTTCTAGAAAGATTTTCAGTCCTTTCGTCTCCAAACAGAAACAATTTATAATCTGATTTAATAATATCAGAGATTAATTAATTTCAATTAAATTTCAAGTTATTTTTTTAACAAATGAATACAAATAAATGAAAGAATTTTAGTTAATATAATAACGTAATTTTTTAAATCAGATTTGTACGAATTCCCATGCCAACATGGCGCCATAATTGTTCCACCGGCGCAATTTGATACACCCAATTGGAAATCATTTGATTTGCCACTCCTCATACTTTTACTAAGACCTCTATGTATTTAAAGTCTCATGAAAGTCACGTGACTTTCCAATCGATGCAGTACCGATGTGCAGTCATTACATCCTAATCTTTTACAAAATGTATTGTTGTAACAATGCTTTTCTGCAACAATGCTGTTAGCTCGCCTTTAAATAGGGCCGCTACAACCGAAATCGTCACTTTTCTAACAAAACCTCACCAGAGTGACAGCGATTTTTTTTGTTAGATTTTTTATATTTGGAGATTTAATATACGCTTACGATTATGGACGCGATTGTTAAAGGCTTCGAAAGATTTCTGTAAGTATATCTTATTACTTTCTTAATAATTTCATAAAAAATAATTTCCCACTGTAAAAAGGTCAATTATTTTAAATTTTGTGGTAAACTTAGTGCTATAGTTTTGAAATGCATCAACTCATTTACATTGTTAAAAATTAGTGAACAGTTCTGATATATAAATATTTTGCTAACTTAGAGATGCAAACGTACGACAACAGTCGATAAACTGTTAGTTTTACCAGAAAAAAACACGATTTCACAAGAAAATTTTAATAAATTTAAACGTAATTTTATTACTCATTTGTAACAAAGGACTTTTATCAGTCTGCTATGAGTATATACGAAGACGAGAATCTCTAGTTGAAAGCTTCTAGGAATAGGTAGCAGAATATATGAATTTTAAATTAAACATCACAATTATTATTTCTCTAACATAAAAATTTGAAATTAGTTTTATTTTACACTTTGGCCAAAAACCAAATATCGGAAGATTTTTTTTTAAAATTTTAGTTTAGTCTGAGTAAACATCGCACTAGAGCTACGGATATTGGTGACAGGCGTCATGTTTTAGAACAACATTTCAGTGACGAGCCGACACCTGAGCGATTTTTTTTTAAATAAAATGTGTTTGCATCTTATCAAATCCATGTAAACTTAACATTACAAATTTTGCAATTTAGTCAGATGCACATTCTTAAAAAATTACATTAGAAACATGATTTTAATCACATTTAAGTAATAATATTTTCTGAAAATATAAAACATTTAATTAACAAGTAATTTTTACTTAAATCTAATGCGTTAAAACAAGTTAAAACTTTGACCGGCCAAAAAGCTTAATCTTAGTCATTTTTCCAAGCATACTTCAGACAAATGTTTTATAATAACATACAAAAATAAAGCTTAATAGTATCATCCTCAACTTGTCAAATTGTATTTTAAATATCATTTGAATTATGATGGTTCCGGTTGCTTTATCTTGTGTGGAAAGTCATGTTTTTCTTAAAGGTTTTTAAAGATTTTCTCTTGTGGGGAAAAAAACTAATGGAAGTATAATTTTAAAAAGAGAACGTAGCTGTTGTAATTGAATATAGAGCATTACCCACTAAAAATAACGAAACATTATTCTCCTGCTATTAATATTAACGTTGCTTTTTTTTTCTTGCAGGTTCTGCGTCACTGGAAGGAAGGCTAGGAGGAACAGAGATTCGGGTCTCGTTCCTAGTGCAACTCCGGTCTTCGTCCCTGCGGTGGCTCGTCCTTCGAAGCCACTGCATAGGAGAAGGATAAAAAGAAGAGCACCGAGTCCCCCGAAGGGAGTTGCGGCGGGAGATTTGGAGGGGGTGAATGTGTACCCCGAACACTTGAACCCCTTCTTTGATGGACACAATGAAGGTGGGGAATCTCCCGTCGACAACTACCCTGAGGAATTAAACCCTTTTTCGAAAGACGAGGACCAGGCGGAGGCGGAACAGAAATCGGTGGAGGACTACCCCGAGGAGCTTTGCCCGTTCGGCACCGGGGATGGCGAGGACGGTGCTGGTGGAGACGACGACTACCCCGAGCACCTCAATCCCTTTGCGGAGGAGTGTTCCGGGTCAGATGACTACCCTGAGCATCTCAATCCATTCGGAGAGAGCTGCTCAGAGGCTGTTGACTGCCCGGGGCATTTTGATGCATGTGGAGAGAGCTGCTCGGTGGTGGTGCCATTGCCGAGCGGGAGACCGAAATGGAGATCCTTCAAGAAACGTCGGGCTCCTAGTCCACCACGTCATTGAGGATTCGGTGCCATAGAGGGTGGTTGAGGAGGCAGCCGATAGAGGGTGGTTGAGGAGGCGGCCGATAGAGGGTGGTTGAGGAGGAGGCCGATAGAGGGTGGTTGAGGAGGCGGCCGATAGAGGGTGGTTGAGGAGGTGGCCGATAGAGGGTGGTTGAGGAGGCGGCCGATAGAGGGTGGTTGAGGAGGTGGCCGATAGTGGGTGGTTGAGGAGGTGGCCGATAGTGGGTGGTTGAGGAGGAGGCCAATAGAGGGTGGTTGAGGAGGCGGCCGATAGAGGGTGGTTGAGGAGGAGGCCGATAGAGGGTGGTTGAGGAGGAGGCCGATAGAGGGTGGTTGAGGAGGAGGCCGATAGAGGGTGGTTGAGGAGGTGGCCGATAGAGGGTGGTTGAGGAGGAGGCCGATAGAGGGTGGTTGAGGAGGCGGCCGATAGAGGGTGGTTGAGGAGGAGGCCGATAGAGGGTGGTTGAGGAGGTGGCCGATAGTGGGTGGTTGAGGAGGTGGCCGATAGTGGGTGGTTGAGGAGGAGGCCAATAGAGGGTGGTTGAGGAGGTGGCCGATAGAGGGTGGTTGAGGAGGAGGCCAATAGAGGGTGGTTGAGGAGGTGGCCGATAGAGGGTGGTTGAGGAGGTGGCCGGTAGTGGGTGGTTGAGGAGGTGGCCGATAGTGGGTGGAATGAAACATCCAATTTTTTTTTCTCTAACACTATAAATAGTTTTACACTTTGGCCAAAAAGCCACCATAGGACGATTTTTTTTAATAAAATGTATTTGCATCTTATCAAATCCATTTAAAGTTTACATTGTAAATTTTGCAATTTAGTCAGATGCACATTCTTAGAAAATTACATTAGCCACCTAGAAACATGATTTTAATCTAAGTACAGTGATAAAAGTTCTTAAAAGTATAAAACAGTTTATTAACAAGTTTTTATATTTTTATTTAAATCTAGTGCATTGAAAACAAGTTAAAACTTCTGGCCGGCCAAAAAGCTTAATCTCAAAGCCTTATATTGAATGTTTTTTTTTTGTTTTTCTTTTGTATCTTGTCAAATCAATTTAAATTGAGTTGTAGGTATTTTTGAAGACGTCTATGACAAAAAAAAAAATAGTATAAAACTCTGTAGCTTAAATAATGTTACACACGTTATCCACCTTTGGAAATAGTGCTAAATATTGTTTTAATGTTTAATTATTATTTTTAGTACTTTTATTCTTTGATTGGGAAATGAATTAGAGATTAAACATTCTAGTTATTCAGGATAATTTAATTTTAAAGAATAAATCATACACTCCCAATATCTGCCTTTTTGGCACTTAAAACAATTAACTTGTTGTATTTCCCAGATAAACGCTATTTCCTAGAGTCGAATTAAAAATTTTGTGCATTTATTATAATTGATTTACTAACATAACTATTTAAATTCAACCAGTTTGTATTTAAAGAAAACAAAGGGAAATTTAGAGTTTATTTGGCAATTTTTCTAAGCAGACTTCAGACAGAAGTTTCGTAATAGCATAAAAAATAAAGATTAATAGTAGGGGGGGGTGGGGGAAAATGAGGGTAAAATTGAGCTTTTTCAAAATCATCTCATTAAAAGCCTACTTTTTAACTAATTTTCATAGATTTTTTTTGTATATAACATACATTTGAACTGTTTAGATTTCGAATATATAATTTTTTTCCACCACATGCTTCAATATCTGGCAATTTAGGGAACTTAGTTTTATACCCTCATTTTCCCCCAGGGTGGGGGAAAATGGGGGTAGGCCAAATTTAACGATATGATTAAATCAAAAATCATTAATAAAAAGAACTAATTGAAGCAAACTCATTCCTAATATTTCTCTACACTTTTTTTTTAGAAAAGCTTACTTAGAGATAATAATCGTAGAATAATAGAATATTTAAGCAAGAGAGTATTGTCCTCTACTATTAAATTGAGGCTCTGTAAAACTTTACATATTGCACCGAACATAACAACATAATCTGCATCGTATATTTCTCGAAATTATATTAGTTTCCATCTTTGATTTGGTTTAGCATTTTACATTGTAGTTTGTTTCATTTAGTAAATTAATTGCGAAGAACTAATAGCAAATTATTGCTAATTGCTTCTGGGCATATATTCCTAAAGATGCATTGATAAACTTAATATATTAAGTTAAATTTTAACAAGTATCATAAAATAAGTTGTTTAATAATGCTGTATATTTTAATAACACTAAAATTGTTTTTAAAAAAATATCCTCTAATATTATCCAATTTAAGTTCATTCCACGACCCAAAACTCCATTATATCTTGCATGCATAGCTAAGCCTAACCATACCACCACTTTACCCCACGACATTAAAAAAATTATAAAAAAATTAAAAATTCGAATTTTTCTTAGCTAATTTTACAGAAATACTCTTCGAAAATGTGGCTATTGCATGCCACAAGGCTTAAGAGCACAACAAGTTTTATAAAGTAAATAGAACGAAGTTTTTAAGAGTGAGTTTTAACAGCTGAAACAAAATTAGCTTAAGAACAAGAATTTCAATGAATTAATGGTGTTGCCAGATTCTAAAAACCAAATAAAAGTAATTAGAGATCATCTAAAAATAATATTTCAAAGAAAAAGTCTAAAAAAATTTAAATGTATAGTTGAAAAATTTGTATTTTTTAACATACCCTCATTTTCCCCCCTACCACCATTTTCCCCCACCTCCCCCTATCATCCTCATCTTGTCAAACTGTATTTTAAATATCATTTGAATTATGATTCGCTTTATATTGAATGGAAAATCATGTTTTTCCTAAAGGTTTTTTTTTTTTAATCTTTGGGGAAAAAAAACCTAATGGAAATATAATTTTAAAGGGAGAACGTAGCTGTTGCAATTGAATATAGAGAGTTGCACATTAAAAATAACGAAACGTTATTCTCTTGCTAATTACTATTAATGTTTTTTTTTTTTTTTTTTTGCAGGTAGGTTCCGCGTTGCTGGAAGGAAAGGTTAGGAAGGACAAATATTCGTCTCTCGTTCTTCTGATTCTTCATTTCAAAGCACCGGAGAAAGAGTCTAGTAATGTCTATTTTCTTCAACATTTGAGATATAAAAATAGGAGAGTAAAAAAAAGTAATAAAGAAGCTACCAACGCGGATTTGGTGAACCATCGCTCATTTGGATATACTATTTTTTTTTACTATTATTCTTTTATTAACTACGTTCGTATGGACCTGAATAGCATTGCGGGAGAAAATTAGTTTAAACAATGACTCGAGCTATTCTGGGAATACTGGCGAGTAATGAAAAGTATAGAAAAGTAAAAAATATATGTATAATTAGAAACATTGTACCAAAAATCAATGAATAAATACACTATATTAATAAGTTTTTTGATATCAATTAGTTTTTGCTTTTAGTAACGCTTGTACTGCAAAAATTTTAAATGTCAATGATTTTTTTTTTATAATTAGGTCTAGTTTTCTACTTATTAAAGTGAAATAACTGTTAATTGAAAGATGTCCCAAATCATCATTTTACTTAAAATTAAAGAAAAATGCTGAGTAACTCAAAAACTCGTTTGAATTATGTTTCCCTAAATAAATGATTGTTAAAAATAAGACAAGCAGGTTTGGTAACAAAGACAAGCACTTGGAACCACTTCCATACAAAATTCATGGATCTTAGATAAAATGCGCCTAGAAAGTTTGTAGTTTTTTTTTAAATATTTGAAGTGCTTCGAATTCAATTTTTTTGTTCTATGATTTTTATAAAATATAAAATTAATCGTTTCGAAGCGTTGAATTTTATGACGTATCACACCTCTCTGTATCTATAGTAATTTGGGCAGTGAATGTGGGGAACAGATAAACAGATGTGGTCATTTATAAAACCATTTGTTACGATATAAACGTAATGTGGCGAATACAATTGAAGCGATGAACATTTGATTAACTCTTTAACTACTTGAACATCCAAGTACAAAAACGATTTTAATGATGCTTAACTAGAGCTTCTCAAAATAAGTTTATTTATTTAATATTTATTTTAAAAAATGAAAAAGCAATTCTACAAAATATCAATACTTTCTCAGAACAAGATCTAATAAGAGTAAACTTTTCAAGCAACTATTACAAAAGAGTAAAAGGATTTTTTTTCCTCTCTAACTTTGGCGATCATTTTTTTTCAAGTTTTTTTTTTTTAAGCTTAATGTGGCAGCGCCGCCGTTGCCAATAATCGAAAACTCAATTCAATGAGCGCCAATTAGCCGCAGATTTGTTCCAGAAAGGATTATTTTTGCGACGTCTCTCATTAAGTACTTTTTCTCCCCCATCATCGACAACTTTTACACTTTATTTTATTACTTCCACTTTTTTTCATTATCTCAAAATGCAATTATGGTGAATAATTGTCTAACAATGAATACGGAACATGATTTATACATCGCCAAAAACAAGTGATTAGAAAAGCTAAGCCGTTAATGACGAACCAAAACTTTTTTTAGCGTTTTTCATGTACGAGTGATTACGTAATTTATTGATGGGTAAAAGAGGATAATTTTTAGAAATATTTTATATTTTTTAAGTGCAGTTGTTCATGGGATTTGATGAAAAGAAATGTGTTATATGCTAGTTAAATATTTTCAATTTAGATTTTTACTGTAGCCAACCCAGGTAGCACATCAATGTGGGATCCACATTGGTCCGACGTGGGCCCACGTGGTTCAGGTGGGCACTAGTGGGGCCCATCAGCCCATCACCAAACCATATGAATCTCATGTACTCAATTTCAGCAAATTATGCGCTAATTACGAAAAAATATGAGTAAAATATTATTTATTTTGTAATAATTAAGTGACATAACTGTATTTGGGTGCTAAAAATTTTATATTTTGCGCTTTTTCTAGAAAAAATTAAAACCATGTGGATCTACATGGAACAATATGGGCAACCCATATAGATTTCGGTGGGCTATCCATAACAGGCCCACGACATTAAGAAAAGTAGTTAGAACTCGGTTTTAATTCTTAGTCAAATGAAATGCTTATAACTTAAATAAAATATGTTTCATTGTTAACTAAAAATTATTGTATCACAAAAAATATATACAAGTATATTACTTTAAACTAATTAATCAAGGCAAATAGAAATTATATTTGATAAACAAAATCAATACCAAAAAATTTGATGTTGTAATAATTGATGCAGTTCAGTATACTGAAGAATAGCAAATTATATTAGTATAATTTATAACTATTTTAATAAAACCGAGCTTTATAGAAAAACCCAAATGAGCCGATATGGGACAACCCAGGTGGGTCAATGTGGGATGGCCCATCTATATCTATATGGATTGCCCATCTGTCCTATAAAGTGAAGCTGAGTCCAAATAACTATTTTTTTTTATCCTCCAACAGTATATTATGCATATTAGTAAAATGTATTCATTGTTTCGATACATTATTAACTAAAAGAAATCGATTAACTTAAAAGGCAAATCGATTGCTCATGAAAAATTGTACTGGGCTGATGTGGAGCAGCCTAGTGGGCCAATGTGGAAGAAAACCCTATGGGCCGATGCGGGATATCCCAGGTAGGTCGATGTGGGATGGCCCATATGGGCCGATGTGAGATGGCTCAGGTGGGGCGATGTGGGATAGCCCATCAAAATCTATATGGTTTGCCCATCCGTTCTATAAAGTGAAGCTGCTGTCCAAATGCGCTTTTTTTTAATCCCCCTACTGATGTATATTATACATATTATTTAAAGATATTTATTTCTGTTTATTTTTTAACTAATAAAGAGATCGATCAGCTTAAATAGCAAAATCGTTTGTTCAAGAAAAATTGTACTGGGCTGTGGGCTCATGTGTGGAATGGCCCAGGTGGGCCGATGTGGAATGGTCCATCTAAATCTATATGGATTGTCCATTATCCTTACATTGAAACTGCGGTCTAAATGCTCTATTTTTTTTAATCTTCCTACTGTATATTATACATATTAATAAAATATATTCATTGTTTCGGTATATTATTAACTATACAGAGATTGATCAACGTGAAGGGCAAAGTCGATTTCTCGTGAAAAATTGTAATGGACTGACGTGGAGAAGCCCAGGTGGACCAATGTGGCATAAACCCGTATGGCCGATGTGGTACGACCCATCTAAATCTATACGGATTGCCCATCTAAATCTATATAGGTCGCCCATCTGTATCTACATGGGCTGCCCATCTGTACACAAAAAGTGAAGTTGCTGTCTAAATACACTATATTTATTTATCCTCTAACTAAAAATTATTCGTATCACTAAGATATATTCAATGCTTACGTATTATTAATAAAAAGATCAATCAACCTGGCAAAATCGTTTATATGATTGATCCACTAAAGGTTTCTGGCTTCACAAAGGTTAAGTATAATATGTAGGTTCCTATGGTTTTAAAACATGGAAGGAGAGCTATCTGATCAACTCTCACAAATCCAGATGGGGTAATCCATCTGCGCACATGTGGTTCCAATATTTAAAAAAGACGTTTCTTCCTGGATCCATCTGGGCAGCCCATATCGGCCGATATGGGATAATCGAACAGGGCCCACATGGTTTCACCGAAAAAAAGGGGGTCATTTCTTTCTGGATCCATCTGGGCAGCCCATATCGGCCGATGTGGGATAACCCATCTAGGCCAACGTGGTTTCACCGAAAAAAAAGGGGGTCGTTTCTTTCTGGGTCCCATATGGGATAGCCCACTTGGAAACCACATCGGCACAGATGGGTTAACCCATCTGGGCCCCATATGACGTAGCCCACTTGGGAACCACGTGGACCCTGGTGGGTTACCCCATGTGGGCCCACGTGGTTTCAGCGAAAAAAAAGGGGGTCGTTTTTTTACGGGCCCCACATCAGACAGCCCACTTGGGAACCACGTGGGCCCATATGGGGGTGCACATCAGCTCGAATGGGCTGATGTGGTACGACCCATCTAAATCTATATGGATTGCTCATCTAAATCTATATGGGTTGCCCATCTATATCTGCATGGGCGGCGCATCTGAATCTATATGGGTTGATTGCTCATCTGTGCAAAAAAAGTAAAGTTGTTGTCCAAACGCACTTTTTTTTATCCTATAACTGTATATTATGCATATTACTAAAATATATTCATTGTTCATGAATATTATGAATTATAATTACGAGATCAACCATCGTAAAAGGCAAAATCAAATGTTCATGAAAAATTGCACTGGTGTTATGTGGTTAAGCCCAAACGGATCAATGTGGCTGAAACCGCATGGGCCAATGTGGGAAAGCCCATCTAAATCTATATGGATTGCCCATCTGATTATCACGTGTTATTAAAAAAACAAAATTGCTTTGTTTTATTTCTGACTATTCTGATATATCTTAAAAATTATTGCATACTACGTTTACATCTAATAAAATTATTATTTAAATGTAGTTGTTTTTCTAAACAAGTTAATTTAGTATCGTGTCACGTGTTTCGATACACGTTTTAGGATTATAAAAAATATTGTTTCACATACTAATATTAAGATATACTCAATAACAGGAACCTACAGGGGGGGGGGAGGGGAAGCAACGACGGATACTGAATATAACTGTATATTATGCATTAAAATTTATTCAGTTTGACTTATAACATTAACTATAATAAAGAGATTGATCGACTTAAAAGGCATCGGCAAAAAAAAAAGAATGCGGCATGTTTCGCGACTTAAGTAGCAACAGAAATGCGGAATGAAACTAAATTTTTGACCCTTAATTCGTGAAACAATATCACTTGAGAAAAAATTACCAATCCGATCGCCTATCGAAGGACGTTATATGGATGAAAGCTAAAAGAAATTACGTCTCAGGCAGATTAAATTTTGTGATTTGTTTATATTTCCGAAAATTCTGATATATCTTAATTTATAATAATACTACTTTAATCTTAAAAAAGTAAGATCAGTGTAATTGAATTTTTAATGTGTATAATAAGTAATTTAATAAAATCTCGCTTGTTTCAAAACGCGTGTTACTACGATTAAAAAAAACCAATGCCAATATTAAAAAAAATCCTTGTAAATTGCTTTTAATTGGAAAGGAAAAGGAGGGAAAATATTTCACATTAACAATAAATTTTGCACTATTCAGGATAAGATTTATCATAGAAAGTGGGGTAACAACACATGTATTATATTTTTTACGTTGCAGCAATTAAAAATGAAAAATTTCTTTTTGTGGTGTTTCCTATCTTATTATCCATATAGTACCATTACCCCACGAGTGCGTAAGGTTATGCAGCAAAGGGTGCCAGTTATTATAAAATCAAGCTGCATCGATGCGGATAAAAGTAATCTTGTAATTTCCTGTTTGTCACTTTCAAAATCTACCTTTTCAATCAGCAAGATAATCATCAACAACACTAAACAGAAATAGAAAAATTAAAAACATTTTTTACTTTGCAAACAATATTATTTGGTACTGAAACAATTCACAGACGTAAAAACTAAATAATAATCTTATAAAAAATAAATCATCAAATTATGAATTAACAATTCTTTAAACACATTAAGGACAATTTCTGCATATCTTAGATCAAATTCCTTTTTGAAAAAAGCTTCGAACAGAGGACTCAATGGGCAAAGGGCAACAAGCCAATTCTTATAAAATTGCATTAAGAAACACAAATAAACTGTAAATAATATCCTTTTTACTTCGACAAATTATTAGTTGAATACTTTTGACAATAAATAACATATTTTAAAAATTGAAACACGAATGGGCAATAAATTGTTGAATGTAATTTCTCTTTGAAAGTTAACTGTAACTTGACTTAACTGGACTGGACTAGCTTTGTTTACATTAAATCTGCTCACGGCACGGCCGCTAAAAATAAAATTAAAATAAAAAGGAAGACTTTAAAAAATAAATATTGACATCATCAAGAAAAATAGAAAGGTAAGAATCAATTTATTCTGTAATTTATTGTGTTAGATAATATTTTTTTTTGTTGGAATCCGCAATCCACGTTTCCCACGCGGTAAGCATCAACTCTAATTCTGTGCATCATAACAGAAGAGCTTAGTTTGTTGTCGCATGTGCCTGATTATTATTTAAATTAAAAAAATATTAAATTTAAAACTGTGGTGACCAGAATTGTTGTTATTATAGTATAATCAATAGTCATGGAACAAATCTTGTCCGCTGTTCCTCTTAACTAAAAAAAATTTTATAAACCGCCCATCTAAAAGCTGTAAATTATTATCACTTGATAATAGTACGAAGGGCATTTGATACACACAGCAATATATTCAAAAGACAGAAAATGCAATATATGTCCCAATATTTCTGTTTTTAAAAAATCAGTTCTGACAAAATATAAACTAAACGAGTAAATCATGGGATTCAAACTTGATCTGCTATTTGAATAAATTTAAGCCAGCAAAATATCTTATTTTGTTAAACACAGAACTGATCTACAAAATACCTAGTGCCTGGTTAGCTCAAACTTAAAACTTATATTTTGACTTGGTTACAGTAATAATGCAATTACAGTCAAACCTCCATAACTCGACTTCCCACGATTCGAATAATCCGCTTACTCAAACTTTTGATCAAGTCCTGAATCATTTCTATACTTTTCCCTAAAAAACTGTCTCGATAACTCAAAGTAAACATCTTCTAAGTCAAAAGTTTTTGTGATCTGTCTGTAACATTGCTGCCGTGCTGCACGGTTTCTGCTACCGGGCGGTATATATATATATTGATTAATATGTAATGAAGCCAAATTTTGTTTAAAGTTGAGTTTTAATAAACCTTTTGACTCTATTCTTCTCTTGTTGTTTACATAGGCTGTGCTATCAAAAAAAAATAAATACTTACAACTATAGTATTATGGCACCTATCAAACCATGTGGACCCATCCTAAGTACTAGTAGAGAGGAGTGGAAAGTAATTTCAAAAACTCGAACTTCGGATAAGTCGAATATAATTGTGGGTTCCCTGGGACTTTGAGTTATCGAGTATTGACTGTATTATTTTACTAAGATATTACATCCGTGAAAAGAGTTTGTATTATCTTATTGTATATTAATTCAATCTTTGGTAGAAATTTACTGTACGGTAACCATTGGCGAACTTTCCGAAATCGCGCCAGAAGTCCGTATTCTGACGACTTTTGACGTCATGCTCTGTTCACAACGATGACGTTTTCCGGCAACCCTATCTAACCATTATGCGTTTCGGTCAGGTCAGACAGGTTGCCATCAAAAACTATTTATCGCCAAATCAGAAAATTGCGCCAATGGTTACTGTACAGTAAAGGTGAACCCAATCTTTTAATGATGTCTCGTTTGTCTTTTAAAGGATGCACGAGTGAATATGAATATGTTGGGTATAACTTTTAACCTGAAGGCGGTTGTTGGCATTTTTTTACGAAAATAGTCACCTTCAGCCTTCTTGTTGAAATTTCACCCAGTTTCTACAATGAAGTCATAGTGAAGTTGCCAACATATCCATGTTAAAGGTAGTACCATAACCATTTAAAGTTTTAAATTTTGATTTAAAAATTCCTATATATCTTGTACGTTGTAATTATCTTGTCAACCTGCCAAAGTAACCAAATTTCTTGGTGTTATTGATGTTTCAAAAATAAATATTGTAAAAAAAATATATGCGATTGCAAAGCTTTAATATTGGGTTTGGCCAAAATGGTTGACAGGATAATTCCAGATTAATGCTAACCCTTGAGAGGATTCTTGAAGTAAACGATGTAGATTATTAGCTCAAATGTAATCAAAAGCATGTTTTGCAAAGAATATTTTTAAAAAAATATAACCTATGCTAAAAGGGCAAAGCAAGTAGTGACATTTCAGATTTAAAGCTTTATATATAGACATATTTTGTATGCTATGAAAGCACAAACAAGCTTTGTCAGTTTTCTGAAATCAATACTTTATTCTGACATTTTTCTGAATTACAAGCTTTCTGATAAATAAACCTCAAAAAAAAAATTGATTTTGAGTATATCCAAAATTGTGCTTGTCCCTTGTGCTATAGTCTTTTAATACAAAAACCTTACTGATAATTTTCAGTTGCTTAAGTACTAGTATCTTTGAGTATTTAATCTTTAATAGGCTAATTTCATACAAAATTGCCCTTTTTATGGTGTAAGTCAAATGTGAATAAAGTAATTAATACTAAAACTTTTAACATCATATGGGAATAGCAGAATAGCTGATCTACACTTATTGTAACAAAATAATGTAGCCTGCTTTATTTCATTTGATTATTTTTCAAATTTAGACAGCTTTTTTAAATTGTGACTTGCACTACAGTTACATAGAATTAAGCAATAAAAAAAGTCAGTGTTACAAAAAAGTGCAGAAAAAAATTGTAAAGTGAATTCTACAAATATTCACGCCTGTGGACTTCTAAAGTGAAGATGTTAAGATAAAGATTAGTTTGATATATTTATTCATGTGTAATAGCATATATTGGTCTGGTTTGTCTGCAGATATAATTTCACCATTGCAATTGCAGCAATACAAGTAATACAAGACTGCAATTACCTGCCAATAGGCTAATTTTTTTATGCAGTTATTAAAAGTTAAATTATATCATTTAGAGAGCAACCTAAAATAGAATATAAATTAAGGGTGAATTTAAAAAGCTCGGAAGATATGCCAAAATCTCATTATTTTTCAACTTCTCAATTTTTAATTTAACTTTTATTACAAATCTGGTTGGCATTTCCAAAATTATTGTACCTGTGTGACTTTTAAATCAAAAACAAAGAATTAAAAAAAAATCATATCAAGTGCTTTTTGATTTATTATCATTAACGGATAGAAATCCAAGAGTGAATAAAATTTAAATGCTTGTGGATAAAGAGTTCTTTTGAATTAAAAACAAAACAGTTACCTGTATTTAAATAAAACTATAGGGGATGAAAAATTTGAAAAACTGTTCTTAATGATCTCAAAACTCTTTTTTTTTAAATAATTTCATGCTGTAAAAACTTAAATTTAAATTATCAACTAATATTAAAAAGGGATATGAATAATTTTTGAGTATCCCCATTCCTCCCTGTAAAGTAAAGGAATATTTTCAATTCTTAGAATGCAGGAGGATTACTCATCTTGTATATTTTAATTTATTTCTTTATAGGAATCACACCTAACTGCACAGGTTGCAGGATCAATGCAGTAGATGGTCCTGCATCTCATGTAATATACTTTAAGCAGGGAGGAGGTAGCACTATGCTACAACTTCTGGGGGATAATAGACAAAGAGAGGTTTAAGAATTTTAACGCATGCAATATTATTGAGCAAGTATTCAAACTGAATGAGCTTTCCCGGATACTACTTTTTGACATTATAAATTCAGATATAGATAAAATTCAGATTAAAAACTATTCTTTGTTTACAAGTTATGTTTAAAAAGGTGTTGTAAATTACATCATAATTTTTTTTGCAGAAAAATATTTTTATGCAAAAAAATCATGTTAAATTATTTTTCAAATGGTACTTTCTGCTATGCTTTAGAATTGGTAATATGCCATGATCAAGCTAAAATTTTATTAAAATCAAGTTACCAACAACAAAAAGCTATTTTTAAAAAGTCTTAACTTCTTAGAAAAACTTGCTCTTCTTAGTCTAAACTTTCTTAGTTTTGATTTTTATGTATCACAAAGCTAAGAAAGTTTAGACTAAGAACTAGCTCTAGTGCAATGTTTATTCAACCAACTTAAACTAAAGAAAATAAAGTGAAACTAGAACAAATTACTCAAATTAAATGCAATAAATTTTGTATCCTACTAAAACTAAAATAAGACTGTAACCTTAATATTTAAATTTAAACTAGAGTTCTAACTATATGAGGATAATTCTTGATGTTCCATAAATATATGTAATTATATTTTTGTATAGTATTGCACGGTTTGAAAATATGGACTTAATTAATAATTTTAAAATAGTTTTATTTCCTTTGCATTTTAGTCTATTAAGATTAACTTCGTATGTAGATTTTTATGACTTGATAAATCGCTAAAATTTTATCCTTAGGCCTCGGACTCTATTAAACTGGTTCACTTAGATGCTAGTGTGACAGATGTTTTAAAAATAATCTATGTCATTTTAGTTGGTGTCAGGTACTGGGATGGAGAGTAAAAAGGACTGTTGGTGGATCTAATAAATAAAATTTATTTTGAAATTAAAATTTTCGTCTTGTGCCATTTATTTTTGTTTCTCAAATAGCTTTTTACTTAAAAATAAAAATATTTGACATAAAAATATGTTTATGAAAACAGAGTTACAGGTACAACAATCTTCACCCTGAAAGAAAAACTAACTTTTTGTGGTATACAAATAATGTATTAAATAACGATTGTTTTCCAGTTGGTTATATGATTTGATCAGCTAAAGGATTCTGGTTCAACAAAGCTTAAGTATACTATGTAGGTTCCTATGCTTTTAAAACAAGTAAGGAGAGCTAACTGATCATCTCACTGCTCACACGAGTCCAGATGGAATAACCTATGTGGTTTCAAAGGTAAAAACGGGTAGTTTCTTTCAGGATCCATCTGGGGCCCACGTGATTTCACCGAAAAAAAGGGGGTCGTTTCTTTCTCGATCCATCTGGGAAGCCCATCTGGGCCCACTTGATTTCAGAGAAAAAAAAGGGGGTCGTTTCCTTCTGGATCCATCTGAGAAGCCCATATCGGCCGATGTTGGCTAACCCATCTGGGCCCAGATGGTTTCGTCGAAAAAAGGGGGGTCGTTTCTTTCTGGATCCATCTGGGAAGCCCATATTGGCCGATGTGGGCTAACCCATCTGGGCCCACATGGTTTCAGCGAAAAAAAAGGGGGTCGTTTTTTTCTGGATCCATCTGGGTACAGATGGTTTCACCGAAAAAAGGGGGGTCGTTTCTTTCTGGATCCATCTGGGGAGCCCATATTGGCCGATGTGGTATAACCCATCTGGGCCCAGATGGTATCGCCGAAAAAAAGGGGTGTCGTTTCTTTCTGGATCCATCTGGGAAGCCCATATTGGCCGATGTGGACTAACCCATCTGGGCCCACATGGTTTCAGCGGAAAAAAGGGGGTCGTTTCTTTCTGGATCCATCTGGGCAGCCCATATCGGTCGATGTGGGCTAACCCATCTGGGCCCCATATGAGATAGCCCACTTGGAAACCACGTCGACCCAGGTGGGTTAACCCATGTGGGCCCACATGGTTTCACCGAAAAAAAAGGGGGTCGTTTTTTTACGGGCCCCACATGAGATAGCCCACTTGGAAACCACGTGGGCCCATATGGGGGTGCTACCTGGGAAGCTTTAAAAAACTATTATCAAAAATAGGAAAACCTTTTAGCTTTTTAAAGACAGTCAAAAAATATTTTGAAAATACCCTGGATAATAATAAGCAATCAGTAGTAAAATACGGAATTTACAATGAGATATTATTCATAAACAATTAAATTAACTGTATTTGTAATACATATTAACTATTGGTAATGACAATTGTATTGAAAACTTCGAAAAACGAAAACTCATTTGTGTGAAAGGATTTGGTTCTCTTTTAGATGGGTAACGTCACGCTAGAGCTATGCGGTGCAATCGTACATGGTCGACAAAATATTGGATTAAACATGCAGTCTCTTGTAAAAATAGTTTTTTTTTTTAATATGAAATTCTTGTTTCGACAATTTTTCAGAATTTTCTCTTCTTGAAGGCCTAGAAACGGGCAAAATTGTGTTGAGTTGTTTTCTAAGCATAAAATGAATTAATAATTTTTCTAAAGTTATTGTATGTATTTTTTGAAGTTCAACATTAGGTATATTTTTGAAGACGATCTTAAAATCCTTTCCAAAAGAGAAAAAGTAAAATATTAATTTAAAAAAATCAATTAATAAAATTATGAAATTTCTTGTTTTCATTACGAGAAAGACTGTAGCATAAATTTCGAGAAAAGCATTCCTAACTCTCAGAAAGTTAAAGGACGCTGTGGCCAAAGCAGTTAGGTGACTATTCGACTCGAAACGTCATTTTTAGCTTTGAGTAAATGATTTTCTTAGAAAATCTAACAGATGTAATGTTGTAAACTATGCAATGCATAAAAAGAAAACGACTTGCAAGAACGCCCCTCAACGGAACGAGGAAGTAATCCACTCCAACACACAGTGAGAGGAAAAAGAAATAAAACGAATGATCCTCTAAAATTTTAACAAAAATGTAGTTGAGAAATGGAGAAACGTAAAAACGTGATGGGGAAAATTTTAATTGAACGGATTGGCTACATTTTTGGAATAATAATTATCTGACCTTTACTTAAGTATGGGCACAAGTCCATTTCCTGTAGTTGTCCATTTTGGAAATATGCCCATTTTACTCCAAAATACAAATTAATTAATATTTTCTTACCTTTTTGGTGAAGAAGTAGAGAAGGTGAAAGTAATTGACTTTTAATCCTTTAGAATGTTTTTTCATCATACTTCCTGCAAGAGACGATAATCAATATTTATTCATTGGCACGGTATCGAACTAATAAACAAAAATAATAAATGATAGTGAAATAAAATTAATAAGCTTGTAACAGAAAATCGCTTTTTTTTGTAGAATTATGTAGTTTCATTTTCTTAGATACAATATTTAACATTTTCCTCAGTTATCAGTAAACGAAAATTACTTGCAGAATTCCGTGTAGAATTTATTTTATTTTTGGAATAGTTTGGCGGGTAAACTTGCTCTAGACTGCCCAGTGCTCACAGGTTAAGAATGGAAGCCGTAAAGACATTGTTTAGAACCACGGTCAAGTGACGAGCCGACACCCAAGTAGGCTCTCAACGCAACTTTTAGAAGCAGCATTGTACCCAGCGTCGGGACTTAGCACACAGTGCATTTTAAAGTGCATTCTCTGGGTTTATTGATCGGACATTTTTTTGGCTGATGGGACCTTTCTCATGTAAGGCGGACGCTTTACCGACTGAGATACCCAGCGTTTGGGTCAGAACTTTGGACGACAACAGATTTAACGCGCAATTGTCTCATATATACGGCCCTATTCATTGGCAGGACTTTTTTGTTGAGCAGCCAACACTTCCTGTAAACAAGCCTCTGCGAAAAAAAAATCCATCTTAAAATGTGTCGGATTTATAATTATATTTTTTAAGCCAAGAAACGGTTTGCCTATGATTGAGCCACAATACCAATTTACCAAAAGTCCCATTGCAATGTATACATCGAATCTCCAAAATTAAGTAGATGTTGGAAGAACATTTTTTTAAAACCTTCTTACAAAGTACCCTTAATTGAAAATTAATGAAATGCAGCAGTGGACAGAGACTTGAATGAGGAGAAAAACGTACCAGAATAATTTGAAGAACACTTGACAGTGCACTGAACGACAACCACGATAAGTTGTAGTTAGGGTGAGTCAAGAAATGCACCACCCGAATCCATTTACTCCCCTCTAGGCGTACGTTTTCCAAGCGAATGATTTTGATATCCGTAGTGAATGTTGTTATAGTGCTGTTAAAACACATTAGGCTACCAATATCTAGAGCTATTAAAAATTGATTTGTGTGAGTTTGTTGTACAGAGATGAAAACTATAGTAAATGTCAAAATGTATTGTTTTATTATGAAAACTTCTAGAAAGATAAGTAAGCTAATCACTTTTTTAAATAGAGTTAAATTTTTTACAACATTCCAGAATTTAGGACCACAATCGAGTGACGTGCACGGTAGAGAAGAGCGATGCCACTCAGCCTGCTTATTCAAAAAGCAGGGGAACTGCAACTGGCTGTTCCCTGCTGAAATAAGGAGGAAGAGGCAAATCCAAGAAACAAATAGAATTCTTTCGTCTAATCATCTCCCAAGAAAGGATTTCGAATCACTCAGGAATCGCTTCCCAATTGAATTTACTTCCATTAAGAAGAATACAGGGAGACTTCATTTCAATTGACTTCCCTTTAATCGAATGGAAAGGAATTTCAATTAGGAGCTCAATCAAGAGCTGCACAGAGATTTCATTAAAGACTTTGTTTCAATTTGGACAATTAAAAAAGTTCGAACTGCATCACTGAAACTCCTACTCGATTAATACGTTTCGGTATTTGCAATCAAATATTTGATGCAATGCTTCCATTTAAACATCAATTAACACTTAGTTTCTAATTGCCTTATTCAGTGTACTAATTGCGAAATTCAAAAAAAGTTTTATTAATTTTTTTGCTAGCGCCACTAGGAAGGCTTAGTCATAGTTACCAAAAAATGGAGTACAGTTCATTTCTTATGTGTTTTCAAAAAGTGTTTGAGTGAATAACAAAAATTAGCAGCCACATTGATTAAAACAATGAACTCCACTTCTTTTTTTAATATGTCAAGTTTAAACTCCATAGCATAGAAAAAATGTCTGCCTTTGCCTCTCAAAAACTATTGCATTAAATTGATATGCCCATCAGCAAAATTAACAGTTAATTTTTTTTTTCAAAACTATTTGCAAAGCATACTCTAAATTTATAATTGTTTGAGGAATATGTTTAGATAAAGAATACTGTGTAAGATTTCATCCGGGATTGAAGAGGTGAAGCACTTGTTTGCAAAAAGTATAACTAAATGAAACCCACTAATATGTTTTTGATATACGCCACTTTTCCTCGTGCAGTGCCGATGGCGGATCACCCTCCCGCAATTACGGGATCTTAATCCCCGGCGACAGCCCGCGTCGCCTCGAGGGAAGGAACAGTCGCCAAAGTCGACGCCCGACGTCCGATCGAAGCGTCACTCCTGTCAACAACCAGAGATCCCCTCTCTTCGTGTTGTCCTCCGACACTTGGATTTGGGACGAGACGACAAAGTTAGGGAAATGAGCACGGAAAACTCTTTCCGTCCGTTTATTTGCCTCCCTCGAAAGTTTAAAACTGGAATTCATGAGTGTATCAGTACGAAGTCTATTAAGTTGTAGAATATTAAATTTAAATACTCTTTTCAGATTATGACACTATTTTCCATACATAAAGTATCAGTTGAAATAATTATGGCCAGAAATTTGACTTATGTTGTTGGAAGAATGTATAGGCAATTTAACTTCGAATCTAAAATGCCAGATAGTGCAGCAATTTCATGACTCTTGGACAAAATATTTAATATTTTCTTCATAAGACTTCGTTAAAAAAATATAATCGGCAGTTCCTTAAACGATTGAAACTCAATGAAATTTGACAGATTTGACTCACTCATTAACGACTGTTGGCAAGAAATTTTGCTTCGCGAAAATGAGGTTTTTGTTTACATTTATTTAAGTGAACAAAATAATTTATGTAGGACTTAGCTGCACGAAAAATTAACCAAAAAACGCTTGAAGTTAACGTTTTTATGCGGAGAAGGTGTTGATGGTGTTCACAGTCAGCTAAAGAGAAAATATTAGTTTATAAAAGTCACTTTAAAAGATAATTTCTCAAAACTACCTCCATTTTTTAAATAACGAAAACACTGTATTGATACTTCATTAACTGCATTTAAATTGAAAACTTCGGCTATTTATTTATCAACATCCTTAAAATAGACGTAAAAACTTTACGTGTATTTAAAGGGCGAGTCATGATAACAACTCAACGGAAAAAGCGTTTTACCCTTTAAATGGAAAAGTGTGCGAGTGACAGGCCATTGTAAGAGGAAGATTTTTTCCGGGAAAGCGCTTTTCTGAAAATTACCTCCATGAATCGAACGCAAAAATAGAATGGATAGGGTTGGAAGCAACGGGATGGAATGTTTTCACCAACATCTACACACATCGATCAATGCAGTTGAAATATTACCAAATAATAATGGCGTGGCATAACTGTGTAAATTGTATCTAATAGTATTATCGAAGAAGATTTTGATAATTTGTTTTCTATTTTGAATATGTTTTTGAGTTCATCGTCTAAATAGCACCACAACCCTACTATCTTGTTTCGAGATACACATTGTCTTTCATATTTTTATTACTATATCTTCCTGACAACCGGCATCCATTTAAACTTACGTGTTGTCCCCAAATAGCTACACAATTGATTTCAAATTTCAAGCACTAACATTGTTCGATAGAAGATCGAAGAATCATTTTTCAGCTATTGATTACAGATATCAATTGTTTATTTCTGAAAAAAATAAAATTGTAAGATGATTGTAATTGACATGATTTCGGACTTCTTGCAAGTTCTTTTGGCAGTAAATTAAAGGCATTTGGTATTCATAACAATGTTAGAATGTACAATCAATTACAAAAAAAAAGTAGGTTTGTAACAGAATCTTAACCCGCTTCCACACAACAGTTGTGTTCAACAGGAAAAATGTCGCCAAACACAATATTAATTCTATTACAAACTTTAAAACGCTAAATTTGGCTAGTTTCATTCATTTTATTTCGAAAATTCAATAATTATTACTTATCGTTTGCAAAAATTAATTCATAATTCAAAGAATTAATATGTAATATTCCCTCACTTTTAAATGGAATGAAAACATTTCATATCAACAAAAAAAAAAAAATCTCGTAGTGAAATATATTTCACGTCATTGCAAACTGACCGATGTCGCAAAAATAAATTTATTTAATTTATTGTCTAAAATAATTAAAGTTTCTTGAGCGATTGTTGTGATGGCAATGGTGGTTTAATTCTAATAAAAATGGCTTCCTATGGTTTTTAAATGAGCATTAAACTTTGCAGGTTTTTTTTTTTTTAATAATTGAAGTACTTCGGATTCGAATTTTTTCTGAAATGTTCAATGTATTCTAATTTCGATGCGCTGATTTTTTTTGACGTATCACACTTGTCCGTAGCGTTTGTAGTTTGGGTTATGAAAGTGGGTGACAGACAGGCATACGGACGGAACGATTATAAAGCCTTCCACTTTTTACGTTATAAACGTAGTGTGGAAGCTAAAAACAATATGATTTTGCATTTATGTCATCAAAAATATGTATTTTTAGGAAATAAGATCTAAAATTTCATAAAGTTGAAGCATATCTCAATAAATAAAGTTTTGCAAAACATACTTTTTAATATGAAAAACATGTTTACATAAAAATACATGAGTAATATTTTGCTGGGGTGTCAGGAGAAGAGTAAATTATTGTCCTTTCAACCAAATACCTCAATGAAAACTTAAAAAGAAAAGGCCCGATTGCATTTCAAGATGAATTGCATCAGGATCAGGTTCAAAGACTACGAAGTTTTTTTTTCAGCAATCATCTATGTTATTAAGTGAATGTTTCTGTGTGTGTCACTTCAAAAAAGGTATGCATTATGTCTGTGGAAACGGCGATCCAAAATAAGCCTCCAACTTTCGGGGGCCTCTCACACAGATATCCACCAAAATTTACGGCATTCGTGTTTCGGTATCTGTGTGCGGGATTCCCGGGCACACTTTCTCCAGATTAGAGCTCCTTCTCCGAGACAGCTCGCTCGTGCTTCTCGAATGAAAACGCGGATTTGGCGATAAATCACGTCAGATGGACTCGTCAAAAAATAATGCAGGGTTCGCGACACGTTTATGGGGCCGTAAAACAAAGTTATGCCAACAGAGAACAATGACACTCGGAAAGATAAACAACTCTGCGGATTGTAGAAGTAGGTGTGACGAGACTGCTGAACTCTGAGGGGAAAACTGTTTGGCACCAAATAAATTACACTAAAGTTCAATAGTAATTTCTACATGAAGGGGGAAAATTAGAGTTGGACCATTTTCAAAGTTTAAAAATTGTATTATTTTTTTAAAAAGAAAATGAATGAAGATCCTTCGAAAAACTTCTTCAAGAATCAGAGAAGAGATATCTTTCCGAGTTCCAAGAACCAGAAATTCAATTTACGAAAATAAGATATTTCATTCTATGAGTCTATTCTACAACTTGCACACCACTTGTCCATTCACTTGTGTTTCGTGGCTCGATCCATCATCATTTGCAGTCCCATTCAAACACTTGCTTTTCAAAAAATTCCTCCACATCTCTTCTTTACGCCGTTTAATTTCGACAACAGAAAATGTTTTCTTCAGACATATACGTGAATTGCAAATTCCCTTCCAAAAAGTCATTAAGTCAAGTTGGATAAAAATGTAACTAGCACCTAAATAATTCTGGTATTGATTACAAAGTAACTTTTCCTATAAAATAAGTTTAACTTTATAGGAATAAAAAAAAAGCCTAATGGTTATGGTTGCATTCGTCATCTTGAACATCGTTCGAGTGAGGAAGCCAACACCTGAGCTGGCAACCTGATGTGATTACGATATTTCACCACGAAAGATTTAACGTGCATCAACCATACATGCACGATAATTTTCTGGCGGTATGTTTTTATCAGGCATTATTCTTTTTATGTAGAATGACAACGGAAGGTACCCTGGAGTGAGATCAACACCGCGCAGACCTTTCTTGGTTACTGGAAAGGCACGCCAGAACTATACAATACGCATGGGGCTACAAAAAAAAAGTCCATTCAATTCCGAACCGTGGTCAAGTGAGGGTCGACATGAAACGCAAATAAAGAAAAAATTAGTGTGGTTGGATTACAAAACAGTCCAAACCAATCTACAAAAATTGAAAAACCAGTTTTTCAAAATAAAAGGATTGGGAAGAGGTTTAGTTTGAATTATCGTCGCACTAGAGCTACACGAGTGCTATTGGCCACAGGCGTCGTATTTTAGAACCACAGTCAAGTGACGAGCCGACAAGTAAGGAGGCACCCAAAGCAACCTTTAAGGGAGGCATCGTACGCAGCGTTAGGACTTAGAAGGATATTTAACGCGCACTCTCGCCACACGGGGTATTATTCGTCAGACATTTTTGGCTGCACGGGCCGTTTATAGGTCGGCAGTTATTTTAGCGATGTCCGAATCCGAACCTGGGACTTTCTGCATGCAAGGCGAAGGCCTACCCAACTGGGCTCCCCGATTGGGAATAGGTAAAATTAATTGCAGGTTTACTAACTAAAATATTAATAAGTTCGAGTGCAACATGCCGATATGGGCTTAAGCTCAAAATCAATATTTCAATATTTAAAAAAAAATGCATTTTACAGCCTTGTCAAATCAATTAAACTCTTTTCTAAACTTCATGTCAAACAAAGGTTCAAATCGAGTTCATCTAAAAAGAACCAAAGCATTTTGCAGACTCCATTTTAAAAATATTTACTTTCAATTTCGAAAAATCCGCCGGAGGAGGATGAGTGCTTTCGTCATTTCAACGAGAGATCGATAATCGAAATTCTGTGCTAAGCACTTCTGAAACTCCAACTTTCAAAAGTTAGTTTAAAGTAGAATTTGTTTTACTTATTGAAATGTGTGTCATCAGAGAGTATAGGATAATTTAACAATCCATAGACTGAAACGTATCTCTCTATAAATCTCTATGTCTCGGAAGGGTAAGCGAAAGGAAGTTTCCTAATAATTATTATCAATACTTTAATGGCTGTTTGTGGGGAAAATATCTTTAAACACTTGGGGGAAACCATGCTTTCCAACAAATGCATTACTTTTTTGACTGCAACTATATTTCTACAAATAATTTTCTTGTAAGGAATTAATTTAGTCCAATCGGATTTATAATTCGATGAAAATACTTTTTTTCACATTTTCATGATGCGTCAAAAAAAGATCTTATTTTTGGAGTAAGTAGACATTTAATTGCTTATTAAGTACCCCTATTTAATTTTGAAATTTTAAGTATTCTCAAAGAGAGTTATTTAAAGTACTTGACGGTTTAGGTCTGATCTACCAGGCAACGAAATCTAATGTTTAGAAAGTCGCGTGATCTGGTCCCTTTCGATTAATCAGTATCCAATTCTTCTCCGTTTTCTAGAAATCATCGGTCCCACAATACACGGCAATTATATTATTATTGGGTCTCCGAGTCCGCAATGCCGAAAGAGAGATCTATTCTTAGACGAGAGAAGATCGAGTGACTCGTTCACGAGATACATGGAGGGGAAATAAAGAATGAGCTATTTAAGGGGAACAATTTTTATCAGTTCATATAACCTTTTGTATCAATTATAATTGAAGAGTTTAGTGTAAATACGTGCTAAGTGACAAAAAAGAAAAAACGAGGAAATGTTCTTTGAAGTTTCAGTTTAAAAAAAAAAGAGATCGGTTAAAAACTGCACTTAAAAAGGTAAGACATGTATTTAACTTATTACGCCAAGTTTATGAAAAGGGAGAATCTTGTTATCGTTCAAGGTGGGAATAAAATGTTCATTGACACAAAAATCTAAATTTTTTTTCATCAATGTTACTTAGCAAGTTCTTCTACTTCAGTTGTTTGCTACACGTTTTTAAAATAATTTTCGGATGATTTTTACTTTCAATTATTATTAGTATTTTTTTTTTTTTTTTGTAAATACAAGGTAATCTAAGTACGACGATGGGGTTGGAAATCCGAAATGGAAATTTTTGTGTTTTCTCCACGTTTTGGAGGGTGCTGATTCCGGAAAAGTGGTTTTCAAACATTGGTCCGTCTGAAACCAGACAGCTCGAACTAAAAGAGCAAAACGGACTTCCAATTTGGTACACTGTCGGACGTCGGATTGAGGTTTTCGAGAAAATCGCGCAAGCAGGAAAGGTAGCTGCAATAGAACTTTTTAGGTTGCAAAGTATTGAAATTACCTCATAAGATACATTATTTACCGTTAAATGTATAGATGGATGGAGTGGTCATTGAAACTCGTGCAGTGAAATAAGGACTAGTTTTTTCACATACGGATTTTAATAACTTGAAGGAAAAAACGAAATTAAAGACCTATTTAAAATGCTCCCTTCAGCGCCCGTGTTTAATCGCATTCACGACGAATGATGGATTACAGTTACTGGACGCCATTAAGGCTAATCAACTGTCAAAAGTGGGCGGAACACGCGCAGTGGATCCAGCCTTTTGAGATATATTTCGTCTTCATAAAACAATGTATATAATTTAAGGAGTAATTTTAGATACAAGATATCTAGATAATAAATATATTGCTTAAAAGCCACATGCTCGATACATTTTTCGTTTTTTTTTTTCGTCGGTCACTGTAGCATGTGTCATACTCAAAAGATTGTATGTTCTTACGGATTTAAAATAATAAATGTCTAAAGAACAAGCTGTTAATATTTTACAACATGTACGAAATTTATTTTCCCGATCTTCAACGGAGCCGTTCTCAACATGACGTCATCTTTTTATTAAGAAATACGGAGACCAACAAATACAACAACAATACTCTTTGTAATAAGAAATATTTTTCATCAATGGAATTTGCCTATAGACACAATAACAGTGCGGTTGGTTGAGCGTCTACCAGAGGGGGAGGCATCCCCTGATGAAAGAAATGCTCAACATTATTGTTTGCTCAAGTTAACAAGGTGTAGGATAACGAAGACCACTCACTCTGGCACAGGGATACAGGTGTTTGTTGTTGCCGTGTGTCTCCAGGACACAACCTGGAAGGCAAGGTGAGTGCAGTAGTATAAAGGCTTTGAGTGCCCTGAAGGTGGATGTCTGACTTCTACTCCGAGAGGGCACGCCATCTCCTCAATTTAAAAACGTCGCTGGAGGGGTGGTGCATTTTTCTGTAGAAAACTTGCACCCATGGCACTGCGCTATGACCGCCTGTAAGAATTTTGGACCCACACATTAAACGAGCACGTTCTCTGCATGTACTCGGGGCAACACAAATATCCATGCCTTATCCGGGATTCAAACCCGGGTCCACTCACTTGACCAGCAAAGATCGAAAACACCATACCGGCTGAATTACCTACCTACTGAATTAAAGTCTTACCTATGGGATATTTATATTCATATAGAAAAGAAGATTGGATCCCCGTTAGGTCTATACAGGTCAACCCCTAGACGACGAAGTAAGAAGTATGTAATGACTTCATCAACCTGTCGACACTCTCCCAGTCGAATGAAAGAACTCATTGCGGATAAAATCAAGGATCAAATGAGACCATTCAAAGAAAGCACTTGACCGATTTCATCCGCTGATAAGTAGAAGAAAGAACTGATTTACATAGAGATTCATTGAGAACAGAATACGTGATGAATATCGCATTGTATGTGAAGGCGTGTTAAGAAGAATAAATTGAATTTTAATACGCCAAAAGGACAGACAACACATCCAAAATATACAAATGAAGTTTAACCAAGAAAATTAACAGCCATTTTAAAATATGAAAAGGTCGATTTTGCAAATCTGCTGTCACGATAAAAGGAACGACAAAACATACAAGAAAACTTCACTGTTGATTTTGCAACAAAAACAACAATTATTGTTTTTTAAAAATTTATGTTTAAGGTATTTAAGTAACAGGAAAATACTTTGAGCTTTTAAAAACTTTTTTTTAACGGTTTTTATTAGATCGGAAGTTATTATTTCTTTAAAAAAAAAATCGCAGTTTTTTACATGGATACACCAGCACAGTATCATCTGCATACATTATTACCTATCCCGAAAGGAGATAGATAAGAAATATTACTGATAAAGTTTATAGAAAATACCTAAAATTAAGCACGTCAGTCCCCCTATTTCAATAAATAAGCGTAATTACTATTCAACTTTTAAATTTTAACTTATACTACTACTTTAACTTACAACTACTTACAACTTTAACAACTACTTTAACTTTTAAAATATTTTTTCTGTTAGTTAAATAAGTTTTAAACCACTCATGCTGTTTTCCTCTAACACCTGCAGCGTAAACTGGCGAAGCAATATTTTATGCTATCAGAAATCAATAAAATTAGAAAGTTTTTAATATACTATTTAAATATTTATAACAACTACCAGCAAACCTTATAAGTGCATCTTCAATTCTGTTTACAAATCTGGTTAGAAATGACTGCTATTTCAAAAATTATTTAGCTTAGGTGTCATTTGTCTCAACAATTTGAGAGAAAATGTAGAACGATATTTCCTCGAATAAAGCATTTCTCCCGCTCTAAATATAGGCACTCCATTAAAGGATTATACATTTCTGGAAATACACTCTCTTTAAAAGACATATTAAATTGACAATTATTTCGGGTTTAGACTTAAGAAGCTATTTTTTTAAAACAAATTTACAAAAATTTGCCGTTTATCTAACTGATTTGTTTTCCATTTAAAACATTAACGATATTTAATATTTAAATTTCGGAGCCTTATAAAAAAATTGTTTGATTAAAACCAGGAGTAAGTATGAAATTACATCTTATATTAGCATTTGCACCATAAATTTTTTTTTTTTATATTTTCGTTATTAACTTTAGGTAAAATATTTTTCTTTTTACCAAGAAGAAAATCGTATTTTTTCCAAATTTTAAAGCATTGTAAAGTTAAAAATACTCCGTCGGAAAAAAAAAATAATAAACGATTTTTAATGAGATAAATTATCGTTTGCACGCAAGGCAAAAACTTTAAATGAAGAGCTTAGTAGAAGAACGTTCTAAATATTGGATAAAATAAAGCTTTTTGTGTCAAAGAACAAATTATTCCATTCTTTAAAAATTACAAGTTCGCCTTTTCATAAACTTTTAGTTGAGTATATTTTTTACTATTTGGAAGTACCGTTTTAACAGATCCGAGTGCAAACTTTAAAGCTCATTTTCTCGTTTTCACCTTTTTGTCACTTAGCACTTTCTTCTCCTAACCTCTTCAAACGTGAATTTAAAGGTTTTTTTTTTTTTACTTTTGGCCACAATTTTTGACTTTTGCCCTACTTTGCGTTGCCGGAAAGACATCTAAAAGTGAAATAGTAGTAAGCATGAGTGATGCACAGTATAAGTGTGAGACCCCACGAGTTGATGAGATGTTCCCTATTCTATAAACATTAAAATATGTAATATAATGAACATCATTCGTAACTCGACATGGTAAGGCTCCATCCACGACCAGATCTGGGTAAAAAAAAAGTTGGCTATCGTCATCATAAGCTGCAATAAAAAGTAAAACAATCGCTGTCCTTTGAACAAACAGAAGCGAACAAAACAACGGACATCATCCCCCCCCCCCCCCCCCCACATCCAATTCAATTAAGTTCTCCATTCAACGAGAGAGAGAAGTGAAAACACCAACAAAGGGAGAGAGCGAGAGTGGACTTCACCTGTTGTGGAATGAATGGTCGAAAACGGGAGCAGCACAAAAACTGAGTCAAGGTCAGGAGGATCGTGACTCATTCGGAGGCGGCTGTGCTGGATGGTTTGGAATGCCACGAAAGGGGTTGCATAATTAACAAAAACACTGTCATTAACTAATACTCATACGAAGTAGTAGGTTTGGTGTTGCACCAATGTGGATTGTTAGCTTTAAAAAAGTAGGTATTCACATAACGGAGAATTCCCGGATATGTACCCCCCCCCCCCCCCTCAACCCTTCACATTTTTATTGCCAGACTGAATCCAAACCCTTTTTTGCTATATTTTATTGGGACTTCAACTTTTTTTTCTATTAGTCCGTGCGTACTTATAGAATATCTGTGAATTTTAAAATAACAAAAAAGCAGGTTATTTTATTTATTCAGAAAGCTTAATCATGATTTTATTTTACGTGAGGTAAATTGCAACAAATAAGAATGTGAAGTTTAAGTTTATTTATGTACATTTTCCAACTAATCACTTCCAAACCAATGTAATTTTCATCTTTTTTTTTTTACATAAATAGAGTTAAAAATGCATGGGATCGCTAAATAATTGTAATCATTTTCTTGTGGGATGATTTTCAGACAAGAAATTTAACCTAAACTTTGCACTCGACAGTAACATCTACGAACCTACCTACTAATTGTTCATCTCCTAATCGAAATCATCCTGATAACAAAAAGCTTTCAATATGATCAAAACGACACGCACATTTGTTGGCATTCGAATGTACATTTTAATATGTTATTTTTGCGACCATACATGGTAGAGTGTCAGAAGAATAAAAAAAAATAAGGTTGCCAATGTGTATATAGTAAAGGAGTCAAGGCCAGCGAAGAGTGGTCCACATCTGCGATTCATTAGCATCCCGGGATTTGTTTTGGCTGCCGCAGACAGTCGTGACTTGTCAATCGGCACACGCATTTCAAAACTATCGCACGGCTGTTGCCTGACTCACCGCGTCACAACACGGTAGCGTCGCAATAATGTCTTTTTTTTTTGCTATGCCCGAATATTAAACTGAACTTCGCACTAGATCCCCTCCTAGGATCTCTTGGTTTGGAGGCCAACAGCTCATCAACTGAGCCCATCGAGACTGGTTTGTTGGTCACCATAAAAGTTCCGTGCTGAACCAAACATTTGCTGCAAATATTGCCAATTGTATATGGTGCTGGAGCACTTTATATGTGTTGCGGCTCGAAGTCTTGACGTAGGGTACGATGCTGATATAAAACTGCATTGGATAACAACTTATCCACATCGGAGCCACATTTCTCCGGTTGTATTGAATACTTTTACAAACGGGTTTCTTTTTCATCTGATAAATGTAACTGATATTCAGGTCCCTAACATCCATATTTTGCAAATTCGTTCGAATATTTTTTTATAAAATTATTTTTTTTTAATATTCGAACTCATTTTAAAAAGTTGGATGATAGAGGCCTGTAAGTCGGCTACATTTATCATATAAAATGCGTTCGTAGCAGTGCTCAATACACCCGGTGAAATGTGGCTTCGATTTTTTTTTTCATTGGATGAACACATAGGCACTTTAGTTTGCTTCACGTCGAAAAAACCCTATCATTTAAGTTCCGTGTGAAAGTCTCATTAGCGCGCACTCAGGAGCCCGTTGCGAAAGCTCCTGATGAATTCGCACAGCCATACGAAAAAAAAATTGTAATCAACGACCCAGAGGAAAGATATAAAGAATATTAATAGTTAAAAGAAACACTTGGGTGGGCACAACATGAACCACTGAATCTTAAAGAAAAATTCCTACATTTGACGATTTATCACGGCCTTTGGCGTAAATACTATACGTGCAATATGGCACATATTATTTTCAAGTTATTACAGCAAAGAACATTAAACTTTTAAATGTTCATTCACCATCATACAAAAACACAATACTAATCTAAATGAATCTAAAAAAACTATACCCGGTTACTTTCAGTGCCTGGAACTGAAAACACGACAAACCCACGTGACTTGGTAAGTTTTGCTGTATTTACGTTAACCTCGTTTTAGGTTCTCCAATGCTCAGTTTAACTTGTTCAAGAAATCGTGAATATACACTTTCTTTTTTTTTTAATTAGTATAATTTTTTATCCTACAACGAGCGTTTGCATTCTAAGTGGATATAAATGTAAATGATTGGGTGTGGGTAGGAATAGTTAATGATTATAAACTGAAAAAAATAGTTAATTTTTTATTTTTTTTAACAGATATTCCCAAACTTTGAGTCAGGGCTTACCGGGGAGTCCACATGGAGACGCTGCTAATAGTTTTAGTTACCTAACGCGTTCATTATTCAGTTAAAACGGAAAAGTAATAATTGAAGTTCAACCACCTAACCTAACGGTTATATTCAAAATAACATTATGGTTACTATAACTTGAAAACAATCTCTTGCAGTGTTTTTTAAAGTCGATAAAAAGCGCGATTCATTTAAAACGCAGGAACCTGACATGGTAACACTTCTTTATTAAGTCCAATTAGGAAAATATGCAAGTTAAAAATGACGGGGAAATATGGATGAAGTGAAAGAAAGACCTCTGAGAGAGCATCTTTCAATTCTCGATATATATATTTTTTGTGATCAACGTTGGTATGTTCGTGTGTCGAAGCTACTCCCAAGCATATCACCAATTTTCTGTTGTGTATGTAGTAACAGTTTTTTAAGCTAAGAGCCGACAACAAGTCGATATGAAGCGAACAAAGTGTACTGACATTGATGAAAAGTGAAAGAAGCTCATTTTGGATCAAATGCATTTCGATTTGGAACAGCCAACAAGAGTGACATTAAACGAGTGACATCACGAGCACGACCAACTAATTTAGAGCGCTATACCAAAAATTCATATTTTTGCGTTTTTAGTATAAAGCAACTGCAATTTCTTTTATATGTGAATATCGAATGTCCTTATTCGAATAAGTACCTGTAGACAAACACCTTTTCAGATAGAATGTGTAGAACAAGAAAAATGTTTATTTAATGATGTTGTTAGTTTTTATTAAATGTCATAAAGGTTTTAAACCTATCCAAGTATCATTGTCCGTTTCTAATCTCATAATAAAGCCATTTTCGCAAGTCACTGATTAAAGTCTACCCATTCTCATTTTTTAATTATGCCGTCCTTTCATCAAGTAAAAATAATAACTAGTAATTACATGTTTTGATATTCTAAACTTTAATTAAAATGTCTCTTACAATAACAGTCCCCACGTACAAAAAAAGATGATGTATGTTTCCGAGAGACGTAATTTTAATCTATACAACCAACGCCTGTCTGGCCTGGCTTTCCAACCAAAGCAAAGCTGCAAGCTGTATTACCAAACTAGTTACAATACAATACGACTGAATAAAAAATAGTGTCAATGTTGCCTTTATTTATTTCCATTGGAAACTTTAGAATTCAAAATGTAATAAATACAACTGTCGAATTAAAAAAATAGCACTTTAAAAAATCATTTTTAAAGTGAATACTCTAGTTGTATGAATATAAAATTTCGATTTGGGAATTATATTTCTTACTATTAATTGTAATATAGTACTTTTATCATATTTTTAAAGCATATTTAACAATGGCGACTTAAACATAATTTTTTTTTAACGAAAATACTCTTACATATCTGTAAAAACAACTCATATATAATATATTTGACTTCTTTTTAATGAAATTTGCTTTGAAATACAAAGCTTTTGTAATAGTTATTAATTGTTATTCGCATAAAAACTATTTCCCAAGCAATGGATGCTAACCATATAATTACCTTGTTAACCTTCCTATATTGTTTAAAATTTGAAACAACCAATGTTTTTAAAGGAACAGCTTTTGTTATTTTTTTAAACATGCAAAACATGAATACACATGAATTTAATCCAAAGCTTTATTTCATTTCTTTTCTGCTTTGGTCTGATTTTATTCAATTTAAAAAAGTCTACCTTAAAATATTCCTTGCGAATATGTAAAATATATAAAATATTTTTTACTGAGTTGAAAGTATGTCGCTTGAGTTAAACCATTTTAAGCGGCAGTAAATGTCACCAAATACTTTTATACTTTCATTTTTGGTGTAAAAAATTAGTGATTAATTTAAATAAGATACTTTTTTCTTTTTATTTGCAAAAAAAGCGTTATGGTACCCCTACGGTCACTTGACGAAGTCTATACAAGAATTGTTCTAATTGGAAGGAATAACCAAAAGAGACGCTGCTCTTAAAATAAAGTACTCCAGTGGTCGTTTCCACCCCGACTGTTTTTTTTTTTTGGGGGGGGGGGGGAGCGATTGTCGTGGATTTTCATGAAGGCACATTTCGGAGAAAAATGATCATTTGACCATCTCTTTCTGTTCCCGATTCTATTTTCCAAAACAACTCTGGGAATCGAGAAAGCAACAGGTGCGCAAGGCTTTTCTTCTTTTTCGGATTGGGTCGAAATGACATCTCACTAGATTTACACATGGGTTATTAGCGACGCATCTTATCGTTAAAACCCTGGTTAGCTACACAGCCGAATTTTCGAGAATGGGTCATTAACAATAATGGCGAATATTTTGAAATATTTATTTATTTCAAAAAATTTCCAAAGTTAGGTTTTAAAAAACTAGCAATTTAATACAGGACAAGAATATAAGAAATTGACTCTGTAGTTCCAAGTCAATTTTGTGCCTGCAACACCATTTACCCCAAATTTATCAGTTTTGACTCGTTGTTCACACAATTTAATTAAATTATTAATCAATCAACTAATCTCAACTAACTCAATTAATCAATGATTATCACCCAATAAGTACTCGTTTCACCAACATTAATCCAAAAGTACGATTTAATTTGTCGACTGTTGCCAAAGATATTTTTACAGTTAATAATTTTGAAAAATGATGTTTTTATTAAAAAATAATATATATGTGGATTTAAAACTATTCTTTAGAGACTTCAAAACGTAAGTCTATCTTTGTGAAATTTTTATGAACTTCTGGTGCGTAATTATGAGCCTATTCATCACAAAAAAGTTCGATTTATAAATATATATTTAAAAAAAATAGTTTTAGGATTTAGAAAACAGCATTTTTAGCAACAAGTCGGATAGAGCACCTGTGCGAATGGCAATAAAAAAAATCGTAAATCTTAGAAAATGATATTCTTTGTAGTTGAGTTTCTCTGTGGTTTTTAATCACGCGATCATAGCATTCGCTTCTTGTAAGTCCAGCCGCAACAATACCTGGGAATGAAGCGATTCGCATGCAATCGTAAAAACCTTTCCTAAACTTCCTTTTGGAGCTTTTTTCTCTTTGGTTGTTGACTTCCGCGTCATAACCGGTGCAGGAATCTTCCCTTTGGCTCCCCCATCGAGACATTTTCTCGCATTTACATTCGAGTGTGGACATTCCTGAATGGCGAATATATGGTAAAGGGAGAAAAAAAATATTTTTTTTGTTTTACCACCGGAGAGAGAAATCGCCAAGAATAAAGAATGCACAGAAATACAAAATTATATCTTTACATCCAAAGATTAAATGATAAAACTAAATGTGTGTAACGAAATACGGCTTTCAAATACCAATTAATACATTTGAAGCTTGCATTTGAAGCATACTTAAAAATCTAAAAAATTCTGTTTCAGCTACACTTTGCTCGAAAACATCATTGACGTCCGATGGGTACCAGGAAACATGTACAAAATTTGAAATTCGTAGCTCTTTCACTTGAAGCTATAAAGTTGTTTTCAGAAAGACGAAGCCATGTTTAATAACCTCAGTATCTCTCACCATTTAATTCACTCATTCCTTGACAGTAATTTTGCGTGTGCTCAAGAGTGTTTCCAAGAGTAACTCTTGGGGAAAACAATGGGTGTGAATATTTTTATGCACTTCTCTTCGACTGTCCAAAGTTTCCTGCCTTTTCGTCAATCGTAACACTGAATCATCTAACCAACTGAACTCTCACATTCTCAAACTCGAAAAAAATAATTTAGGTCATACGCAATTGTTTTCACATAATGCGGCAATTCTTTTTAGCAAGAAAACTTATAAAGAGACTCTCACCTTTAAAAACACCTCAAAACATCCGTTTTAGACACGAAAAATATAACCACAAATACCCTACATCAGTTTCCATCCGCAAGCCCAGTTGGAACTGATGAAGCAGTTGCCATATCTTTCTCCTCCCGCGTTCGTTGCTAAGCAACCGCGGCCGCGTCCACACTTGGTCAAATATATAATACGAGGTGTGCACAAGTTGTGTTAAAATACCGTAAGGAAGCTATAAATAGGGGGCCAGAAATTTCAACAGATTATAAAACTGAGCAGTGGTATTAATTATTAATTTTGTTACGTAGAAAACTAATTTATCATTAGAAACAAAAACAATTTTCTCAAAAAGTGAAATTTTACCACGATAATATTATTGAAAATTATCGTTTTACCTTTTTGCCGTTTTAAACTGAACTTTTTCGAGAGAATATAAATTAAACGTAGTAAAAACCGTTTTATTTCAAGAACTTTTTACGAGCTTACTTTTTGTACTTTTCAGAAATAAATTGTAATAAAGAAGCATTTTTTAACGGTTAGTTTTTCTAGTTTTGAAAAAATAGAATACGTTTTTTTTTTCAATGACACTTTTTACAGGACACAGGTGATGGCCTACTGTGTATAATACAACATTAATTTCCTATTAGAATAAAAAAAAGATTCACATATAGCAATTGCTCATTTTATGTGACATTAACCAAATGCACCCATTAATCTACGTAATATTAGATTAATTACTTGAATATGTAGATTACGTATGTACTATTTCTCAATACAGAACTTAAAAAGCCTATATAATTGTAAGATGCAAAAAATGAACTTCTAAAATAAGAACGTTTTATGTAATTATGCAAAACCCTTAAAGAACCGTTTTCTTTATATTCAATTCCAATCTAAAATATTTATTGTCCTTATCTGCTTACTTTTCCCCCCTTTTCAAAAATCTGAAAGCCGCATTTAATCAAGCTTTATCAACATTTAAAAAAATAAAAGATTGCCATGACCTACTCTATACTAGGACATCAGTTCCAATACGGATAAACACAATTCATGTACAGTAAATGCTCACCTTTCACTTGGTACTAGTATTATCCAAACACAAACATTCTTCTATAACAACGTTCTAATAGCACTTAATTTAATGTGAAGATGCAACAACTCCCTAAAAGTGTTCTCGATGATGCCACTTTCTCCCCCGAGTCTTGCGGAGAAGTTGTTTTGGAGGGGATCCATGGAATCTGCCCCGGAAAAAAAAGTGGGGCAGTGACGTCGTCCTCCCACGTCACTTCCGCTACTCCCGTACGGCATTTTGTCAACAGAGATGATCGGACTTGCGCGATGCATGCCGAAACACATCATGATAAGTAACACGTTATGCCCCAAATTGGGATTCCTTTTTGCCATTAGCTTTTCTGAAGTGCAAGTGTTCAATTGATATTTATTAAATAAGATAAATAATTGTAGATTTTAAAATGTTAGGTTAGTTTGAATTATTATCACACTAGAGCTAAAACAGGGCTATTGGTGACGGGTGTCATAATTTAGAACCACAGTCAAGTGACGAGCCGACACCTGAGTAGGCACCCAATGCAACTCGCAAACATCGTATGCAGCGTTGTGACTTAGGAGCATATTTAGTATTCATTAAAATAAAATCAAAAGTCTTTTATATCTCACTTCATAAAATAGTGAAATATAAATAACTTTTATTATTGGACTTAATATTTCTTCGGCCTCTCGCTTCCATTAATTGTTAACAAGCAATGAAACAGTATCTGGCAGAATTTGTTTTACCTTTGCAATCTTTAATGTATGCCGAGAAACCAATTATTATGTAATAAAAAATCGTTTTACAAAACCCGTCACCTTTTACCCATAATTAACAGGAAATGTTAAATGAAACAATTGACAGGATGGATGCAAGTCAATAAATCGTAATTGCAACAAAAAAACATTCATTCAACTCTCTTATTAGTGAGGCTGATAAGCAAGTCAGAATGACATAATTCGACATAAAAGATTAATACATGACAACTAAAAAAATCTTAAAAACTACTTGTCAGTGAAAGTAGGTGACGAACGAGAAAAAATAATCGTAAATTTATTTCCTTAATTTCATATTTAAAGCCTTTTTTGTTTTCAAACATTTTAAAAGAAAATCACCATCTCAATTCTAATATAGGACGACTGTAAATCCGCATTTTGTAAAGGATTAAATGAATTTAATAGGATTTTTTTTTAGATCGCGCGCAAAGATTAAAAAGACAAAATGACAAATCAATGACATTTTAATTTACGCCTTCTAATTGCCCTCAATATTGCTTAAATACTCAGAGAATGTAGAACAAATATATATATATATATATTTATATATATATATATATATATATATTATATATATATATATATATATATATATATATATTATATATATATATATATATATATATATATATATATATATATATATATATATATATATATCAAATATTATCGACCATTAAAGATATTAAATATAAATTTAATTACTTACTTTTAAATTCATTATCTTGA
Organism: Hylyphantes graminicola; assembly: GCA_023701765.1. NCBI lineage: Eukaryota > Metazoa > Arthropoda > Arachnida > Araneae > Linyphiidae > Hylyphantes > Hylyphantes graminicola. The sequence goes on along the minus strand of CM043116.1, from coordinate 794,018 downwards.
CAAGTTCAGCTTTTTTAAAATCTTCGATCGAATTTTCTAATCGAATTTTTTTAAGTCTTCAATAAGTGCAATTCAATTGCTAAATAATTTTATCAATTGCTTTAAATTTTTTTTAAAAAAATATTACATATAAATATTGTAATCAACTCACATACCTTGGAAGGAAAGAAAAAATCCGACATTTTTTACATTCCTTACATATAGTTTACCTGCGGTAACGTTTCTCGTTAGCCCTGACCACACTTTTCAGTTCTTGGGTTGCGCTATTTAGCCTGAGAACACCGTGCACCATGCATAGAGGAAAGGCATGCCATGTTTTTCAGTGACGCATGCATACATATGCGATAGTGCGCTTGTGCGGTAAATATAATAATAGCCATGAATTTAAGTGTGACCGTTTGCAAAATAAACTGATTGCAACTTCGAAAAAAAATAATGAATAATAGTGGCAAGTATAGGAGGGACAAAGAAAGCAATAATACTAATAGACAATTGAAAAACCGGAATACCTTAATAACGTGAGTAGAAGATAGAGTCAACAAAGAGCTAAGAAACACAGCTTATTTTTGCAGCAATTGTTGGAGACGTCTTATGAAGGTAGCGACAAGTTTTTCGAAAAGACGTCTTCATTGTCTCAATAACTTATTTTAACGGTAATAAAATTAATATCGTTCATCAGTCGATTTCATTTGACGTCCAAATATGTAATTATGCACCTTTGAATAGTTCACACTTATAATAGCTGTTTTATAGGACATGCTTAGGTTATCAGTAAATGGCAGAAATTCGAAAGTCAGTAAAACCAGAAATCGATGAAGTAAGTAACCTAATTTCAATTGAGATCTAAAAATAATATAAAATGTTTGTGCTATGAATGAACAAACAAGCTTTTTAGTAAAAAGTTTTTAAATGCTCAATGATTATTATATTTTTAATGCAAAAATGCCTTTTAAATTAAGTTCTAGCCGGAAAACTTTTTTTTGCAAGATCTCCCAAATCTTACATTTTTACCGCCGTCATATGGGAGGTTAAAATTCTTCCTAATGCTTTAAATTTAACTCTATAAAATAACGTTTCCATACTTTAAAAAAATCTTAAAATTGCCTAAGGAATGTCTTTTCTGTCTGGCTTTTCTAAGCATTAGGCATGTTGAAAAAAAATAATTGGATGCTTCGAACAAAAAACGCAATAATTATTTCAATTTCGTAACCCACTAGACCTTACTAGTTGGCACCATAAAAAGAAGGAATAGGAGAAGAATACTGTGCGCTATCGCACGGTTTTACTATGGCTGTACAAATGTATTTTGTGTAAATAATAAAATATAAATTGTTTAATTGAAGTATTGAATAAATATTTGGTGCAATAATGTCACAAATCTATTAGAAATGTTTCTTCAAATTAAAAAAAAAAATAGCAACTTTGTTTTGCATTCAGGTGCTAAATGAAGTATGACATTATTTGCCGTCTCGATTATTTATTTTTGTTATTCTCTTACAACGAGAGTTTTGAATCATAAGGTTTCCATTCTATTCTTATCCAGTTCCCACCTAATAAAATAATTAAAAGAACGAGCAGCCCCTCCCGATACGATGGATAAATAGCAAGCGGCGGATCAACAGCAAGTTAAGAAAAAATAGCGAGGAAGAGTTATTAAAATAAAAAACCGGAATTCGTGTGCGTCACGTGCCAACCCTTTTGGTAGCGTCGTGACCTGGATCTTCTGACCCAGTGGCCGACTGAAGCAGACCTTTACATTGGCACTACTTCTACACCCCGCCTGCCGCGGCACACACCTGTTCTGCTGCTGTCGGATATGGTGGAAGGGGAAGTCGCACTGGAGCTACAAGATTACGAAGCGGGAAAGCGGGCGTCGTCATTTAATTGAACCACAGTCAACACCTGAATTGCCAAGTGATCAACTGACACCTGAATAGGCGCCAGACACAATTTTTAAAGCCACCATCATATGGGACGTTGTTACTTTGAAGCATATGTGTCGTGCATTTCCTCAACAAGGGGTATTATTATTATCGGTCGGATTTTTGGGCAGCAAAAACCGTGTATAGACCGACTGTTATTTCGATAATGCCCTAGCTGAACCTTTCGCATGCAAGGCAAAGAACCTTATCAACTGGGCTCCCTAATAGCGGATATCCGTAGACTCTAAAGCGAGCATCCTAGGTAGCTTAAAAAAGAACAAGCCAGATGACTGCAATTGTCAGTTATTTACTAAGTTTTTGACCATAGTAATACTAACTGAGAGCTAACTTTGGGCACATGCGGCTTGCAATGTGAGCAAGGGAATCCGCGATGGGGACTGGATTTGTAATGCGAGGTATGATGATGGATGGCGATCAAAGGAAATTTTAGATAACAAGCCAGATGCAGTGATTACAATCGTCAGTAGTATAATAATGTAATGGTCCTCCCTCAGATTCCTATGAACAATCCTGGCGGGCGAAGCAAGAACAGAGAAGAGCCCGTGTCTAAAAAGAGCGCAACGTTCAAGTGCTGCCCGCCTCTAGTTATTCTGCCGGCTCTCCCCGCACACCGATCATTAAAAAAATCGTGTTCTGCCGCTAACAACATTCTACAGTGCCTTTTTTTTAATCCCTTCAGAGAAACACGTGACCTTCACTATGGGCTCGTACCGTTACAGTGAACGAAAGGGTTATTTCATGGAAATATAAAGTCAGTTAAGAACAAACCATTTAGAAAAACTGCCTGATAAAAATGTTTAAAAAGAAGACATCAAAATAAGGCATATAAAATGTATTGTTCCCCATGATATGCAAGTTGGAAAAAAAAATTCAAAAATTCTTTTATTTCGAACCAGAATTTCTTTTTTCTTTACCAGAATTCTTCTAAATCTTAACAAGAGCTATAGAACAAAATAGCCTACAAGTACCTAGCTTAACGAGAACTAAAATTGCCTACTTTCTACTTACATTAGTACTCACTTAAATTCTTGTAAAAAAATCATGTAGATTTGTAACAGTAACTGTTGCCTAGAACCGCTTTCACACAAGATTTATATTACTCCGAAGAGCCGAAATAACTGCTATAGACATACATCTGCGAATAAAGGTGTATTTAATACACCTCGTGAATATGGCGACGAACTTCGATTGGTTTTATATACCGTGTAAAAAACCAATCGCAGTTCGTCGCCATGTTCAGCAGCGTCTATGTGCTGCCAGCTGCTATCATGACAGGTTATGAAAATTGAAGGGATTTTGAAAGTATCGGAGGTATGAGAAATGGAATTCCATATCAATGCATCTTCGAGGTAGAGATGAATTTTCGATTTTCATTTACGGCAATTTCACGAGTGTACTTTATTCCGAATGATCAGACAGACGGGCAAAAATATGAAAGGACTCCGATATCATACCTTTTATATAAAAAAATTGTATCCAAAGAATATAACCCATTTTAGAGGGTACGGACCGACGGACGTCTTCAGCATGTCAATTTCTTAATTCTATTGAATAAGAATTAAAAACTCAATTGAATTCTAATGATTCAAATTAAAGATAAGGAAAGTTGACAAAATATAAGTGATACGAATAAAAGTGTTTATCACATATTGGAATTACTAAGCAGAGTAACTTTGGACTTATAATTTTGGGGATTTTCAAACATCAAAAAGTAACTGAATTCTAGTTTCGACTGAAAGACGTAATTTCGACGTTCAGTACCATTTTACCATCTCTATTGTAACTTGAAGGACTGAAAACTTATCTTTTTTCGAAAATTCCCTATCAACCAAACCACAACAACATATTCCATCCTTTCTCACAACAACCAAACCAGCAGGTAACATAACGATAGGTATATAAAAAAAAACCTCATTTACTATCCATTCGTACTGCTCCCGTAAATCCCCCCCTTTCTATTCTCGTCTGCTGGAGCAGGTGTTGCCAAACAGAGAAAGCAAAAAATAAAGTCGGCCACCTGATCGTCGGTAGCTCCACCTGTCGGCTCTCCTACCCTACTGGCTCACTACATTTCGAAGAGGGTTTTTGTTGATTTCTGTATTTTTCGTTAAGCGAATTTATTTCTTTGGGGTCTGATTATTTTTTTTAGTTTGAGTCGCTTTCAACCCTTCAAGGACCGTTTTAAACCCCTTCCTCTCACTCCATCCTTAAAAAAAAAAATAAGAAAACCTATCACACAATATTTAAAATAATTTTTGGTGAAAATAACTGGATGCGGTTTTATTCTCATTTTTCTTAAACAATAGGCTATACTTTTTAAAAATATTTTTATTTGTATTCTAAATTCAAAATATTTTTTTTTATTTGTGAAAATCTTGTTTAACCCATTAAAGACCATACATACTGACAATGTAATACGCAAAAAGGACCCATTTATTACTATTTGGTTGACTTTTTAAACCGCTCAACATATTTCGAAACTGGTACTCCTAAAACGAAGACTTTCCGATTAACCGAAGTGGTTTCTTAAGGCTTAAAAGTTGAGTTGAGAAAAGAGTGTTGAATTGTTGTACACTAGACTAGAGGTCACTAAAATGGTACATTAAGGGTTATTGGCGACGGGTGTCATAATTTAGTACCACAGTCAAGTGAGGAGCTGACTGGTACACCCAACGCAATTTAAGGGCGACACGTACTTGGCGTCGGGCATATTTAACGTGCACAATCTCCATGCTATTCGCAAGCTTGTGCTTAAAGTTTGAACTTCTAGAAAAACGTACGGAACAATAAAAATTCTTTTTAATAATTTACTTACACACGAAGAAACATTCAAAGTCACGTCTCAATAAAAATAAATTATAATTCTCATTATAAATTATTTTCCCTAGTTAGCTTTAGATCTGCTTGAAAAATCCCCCGGGCTAACCATACATTACACATCCGATTTGCAAATGTAGATAGGTTTTGCTTAAAAACGCCATAAATCTTGGACCGAAATCAATTAAAAAGAAGTTGCCCCTGGCGACCCCAACATTTGCTTTGACTAATGAGAGAAGGATGGTCAAATCAAAGACCTGTTACGAGTAAACTGAGACATTGGCACACCTAAATGGGAGGAAACATGGCCACAGTTTGCCCAAATCATATGATTTTAATGCAATGTTTTCAAAACGGACAAGTCAAATAGTTCGAGAGTTTCAGTTTATTTATCGATATTTTTAAGCATATTGAAATTCAAAAATTCAATGCATATTACGGCTAATTTCAATCATATTTTTGAATTGATTGAAATCAGTGTTTTTTGAGAATAGTATAGCTATAAGTAGCCAATAAAGAAGCCTTTTGTCGCCGATTCATTAATTCAGCTTGGACCGACCGAAATGTTTCTTTTTTACTATGTTTAAAATATTTCATTTCGGTGATTGGGGGACAAAGCTTCAATTAACCTTTGACAAGTGGCATTCATGAAACGGCAAAACCACCCAAGTTACAAAAACCAACTTGAAAGAAGTCATTTGAATCAACCTTTTTCTGAGACCCCATATGTGCATAAAGTGTAGTTTTCCAGCAATTTTTTTGGCAAAAAAAAAACCGTTTAACACCAACTTTACATCGAAATGACTGAAGAAAAAATTCAACAACAATCTTAAGGGATGCATTGTAACACTTTGAAGAGAGAAAAAAACAATGTTTAATATTTAAAATTAATTATAAAGATGCTGGACGTATGGCATTTCTGGAGAAACAGATACTTTGTGTTTCAAGAACAACAAAAATAATGCTAACTCATATTTTGGAGCTAAAATTATGGCTGTGTAAATGTGTGTTGACAAAAGATGAATTAAATAAAACTAAAATCTTATAATTAATTTTAATAAAATTGTGACTCATGGAGTTTCTCAAAAAAAAATATATATATATTCTTTTATGGACAGCATGACGTCAAATGGACGTCTTAAGAGGCATCTTCCATGGGTAAAGAATTACACAATCAGGAAACAATTCTGTATTTTTCCTAGCCTTTTTGTCCATTTATTTTCATGCTGTTACGTCTCTGATAAAGTTTAATCAAAACTTAATTATAAAGTAAGGAAAATAAATGGAGGCAGGTAGAGCTCAACAATAGAAATTCTCACATTATTTCATTATTGAAGTGAGATTAGGTTTCGTAATCCAATTTTTAATCAATGCTAAAATAGTTCCTTCAAAAGTATTTTCAATTACGTGGAATTAAAAAATTTTAGTGGAAAAAATAATATGTTGTATTCTTCGATTAAAGAAATTAACAAACGATATCAAATAAGAAAATATTGCATGTACAAATAATTTGAACTTCTGAGAATACAATTTCACCCACTTTTTATTCAAATGAGAATTAAATTTTGATGTTGAAAGCTTGCAAGGAAATTAGTGACAGTCATAATCTATTTTTTTATTATTTCAAGATAGTTTCAGTTTATGACATCAAATGCTGAATTAAAACTAGAAAAGGTGCGTAATTTCTCTAATGACTTTGCATGACTGAGTTACTAATGAGCATTCAATTAACCTTTTGAAAGAGCATTTGCATAAATTAACGTTTTTGGACATGAATGTCTTTTCTTTTCCGTCAGAAGTTCACCAATTAATAAAGTGTCGGCTCAAAACTTATTTTAATTGAAAATAAAGTTATAATGGATAACTTTATACCGAAATTTCAAGGAAACCCTCCCATTCATAAAAATAGACCATTCGAAAATATCAGTTTTAAACTATATCACAGCCAAAAAAAACTACCTACGTTTATGAATTAATAGGTAATTAATAATCTTCTGATATATTCAAAGTCAAAATTTACTCTTTTTGCATACAACTCAAAACTCATTACTCATTTACTCTTTTTTTTACAACTCAAAATGAACTCATTTAATAAAATTAATTTAGGTTAATCCATAAATTACAAATAAAAAAAAGAGAAATTTTGTTAAAAATTTAAATTTTTGTGGACTGCTGGAAAGGCTCAATGAAAGCTGTGAGTGTTTCGTTTGTAACGTCCACATAAATTCAATTTAAACTTTAAACAAATTAACTAAGTAAAATTAAAGTTGAAAATTATTTTACATAATTCCAGATCCCAGGCATAGACATTTACTTTGAGAGACCAACAAAATAAAATAACGCTTTGCTTTCATTGTAATAATACAATTAAAATTAAATAGTGGAAATTATTTCATTTGAAATGACATCGCTGTTTGAAAAATGAGTCAATGAATTCGATCACAACTGTTATTTAATAACACAATCATTTCTGTTTTGGCAGTAGTGTTTATTTACCAACACGATAGCAGTTGCTTGTGTTTTCCTGTATTTATTGTTATCATCACGTGTCGGAAATGGCTCATTTGTTTTCAGCGTTGTCGTCACCCTGAAAGTCCAAAAGTCGAAGAGAAGATAATTGAATCAAAATGTCACACGAAAATAATATGTACTATTGACAAATTTTGGAACGCTACAGTAAAAATCTGTTGCTACTTCTTTTAGAGATAAATTCGTTTATAACGCCATAAATATTTGGGCTCATAGGCCACAATACCTTACTTACAACAATAATTTTTAATTATATCCAAGGCTATAACGCTAAAAATATACGTTTTTATATTATCCTATATGTCCTCTTAAAGAATTTAAAAAAAACACACGTTTAATTCCCATTTTATTCGCCAAATGACGCGGAAAGTTGCCAACTATTCGTAATACCATAGAGTTAAAATATATTCAATCGATGTCATTTATAACTTTAATCAATAACATGAGTACATAGTACGTATCTATAATAATAAAAGAAAGAGTCTGTCTGTGTGTATGTCTGTAGATCGCAAAAGACCTACTTAGACTGCTCTAAAAAATTCGAAATGTTTAATATAGATTCCTTTTAATACCTACGTGTGCACCTGAGGCTTAGTTTTTTCATATTTGATTGTGATTTTTAGTTAATATAATTAGTTTAAAAAAAAAAACGTCACCAACGAGGGATTGCGGGACCATAACAGGACTTGAAAATACATGGACCGGGCCGAAACGGGGGCTTGACGCCATCCTCTATTAGTTTGATTGATTGAGTTTGGTTGAGATATGCGCTCGCCCTAAGGCTGCTTCATCCTCTATTAGTGTTTGCTTTTTTAAGTGCGCATGTGCCAACACGAATTTTGTTTTAATTTTGAGTGTATTTTCACAAGTAAGCACGCCTCTAAAAGGAAGCAATGCGAAGTTAACGGGTTCCCAGTAAGGCGCGGGACCATACTGCTAGTTTTACATATGGTCCACTACACTTAATATTTACCTTTGTATATCCTCGTTTATAACTCCTTGTTAAGGCTGTCCCTTGAATTAAGCTATTTCCGGGTTCTATTGCACCGGAATCTAATTGCCACCAGTATTCGGGGCGTAGATTTACCACTTTCTGTGGTTTAACCATAACTTGGATTCACCGCAAAAGTGGTAAATCAACGCTCCAAATAGTGGTGGCAGCTACAAAATTAGAGTATCCAGGTGCAACAGTATTTTAACAGTGTACTCATTTCGATAAATTAGGTTTGTTTATATTTTTATTCAGTAGAAGCGAAGCTTGAATGAGTTTTATTTATCACTTAAACTTCATGTGAAATAATAAAAAAAATACATTTGGTTTGAGTTAATCAAAGCATTCACTTAGTATTTCGAATGTTTTAAAAATACACAATAACAAAATCAATATAAGCAAAAACAGAATTTTGGTTCAATTTGAAGAACAATAATAGATTTTTTTAACTATATAAATACCTTTGAAGTAAAAAAATTCCAGAAATAGATAAACATTGGCTTACCTAAAAAAAAGAACATCATATTAATGGGAAAATGATAAAATCAGCAACAAATTTTGCAAACCAAAACATCTATTAATATAAATTTTCATAAATACAAGATTTAAATCAAATAAAAACTTACATTTAAACACATTTTTTTTTTAAATTTTTGGTAGTACGTAAGGCGATAAAACACGCAAAGGCGATAAAACAACAAAGTTTCCAAAAGAGAATCGCGATCGAAAAAGCAATTACAATATTCTCTACATAACGTTTACAAGTTCATTTGCTGTTAATTATGTTTTCAACCTTATAAACGTGGTATCGAAACTAAAGTTGATTATAAGGGTTTTTTTTTAATTATTGAATCAAAGGAATATAAGCTAGTTTTTAAATACGTTTAAGAATTTCATTTACACCGTCACATGTTCATTTACGCCGTCCTGTGCACATTTACACCGTCCCGTGTACATATGCACCGTTCATGTACATTTACACCGTGATATGTTCATTTACACCGTCACTTGCTCATTTATATTGTCACTCATTCCACTCCCTCATTTATTTATATTATGGGATCTACCCGAAGTCTGTAAACTCCCGATTGCCCAAAATGAATGTATTAGTAAATTGCTATACATCTTGGCCCTAACTACTAAATTCTGATTTCCAATTTGAATGAATCTATAAAACTTAATAATATGCGTCAGAGTCTTTACGCATTGTATAGATCCTTCCCCCAAATCATGTGCAAACGATCCCGATCGGGTGCAGCCCGTTACCCTAATGAATCCCCTCCTTCCAATTAGGCTGTCATCCGGGCCTCACTCATCGCCGCGTGGAAGCCCGCGTTTCATTGTTAGCTGCATCCGTCACGCCGCGCAAGCAGAGCACACGCAAAAAAATAAAGAGCAGTTAAAAAACAAAAGGAAAAATGAAAAAAGATAATTGATTGACCCGAGAGATCTCATTGATGGCACTACCTGTCATTTTTAGGGAGTTTTTTTTTTTCTCTTGCTGTTGGATCACTGCGGAAGTATTTGGGTTTAGAATAACATTCTACTGTGTGCAATGATTCCGGGAAATCCCAACAGGAACAAATCTATATCGATCATTCGCTGTAGCAATTGCGAAACAGAGCTTTGAAATATGACAACAAGTGCCATTTAACGAATACAACTTGATGTAAGTAGTAGCGAAGGAAACTTATTGGACCAGACAACAGAAAAGTGACTGACTATCGTAAGTATCACAGCGAGTCATTTATTAATAAAAAGGCAGCAACCCTTTTGCTAATGCGCGATTTTCACGAAAACTTGATCGACGTCCGACAGGTACAAAAAGCTCGCAAACCAAATAAGTGTGTGGCTATTTCCATGCGTAGCCATCCCACTTCTAGCGGAATTCTGGCTTGTCGGGGCAATTCAGCTGACGGGATGATGTCCCAGACCCAAGGAGAAGAAACAGCGCCCATCGAACGTTAAAGAATCAAAGTAAAATGAGCCCCGTTTAATTGTGGGTCGTGTCAGTCACACCTGACAGCTCCTGTGCAAACAAAACACAGGCAGAAAAAAAACAATAAAGAGCAGCAAAAAAACAAAAGATGGCAGTAATTGATGGACCCGGGAGCAATCTCACGATTCCTCGACCTGTCATTTTGGATGCGATGTTCCACGATCCACGGAAGTGCTGGCCTATGCTGTGTTCGAGATAAATAATGGTGTAAAGTGATTCCATGAAAACACACAAGATAAAACTTATTGTCGCAGCTAATTGATGGATGCCACAACAATATCCGGGTTCCTGTACTCAACCTTTTTTTTTAATGAGTTTTTCTTGCTATTAGGACTCTACGTGAATTTTGTTGTGCTTGCATGTATGTTTAAATAATGAAACACAACTTGATGAAAATCCCTTTAAAAAAAAGCTATATCACTCATTTGGTGCAACAATATCCTTTACGAAAGCCAAAATTGTGATTACGCCACATTATTTTTTTGGCGAGATAACTTGAATATCTACGGTGTGGAGAATTAAAAAGTTGAAGTAATATTTCTCACATAATTTTAAATGTCTTTCTGCAACTAACTCTTCACAATCGTCCAGTTCAAACTATCTAAAAGAGGCCCACAAGGAGGGAAAGATTCGGAATCAGCACTCAACTGAATCCAGAAGAATCCATCTCTCTGAAGATTCGAACGCATCTGATTGCTGGCTGTGTCCGTCACGCTGAGAGATATGAACAAACAATACCGCAAAGTAAAACAAGAAAAGTAAATATCTACATTTTAAAGCAAAACTATGAAAGGAAAAGAAATGGAAGAGCGGAAAATCGAGATCAGCAATTTGAGCAAGAATTTCTCCAGCAATTATTTGACCAAAGAGAGGATCAGGAGCTCGGATGACCTCACTTCTTTTGCTATAACTTTTGAACGTTTGGTGGTTTTTTTTGCTGCTTTTAATCTCTCTATCAACAACAATTTTAGATGTTTTTAATAATATTGTTGATATAAATATTTAAATTTGAAATCTCGAAGTAATTCGAGAAATATTAAAAAAATTTTGATTGCGTTGGGGAATCCAAGAATGGCAAACTAAATGGCGGATTCAATCTTGTAGGTATCGATTTTAAATATTTTGTTCAGAGTATTATTCTGAACCGAAAAACCTAATACAACTGTTTAATGCCAACCTCTAATTTGACATGACTGAATTATTTCAGGTAAAATATGAGTTTTTAATGTTCTTCTTTGATTCTGCCTAAAGCTTAAAAAAGGAAAAGTGAAAAAGTTATTAAAACCTTTGCTTATAATAATCAAAATGAGAATGATCATACAAACTAGTATAAAATAATGTAGTAATTATTTAATTATACGCTAATTACATAGATAACTTTTTGCTCTTTTTACTTTTCAAGGATATGGAAAATCGTTTAATTAGTGAAAGTAAAATTTTGTAGTGTTTAATTTGACGACTAAAATTAAAAGTTTGAAGGTTTATGTTTGTTTTATTGACATGTTTGGACTTCTTTCATACGAATCTTTTGAGAAAAGAGCATCAACAACTTAATAACTGAAGTGAACAGTTTGATAAAATTACTTTAATTACTCAAGAAGGATTAGATATCTACATCTACCCTAAGGCACAAAATTTTCTTGACTACTTCAATTAAATCTTCTTCAACTTACTACGTATTATTAAAAGCATCACAATAAAGTTCTATTCAAGCTCAAGATGTTCTGCGCAAACATATGACTATATAGAATTTCGTATTGTTGCAAGAAAAAAAGGTTTTGTGGTAAATTAGTTTTTTAAAAATGGATTCGTTATTGAGATCAATTACAAAAATAATGTGAAGGCCTTGAAATTATTTTAAATATTGAAATAATTTCAATGAAAGGTATAGCAATCGTAGGCAAAACAATGATGTTTCCCAAGGTACCGCCAAACACACCGAAAAATTATTACGTTTTTGATTGGTTAATTTAAGAATAAACGCGGCATTAAGCAGGGAAAAACAGGTCTTAATGATGACTCATATTATGAGATAGAGTTATTACTGTAAATACATTTCAATTTTAGTAGACCAAATTGACCTTCTAACATTTACAATACAATTTGAATACATTAAAAAAAATAATGTAAGAATTATTAAACCGACAGAGATACACCTGTATTGTTTTTATTTTTGGTCCTTCTGGAATAACATTTGTTTTGAACAATGCCATATTCTCTTACCTTACTGAATTGTGTACCAACTTTTCTTTCAGTAGAACTTAGCTTTTCTCGATTCGTGAATACTATTAATTTGCTTTCCCATTATTTCACTCTATTTAAACGCAGAAGAGAAAATATCATTTAAACTCAAGATCTCAGACAACATTGACGTTTGGAGAATGATTTGCGTACTTGAACATTTAATCGGATTTAAACCGATACTTGGAATAAATAGCAGGAATAAAAACAAGATAAATGCAAAGAATTCTAAAATAGTGTTCTAGCAGACTAAAAAAATGCTCCTTTTGAGCTTGAAATTGAAACAACCCTTGAAATCGCAGGAGGGAAAGAATGAAAACAGATTACATCACCTGAAACAACCACACAAGGCACAGTTTCGTGAAACAACTGTACTTCGAATTCGGAAGAAGAAAAAAAAACTATTGCCCCACGCGTTTTTTTAACTACAAAAACCTGCCATGCATTTCACGATCTGTTGGATTCTAATTACGGTACTTTTAATTGCGGCCCCGTGATGATGAATGGCAGGGGAAGAAGGATCAATCCCCGTCTACCCGACATGGGACGAGGAAACGAAGGGAATTGACAAATATGTGTTTAAAAAAAAAGACCAAGCAGGAAAATCCCATCCTCGAAGATGGCAAGAATATAACAGATTACAACTATTTATACAAATTAGCTGACATTTAACACGATTTTTGTTTTGGACGCAGTTTAAATGAACTCTCTCTCTCTATATTTTTAAGATGGACAATCACTCAAAATGTTTTACAGCATGTCATTTCGCGTCCCAAACCTCGATGGGTGAATCCATATCCAGAGCACCGATCGAAGTGGGTGCAGAAATGAAAGCTGGAAAGAATTGCGTCACCTGGAAAAAGGCGAGTTTCTTTATAGATTCTTCTCTGTGACGTCATATAATTGTTCTATTTTTAGAGAAAATTCGAACCTGCTAAAGCTACTACCGAATTAGCTTAAAGTTACCAACGGATGTCTCTAAAGTTTTGGGTCAATATTATGAAAGGAAAATTTACAGATGTGATGAAGCATTACAGATCTGATAACGTCATTAAATTATAATATCAATCATCTATTAAAATTTCAAAATAGCCTTTTATGCTACTGCAACCCTCTTGCCTTTCAGGCAACGGCCTGGAGGCACACGACAAGAGCGAAAAAATATGCTATAACGTACGTCTTAAGAACCTGGTTTAGTTTACGAAAAATCAGTAACGGAATAGTATTTCCTTAATAATTTTTCTAAACGTTACCGATCTGATTAATCTATAATAATAAAAGAAAGAGTATGTGTGTCTGTGGATCGTGAAAGACCTACTTATACTACCCTCAGAAATTCGAAATTTTTAGGATAGATTCCTTTTAATACGTACGTGTGCACCTGAGGCTTAGTTTTTTCATATTTGTTCTATTTTTAGAGAAAATTCGAAATAACTGAAAAAATACACCACTTTTGCTCAAATCCGAATTCTTTTTTTTTCCCTTTCATGTTGCATAGGTTTAAGAAATTAAGTTAAGCACAAAATAAATAAAATTGAAAATGTTTGTTTTATTCTGTTGCCATTAACTTCAGAAACTACAGTCTTTATTAAAAAAAAATAATTGATTGAAGGCCATCGCACTAGAGCTGCCTATGAGGATTTTGTCTTTATTTTTTCACCAAATTTGCTAAAATATGACCGAAAACACGCCAAATGGACACGGTCCCATAGCCTACAATGTAGTTTGAAATGAGAAACAAAAGTTTTCGTTTTTCGATTGAATCGTTTGAAACTTCTTTCGTTGTGGGATGTGATGAAATTCCCTTTCACTTTCGTGCTCCTCTCCCTATTCGGAGATCCGAAAAGGGGCAGCGCAACAAAAAAAGGAGGCGAACTCTCGACACTGTTCAGCGGAAAAAAATTGGACCGCATTATACAGAAAAGAACTAAACTAGGAAGGATTTTATAAAAGGGGGGAAATGATTCATTTTTCCTAAGGATCATCTTTTTTTTTTTTTAAATTATATTCTAACACAATTTGAGTAAGGTCTAAAGAGATTACATGCCAAAGTAATGGATAAAAGTAAATTAAGGGACACAAAGGATTTAAAGGAATAAAAATTGAATTTCAGTGCTTTATACAAGGTAGAAGATGGATGGCAAAAAAATATTTGGAACGGCAACAAACGGACATTTCTACATGTCAAGACCAACTTTAATTTTTTATATATTTCGAATTAAAAAATAAATAAAAGAAGTTGACATATTTAAAACAATTTAAACAGTGAAAGGCCCAGATTTAAGCAATTTATTTTGAATAAAACGGTCATTTGTTTTGGAAAATGGTGCTCTCCGTTGCAGAAGTTTCTATTTTCACGATACATAAATTGCATTTTGGCTCTTTTCGGAGTAACGTGAGGTGGCAGGAAAGTGGCGCGCACCGTAGCGTGACAGCGACAAACCGTGCGTGACGGCGCATTACCGCGTGACAGCAAACCCGATTCCAACTCGACTACCTTCGCAGGAGAATCAGCTGGGATGGACACGTTCATGAAAACCGAGGGATCCAAACCACTTCAACGAGTGTGGTTTCATTGGGTCGAATTGACTCCGCTGCCACACGAGACCTATTCACGTCGAACCTCATCAGTCTAACAACCCATTAACGCCGATCGGCAGGAAAATTTGCCGAACGAAAATGAAGTTTCTTCCCCTTCTTTTGCCAAAAAAATGAGACAAAGAATTGAACGATTTATTTAGGACAAATTTTTAAGTGAAACCAAAAACTAATTTTAAAATTTTTAATGAACGTTTTTATTTGGAAATGAAGGTGTTTAAGTACAAAGCCGCCATGGATGAGCAAAATTCCCCACACGAAACATTCTTCATCACAACACAGACGGAAAATAACTACTTGGTCTTCCTCTAAAAAAAATTGGTCTTCCTTTAAAAAAAATTGGGAATCGGACGATTCGAAGCAAAGTTGAAAGGGGAGACAGACGGAAATTTAAAAGACGTCTCTACCCACCTTTTTCTTTTATTTCAATTCCTCCAAATTCAAATAAAAATTTAATATTCTTAAAAAAAACAAGTGACTGGTCCACATCTTCTCATCTCAACTCACCGTGCCCCATGAGAAAGCCGTTTCGTTACATAAGCCAAGAGTAAAAATCCCTGAGTGACGTCGTCGGGTGCGGGCGTAAAACGGAATTTTAAAAGGAAAGCGTTTGTTGGTCAAGGTAGTGGAAATGGCCACCAAGTTCAAACGAAGGAACCTCCCTCAAATAGGTGTGTTCGCCACAGCGACGAAATGCGTATAGAAAGCACTTGCTCACTCGGCCAAATATTAGATGCTTTTATGGATAGAGTATATTACGTATAGTATATTACGTATATACGAGTACACATTCAGAAATGCGAGCTACTTCAATTCAAAGGAACTGCAGTTTCAGCACTGATACGGGGTCTTTTCGACTTTAAACGAATATTTGTTTTTCTCTCTATTTTCAGAAATGAAAGAAACCTTTAATTAAAATTAAACTTCAGAAGAAATTTTTTGCTGTGGAAATTTATTGGCAAAATTATATTATGCATTTTAAAAAAATGTCCAGGATCACATTTTCGATCAATCGCGTGCTACGCAAGCGTTCAAATAATAGAACCATTGGCAAGTCATATCGAAATCCAAATACGGTGTCTGTAAAAGAAAGTCTGAGTTTTCAAATTGTAATAGTGTCAGCTGTAATCGTTCGACAGTTGTGGTTGAAACTTCTGTAGCTGACAATTACAGTTACGAACCTAGTTGTTTCCGACAAGAATTTCAGTTTTTTTTTTTGCATACAAAAATTCTGCTTAGTTTTAATTTGCATTTACTTTTTTTCAATGCAGATTGGTGTAGTTACATTATTTTTGTTATTAATAAAAGTTTAATTATTCTTCGAAATACAAATAAATAGAGCAGACGATAAATAATATTAAATTAATTTGTGAAAGAATATTAAGGAAAATAGTTGATTTTGATTTTTAGAAGTTTAAATTAAAGCTGAATGCTGTGTTTAGCGATTTTTTTCTATTGTGTATAAATCAAGTGTATAGAAACGATTGTTGATGATATTTACTATTAGGAGCCTAGTTTTTTGCCGAATAGAATTTGAGTAAGTATTTAAGTAACAGAAAAGTAGGCTATTTTAAATCTTTAAGAAAAATTTTTACTTGACCTTTCTTTGGATTTTTAAAAAGAATTTGAGCCTGTATGATGGTGAGATGTGGATGAGAATTATTATTCAATTTGTACTACATGAGAACTTAAATTGAACAAGAGTTTTTCCCCTCAGTTGTTTATCTCAGTTTAAATTATATTTTTCTGACAAATTAACAGTACATTCAAAATTAATTGGAACAAGTCCATTTTGACTTCACTACTAAGCTTGCTACACTTGGATGGAAAAAAACGGTTCACACACAAAGAGGTCAAGAACACAGCTTATAGACATTTAAAGCTTGTAAGCAAATGTTTTATGTAACACCATTACTCTCCGGCGTCAAGTTCTACGTGGCTTAAGTTGTCGTGGTAAAGTAGTGTTCCTCCCCACACTGTGCGCGGAAAAGTAGCGCATCAGCAAAAACAATTTTTTAGTCGACTCGGCTCAAGTGTCATCGTCGCATTTCATGACAGACAAATGTTGGGTTAGGCTGAATCGTACTACAGTTACACGAGGGCTATTGGCGACATAATTTAAATCACAGTCAAGTGACGTGCCGGCACCTGAGTAGGCACACAAAGCAACTTCTAAGGGCGCCATTGGGACTCTGAAGCATATTTAACGTGCACTCTTTCCACAAGGGATATTATTTATCGGACTTTTTGACTACAGTGATGCAGATTATTCATTCAAATTTTCTTAATATCATACTTGCCCTAATGAATTGAATGTTTTTTTAAGGTGCAAAGAGGTGGTGAGGAAGATACTGACATTCCCCCCTTTTTTTTCCTACCCACACGCCACTTTTTGCCAAATCCGAGATTCGGCCTCTCATCCGGGAGGCGTCTCTGAGATTAAGATCTCGGGAAGGGGTAGATAGTCTTATTCCTGATGTTGACATTTGGGATTTGAATTCGCATTCATCGTGAGGTTGGGACGCTGCTTGTTTCTATCCCCATTTATTTTAGGATCGTCAGTATCATAAAGCTATGGTGGCCAGACGTACTGAACTTCACAGTGCAGTTTAGTCTGGTTAATCGTCGCACTAGAGCTACAAGAGGGTTATTGGCGACGGGCGTCGTCATTTAGAACCACAGTCAAGTGACAAGTCGAGTCACCCAACACAACTGTTAAGGGCGTCATCGGGACCGTGAAGCATATTTAACGTGCACTACCTACACACCGGGTATTATTCGTCTTACATTTTCGGTTGCACCGGCCGTTTTTAGTTATTTCGGCGATACCTTGACCCGAACCTGGGACCTTCCACACCCAAGACGAACGCCTTAACGACTGGACTCCTTTCAACAATAACAAAATATTATAATTTTTTGCTGATTTCATAGTTGAAAATCTAATTAATGAAACGAATTTGGCCAGTCTGCCTCAAGCATTAATTTTGAAATAAAAATATCTGCCGAAGAATTTGTTTACTATTCTAAAATAGTTTCCCCACTCTAGGTACGAAAATACCATTTACAACAAAACAAACTGGAAGGGAAAATAATAACATCCGTCGATCCCTTTGCGACTGACTTCAAACATAACTAATGCTGCAGTTGTATTTCATGAGAGAAAAATAGTAAATTGTTTAACAGCAAGACTCTATTAGAAACGAAATTAAAACAAAACAATCTTCATGTAATTCGTGTAAATCTTTCATTAAAATAGACTTTCGTTTTTCAGTTCAAAACAGGCTCCACTGTCCGATTCGGCGGTCGTGCCCTGCATGTTTGCATTGAAAAGAGCCCCCCACTCTTATTCCCAATGGACCAGCGTGTTGTTTTTCGAGTGGAGTTTGTCATGGCCGGGTGGCATCAGTGGCGTTGCATGCACAATGCGCAAGGATAAAGCGTCGCGGTTCGAGGCTTTGTGGATTCGTGCGGAATTTGGCAAAACATTATTATTCCTTTTGGTACAGGAGTTTATTTTGGAGCAGTGAGTGCTCAAAAAACCCAAGTGGATTTGCTATTTTTCTGTGAGCTGCTGTTTTTACTTGTTCAATCCTAGTTTTATTATTTTTACAACGCATGGTCTTTGGGACTGTCGCTTCATGAGTAAGTTTGCTAGGTCCAACTGTAACAAAACTGAACATAAATGTTTTGGATATTGGCCTTAAAAATTTATTTTCTTAAATTAGTTTTATTTTATTACACTTTTTCAATATTAGTTAAGGTAAATAATATTCAGGAAACAAACAAAAAAAATTGTCCCACATTTTTATCTCCCTCCTTCTATTTAATAACTTTATTATACAGTCCACAAAACAAAAATTTTAGATAAACTTTTGTCATTTAAAAAAGTGCTGCAACCTCCTCTCCATACAAACTCAGCAATAAAAGTAAAATAACAGCATCATAAATGACACTTTTATAAGTGCTATCGAGGCACGAAGAGTTAAAAAATGTTGGAATAAAACCATTCATAAATTCTCATTTTTGAGTAAAATATAATAAAGTGTGGTTTATCTCTCTTGCCGCCGATTGAGATGCGATCTTTATCCCATCACAACATTGTGCAATTTTCATCCACCTTTGTCCGCTATCGTAAACGAAAAATATCAGAATCTCGCATCCAAAAAGAGTAACGGCTTCTCATGGGGAAATCGGGAGAAGAAAATTCATCTTCCCATTTGGCGACAATTGCCGATTTGAAACAATAGGGTAATTTGACTAACAAAAATTGCGTTAAAACCACTCATTAATAATTTTATCGATTTCCACTTTTCTTTTTCAGAATAAGGCGTAAAAAGTCACAAAAACTTTATATTTAAGAGAATAGTCACGAAAAAGACACGTATTGCAGATTGCATGTTTCAAGAAAAGACCAACTGAGGTTTAAAAATCGAAGAATCGTACATGTAAACATTTTTTGTCTTTGTAAAATTTTGAATAAATTTGTATCTGTATTTTATAAATTGTAATAAATCAATGACGTACTAACTGCAAATTTGAAATATTTTTATTTTGGTACATAGATAAGAAGCACGTTGTTTTGCACTGGACTCGGATACTTCATTTTTTGCATCGGGACAGTATATCATTTGGCGCTTTTTACAACTTGTGCAATACATCTTCCCTCTTCAAAGCCATTCCAACACTGAAGAGGTTCTAATCGGTTATGGACCTTTAGCTACCGCGACGAAAGAAGTGTTGTACACCACTCTATGCAATCGTGATTTTTAACTTTCATCTCGTGAGAGTGAATTGCGTGAACTGTATCATTTGACAGACAATAAGGAATGTCCGAGTTAAGTAAAAAAAACCATACATATATATCGCGTGTGTCGATTAAATAAAGTTTCCAATGAATACCAAACTAATTAAATTAAAAAATAAGTTACCGCATTCGACATCGAAATACAAAATTGTCAGTTATTAAATACTAACTTTTACTATTTCTCATAAAGATTATATATTAGGTGTTACTTAAAAAAATACTTAAGCACCTTATTCGTTACTAACATCCAAACTTCAGATCGATTTCGGAAAGAAACCCACACTTTTTACATGCAACATTTCAAAATAAACGAGTTTCAATGTCTTGGTACTCGACGATATGCATCACACGCCTAAAGCCACGGTCATCCTTTGGATGCCTGATGCTTTTCTGCCTCTCGGTGACCGAGGCATGCGCCAATTAAAAAAAAAAGAATTTTATTTGATTTGTCTCAATGCATGACAAGAATCGGGACCCATCCAGACTTCAAGACGAAGTGTAAGCCAACTATTAAATATATAATTTTCATATTTGCGTTACATTTCAACGTTAAACATTCATTCGTTGAACTTAGGAACTTACAATTATTGCAGATTCAATCAGAAAATATATTTTTAATTAAATCTAAATTAAAACGAAACATGTAATTATTTTTTTATCAGCACCAGATATCTTTTAAAAAAAGCCAGTACAGTATTAGGGACCCTCTAAAAATTGTGTTGGGTAAGCCCGTGCTTCGGCGAGCCTTTTCGTTAATATGACTGATGACGCATGTATTTTTTCCCCAGTAGCGCATGCCTTAAGAGAAAAAAGTCGGAAAAGTGTGGACTCGGTGAAGAGCGGTTGGTTGCGCAAAACGCGTGGCGAAATACGCCAGAAACTGGTTCCGGCATGAGGGATCATTATTATTCAGCTTTTGAAGAGTGCCGAAACACTCGCAGCCCACTGACGAGTCCGCTCATTAAAAACACTCGCGGTGGTGTCGTTAAAAAATCAACGCGTAGGAAGAATAGAATCAGATACGTCTGAGCTTCGGAGGAGTGGAATCAATACCCATTCATACAGTTAAAAAATAACGATACAAAAACTATCTGCATTTCAACACATCTTTGTTCAACACATTCATGAGCACAATTTGTGGATTAGATGAGGATTTGACTTTTAGTTTTACCAAAACTGCCGGTTCAAGAAAAAATACCGTGACTGCAATTATGACGTTTTTGAGTTATTAATATCAATGTACACTTAAAAGCAAAATATCTGCTATTATATCCCCAACATACTTCATATCATTTCATAGTTAACCCCCTAATGCAGAGGTTCCCAACAGGTGGTACGCGTACCACTGGTGGTACGCGGAAATATTTCAGGTGGTACGCGTGAGTGATGTGAGCAACATGATGCTATCAATAGCTTCTGTACGCATGTGCACTGTGCAGTTACTTGTGTGAGAGTGGATTTTCCAAACTTTAGTAGGAAAAAAACATAGAATCAGAATAGGTGTTGAAGCGGACTTAGTGAAGATACGTTATATTAGTTTGGAATTATCGTCGCACTGGAGCTACAAGAGGGCTATTCTTAGTGAAGATAAGTTCCATTACTCCTAATGTTGATATTTTAATCAAAGGGAAACAACAAGTTTCGCACTAAAGCATATAAAAGTATATTTTGAATGGTGTTTATTTATAATTTTTTGCTGAGGTTAGAACTATTTTTATTTGTATGTTTTTAGACCTATAGGTAATAAATATAATTGTAAATTAATACAATTTTAATCTTTTTATTATAAGCATGTTAAAAAAAAGCAAATACCTAACCATTAAAACGAAGTTTTCTCTGAAATTTTACTCAAAAAACTTTGAACATTTTTAGAAGAGTTGATATTATACGTTTATTAAAATATTTAGGTCTGGTGGTACGCCAGAATTTATCAAAACCTCAAGTGGTACGCAGATGCAAAAAGGTTGGGAACCCCTGCCCTAATGCATACTGTTGCCATTTGGAAAAAAGTACCATAATCCACTTTATCCTTTTAAAGTAGAGCTCCCTCTCGACACATTTGTGTTTTTTATTTATTACATTCCATTTTGAAGTTTTAGTTACTAATAAAACTCATAGACCGTATTAAAGTGTATTCAAAATTGAGGAGTGAAGTTTTTAACTGTTGTGAAATTACATCGTTGGCAGTACTCAAACTATAATAATATTAGTACTAAATACAAATAAATTGTTTGAAAAAATAATTATAGTTCAAGATGGTTATTTTCTAATCATTTTTATGAAAATTGGAATTTTGTAGTTTTTGTCATATGGCAAAAATTTTAAAATGTGAAATTATTTAAATTCCAATGCAGTTAATTTTTTTCAGTATTTTTCCCATAATGCATGAGTATTAAAGATACAAATATATTTTTTCGGGAAAAATTCCTGGATTACAGAGTTAAATCCACCCATTTAATCAAACTGATGAATGTATGTTGAAACGAGTTCTCTATTCACTTGGTCTCTGTTTTAGCAGATACGGTCATTGTTCTCATAGCGGCAGAAGTCCCAGTATACTTAGTCGTGTCCTACAACGTCTTACAAACAATTTTCTTCACTCATGTGTTTCATAAATAGTTTCATACAGGGACTAGCTTTTCATCTTCCGTTGCACTTTATTTTTATGAACGAAAAACGGATTTATTTCGTGAAATGTTCCACCTATGAGAATCGATCCCCTTCCGTTGGGGGCATTGTCGAGGAGGAACAATTCGGGATCATCTCCGTCCTACTTTCACTTGCACAAGAATTCTGTCGATACCCAAACAACAACAAAAAATCAACAAGATTATTCTTTGGAACGAAAGGAGAAAAGAAAGATTCGTTTTCTTTGTGGGAGGTTTCAAAAGTGTGCTCAAAATGCACCCGCTCGAGAGAAAACTTTTTGGGAGCAAGCGATGCGAACACGAGAATTTCTCAACTTAAAAAAAAAAAATTGCTGTCATCAAAAATAACAAACAGGTATTTGAGGTCGAATTTTGATTGAACCTCGAGAGAAAAATAAAATTTACTCTTTGTATCTTAGTACCAAACGTGTTTGACTTAGCGATTCATTGCCTTTTTTTTAAGGTCCATTTTTTAACATTAAGTTTTTACTCCAAACTCAAACAATAATTAAAGGCCCCCCGCAAAATAAGATGAATCTTAACATTCTAGTGCATCCAGTTAAACTAAAAAAATTATGTTATTTTTAAAAAACAATAAAATACCAAACTGCCCAAAATGTTTGCGATATATACTTAAGTCATACAAGCGCCTTTTCTTTGGTAAACATACTCTAAATGGCATGGCACCAAATTATAGTCCAGCACTTAGTTCCTAAAGAACTTGAAAAGGATTAACGGAACATTTCAATTTTACTAATTTAAATATTTTATTAGTTACCAGATACCACGAAATTCCAAGTAAAAAATAACTTGAGCCGCAAACAACTGTTCCGTGGCTACCAAGTCTCCTAAAGAAAAGAATATGGATTTTTGACAGTTGGGAAGCGTAAACAAGTGGAGATATTATTGACGTTGAAAGATAGGGAATACAAGAAAAGTTTTCTTTCCATTGTTGCGGCCGTAAGTAGAGAAGGAAAGACTGATTTGGGTGTCCATCTCCTTACGCTCGCGGGAGCGGACGAACGGAGAAGATTTTCCGCAGACAGGAACATTTCTTCTCAAAAATCTGACAAGTCAGGAAAGGAGCTGTTTGAAATGACTCCATCAGAAACGATTTCATACAAACGACTTTCTGTATCATCAACCAAAAACCTTAGCAAAATCCAATTCGAAAAGAAACTGCAGTTTCACATCATGTTACTCTAACGGCAATTTCAAAGCATTTTCTTCTCCAGAATTTAAAAAACATTTTCCTTTATTTCTTTTTAATCGTATTTGTCTCAAAATGTCAAAATAAACTACATTTTAAATATGTTTCCTCTAAGATTATCACCGACCAATGGAAATAATAGGATGCAACTTTCAAAAATGCTTCATTCAGCTTTTTGTTTTCGTTTATTTTTACGCATATCCTAAATAAAACCACTATAAACGACTAAACACTAAAAATAAACATTTATTTGCACTGGTGAACTAAAAGATCAAAAAGGATCTACTAAAAAATATCCAATTCCTGTTAAGGGGTCATAGGACTCTTAAAAATGTGCAAAGAAGGAACTACAAAGTTTAGTTTAATCTTTCATGTAATTTTTTAACTACTCTATATATAAGTATAATTTTTTTATATGTAATTCTACAAGATTTATTTAATATAAAACAAATTTTAAAATTTATGAAACTTAAGCCAAAGCTAAAATAAATTAAATTAAACATAATTCTATTTGAACACATTGTGATTAGGCTTGCGCGGCAAATTTTGAGGTCAAAATTGAAGACATGACCAGGAAAATGACTTTATATTGTACAAATATGTACAAGCAAAGACTTATACCTAAATTCTCAGCTCCATTTTAATTAGAAATTATTTTTAAAAAAAATTTTAATCAAAATTTTGAAATTTTTATTAATTTTTTTAGAAAAAAGTTCTTAAAATAATTTCCAATAAAAAATGAGCTGAGAATTTAGGTATAAGTCTTTGTTTGTACATATTTGCACAATAAAAAGTCATTTTCTTGGTCATGTCTTCAATTTTGACCTCCCAATTTGCCGCGCAAGCCTAATCCCAATGTGTTCAAATAGCATTATGTTTAATATCATTTATTTTAGCTTTGGCTAAAGTTTCATAAATTTTAAAATTTGTTTTACATTAAATAAATCTTGTAGAATTACATATAAAAAAATTATACTTATATATAGAGTAGTTAAAAAATTACATGAAAGATCAAACTAAACTTTGTAGTTCCTTCTTTGCACATTTTTAAGAGTCCTATGACCCCTTAAGTAGAAATCGTTATTACGAAGCGTATGTTGGTTGCAAACAGGCACGATTCCATCTCCGCTCGTCTGCCCATTGTTATGTTCTCGGTCGGGGGGGAGGGGGGGGGGGGGTGCGCACATCTCTGCGAGTCTCGTCTGAAGCGTCAAGCCCCCGTGCACGAGACTCGGATTTATTTAATTTTTCATGAAAAAAATTACAGAATTTTTTTTCCCTCAACTGTTTTATTAGTTTTCGAGGGGCTGTATCCGAACATTAACTTTGTTAAAATTTTGCAAGGGAACATTGAAAAAATAAATGTAACCCTTTTTTTTTGTTTTTCCCATCTAGCACGTCAAGTACAGATATCTCCAAGAAAAAATAAGTACAAAAGTTAAAGTACTCTTAATAAGCTAAAACTAAGTCAATTATAAAATTTCTATCAGATTCCTAATTTGGCCGCTATAGCCAAGCTGAAACGGGTCAATTTTCGCCTCGGCGAGAGGTGGAAAATCTAAAATTTTTCATTTGCCGTTAGAAAAAGTACCGGCGCATTTTTTTTGCCCTATTGAACTATGAATCCATTCATTGGATGGCTAAGGTAAGGACAGAACCTCTCAGGCGTTTCCAAGTGGTAGTTAAGGCAAAAGTGAGAAACAACGTTTTTTTTAAACACTTATAATCTCTTGGTGTATTTTTAATACAATTTAAAATATAAGAAATTAAACTTTTTCAATTAAAAAAAACTATTGTTTTGAATTATATTTAGAGTTAGCTAAATTGCTTTTTAATAACGTTTTTCGCAAAAGTGTATACATACGCAGAATGAATTTTAATTGAGTTTTAAAAAAAACAGTTATTGATCATACATTCTATCGTTATTGCTTCGGTGCAACTCAACTCCAAATTTGAGTACACGTTCTCGCTCGATCTACTTCTAATTAGCCCGATTATTCGACTGTCATTTCACAAGAAGATGCAACTTCTACAATAATTGAAACACATGGTAGAAGAAAATCAACCGACGCATTAAAACAAGCTTAGTATTCAAAAAAGTTCATTGATAACAGGATCCCGTTCATTAAAACTATATTTTAAATATCAGATCACGTCATTTCTCTGTTATTGATGAAAACTCATTTATTTCAAAAGCACTCAATGTAGCTCTTCTATGCTGAACAGTGTTGCTTTGACAAACTAATAAAAGTAGATTGGTTTCTCTAAAAATATGTTTTTCATAAAAGATAGCCTTTTTTAGTGTCAAAAAAAGTTATCCTTCTCCCAAAACATGTCTTCTCCTATTTGACGAAAATCACTTAGAATCTTGTCAACTTAAGCAGATTCCATAAAATGCTGATTTCGTTACGTTACACGGAATGTTTAAAATGACGACAACAGCTAAATCAAAAAGAAATTAGAAAAGGAAAGAATTTTGACTTAAGGTATGTGGAATACTCCAGGATTGACCTATTTTCTTGATGGAATAGTCGAAATTATATTAAGAAAAATAACAGTATTTAGGTGAATAAGACTGTTACAAAAAAAAAAAAAAAAACATGTATTTTGACTGTATTTTAGTCATCCCCATAATTGAAGAGATCAGTGAAAGAATTACGAAGATATATGACAAAAGGTGAACACGAGAAAATGCGCATTAAGTTTGCACTAGATCCGTTTAAAATGTTACTTGTAAAAGGTAAGCTTAAAGTTGATGAAAAAGGGGAAATTTGTTTTCTTTGAAAGATGAAATAATATATTAACCTCTGAAGACCCGATCAAAATCGTACACGGATATTTTAAAAATCTAAACATACTTTTCATACAAATATACGCTAAAAAGTATGTTTTTCGAAGAAATTAAAAATTATGTTTTGTAGCTATACTTAGACACACGCCTTAAACTAAATACACATTTTTGTGCTATAAATGCAACAAAAAAGACCGCATCACTTATTTGTAGTTAAAAGATTATTTTACATAGTTTTTAATGCAAAATGCCTTTAAAATTAACTACCAAAAGAACTTTTTGAAAATTTTGAAAAATAAATTTAAATAATTTTTTTAAGAACTCTAAAATAGTATTGACACTCGTTCAACTTCATTTTTTTATAGAAATAAATGACTGATACCTGTAATCAAAGGCTGCAAATTGATATTTGGATCTTCTTCTATCGGACCAGGTCGATTTCGGAAGTAATTAATGTGTTAATTTTTTGTGGGGAGGTTTTAAAAAATGTCCCCAAATGGGAACGCTAGGTTTCAAGAGGTTAACGAACACAAAAATCTCAATTGTTTTCAAAAATGTGACATGGCACGTTCTAACATTGACGTCTTCAATTGACTTCTTGGCTCATACATTCAAGATAATATTTTTGCAATATTTCATTTCATTAGTCAAGTTGGAAGAACACAAATAGAGCCAGAAGATATTGTGACTTCATTAAAAACAAAGTCGTGACAACCTATTCGCAGCGTCATGAGTTGGGGGAACGCACAGAAGCTCACAAAGAGACCACTTCATTGCCTCAGGTGGTGAAAACAAGCATTCACACACTTGCCAAAACTACGAGTTATATTTAAATAAAAGTTCTGATCAGTTGATATTGAGAATATATATCCAGATCCAAGATACGTAGTTTGGTAAAATTAACGTCTACCAACGCTAGGGCTATCTCAACGTGGATTTGATTCCAGTTTTGGCATGCTTTTAAAGTTGCATTATCGTACCGCACAACCGCTGTCTAAGGGCTATTTTGACATAGAGGTTCGCAGTAATCTAGAATCGGCTTGATGTTTCAACTGGCTCCAGGGCCTGCAATAAAGCCCGGGCCATGGGCTTGAATTTTAGTTTCTATTATGCTAGCTGGATACCCGCGAAATTTCTATGTAAAAGTTTCTGAAGCCAAACTTTGTTTTTAGTTGGACTCAAATTTTGTCTACCGTGAATGGTATGATCAATGTTATAAGAAAGCCGATAAAATTATAGCATAAAAATTGAATACATTGCACTAGCACTATCATTACATTACGCACAGTGTCCGTCCAGGGGTCCCCAATATTTGTTGTGCCTGTTTTCTGAGTTTTTCTAAGTCGCCCTCGGGTAGCACACACAAGACCCTAGACTGCATTGTTCTCGAACCAAACTATGAAGAGTAGTGAGACAATGAAATCCCCAGCAACTGACTCCACAACAAATACTCGGGCCGGTTGCAACAATGTCGAGGAGGTCTGTGTCAACAATCAGACAATTCGTCGGAAGTTTTGCCGCGTCACATTCGAACAAGTGGTGCTGCCAATTAATATGTTCCGCGAAAACTGCGTAACGGGCAACAACCAGATGCAACAACACAGTGACAGACATTTCTCCCTTGTCACATGAGGCTTGGGTAGTTTCTTTTTATCCTGAAATGCAAATATTTGCTCACAACAAAAGTACTAGAAAAAATTTGAATCAGAAGGTGAAAAAAAAGGCATTTAAGGACCACTTGGTTTGAATCAGGGGGAGTAATTTGTTCTATTTAAGAATGGTGATAAGTTTTGAGTTTGAAAAAAGAATTTAGTTTGAATTACTGTCACACTAGAACTACACGAGTGCCATTGGCGACGTCTTAATTAAGAACAACTTTGAGAATATTATATATTCTCTGCTTGAGTTTGTCTGCTGTTTGCGTATCTTGTCCTTAAAAGGTTTAAAAGAAAAATTCAAGAAATAAAAATCCATAGAGAAAGCAGCCTCATCTACTACAATGAACTGCAAATATTTCCACAGAAAATACTAAAACAATATTTTCATCGCAAAATATCAAAAGGGGGGTAGGTCCAGAGGAATTTTCACTCCAGTTTATGCTTTTAATGAAATGTTGGAATGAGCGCATCGGGAAATGCTCGACTATCTCCACGACCAAAAATACTTGAACTCTCAAAGGCAGAAGCGAATTGGCTTAAGGTAGGCGAATACCCAAAATTCTAAAATTTTTACTATTACTTTAATCTTTTCCAAATTTGGCATAGTGATTTCAAATACAATGAACAATGCTGTTTGGGCATTTTTTTTATATAAATATAATTGATTTATTTTAAATGGTGCTTTTCAACTAAAAAAGGGGTTTACGCCAACACTTCTAGCATAAAAAGTTTTACATTAATTTACCTGAAATTTTTCACAGATGCTATTTCAATATATATCTGTGCCATGAACCTCTAACATCTGGTGTAAGTATACAAGGTTTTTTTTAAAAAAAATGTCCAAGTGTAAGTTAATCGAAAAAAAATCTTTTTTGTGGTTAATTTACAACATTTTTCTTAATAATTTTTTTCTTGTAATTTGTATGTAACTCTAGAGGGTCATTGCATGTTTCAGTTCAAAACGAAGAATTTAACACATAATAAATGTTCATAGGATGAAAATTCAATGTGGTAGACTTGTTGGCGTAAACCTCTTTTTTTAGTAGAAGAACACCGTTTAAAATAAATAAATTATGTTTAAATAAAAGCCTAAATTGTATTATTCATTATATTTGAAATCACTATGCCAAATTTGGAAAAGATTAAAGCAATAGTAAAATTTTTAGAATTTTGGGAAATTTTGGGTATTCGCCTACCTTGTATAAACTTGTTTTCACTGCAGAAGATTTAAATTAAAATTTTGTAACTGAGCATTTTATTTCTTAAATCTTTTAAAAATTATATTTCTGTAGTAAATGGATAAATGGTCCCTTAATGATTAAATTTTTTTTTTAATTTTATGCGAGTTGCTGAAATACCTGACAGCCACAGCTGACGGGTTTATTCGTCTGTATTTCTCAGAGGAATAGGTTAACTTTATTTGCATTTTTTTTTTTAAATTCAGCACTCGATAAACTGAAACAAAATATTCCAAATTAACTATTTAAAAAAAGTAGTAAGTTTTCTTTATTGCACCGTTCCTCTTCCAACCGAACAGGACGATGGTCATTGGTCAAAGGGGAAGTGGCAACGATTTCCGAGTGGCTTCAGTTTCCGGCTGCCTGTTTCCAGCAGGAGAGCTTTAACACAATCAGGAGCTTCCTTATCTCTTCCTCTAACTCTTTCCGCACTCCGACAAGAAATGCACGAGATTAGTTATGTGAAGTGGCTCCACTTCAAACCAGGTCGGACGGATATCTAAATCGATTCATCACAACGGACCGCTGCGAGAAAAAATGTGCTGGTGTTCTTCCGTAGGGTTATTTGAAGTATCATCGCACTAGAGAACTACACGAGGATGAGAGACACAGTCAAGTGACGAGCTCAGTAGGCACCCAACGCAACTTTCGGACTTCTTGGCTACACAAACCGTATACAGGGTGTTCCAAAATTGACCGGAATTGTATAGGACGCAATTCTTAAATGTTTACCCGGCCCCCGCCAATGAAAAACGGCTAACTAATTGGCCGCCCTTTCGGTCGTGCTTGAAATCTTGCACTTGTGCTACACAAGAATGTAGAACTTTTAGTTTGGTTTGGTTGAATTTACATCCGATAAAAATGACAGGTTCAACTAGTTTTCAAAATTTTTTTTTTAGGAGGCTGTTCATTTTGATAGGTTGTTGCATTATTGTTAAAAAAAACTTGATGTTGAATATTAGTCTATACATAACAATTATTGTATTTTGCTTATTTATGCTGGGTAGGTATGCACATATACAGGGTGGTTATAAAATAACGCTCGCTATTCGGAGTGGTCTGTAGCTTTAATGAATAATCCAAATGCAGAAGACTTTGAGACACTTACTAATCAAGAAGGGGGGAAAGAATGGAATCGTAAAAAACAAACTCGTCTCTTGACCAGGCTTCTAAATTACGAGGCGTAATTGGATGTGTTGGCCGTAATTAGTCATAATTGGCTCGGCCGCGTAATTTAGTACCTTGGTCAAGAGACGAGTTTCGTTTTATTGTTCCATTCTTTATCGAAAAAAAGTAACTCGTCTCTTGACCAGGGTTCTAAATTACAGCGTAATTATTAGCTATTAAGGCGTAATTAGCTGTGTTGGCCGTAATTGGCCATCATTGACGACGCCTCGTAACTTAGAACCCTGGTCAAGAGACGAGTTTGTTTTTTATGATTATTCTTTTTTGCGATTATTTTTTACGATTCTATCTTTTTTATGATTCCATTCTTTCCCCCCCTTCTTGATTAGTAAGTGTCTCAAATTTTGAAGCATTTGGACTATTCATTCAAGCTACAGACCACTCCGAATAGCGAGCGTTATTTTAGAACCACCCTGTATATTCCGGTGTGTGTGCATGATCAGAGACCCGCTTATAAGATTTCGTCAAGTAAGATAGCCACAGAAGGATTTTTTACTGACAGAGAAAGGAAGTACACCCATGGCAAAGGCGGGAATTGAACCCGCACCCATTACAGCGAGCGGACTGCTAGCGTTATGGCCTGCGATCCAAACCACTCGGCCATCGATCCCCACATGACACCCTAAATTGTCTCCGTGTTGGTAGATGGTGCGGTTGGTAGGTTCAGTCTCTACCCTACTATAGAACTATTTGGTCCCAACACATGCACATTTCGACAAACTGTACATTTCTATCGCAAAACGTTTAGCTCCTTCCAATTTTCAAACATCCAGCTCGAATTTGAAACACACCAAATTATTCAAATCGAAATCCAAACACAAAAATTCCATTTTCGTAGTTACTAATCATTTTTAGTAGTTTTAGAAACTGTGATGTAACAGAATCTGCAAATTGTAAAATTACTAGGCAATATGTCGATTCAACCAAACCAAACTCAAAACAAATGCATCCCTTCGTCAACACATTCTCGTGCTGCCTTAGTTCAAAAATGCAACCACGACCAAAACGCGTGATTAATTGGCTTTTTACTATTTTTCGGAGGGGCCGGCTCAATATTTCGGAATTGCATCAATTCCTATTCCGGTCAATTTTGAAACACCCTGTATATACTGGCAGTTATTTTGGCAATGCCCGTACCCGAACCCAAGACCTTTCGACTGCAAAGCTAGCGTCTAACCGACTGGGGTCCCCTGCCCTGGATTGCAACAAGATAAGTAAAAGAATGCAGTGCTGAGCTCTGCTCAAAATTTATACAATGTTCAAAATGTGAACCTTTGTCAATTAGCAATATGGTTCGTAGTAGCTACAACAGCTGTGTTGTGAAATATTTCACCATATTTTTGAAATTCGGCTTAACCATTTCTCTTGTTTTTAATGACGAACCTTAACAACTAGTTCGACCGAATATCGTAAATCGTTCAATATTCAACAGTTGCAGCAACTGGGAACCCTTATCATGGTGAAACCAATCACAAAATTTTTAACGATAAAAAAAAGATTCGCTTGAAATAGCTTTTTACGGTAGTTAGACGTCCGGGTAGGCTTTGCTTGAATAAACGTCGCACCAGAGCTACACGAGAATTACTGTTGCATAGAGGCCAATGGAGACGTAATGCAATTTTAACAGCGATCAAATAATGTGGCAAGCCTGTGCATCATTTGACCGTTGTTAAAATTGTGGCGGGCTCCAACACAACATAGATTTTTCGCGCACAGCGTCATGAATAATAAAAAATAAATAAAATAAGTAAATAAATAAAAATACTACGACTGATATAACCAATGTAACGTATACCAGTAACTCTTAATGAGATAATTTTAAATATCAAGTGTAAAAGGAACTTAACAATCTGTTTTTTTAAAAAATGGCAATGTTTGCTCTTACAAACGGGTCCTCACACTCTTATATATACGCGTTTGTGTGTGGAGTGGGCCGACCGGCATGTTTGGTGTTCCGTGTGTCCAATCAACTGTCCATTTCCCATCATTCCAAATTTTTTATTGCCATTTATGAAACCGATAAGCGAGTCCATCTGTGATCTGATTTTATTGCGTTCCATCATGAGATGGGCCACATTCCGAGCGATGAGGAAGTAGAAGGGTATCCATAGCGATGGAAACACAACAAAGAGAGAAGAGGTAGTCCCGCATTCATGGCACTCTGGATCGAGTCGAAACCATCGGGAAAGCGGACAGAAAATGGAATAAAAATAATTTATCGGATTAAAATAATTTGTCCTATTAAATTTGTTAATATATTTGCCTTTCTGTCCGTTATCCAATGTTTTCGACCCAAGCGAGAGTAAGGCCGACTTAACTAATAACTAAAAAGGCATGAAAAGCTCTCTGGATACGTCCCACTATCCGTCAGGTATGGATTTTCAGCTGTTCTGAAATAGTGGAATAAAACCTAAAAGCACAATCGGCCGTAGAGCGAATAGGTTTCGTATTTTTTTTTCCAGAAAATCCCACATTCCGAACTGGACGGCGGATAGCATGACTTCCCGAAGAGCTTCTGTGGCCTTAAAGTTAAAAAGACAATGCCCAGAGTGCTGTGAATGTGCTGCTTGTCCGTGTGTGTGTGCACTTTGGCAGCTAGTAAACCGTAAACAATTCACTATCAAGCACAAAACAAAAAATTCACAACAAATCTGGACTAAAAATATCTAAAATATCTCCTACAACTGATAAACTGGAGATATTTATACTGTGTTTTTTACGCGAATTTGAGCGGTTTTTAACTAACAGGACAAAAAGTGTTAAAATGGAGAAGGGCGTCGTCTCATTCCAATGTACGACATAATATATGTTTGGAAGACTTAGCTTTTGGAGTTTTAAAAGTGAAAAGATTTTTAAAAAGTTGAGGCACTTTGACCGGAATGGCTTAATTTCGTGGAAGAAATTAATGTAGCCGAATATAAATACACATTGTACTAAAATTATATTCTTCCCACACTATATATAAACGTTGAGTTAAGATTCTGTACATACTGTATTTCCATTAACCCGGCAGCACTCGCGCAAACTTAGCATAGACTAAGAACCTTCTAGATCGGGAACTCAATCTGATGCCTAGCGCCTCCAAAGTGTCGAACGGAACTAATACACTATTAAGGATTGATTTGTGATTGGCATAATTAAACTTTCCGAGCTTTGTTTCTTCGCAATGTACTATAATACGTCAGATTTGAATGGATAATTAAAATTTTCGATCTTAGCGCTAACGTCGCTTACTAAACTGTCGCTAACTAAGCTGTCTACATGACAGCTAGTCTTAAAAGTACGAGGAACTGTTCCTGGCCTTTTCCGATCGGATAATTCATCAACTGTCACTAATCATTGAATTGAAAGCCAATAACCAGATTTGTTTCAGTGATTAACTTTTCGACTATAAAATCATCATTTAATTTTATAATTTTTTTTTGGTTGTTTTTGTTTGAAAAGACTACAAAAAAAAAAACATAGATTAGTTGCAATTTTTTTATAGCTAGATAGCTAAACCGCAACTGTGCTAAAGCTCCGAAAGGAGGCTAGAAAAAGGAAGCCATAAACCATTACATTAGTTCTCTTAGACACAATTGGGGGAGTTAGTGTCTGTATCAATTTCAATATAGAAAATCCTTATAATGGTAATCCAATCAGAGTTTCAGATCTTAGAGTGTATTTAATCTATTTGGGGTCCATTAGACCCCAGGCGAGTGCTGCCGGGTTAAAATAGTCCATTTAAATAGTCACGAAATTGTTGCATAGCACATATTGTTTCGCGCAGAGACGAGGATTTAACAAATAATGCAGTTAAAATGACACGCCAACATTTAAAATATGCAACAATGTTAATAAGAGAAATGTGAAACGGGCGACTTAACGTTGAATTGGATTAACGATTGGAACTATTCGGCGGTATCAATTCAATTGGACAATTAACATACAATTCTATTGCTCTGTGTGCAGAAAGGGGATGCTTCTAGTATCAACTGCACTTTGAAAGGGTCATTTCCAAAACATACACAATGTAGATATCTATTCATCGATAAAAATTTAGAAGCCATTGGTACTCAATACATGGGATATGTCATATTCCGTGAATGGTATCGTATATTAGTTTAAAAAAACTTGTCAACGAGCTAATTAGAATTCATAAAATCTGCCCGTGTATGCAGGAACCATGAAATCTAGCCGTTATGGATTACGATCCATCTTCACAATTACTATACTAAAAGTTGGATGACACACATACAATAGTTTATTTAAAACACATGAGCGAATGTTTAAGATTCCATAAAAAAGTTTTTTAACAAATATCAGGGCGCATTTTGTGGAACTGACCAATTAAAGCGGCAAACGTGAGAAGAATAAAACGAACCTATAAGTGGAAGTTAAAACGACTTTTTAAAAGGAAGGGTTTTAGAGTGTTTTTAGGTCGACTTGGAAAAACTTCGTGCAGGAAGGCATTTTTGGAGAGACTCTTTTAAGCATTCAAATGTTTCATTGAAATTCCTAAAGCTTACAAAATGCTTTTAGTCCACAAGAAAAAAAAGAACCAAGTGTTAGCGTCACGTTGAATTTCAATTGCTAAACATCGGTTAAGTAATATTGTTATAGGTATGAAAATTGTTTAAAAGGTGTTATACATTTTTATCAACAATTGGTACAATAAAAAATAGTACTGGTTGTTTGTACTAAAAATATCTACTAATAAAATGAAAAAAATGCACAAATCTTAACTATAAAAAAATGATTTATGTTTCGCTACTCCGCAATAAATTTCCCAAAGAGATATCTCAAATAAGATATAAAACATACAATAAGCTCATATTTTTATGCGTTTTATTGCTGTAAATGTTATAAAAAAAAATAAAGGGTCAACAAACCCTTTGCAGACAATGCGATAAAAAAGATTTCCACGTATGTACACAAACTACCTATGCTGACATTCTTTGGTCTATCTTACAGATACCAGCAGAGCCTGATTTCTGGAAGGGCAGAGGGGACCCTACTTCAAGGAAACCCCCAAATTTGCTAAAACCAGAATAGTATTGAGGAAAAAAATTTGCCAAAACTAGCGTCACAAAAGAAATTACTAAGAAATATAATACAATTGAACCCAGTGCCATTTTTTTTTCAAAAGCTAGTCACTTCTATCCCTTTTCAATTTTATAAATAATGCCCTGCTCCCATGAATAAAATAATGTATGTATTTAAAATTTGATATGGCATAAGATGATAGGTTTCTGATCTTTTTATGAATTAAAACAATATAAAAAATGTAAAATATGCAGTGCTTCCACGTGCAGTTAACATAATATTGCTAAAGTCATTATATCATTTGTGCAAATATAAAATGAAAAAATCCCGTTCATAAAATAATTGATTAAGAGTCCTCACACTACCTAGTCAGTCAGGTCTTGGATGCACCAGTCACTCAGTGTGTGAGATTTTTCCAAAAAGCATGCTAATCCCACCTGTAATCGAAGCGATGATTTAACGTTACGCCGCGCTTTTCCCTCTACTTTTTACTCTTTGTTTTTAAACAAGTTATATTGGTACAGAGCTTGAGGTTGGTACGGAGTTTTAGCTTCAAAGGCCCTCAAGACAGACGCCTAGATTCTAAAACTTCAGAAAACAGATTTACAGGACGGTCAATTTATTTTTTTTCATTTGTTTAGGGTTTTCTTAAAAATAGCCATAATTTTTTTAAATATTAAAAAATGTAATACTACTATTTTATCAACATGCAGCTAAAGTTTGCTCACGTTTAGTAGCACCCCCCCCCCCCAAAAAAAAATTGCTTTAACAGAATAATATTGAGGAAAAAATGTCAATATCTATAATAATAAAAGAAAGAGTCTGTCTGTGAATCTGTCTGTCTGTGTGTATGTTTGTGGATCGCAAAAGACCTGCTTAGACTGCACTAAAAAATTCGAAATTTTTAATATAGATTCCTTTTAATACCTACGTGTGCACCTGAGGCTTAGTTTTTTCATATTTGATTGTGATTTTTAATTAATATAATTAGTTTCAAAAATACGTCATCCACGTGGGATTGCGAGA
Organism: Hylyphantes graminicola; assembly: GCA_023701765.1. NCBI lineage: Eukaryota > Metazoa > Arthropoda > Arachnida > Araneae > Linyphiidae > Hylyphantes > Hylyphantes graminicola. The sequence goes on along the minus strand of CM043116.1, from coordinate 757,315 downwards.
CCATAACATGGCTTGAAAATACATGGACCGGGCCGAAACGGGGGCTTGACGCCATCTTCTATTAGTTTGATTGATTCAGTTTGGTTGAGATATGCGCTCGCCCTAAGGCTGCTTCATCCTCTGTTAGTGATTGCTTTTTTAAGTGCGCATGCACCAACACGAATTTAGTTTTGTTTTGATTTTGAGTGCATTTTCACAAGTAAGCATGCCTCTAAAAGGAAGCAATGCGAAGTTAACGGGTTCCCAGTAAGGCGGGACCATACTGCTAGTAACTATTATATACCTAGTTTTTTTTTTAATTATTCCCTGCTCATGTGTGTGTGAATAAAATAATCAAACATATTACAGTTACGTACATTTTAATTTTGTATTTTCCATTTTATTTTAAATTTTCCTAATGGTAGAGCCATACGAGTTTTCATATTTTAAAAATTTCGAGACCGTCTAATTAAAATGTCACAGTAGTTCTTTCTTACGAAAGCTATCCTTAAACAAGATTCCGTACACCACCTTAAAAAACACATGAATCACAAAATAAAGTCGAGAATTTTAAGATAGTTGTCTGCCCCTTTTACAGAATCAGATAATTCTGGTCTCTGCATACATATCACGAAGTTTTTTATTTACGTCCAAAAAATAAAACGAGGGGATCAAAATTCCTGCCATGTCTTTTAACTCCTACAATCTAGGCGACATGGATAAAGATCTCGAAATGAAATGGATATACTGTTAATCTTAAAAGAACCACAGTTTTATTACTTTGAAAAGTTGAGCCATAATTTATAGCTGCTCTATCAACAGAAAATACATTTCCTTCGATACGAATTAAATTAAAAGATTTTTATATATTTCATAGATGTATGAGGCCCGGGAGCTTAGTGTTAGTGCTTCGCTTTGCATCGCCACAGCTCCGGGGACCGAATCCAGAATTGGGCGAGGATGACTCATCTGATGATCCGATGAGTCGATAAAATGAAGACCAAGCATACTCGGGAACTAAACACTGCGGGTTCCGCGTGAGGTTGACAACCTAACCGGGACATATACCTACAGTGGTGGAAATTGATTTATGAACTGACAGTTTTTTGGCAGTATTTCTTTATTAAATGCATTTTTATCGATTTAAATTTTATATACTATACAGGCTTTGCATTATAAATTATACACGTAAATAAAATTTTATATAAATTCGTAAACAATTTATTTTGTTGATATTTTAGTTTTAGCATAGGGATATTGATTTATGAACTTTTACATTCAATCTCAATTAGTAATTGCTCAAACCATTTTTTGTCGCTAATGCTTCCTTGATTTTGTTTTTCATATTCAACACAAAACTTTTGGTCAAATTTTGGTCAAGGAATTTGCAGTTTTTAACGATTAAGTCCTTCTAATCCATAACTGATGCACACTTCATTAAAACCATACTCCATTTGAGTAAATTTTTCAAACCAATTGATCTCAGACATTATTCTTGGGGTTTAAGTCATGGCTATTGGCAGTATGATCTAAATGAACAACACTTAGTTCATTTAACCAGTCTTCCATTTCGTTTAAGGGGTCTAAGGAGTCTTAAAAATGTGCAAAGAAGGAACTACAAAGCATAGTTTGATCTTTCATGTAATTTTTTAACTACTCAATATACAAGTATAATTTTTTTATATGTAATTCTACAAGATTTATTTAATATGAAACAAATTTTAAAATTTATGAAACTTTAGCCAAAACTAAAATAAATGATATTAAACATAAAGCTATTTGAACACATTGTGATTAGGCTTGCGCGGCAAATTGTGAGGTCAAAATTGAAGACATGACCAAGAAAATGACTTTATATTGTACAAATATGTACAAACTCGGACTTATACCTAAATTCTCAGCTCAATTTTAATTAGAAATTATTTAAAAATAAATTTAAAATCAAAATTTAAAAAAATTTATTAATTTTTTTAGAAAAAAGTTCTTAAAATAATTTCTAATTAAAATTGAGCTGAGAATTTAGGTATAAGTCCGAGTTTGTACATATTTGTACAATATAAAGTCATTTTCTTGGTCATTTGTTCAATTTTGACCTCAAAATTTGCCGCGCAAGCCTAATCACAATGTGTTAAAATAGCTTTATGTTTAATATCATTTATTTTAGTTTTAGCTAAAGTTTCATAAATTTTAAAATTTGTTTTATATTAAATAAATCTTTTAGAATTACATATGAAAAAATTATACTTGTATATTGAGTAGTTAAAAAATTACATGACAGATCAAACTATACTTTGTAGTTCCTTCTTTGCACATTTTTAAGACTCCTTAGACCCCTTAAAATGTGGATACTTGCATTATCATGCATAAAAATCTAATCAAAAGCATAGTTTTGCCATGCAAAAAGGAATTAAAGAATTTTCTAGAACTAATCTGCAATGAAGTGATGTTTGTCAGCCCTTCAGAAACATAACCTTGTTTCTTCAATCATAAGATATCGGGGACCAAACCATCAAACTTCTACCACTAACATTTCTGCTGAAAACAGATCTTGGTTATTTTAGAAGATCCTTTCAATAACATTTTAAACCATCACGTCCATCCAAATTGAACTTTTTTTCATCAGCAAATGTCACTTTTTCATATTTCTCTCCCTCCACCCCCACCCAATCCATTTTCATGTAGTTACGACTATATTTTAATAGCCTGTTCTTATGGTGAAGAGTAAGCTTTGGACCAGCCTTCATTTTGGAACATTTCAAGTTCGAAGACGATATCAATACTTGTCCTACTCTTCTGGGAGTTACAAGAAGTGATAGTTCATAACAAATTCGCCCTGTAATGTACAAATGCTGACACAAATGGTAACTTTTTGGGATACAAGTCCAATAATCCTGCTTTTGTCCCTCGTCCCACGAGGGTTACATCTTTTTTAATGATGGTTTTTGCCGAAGTCAGAATGATTCTTCAAATATTTATGAATTATATTTATTGATCTTTTAATTAATATGCTAATTTCTCTCACAGATTTGTTACAATATTATATGAGGGTCATTTTTTACCTTTTTGGCTTCAGGCAGTCCCGCAAGCTTTCCTATTTAGTAAAATTGGAATAAAACAGATAAATTTCAGCAAATTTGGCCTTAATCTTATTTATAAACACTGATAGTAAGCTCCTCTGAAGTTTAAATGAAGAACTAGTTAAAATATTTGGTACCTGGGATCAAAATAAAATAGAGTTCATAAATCAATTTCCATCATTTGACATGCTTAAAAACTAAAATTAGATATATTTTTATTTAATATCATTTTTTGAAAAAAAAATTTTGTGAAATTCCTTTATTGTGCTCTGAATATCCAACACACAAAATTTGAATTGTTAGCACTTAATACAAAGCGATATCTGGTGAAAAGAATGTTAGTTCATAAATCAATTTCCACCACTGTAGCAGCCCAGAGCCCTTGGTCATGTAATTAGAAATGGGAATGGCAGGCCTTGGCCCACTAACGGGCAGTTGAGCCGAGGAGTTTAGATGTATATGTAAACGGAAAATCAGAAAAAAAACTACATTCCCCGAAATTTTAAAAGTTTTTACTATAAGGTTTAGTTGAAAATAGTTTTTACTGCTAGTTACACAGTTACTTGGTTCATTCTGGAATAACGTGCAACGAATTTAAAAGCTTTTCAACATTCTTAAAACATAAAAAAAAATAGAAAGGGGACTTAAGTGCCAGAGTTTTAAAACATAGCTGTAATTGTTTGAAGAAGAAGCAGTGTCTTTTACGTCGATGTAAAATGTGCATTGCATCATTAATGAATGTTTTATATATTTTTAAGCTACTCAATTTCGAATAGGACAAGTTATGCAACAACTAAAAAAGTTTAAAAAGGTACATAACTGCCAAATTTATAACTCATTTTTCACCTTAATATTGACAGTTAAAAATGTTCGCAACACAAAAGATAAATAGTTTTCAAAATAATTCCTACATTCAACTGCTAAGTAAAATAGAAATTCTATATTTTAATAAAAATACGTTTTAACTTCACAAATCTTTGTTTGAAAAACTTAAGAACTAGAATTTAATATTGACAAAAAATTTCACAAATATAATGTTTTGTGTCAAAACAATAAATGTTTCAGGATATAAATTAATGATGCCTATTATATTTTAGTTTTCTGTTCATTTTAACTTATAAATATTTTTAAAAAAACACATTTATTTATTTACATCTTAAAGTGTAAGTGAGCAAAATATGTTTATATTGGAACAAGATATACATAGTATTTAAAAATAATTTTTTTAGTACAAGGCGGACCCCTTTAAGATTTCTTCATTTAGTGTAAAATTTTATAAATTCTCCGTTTGCAAAAAGTCCAAATTTTACTCATTGGAAATCCACAATGTCGCATTGTACGAGCACTTAATTAGTTTCTTTCTTCCGTTGAATTAAGCATGGAAACATTAGCAGCATTGGTTATGAATTTCGAAGCTATTGATATTATTATCATTGGTTGATAGACATTTCAATTTCACTATACAGTCAACATTTAGATCGTAAAAAGCCTCATAAAATTTAAAATTGTGTTGAAAAAATAAATGTCCTGTTAAAAATGTCGCACTTTAGTTAGAATTCCTTCATGATGAGTTCGAGTGAGGAAACTCTCCCGCATATTTCGTGGCAGACGCTAATAAATGTGCGTTCCGAATGTGATGCAAGAGTGACGTCACGCAGCCCGCATGCTTGGCCCCAGGTAGAGGTGCGGTCGGACGGGTTGAGATGTCGCGTTCCTTCCCGCTTTCCAAACAGAGGACCGCCGCGCCGGGTTTGGATTGGACAAACATCGGGGAAACATTAAAAGCAAAATTGGATTGGCTTAATGGACATGTTGAAAGTGAGCTAGACAAAACTTCAGTATCATTACGATCAAAAGGAAAAAGAATGTAAACATTCAATTTTTAATACTCGATCAATCAAATTAACTGTGTGCAAAAAACACAACGTCATGATTTTTAAACTTCAAAACAAAAATATATATAAAACATCATCCAGAAAAGAAACTAACTTATCAATTGTATTTTGTCGTAATTGTGTAACAAGTATAATTTTTTATTAAAAAATACAGTCTGCTAAATTCTATTCTAAAAGATTAGACCTGATTTTTAAGTCAACTCTTGCAAAGTGGTGAAGTCATCATTAGTTAGCGCGTTTTCAACGGTGCTACGGCGTTATTTAGATCATATACTATGTTCATAAACTACCGATTCATTTTTACACTTGAAAGATAACAAAGTTTTTATTAAACATGAACAAAGTGACAATAAGCTACTCAACAAAGAATTTTAATTTATATTGTGGACACAAATAACTCGTATTCATGACTAGAATACCTTTTGCTATTTTGCTAATACAATTTTTAAAAAATATATATTTATGCTCTAGAGAATAGTTTAAAAAGAGTAGCAAAACAACTATACATTAAAATTCAGATTCTAAACGACACGGGAATTGTTTAAAAACTACATTCCCTAGTTGAGTTAATGCGTTTGTATCCCTCAAATCCCTAGCTCAGGTACGCGTGCATTTCCAGCTTTGAAATCCTAAACATTCATCGGAAATTAGCCTCAAATGCCAAGGTTTGAAGCATGCTATGCGATGCATGACATCGCCCAGCAGGTATAATAAACATTAATGGGTTTCCTTTCAATCAACCGAATAGAACCGAAGAACCGTGTGTTTGGTCGATTTCTTTTAAGTTAAAATACTTAGCAACTGAGTTTGAAAGCACTTATGGAAAGGGCATAAGTAGCACCAAGCACATATTCGTAAAAGGGCCACACAAATCAACACAGCAAATGAAACCCCAAAAAATCCGCTGTCCACGATTCCACCCTTCAGCAAAAATTACGAATAGGATAATGTCTCCCTACCTACCGTGTCAAAATGCATCTAAAAAAACTTCAGAAAAAATAAAGTGTTCGAGACTGAAAAAAAAACAGTCGACTTTTTTGGAAAATTGTAAACCCCCATATTTCTCAACTTTTATGCTAATTGGGATAAACACTTTTTTCTCTTGTATATTGATATTGATATTTTATATCTAGCTTTTATAAACTAATTTGCTTATCCGTAGACACCTGTTCTGTAAAACCCTCTTTTCCACTAGGTGCGTTTTTCTGCACTAAAGCTAAGTACCAGGGTAGGGCAAGGGTTAAATCGCCAAAAACTGTTCATGGGATTTTTGTACCAGACTATAAGCTGCAACAGAATATTATTTCGGATAAAAAAATAACAATTCCTAAATTCATCGTTTCATATAAAAATCAACGATTTCGAGCATGATTTCGGGTACGGGTATGCATTTTTGTCTCCGCCGTTTCATGGAACACATTGAGTTATTTGAACTTAACGTTATAATTATATCCAAAATATGTAGTCAGTTTGATGGCTAGTGCAACTTGGTTTCATTCATTTTAGATTTTTAATTGTATAATTCGTCAATAGAAACTCGTACTATAGGATGACAAGTGTGGAGTACTACCAGATTCGATCTTGGGTAGAAGGTCTTAGTCAGCCTTTTTTCAACGGAGCTCTGGAATAACTTTGAATCTGGCGTACGACAGAAAGAAAAAAGCTTTCTTTCACGTTGTGAGAAACGTGACCCATCCAGACACTGGGAGATTTCATGTCGTTTGATAAAAGGGTTAAGCACATTTTTGAAGCTGCGTCAACAAAAACCAGACGGTCTTGGTAAAGACGAGAACTATTAGTACCCCAAGACTCGTATACTCAGACCACTCGAGTGGTTCTCTAGAGTCGTCATTCGTTCTCTCGTTTGGGCTCGCCAGCAACCAAAAAGTAAAAAGTAATAAAGAAGCCGAACCACATCCATGCCCTGTTTAAAAAACATAATTAGGTAGGAAAAGGCGCTGAATAACGTTTCAGTTTTTGTCAAGTATTCGATTAACTTTGTATTAAAGTTTAACAAAGAGTCTTCAGACAAATATTTATCAAATTTATTGGTTTTGTTGTCCGAACGACTTATAATAGCTGGTAATGAATCAGACTTTAAATTTCTTGTCTTGTTGGGATAACAAAAGGTTGGGCCAAACGGCCAAATATTATTTTCTAAAATAACTCATTTAAGTTTCAAACTTTATGTAAAAAAAATACTTTATCAAGTTTTATTGCATTCGTGGGAATGCTATGCCTTAATTGTTGTTACATAAAAAATGATAGCAATACAAATACAAAAATTGTCGACCAAAACACGCCAGGGGCACAGCAAAGTTGGTCGGGTCACATTTACACCAACTATTATTATAATTGTAATACATTACTATGCATGTTAACAAAATTAGATATATTCTTTTCGTTTATACGACATAGCTTAAAAAATCAAGAGATACTTTAAAATAAAGAAAAAACTTACCGTTTGAGTAAAATCCTTTTGACACTTATCCAGAAAGAAGGCATTAACACCAGTGGCTTAGAGGGGGATTAGGGCAACATTAATCCCCGAAAAAGATGCAGTATAAAATTAAAAACACAAAATCAACACACGTCTTCGTGAACACTTTTTTTAATCCTAATGTGTCGAAATGTCGCGCGCAATCTTCGTTAGCAACAATGCACTTAAATCCACACTTGCTTTCAACGATAAAAACAAATAATTCTTATGACAACAAATCCTCAACAGCAACAATTTTTTTTAAAATCCAAATGTATTAACAAGTCAAGCAGGGTATTATCCAATTTTTTCAATAACTTCCCCAAAACTTTTATGCACTTTTAACAAAATAACAAAAAGTTCTGTGACAACTATTCAGAACCACAACACAGTGCGCCGATCTCTCACTTTTGAGTCACCGCGCAACACTATTCCGTCATTCCGATGCACTTCCAATAAAAACAAACACTGCTACTTCGATCACTTCTTTCGGAATGTCTTGTGCCAGACATATCTCGATTGGAACACGTCGAATTCCATTTCGAATAGAATGTTTTGTGACACTTGTTCCGTCCCTGTGTGACAACACCCAGTCAAATTTGGAGATGAGGAGAGCGCACTTTTTCGACTGTCGAAAGCTTTCGCTTTCGTTGTAAGGGTTGGGAACTTTTCCGCCGCCAACTCGGAGTTTTCGAAGTCGCCAAGCTTGCGGAAAGAGTCGCCAAATGCGTGATGCCCCATTCAATATTTGATGTTTTTTATTGTTATTATTTGAGTACGGAGTATGTGTATAAAAATATAGGCATTTAAACTATTAAAAAAAATATCCGATTCGTATGTTGTCCAACGATATTTGGCGAACAGTTTCCCAATTTAGGATTTATAGTGAAAGTAGAGATGAACAAGACCGGACTAAGATTACATTATCTAAGTAACTGTAATAAATATAATTTCCATAATTTTATAAATTACAAAAAAGAACTTGAACGTAATAATGATATTTATAAAGAAAAATTTGGAAAGGGGTCAAATAACGTCCATTCAATAGGGTACTTGGCTAAAAAAAATTATTGGCTTAAGATGTTATAATTCCAAAAATATTCGACCTGTATTTTTTCTTTTTTTCAAATACACCATAAAAAGGCAGAAAAATGAATTTAAAAATTAGGACGATAAATCGCTCCTGAAAACGCTTTCTGGCTGTCACGTCGTATCTGTGATTTCACTATGAACTATAAACAAACTTTGAAACGCCACATTGGAATCGATTTTAGGCATATTTGAAATATACGCTTCTGTAAAATAGCCCTTCATTTTCTCAATATTTATTATTTCAATAATAATTAGATTAAATCAAGTTTAATCAGAAAAAGAAAAAAAAAACATCAAGCTGGTTTGTTTATAGTTCGTAGTGACGTCAGACAAACCGACGTGTTTTTGATCACCTGAAAAAAATACCTTTAAAAAAAAATAATGACTTAAAGATTTATTTCGCAAAAAAAACTTGCATTTATTATTTTTTACTTTCAACTATAATTTAAATAACATTGAAGGTATTTTAGCGATACAGTCAAGTACCCTATTATGACAACTTATAATAATTTATGCATCAGAATTCAAAATTTCGCCTTCATCTTTCATTTATCAAAATATTCATATCAATACAATTTCATATTTTGACATCAAACCGAAGTCTTATTGCGAGGCTGGAGAGAAATGTTATGCAATATGCTTTCTACACTAAAAGTCGCCAAATATAGAGACCTCAGCCAAAATTGGCCGAGTTTTCGGAGTTTTCAGTGAAGCCAGATGTGTTGCCAATTCGTAAAAGTAATAAAAAAAAATCCTCGTTCCGGCTGGGCTGTTCCGACAGAGCTGGTTTTGCGAAACAGGTGCCTAGACAGGAACGTGTCAATTCGAAGAGAACCAGGCGATACGTTTCCTAAAATCATTTATTGACATTGGTCAGTTGAGGTACAAATTATGATCAGTACAATTTATTTATTTTTTTCCTCCAACAAAATTTTTTTTTATTCCTAACTCAAAATCGACACACAAAAATTTAGTAAGCAGTTTGTTTCCCAACATTCCACATGACACCTTGTTTAAAGGGGTTCAGTACCCCAAAATCTGTGAAAAAATCAAAACAAAAATTACTGGCTTAAAATACTACCTTTATTAATAATGTCACAAAGTATCAAGACGATTGGAAAAATATTTTTGACATTAAAAGCTATTTTAATGTCATGGCTTCGTAAGGAAATGGGTTAACAATAAAAACTTTAAACTCATTTTTCTCATAACTTGGTTTTTTGAACTTCGATGTACCTTTTCTCAAAAACTATGCCATGTTTTCTCTTAAACTTTTTTTGTATGATGTAATACATAGTATAGATTAATCTGAGGTTATGAATTTTAATAAAACTAAAGTGAAAAAAAAATTATGGGTAAAAAAAGTGAGAAATTTCATGATTTTTCGGGTACTTTAAAACTTATTTTATTTAAAAAAATCTAACAGTTATTTAAAAAAAAACTTTTAACCTCAGATTAATATATAAGGTTTGTATAATACACACAGGAATTTTTAAGATGATCTGATCAGTAGTTATTGTGAAAAGGTACATTGAAATTGGCCAATTTAACATTACCGATATACAACATACTGAACCCCCTTAACTGATTTTGTTTCTAATTTGCATGTTCACGTCACGAGTGGCAACAGTTCCAGGGTTTTTTTTATTATTATTTTTTGTTTTTTATAGAATTGCATTTGTTTTGGTGATAATTTGATCTAAATATTTCAATTAATTCTAAAAACATTGCTAAATAATTTTGGACAGTGCAAATTTTATTACCGATTTATTTGATTTTACTCGCTCCTATTGTTCGTTTCGTCGTCTTTCTTCTATTATTCTTTTTTACATTTATTGTACTGTAATCTGTAGAATAGTAATTTCTTAGTATTTACACTAAACTAACTATAAGATATCCGCTATATATAAAATATCCTAAGAATACTGTTTTTTTTACCGTGCATTGAGCGTGAAAGCAAAACAATCCATGAAATCGCAGAAGGAAAGAATGAAATCCGTAAAATTACGTCATCTGAAGCATCCAAATTGAGGACAATGCTTTTTGCCTTAGAGTTTTGTTTTTGTAAAAGAAACTTCAGAGAAAACTATTTACACACAGTATGAGTATTACACATAACTTTTAGGTGGTAGAAAAGAAATTTAATTAAAATTCAAAATATTTTATTTGATACTACATGTATCCAGGTTCGTAAAAAGTAATTTCAAATAAAATATCTCTTAATTTTTGTAAAGAATTCTCTGTAATAATTTAAAGATTTTCTCTAATAATTTAAATAATAATCTAGTTTTTCTTAAGAGTTTACCCTGCCGAACGTTAGTTCGAACATTCGCCAACATTTTGTCGTTTGGGAGTGTTCAACGAAGTGTTGGCTCTTAGTTCTTTTCGAAGTAGCTCGATCCGAGCGAGTGAAAGCGAAAAGAGGCTCACGATGGCAACCCTCCGTCGGTCGACTGCCTTCATGGTTGCGATTTTTTTCTTATTTATCAAACAATTTTCTTTCATTACTATTTTTTCCCTTACTTAGGCAAAGTGCGGTGGCAGCAGGCGGCCCATCCACTTTTCGCGCCACAGTTGGAACCTTTAATTGGCGTAAACAGTAGAAATGAAAGAAGAGTTTGCTTCTCTTTTCTTAATGTGCTTGAACGATTATGGAATATTTCGAATATTTTCGAATGGTAGTTGTAGAAAAATGTTTTAATTATATAGTTAAGGCAATTATATAAATCAATGAAATTAGAGTGCAATTAAAAAAATAATAAATGTGTGTTGTTTTGTTGCATAAATTTGTTCAGTAACAGATGTAATGTGGTTGTATGAATAATGAATTGAAATGTTTTCTAACGTGTAATTTTAAATGAGTTTTTGCTGTTGGTTCATTCAATTGTTCTACACAGTAATTTTTTTCTAAGAGTAGTATTACATAACCTACTGCTTGAAAGATTCACAACAATTCGGAACATTCATGCAATAAAGGTGTAATAAGTCGGGGTAGAGGTGATAGAAATATATTCCGACTTGTGTGCTTGATCAGAGACCCGCTTATAAAGCCTTATTCAAAGTAAGACAGACACAGAAAAAATTACTTTAACAGAGGAAGGAATATACACCCATTGCGAAGGAGGGAATCGGACTCGCACCCGTTACAGCGCGCAGACTGCTAGTGTAATGGTCCAAACCACTCGGCCATTGGTCCTCCCCAAGATGTTTGAAACCATGCCTTTACTGTATCGAATCCATTACTTTTGACAAACAAATATTTAAGATTTAAAATTTACCAAAAAACAACACGCCTTTCACAATAATAATAGTCAAACGGCGTTGTTGGGGATTTAATATCTATTTAAAATAAAGACATTTTTCTGACAGTAATTGAGATGGATGGGGTCGACTCCTTGGTTGGGAGTGACATAAAAGTAACAGCGGTTGTAAAAAACTATTAGTTTTACACTTGAATCAAAAATAAACCTTTCGTCAAGTTTAATTTTTCAAGCGGTTTCCTTCAAAATATCTTATACTGACTCCCAAATATTTTTTTCAATTATGAAGTTAAAAGCTTTTGTGGGAAGAACACCCTTTCCGCCCCTCTTTTGTCCACACCATTCTCCCCAAACACAGCTTTTTCCTTCCTCGTAAATCATTCCGTGACACCTGCGCAAAGCAGGTCTGTGGGTCTGTAGCACCTCCAAAGCCACCTGTTGCCAGTTTTTTTAATAAATATATTCTATTCTACTTTTATATAAAGAAGGCCCTTTTTTATATATATTTTGATATTTTTCTTCTGTTGCCCTGCACAGGAGAATCATGGGAAAGTTGTCGGTTCTGCTCTTTTTACTGGAAGGATCAGCCGTTAAAACGGATAAAAAAATTATTTTCTGGTAGCTGTTTGGAGTAAAGTGGGTACTTTTGGGTGTAACTTGATTTCCATATTTGTTTTAAAAAAATATACAAGAATAAGGATGGCATGAGTTGCTCGGATATTTTATTTAAAATGTTAATGGAATGTCCGTGATTGCTACATTGAAAACCATTTTGGCCTTTATTTTATACGGGTTTTTTTTTGGGGGGGACAAAGAAAAGGGAAAGAGGAGGAACAAACAGAAAACTACATATTCGAACATGCAGAGGGAGTTGAACAATTAAAAAAAAAACTTATTTAGGGAGCCTTATGACAGTTAAAGAAATGTTTCTTGTGTAAAGTTTTTTCTGATATTATTAGAAAAAATAACCGATAAACTTTTACAGTTTTAATTTTTAAACGTATTCATAAAAGGATTAAGATTTTGATTTTATTAGGCAACAATCTAATATTCAAAAAGATAACGTGAAAAATTTGTCTTAACTATGAGGGATTTGTGTGTATTTTCAAAGTGCCTGCTTGTGCCATGCAATGGGAGAGTTACTCTTTGACTTTTGGTTTTTCTACAGAAACAGTGTCTGATTCTACGTCGTGCTTTACAAAACCTTACAGAAACTAAAGAGTTTTCGCAAGACCAGACTGCAAGCCCGACTCGAAACAGGCCGGAATGTTGCCGTCCAAGTATCGGGTTGCGACAGTGTCATCGCGCGCAATTAAAAGCCCGCCGGAGTGTGCGTCGCATTCCTAATGCCCGACTTTGTATTCCGGGCCCGGCCTCTTAATAACCATAATCCCCCTGGAAGCGCCCGACGACCGATCCCAACGCAGGCTTCGGACGGACAAATGGTGGGGGGTGAATGCGTTTTCACACTTGTTGTTACATTTGGCGACTTGCGAGATTACCTTTTTTTTTTTTTTAATTATCCTTATTTAATACTTAATTGTATATGATTTTTTTTCATGATTTCAAAAAAAAAAATTTCAATATTTTATTAAGTAGTTAATGTCATTAATAATTATAAAAAAATTATTTTATTTTAATACATAGTATTGATTACATTTAATTTGAATTTCATTGATTTAAAATATTAATTATTTCTTATTATATAATTAATATTTTATGACATTTTTTCATATAAATTTTGAACAAAAAATTAATTATTAAATAAAAATATTCATTTAAAATGCATCACTATTTATATATTTTTTTTAATTATTATGTCATAATTTTAAATCATTTTGTGTGTTTTACATTAGTTTTTCTATTTAAAAATTTCAAACACTATTTATGTATTAGTGAATATTATTTATTTTTGAAAATTTCTGAATTTATTAAAAGAGTTTTTCAAATAGTGTTTGCTTTGAAAATATTGTAAAAAGTTGCTATTATGTAATGATTTATACTGTTTAGATGTCGATATTTCACTTTGTTGGTTGTTGTTTAAAAGTTCAACACGTTTTTACAACTAAGGCATTTAGAGGAGCAAGAGTAACCCACATATTTCAATGACTACTACATAAATCAATAAATTTAATACATATTATACACCTTATAAGGAGATTTCAATCACTCAAAACCAAAAAAGTTCTACGCAAAATGTTGTTTTTTCTGGTGGCTCAGTGGCTGAGAGTTTAAACATGTCTGTCTCGTAAGCCCAATATCGCGGGTTCGAGCCCCGGCTGAGTAGTCGGATTTTCTGAATGGGAAAATCGTGGGCACGCATGTCATATGATTATGTGGCATGTAAAAGATACCTGGAGGGCCCATTCGGCTTGGGTTCTTTCGGCAAAATTAAATCTCGCCATACTTAAACATTCACATAGAGCTCAGATTCATTGTAATCTGGGCGTCAAAATTGGTAGCGAGAGTTGCCTATAAGGTGCCTAAAAAAAATGGCTCTCAGTCCTGGGGAATATGCCGAGTCTGCAAAGGTATCACCGCTAATATTGCAGCCCCATTAGAGAAAAAAGGTTGATTTTCTCGAAAATCTTATTCTGACGTCCGACCGGCACTCGTGTACCAAATTTGAAGAACGCGAGCTGTAGAATGGTTTCAGACAGACGAATCAATAACAAAAAGAACTTTTTCAGAATCGGCATCCTCCAACAGAAAACACAAAATCTGCATTTCGGATTTTCCATCTCATCACACAACACTTTCATTACCACCTTATATTCCATATTCGGTAAGTGAAAGGATTCATCGGAAAGTGAAGGTTCACACCAAAAAAAGTCCGATTCTTTCTCCTTTCAGAAGCAAGCTTCTTCGGTTGGGATGGGCATACGTGCGCGCACTGAAGCAGGGAAGATGGCTATCAGGGAGAAATAACAATCAGAAAAGGGGGAAACACATTATCGTTTATCGTTGTATTTTATTCAGTTTTTTTCGAGTATTTTCTGATTGTAGTGGTGGATGCAGGGTTGCAAGGGGAGGGGACGCCAAACGGCGACGGAAAAGGGCGCCAAATGGCAGAAAAGGGGTAAGTGCTGAAAATGTCATAAGTAATTGCACTTGCTTAAAAATTGCTATAAATAACAAAAGCTTGTATTTATAAACGAAAGTACAAAAATGTGCCTCACAATGACTCTTCAATTCATATTGAATCAAGTTTTTGTTCACATTTTAGGCTCAGCTCACATTAGTCAACTTAGCTCAACTCATTATCTTAGATGTTATCCAATGTTATCTAATGTTATCCAATGTTATCTATTTATCCAATGTTAGCTAATTTACATTAACACTGATCAAATAAATCTCGCCAAGAAACAGTACTTTAAATTTTAACTGTAAATTATAGCACTAAGTAGACTATATTGATATATTTAAAACAAAAAAATATATTTTTAATTTTTATAATAAGCATAAGCACTTAATAATGTAAAAATTCGTTTGTTATTGAGTTGAATTAACGTAGAGTTATTGACGTCCGAATCACAGTCAAGTGACGAGCCGACATCCGACGCAACTTTTAGGAGCGACATCGTGCGCAGGGACTTAGGAGAGTATTTGACGTACACTTCCCTCTACTCGGGGTATTATTTATCGGATTTTTTGGTCGCACGGACCGTTTCTAGGTCGGCATTTATTTTGGCAACAGCTCCTGTAACAATCGTTTGATCGGGCGCTTCAGAGCCAAAAGTGGCGCCCCCTGTTGTGGGAAATGCGGCGAGCATAATGGATCGCATAGATATCCGCCGCCGTCATTTCCCGAAATGAGGGGATTAAAAAAGCATGAAAAAAGAAAAGCCGATTAGGCGTGCGAGGAACGACCACCGCATTGTTGGACGCCGCGCACCACCACCGAGCGGGGTGAAAACATTTTATGCAAAAACCTTGAGAGGAATTTTACAGATTTTATAAAACAGTTCAATTCTAATACACTCAAGTGCATACAAATTTGCCAAACGGCAACAATACAGTTTTACATACTGTTTAAACAGGTGACACATATATATTGTATACTTGTAAAAGAGAATAAGGCAAAATTGTCTTGCCAAGTATATAAGGTTATGCGAGGGATATTAAAGAGCAAATTTTACATACCCTTAAAAGAGTATGAAAAATAATCCTTTCTTACTGGGTGTGCTAAAAAAGTTACAAACTTATGAAATTTGTCGAATATGTAAAAATAGACTGCATACTGCTGATATATTTTTATTTTTGAGCATATATGGGTGCACTGTTTACGGTAGACCCTTCGATCGACACCTGACCAATTTAATATATCCCTTGCCATATCTTGCAAAGGAGTTCTTACAATTTGGATTGATAATAAGAAATTCCCCCTAAAAAAGTAACGCTTAATGCATTTTTTTATTGGAGAGCCTTTTATCTTAAACTGCTAACTATTTATAAATAAATCATACAATTAATTATACCAAGTACTTCCCACTTAAAAACTTTAATTATAATAAAAGCAGATTTTCCGAGGAGGGAAATGCTTTGTGAAGTGACAAATTACGAGTGACACTCTCACACTAATGAATGGACCATTTGAATATTTATTCAAATTCAGCGCCGTAGAATATCCTTCATTCCATTCGAATGTTTGACGTCATCCTTGATGGTTTTACTGATGTCATTTTAAATGCGACGCGTTTCACTTTGCGGGGGAAAAAAGAACACTTTCTTGTAACACACACAAGTGTTGTTAGGAAATCAACGGGACACCCCATCTGTTACTTTGTTCTATTCTCAACAAAAAGAATGTTTTTTTTGTTTGATTCTGTCACGATTTTTTTAACTACAAGTGATGATCGGATCAGGAAGTTTGGGGAGAGAAATCTTTCTTTTTTATTTATTTTATTGTGGAAGAGGCATCAAAATCACATTTGAAGGATCGGAAACAATCAAAAGAAAAGAATTTGTGAAAGAATTTTTTTTTTTTTTTGAATGTCTGGACGTCGTCAACTTCAGAGGAAAACGAGGCGAGAGTGGACAATGATGCAACGCGACTTCCACGCGATTATGCAGTAACAGTTGTTATCGTTTCTAATACACACACAATAGCATTGTATGGATATCAGTACACGGGATATATTGAGTAAATTATTTTATTTATATTGAGTAAAATGAGCGTGTGGACTCCTTACATTCCCAGCAAGAACTGCACCGATGCCCAACTTATTCCGGATCACATTCCCAACATTTACCCCACATATTTTACAACTCAGTAGCCATTGGCTTCAGAACTTCGATAGATCCTCTACAGCACAGATGTATTGGAACTAGGTGATGCAATTTTAAAGACACACGAGGCCATTTAAATGTACGATAATAAAAAAAAATTGTAGCATTGTACATAGTGGCAGGTTTTCAAGAAAATCGCGCGTGAAAGGTATCGGTCGCAGAACTTTTATCCTTTGAAGGTAGGGGAGTGTGTTGTACCTTGGGACAATTTTTACATTTTAATTTTTTTCTTCGATAATTTTAGTCAAAAGAAAAATTTTAAAGCAGCATTTCAACACACCAATATATTCCTCTATAATATATATTTTTTTAATTCTAGCAGCTTGAAATTAAAAAATTGCCACTCATTTAAAGTAGAGAGGATAAACTGTCCCTAGGTACAACATGATGTTGTACCTTGGGACACATCTTATAATTCAGTCAATAGTGATACACTTGAGCTAATTTTTGTCAGGAAACAAAACTTTTTTTGTTTTTTCAAGGAAATACACAAATAAAACTTCATAATTCAAGAATAATTTAAATTATACAGCAGAATTGCAAGTCCAAATTATTTAACATTATATGATGATACAATATGCTTTACTGTCCCAAGGTACAACACACTACATGGTTTAAATAAAAGCAAGATAGTGGCCAATCTAAATGCATTATCATTTTTTCTCACAACCAAAATATTTTAAAATCTTCTCTTTTATGAAGAAAATAAAATGCAGTTGACTTTTTGTAAAAGTACAAAGGTAAAAAATTATATTAGAATGAGAAAAATATTTACTTTGGGGCAATGAAATATTATTTTTTGTCACCAATTCATCAATTCAATGATGCTAGTGCTAAATTTTATTGTGATGATGTCTGTTGGTTAAGGCTACTATTAGAACTAAACAATGTATGAATATTGTCAATAGATTCTTAGAAATTGTCAGTGTCCCAAGGTACAAGCGTCCCAAGGTACAACACTCTCCCCTTTTGCTGAAAAACGAGTCGTCTTCAAATTGCACAAATCTTTAACCGAATTCCAACATGTCGATTGGTTGGAAATGAATAGTAATGCAAGGTGTTTCACACCCTTAGTTTTACAATTTATTCACAAACTTTTTTGTAAGTTATGTGTAAGAAATGTATTTCTATAAAAAATGCAAAACCAATTCTTTAATAACTTAGGATATCCTTTAATACTTAAGATAATATGGATTGCATATAACTTTAAATAAAATGTTGAGTATGTTAGCAGGTACTAAAATCAAAGAAACCGACAAGAAGATACTCGATATTACTTTTAAAAATGGCACAGTTCTTCCATGGAATATAATCATATATCATTCGGCACCATTTAAAGGCTAAAGTATCAGACGAGAATAGCTTTAAAGTAAAATCCCACAAAGCGAAATTAAAAACAAACTGTTCCTGTTTATTCCAAATAACAAGGAAATAATATTTTTTTAAACAATTTCTTTTACATTTTCAGTGGATAACTGGATGAAAATGGACGTATCGTACGTCAACCGAGGTGGAAAAAATGCGCGTACGGTTATTTTCCTAACTTCTCCGTACTCACTGACGATAACAATTGTTCCCAATGATGTACATTTACTTTTCTGTTTTGGCACCACTATGATCAGTCGAGTGAAACTTTAATGTTGCATATTAATTTAAATGGAGGTTGTAAAGTACATGTGACTTTAATGACTTCTGCAGTAGTATTTGGATTTAAAAGTAACTTTTTATAGTTGACATGGCAATATTAGAAAGTATATATTACTTAAAATTATATACTAGCATATTGTGCTTGGTACAAGAAAAAAAAATGCATAGACTTATTTAAGATGTGACGTTGAATTAGTTAGAGACTATTCGTGACATCAGTGACGCTCTTAGCAAATGCGAGGCCGGTAGAGTTAAACTCATAGTTTCCTTGCACAGAAGCCACGACCATGGGCGGAGCTATAAAACGCGCGGAGTTTATCAGATAAAGAAAAATTTCAGCAGTTTTATTTTGTCTTCATATTATTGTTCCGCGCGTTTTATAGATCCGCCCATGGTCGAGGCTTCTGTGCAAGGAAACTATGAGTTTAACTATAGTGCGAATCTGAAACCACATACTCCACAAGTAGTAATAAACTTCTTAAACTAACATTAAAATTGTATTGATAAACATGTTTCATTCAATAGGTAATATGATTTAAATGCAAGTCAAAAAGAATTATCTTTCACAACAAGTTCGTCTTTATCTTTTATCTAGTTGTAAAAAAATATTCCATAAAAGATAAAATAATAATTCGTAAATTTACACACCTTGATTAACGGCTAACGTGGATTCAAGGGAGATATTCTTTTGTCATTGTTTCTCATTCTTGTCATTGTTTGTCATTGTCTCTCTCATTGTTTGTAATGAGTAGAAATTTTTGATGCTACAATTTTCAATAAGAAAATTATTTAATGTATAATCATTAACATTGCATATTTTTCTTCTAAATCAGCACGAGGCCCCTAAACAAGAATAGTTCCCCCTTTTTTTAGTGCATTATTTAAAATGGGCGATGTAATATATTATACAACACAGATTTATTCTAATTTTCTTTTTTTTTTTATTTCGTTTTAGAAATGAACAAGTGCTTCGGTATGAACAAGCGGTCTACTGAAGTTTTTGGAGCTTTTGGAAGAGCTACCCCTTCCTTGTAAGTACAAGGAAGGGGTAGCTCTTCCAAAAACGCGCGTGTTCCTGGTATTTTTTGTTCCGCAGAAGAATAAACATGCTCTATGCAGCCTAATATACTCTTTAGGTTCCAAACAGGTTTCAAGAGATTTTTTTTTTCTGTTCCTCAGAGCAGCGACAATCGAAACAAGACGGAGAGAATGACGTCATGGAGAACTTCTGTGGCCACGTAAATTATGTGGGTCGTGTGCCAGGGCTTCAAATTGCTAATAATAGGGACACAGATGCTTCCATAGTCGAAAGCTTCTTCGTAATCTCTCTCCACTCATGTTCTACAAAGAGTTGGTCGCAACTCGTTCCTTATCAGCCAGCATGCAGATCATCACAAGTGGGTGATTAGCAGACCCACTTCGATGCGTCAACATGGCATAGAAGCTCAACGAATGCATTCTGGGTAAGATGAAGTGGTAACTCATTCGACCAGGGCCGTGTGGTGCTATGATGCAGAGAGGCGGCCGCATCAGGCGGCAATTGAGTAGGGGCGGCAAAATTCGAGATTCTAACCTCCATTTTTAAAAAATAATGTTTCAAAAAAAAAATAGTAACAACCAAATCTGTGTAAAATGAATACTTCTAAATCTTCAAATATAAAAAGAAAAAGAGCGGCAATTCTAATGAGTATCCGAAATAGTGAGAATGAAAATAGATTCTATACAGGCCCGAGCTGGCCAGGGGAAGAGAGAGCGGTCTACAATAAAACCACTGCATGTTTCTTTTATTTGGGTAGTAGGAAGAGGGACGGAGTTCAGGGCCACCGACGGGGGGGGGGGGGGGCATACCTATGCATTGCATAGGGGTCCGCAAGAAGTTAAAGGGCCCGCGCCGACGAGCCATTTTTTTTAATTTCATCACAAAATTAATTGCAAAAAAAATATCAATAATTGGGGCCAAAAACTTTACTCCAGGATAGAAGCTAGTTTGGTAAGATTCACTATTATTATTGGATTTTTATTGGATTTCTCAGCAATTTTTTTATATCCTTCTTTTAAAAAAATACTTAACTTGTGAAATTTTTCCGTATTCATTAATGTATTTAGGAACTAGCGGGGCCCCTAGAAGACCCATAGGGGATATGAGTTTTTATTGGATTTATCAGCATTTTTTTTTTTTAAATGTTCCAATTCCTTCGTTACAAAATACTTAATTTGCGATATTTTTCCGTATTCCTTAATGTATTATGTAAGTAGCGGCGTCCCTAGGAGACCCATATGGAATATTAGTTTTTAGTCAGATTTACCAGTAATTTAAGCCTTAAATATTTTTTATTTTAAAAAAATGTAGAAATAAGATATGTTGGTTTCTTCAAATTCGTAATTAATACTGTAACGTTCCCTGACTCTTCACTGTTTTTTTTTTTTTTTTTTGTCAAAAATGTTATAATTTAATCCTTTTTTGAAAACTGAAAAATTGCTTTTCTTCACAAACAAATTTCACAAAAATGGGCCCTTATCAGTTCCAGGTCATGCAAGGCGAAAATTCAAAAGGCGTCAATTTGGCTGATGAAAAAAAAATGAAAGGTTTTATTTTTGGCAGATCCTGGGTCCCGTTACAAAGGCGACTAAGCCAGATTTGTTTAATTGTATTTTAATTTTTTTTAAAAAAAATCATATAATTTAAAAAAAAAAAAGTTGAGAATTTAATCGTTCGCCATAAGATTCTTGAAGAAAACAATGTAGATTATTGGGACAAATAATTTATCCAGTATTTTTTTTCCCTATGAATAAACAATTTGCTTCAATAATCAACATTATTTCCTTTGTGAATCTTCTCAATTATCATGTGTAAAGTTGAAGATATTTTCTGAATATTCATCGCTCCAGTTGATAAAATAAACACAACTCAAAACAAGCAAGTCAACACAAACAAGTTGAAAACAGGGGATAAATGGAAAGATCCCTGTTCCTCAAACTCGCTACGTGCTCACAACACACGATAAAGGTTTAAAGTTTTCGCTATCTGCTAACGGGGGTAATAAAATTACCCCCGTTTTCCAAGAAAGACGTTGCATTGCAAGGGGGTATTTTTACTCCCCCAGGGCCCCCCTCCTACTTTCTGTGGGAAAGGATGGTTTGTGTTTTTTCTCGTAGCCTCCACTCCAAGAACAAAATCCGAATCACTATTGTCCAGCTTCTGCAAAACTTATCTGTGATTTTTATCAAAGAAGGAGATGGGACCTTTTAGGTTTTATGACCGAAGAAGAAAGGCAGGGTGGACGATCGGAGCAGCAGTAGAGGGTCCTTCGTCCTTGTTTGAAACTTGAGACAATTATTTTCAGGACCTCCTACACTTTGCATTCGAAACATTTTCCGAGAAGTGGTAGTACGTTTTCTCAGTACTGAGTATTTGCCAGATGTTTGAGGAATTTCTTGGACTGGCCATTGGGGCAAAAAGCAGATAAGACACTAAATTTATTGCTGCTACGTCACTTAGACAGGGCCGTCTTAGACTCTGGTTTTTTGGCAGTATAGTATTTCATTCTGTGTTGAGTGTTGATTTTTTTTACCGCTCTCTCTTAGTGGATTTTGATGCGTTTTATGTGATTCGTGAATTCCCGTTTATAGGTAAGAAATTAACAAAAATTCATTCTCAATCAATGTCAATTCTTAATTTAGTTGTATTTTCCTAAAAATATAAATTTCTTTTTAATGTGCTATTTTTATAAATATTTTATTTAAAGCAGATGTTCAGAGAGTAGTTGTTTTATTTTTGTAATCAATCAATCACGAATCTTTTTTTTTTTCTCTTAGAATTTTAGATCTTTGAGTATGATAAATTAACTCTATTTTATTGTTTTGACAATTTTTTTTGTATAGTTGTTTTAAACAAATTAAGTTTGTTTAAAACAAACAACTGTTACATAATTTAAAAATTCGGTCTCTTTTGCTTTTGATTGCTTTGTAATTTACTTTTATTCTTAAGAAATTGTCTATACTTACTTGATTGATCTTTACTATCACATCATTTTATAATTTAATATTGTAGAAAAGGGAAAAAAAGATTCCGTTTGGAAAAAATTGACTTTTTTTATACTTAAAAGAGTTTAGAAAAAAAATCAAAGGCGGCATTTTAATGATTTGCATCATATGAAAAAAACATACCACACGGCCCTGCATTCGACCCTTTCCTCTTTTGGACAACTTTCAAATTTACATTTCGTGGAGTTCCCTAAGTCCAGCGCTCATTCGATTAACAATTTGCTCTGTTGTTGTTGACGTGTGCCTCTAGGGCATACCTTGGAAGGCAGAAGGGTGTAGTAGCTTACAGCACCCTTGAGCACCCTTGAGGGTCGGAAGTCTGACTTCTACTCCGAGATGGAACCCCCTCCATTTAGGCACGTCGCTGGAGGGAGGGATGGGCAATTTTCACCAGACAACCTGCACCCAGGGTACTACGGTATAACCATCCACAGTACTTTCGGACCTTCAGCTTTAACGAGCACGTTATCCGCATGTGTGTGTACCCAGGACAGCACAAATATCCACCATACTTTTATCCGAGATACGAACATGGGCCCACTCGCATAACAAGCGAAGACCGAAACCACCATAACCGGATGGGCGACAATAATTGCTCTATTTTTATAATTTAAAATAACCATCAACTCGCAACCGTAGATATGCCAATGGCACAATAAAGCTCAACCATGCTATACAGGCCCTAAAACGGCAAGATTGCCCACCAGTCCTATGTGTATCTCTAGAGCAGGTTTCGAAATTCAAGGTCGGCAGGTGAACACGAGATAAAAAATTTCAATTTTGCGACAACAAAAAAAAATTAGCCGCAGTTATCGCAACCATATAAAGTTTTTTAAAATTTCGTCGTATCAACTTTTTTTAGCGATGTTGCCAACGACCGTGCCAAAAATGTGAGTCGTTACTCGTAATCTTATACTATAATACGAGGAATTGGTGCCAAGTCGAAAATCGCCCCAGAATTAATAAACTCCGGTAAACTTGGGGGTCTGGGGTTTTTGGCCACGACAAATCGATTGGCGCCGGTTTTGAAGCGCTACGGTCAAGCAGTTCGGAGTTACAGATAGGATATTTTCAAACTTCATTAGTTCGCCATAATAGCCACTTTCCTGATGCCATCTGCTAAAAAATTAAATAAAACTTTCAACGAAAATAAATAAAATTGAAAATGTTTATTTAATTGTGTTGCCATTACCCTTCAGAAACATGGATGTATATTAATGGATGTACTACTGAATGTTAAGAAAACGCGGCCGTTGCAACCGCTCAGAGGACAACTATTTGGCTTCTTTTCTAATTTGGCGCTTTTACTTGGCTCCAATTCTTCCAGCGATTTCATCGATCTATAAATGTTAATGGAGAGACCAAAAAAAAATGTCCATTTTTCACTTTTCAGTTATGATTTCAGTTTCAGCTATGAAAACAGAAATTAAAATTACTATAGAAATTTAAAAAAAAACCTTTTGAAATTCGATCATTTGGAAGAAATTTTGTCTGATAGAATGAAACTTTTAAAAAAGTGAACATTTATTCGAAAATATATTATACTAAATTTAAAGTTTATGAAAAAGGCGAAATTTATTATCGTTAAAGAAGTTAGTAATATGTTCATTACCATAAAAATCTAAACTTTTCAAAACTATTTAACTAATTAGTCATACAACGATGATATTATATTCATATATTCTGTTCATTGGCGATTTTTGGCGATCTTGAAAATTTAACGTATGGTTGCTATGCCTATCGTGTTGAATGAAGTATGAGTTGGAATGTTTACCACATTTCGACATTTTCGTTGCTTTTCAACGAAATGCCAATCTCCGAATCGAGACTGCCCATTATATCATAGATGTTCATTTTTAAGAAACTAAACAAAGTTAGCGAAATGAACAAATTTTCAAATGGCATGTATTGTTTTGATAAATCGCAATTGAAAATTTAAATCTTCGAGTTAGCTTCGATACCTGTTTTCTCCGAGCAGAGCTCGGTCACCCGCTGGTTATCTTAAAACCAGTAATCTTCGCCGATCCTAAACTTTTTAAACATTTGCCGCGATCATGTCATTGCAAAGATTCGGCAAACCTAAAACCGCCCTACTTCGATTTACAAATTCAACTTCAAAACTTCAGCGAACTTTTTAAAATAGCAAAATTTTAAAATCGCCCAGTTGGACACGGTAGACTCCAAAAATGGGGTAATTTTCTGAAAGTGGTCCTAGGTAATGTGCATTTGCTCCTAGTTTTATTAAAGTTAGTTGAAATTACCTAAATTTCTTTGTTCAATTTCGAACACTGCTGTGGAGGTTATGAGAGATGTCGTGCGAATCCGATGAGTTCGCATCCGGGCGTATTTTATTGAACGGACCCAATATCCGCTCCTGCAGGAATCGAATGCTATTTGCGGGCGATCGATGCACGAACGAAACAAGGATATCACAAAAAAGGAGGTCGATTCTTTTTCTAATACACTATTTTCAGGATGCGCCGATCTCTTTGATTTCCTGCATTATCTAATAGATATTTCGAGCAAGTGTTTCGAAAATTACTCGAAACCGGAGGTTTTTTGATCGGAACAGGTTTCACTGGTGATGTTGTAAATGAGTTTCCATTGCAATAGCCGATTTTAATGAAATTACATTGATGCATTTTGATTAAAATGGCTGATTCAGCGAAGAAGAATGCCTTTGAAGTATTCAGATGAAAGAAGCTGTTTCAATTTCGGACCACAAATCGACATTAAGCTACATTCGTCTTGCAAACAAATAAGACAAACCGAAATAAATATATGTTTGCATAAACCAGTTTTTTAAAATCAAAATTGAGTTTTTGATTTAAACACTCATTCTATGAAGAAATCCTGTTATTCTAGTGATTTGCGTAGCCATGGATTACCGAAATAGCGTTTCTGGGAGCGTAGCACCGTATCTCGAGACAAATCCGAAGATCTTTGCACTGTCGCTTTTAATAACATTAAGATGAAGAGTAATTGATCAATGGAAACTAGGGCGATTAGGAGCCTCGCTTCCTTCAAAATAAAATGGGTTTAAATATTGTTTAATAATGCTCTATGATTAATTTTAAAAAGAAACAATGGACAACTGGAACGGACACGTCTCCGGTGACGTCACAATTACGTCCAACGTGACAAATATTTATTTATTTATTTATTTATTAATCTGCTATACAGAAAGACAATTTCCAATTACATAGCAGTAAAGAACATACAAGATAAAAGAACACTAAAATCGAATAAAAAACACGAACAAACATTGAAAAAGCAAGGATTAAAAATGACTAAGATAAAAGCATTAAAATTGAGTAATATACGCACCAACAAAAATATATATATATACAGCAGATAGGAATTACAAGGTCACTGATAAAATATCTCTTTTTAATTTCGTAAAATTGTCAAAAAATAAATCACTACTTATTGGGAGTTTATTAACAAGTTTAATGAATTGTATATATGGCTGATTTATAAGGTAGTTTTTAGTGAAAAAAGGTTCTTTAAGAACATATTTATTCCTTGTAGTATAGTTAGGAACAAAGAAATTAAATTCTTGTAATATGTGAGGACAATCAATTTTGCAGTTTAGGATATTGTAAAAAAATTTAAATACAGATATTGATCTTCGGCATTCTAAAGTAGTAAAACTGGATGGTCTGAAGAACTCATGGGATTTACGTGCTATGAAATATAGAAATTTTTTTTGGATTTTTTCAATTGATATAACATCACACTTGTTTGAAGGATTCCAGATCATGCAATTGTATTCAAGAACTGGACGAACAAGTATATTAAAGAGATTGAAGAGAACATTAATATCGTCAAAATCATATGTAGTTCTTTTAAAGGATTCCTAATTTTTTAGAAGCTCTAAGCATAATATCCCGGATGTGTAAACCAAAACTAAAACTAGATTCATATATGACTCCCAGATCTTTTATGCAAGTCTTTCTTGCGATAATTTAAGTTGTTTAATAACCCACCACCAAAGCACCCGGCTGCTAATTCGTCTAAACTAGAGAAGTGACGACACAATTAGGTCACAAACATTGTATTCTACTCCACAAACAACTCATGCTCCGACCCCTTCTAATTGCTCACTTTGAATCGTTTAATGTAAATTACATTTGTTGGGAAGGTGCAAGAAAAAAAATATTACGAGCTTGCAATTCAGTTGAAAAAAAAAATGGAAATTGTTTTTTAATGACTTGAAATGAATAATATATCCCTGGTTGATATTGACAAAATTAAGCGATTCTTCAACCAACTTTATTTTCTCTGCAAAATAGAAGAATCACTTGTAATGTATTCAAACAAGACTTTAAGTTTAAAATTGAATAATTTGTTAATAAAAGAATAATTAACGGTTTAAAAATATGTAATAATTTTGTCTGACAAAAATGAAAAATATATATATATATATTTTACATGATGTTAGTTTTGTTATTATGTTAAATTATTTTTTATATTTTTTATTCATTTTACCAAATATGGGGGTGGGGTCACGTATCCCTTACGGGGGAGTCATGTATCTCTAGTTAGGGGTCATGTATCCCAATGTATAAAATTTTAAATAATTGATATTTTACTTATATTACAGCTAATACTTCGGTAAAATACTAATTTAATATTGTGTAATAATTTATGAAGTATAAATTGCCTGCATTTGCACATCCATAAATGATGTTTTTTAAAAGTTACAAGCCAAAAACTACAAGTGGGGTCATATATATCCCTGGATCCCCCTACTCTATAGGCGCGTTTACATGAGCCAACGAGTGGAAAAATCGAATCCATGGAGTGCCAAAATCCCCATTAGGGAAAAAAAAAAGGTCGAGCAGGATTTCTAACCCAAATGATAGTCTGTGGTCGAATCCATGGTATGAAACATCAAACCCTCCTTCATTGGAGGGCTTGCGAACCCACTGAACCCTGCAATTCCGGTTCTGTCTGGGGAAAAATCATCAAGAGGGAAAAATTGCTCAGTTTGCTCTCCAATCCATGGATTCGATGGCTCATGTAAACGCGCCTTAGTGAACGTTAAAACCTATGGAATCGAAAGTCCCGAACAAGCGCATGATAGCGCCACTGCTTTGCTGCCCTTCAGATACCAGCTCAGGTGTCGATCCCTTCACTTGACTGGGGTTCGAACTTGCGAGGTGTAATTGGCTGTGTTAAATGGCCATGGAGGTTAGAAAAAGACAGTCGGAAAACGTATAACCACACACCCTTCAAACAAACGACGCATGTCTCCCCTAAAAATTGCGTTGAGTACCTACTCTTGCATAAACTAGTCACTTGACTGTGGCGCAAATTACACTCGTATTGCTCTATTGCGACAATAATTAAACCCAACCTTTTCCACATCACTCTTCGAGGAATTTCGGCAGAGCTGCCCCCCCCCCCCCCCCCCCCCCCCCCCCCCCCCCGAATAAAATTTCTCTTCTGCTTGTCCATCAGAAGAGAGGGGTGCTCGTAGTAGACGTGTGTGATCACGTGCGTCCATTTCATAGAGGTAGTTTATTTACTCCATCACTGGTCTGACGGGTCGCGCGTGACGTCACGCGTGTTCGGCCGAGGAAGAAAAAACCGGTCGGCCGACTCTACTCGAGAAAGGGTTGCCCCTCTTCATTGGCGGTAGTGCCAGATTGAGAAGCAAATCTGCGCCATTATTACTTTTGGTGGAAAGGTTGAAAATCGTCGCACTTGAGCTGTTCTAGGGCTATTGGCTACACGGGCGTCGCAATTTTGAACCTCGGTCAAGTGACGAGCCGACACCTGAGTAGACACCCAACGCAACCGTTAAAGGTGACATAGCAAGCAGAGTTGGGACTTTGGACATCACTGTCTTATGAGGCATCTGTCTTATTTGGCATCACTGTCTTATGGGGGCCAATCACTGTACTTGTTAATATATAGGTTTTTTAATGATCGGACTCTTTTTGAAGGATTATAGTCCATTGAGACAAATTTCCGGGAACGCTTTCATGATTTCTCTAAAACTTAATTAGTTAAGCATAGATCAGAATTTAAAATTTCGTTCAGTTTGAGTTTTTTAGAAAGAAATGCTCTGAAATTTGAGGTAAATTTGTTTCAATACTAGTTTTACCACTTTGAAATTCTGAGGTCTTAAAAAATGTTTCTCTCACCTGAACTTGGCGCCATTTCAAGCAACCCTCATTTAGCGGAGGTTTTACTTGATGATAGGTTGCGTCATTTTTTTCCTCTCTGCAATATGACGAGAAATTCTTGTATTGGCTTGATATAGCTTTAAAACAAATACTCATAAGATTAAAATTTGTTTTATCATATTTCCTCCGGCCGTTAGGGGAGTTGGCCAGTCTCTTGGATGGTTGGTTGGTTGGTTGATGTACATATATTTTCGGGCTTGTGTGCTTGCTCAGAGAGCCGCTTATAAACCTTCGTCAAGTAAGACAGTCACAACACACACTCACACGCACACGTGACAGATGCTGCCATCTATCACGCGCAACCTCCACAACTTCGACATGTCCCTGGGAACAGCGGAGAAAGTGGGGAAAAAATAAGTGGGGGGATGACTTCAATTAGAATGCCATTCCCATCCCCCCCCCTATGGATTGTGTATTTGAGAGATATAAGAAGTGGGGGGGGTGTATAGTCATTTTCTTGAAAAGTGGGGTGACGCGTCACCCCGTGTCTACCCGCACTTTCAGCACTGCCTGGGAAGGTAAATAGTCTCCAGGAACCTGTACCCGTAGGAAACTGCGCGATGACCGCCCACAGGACTTTCGGATCCAACAGATTTAACGAGCACGTACTCCGCATATACTCGGTGAGTCTTCAGCGACCAGGACTCGATCGCGGGACCTTCCGATCCGTAGATCGAGACACTGACCACAGGGCGCCTCACAGCCCTGTCTCATGGAACTAATGAAAAGTGCTGCGAATGCCTGGTCAGGTCAACACCTGAGCGGGCACTCAACGGAACTGTGAGCGACATCGTACACCAACGCCGTCGGGACTTCGGACTCCACAGATTTAACGAGCCCGACCACGACCACACTGTTCCAGTGTACTCGGGCCCATCCGAGGTAAATGGTGGATTTTCCTACTGTTTGCAGTACATATCCGATTTATAGGGGGACTGGTAGCAGCTTGGATTCGAACTCCCCCACTCCTACGAAGGTTCAACCACAAGGCTGACGCATTAACCACTAGGCTACGGAAGAACCCATAATGCATTGTTGAACTAATTATTTTTAATCATCCGTCAAAGTATTGTTTTACAAATTATGCGTTTTTCATCAGGTATGGAAGCAGTAACGCATTCCAGAGTAAAATATCATCTGCTTGTGTAGCTAACAGAGGATATTTTAATCTTTGTTTTTTAATCTCTTTGACGTCTTTTCTCCGTGTATGAATTGTCATAACATCAAAAAAAAAAAAAAAAAAAAATTGAAAAGAAAATAGCCCAACCGGCTATTTAATTTCAAAATGTTTCATAACATTTTAGCGATGGTGGCACTATTTTAAAACATAAACAATATTAATTAAATAAAATTGTCATAATTTGTTTTGATTTTAATGATGATTCTCATTTACCTAGAGAAAATATGCTTACGTGGCAAAGCAATTCTTTCGCAGAAATTAGGATTTTAAAAATGATGCTTTATAGATATATGACACGAATTATCTCTCTTAACACTTTCACTGTGGATGACGCCAAGGCAACAAAAACTTAGAATTCTTTTATGCTATTCTCATGATGTTACACGACATAGAAAAAAATTGGCGCAGCAAAAGTAATATTAGTGTTGATATATGAAAACTCGCGCGCGATTTAGCAAAATGGTCGGTTGCAAGTTTGTCACACTGACGTGTTGAGATGTATCATTATATTAATTGGCTGTTGCAAACTCTTGCTTTTATTACCATTTTTATTCCATTTTTTTTTTGTCTCGTAAATGATTTCGAAATCGCTCAAGGAGGGAAAATAGTTTTTCTAATGCTTCAGATTAGTGAACGATGTTTATACTCTTAAACGTAAAAACTGAGCACTTGTAGGAAGCTCATGAAGTTGCATAAAGCTAGATTCGGCTCAATGAGTTATAATACAAAATTTGTTCTTCGTTTCACAAAACTTTCGTACACAATCCACTTTCGCTTAACCATAGATTTTGTTACCAAGATTTTTTGTCCCCATTGATCGAGATTTAACATAGCCAATTTCGCATCGTAAAGATCCTTAAGCGGGCACCCAAAGCAAACCAGTGGTGCCATCGTATTCGGGACTTCCGACTCCACAGATTTAACTAGCGTTATATGTCTTCGTAGTGACATATACAGACAAACACAAGTATCCATGCACATATGCCGGGATTCGTACCCGGGACCTTCTGACTACCTGGATCAGCTTCCTGACCCTTCAGCAGCCAGTTTGCCCAGTCTACTCTATTAAAAAAAATTTAATAATATTTTACCTCTTTTTTTCAAAATTCACACGAGACTACATTTGTGCATTCCCTTCAACAGTCGCATGAACCTGGGAGCAATTGCATTGCATTCACTACCGGTTTAGGTATTAGAAGAGGGAAAGAGAAGAAAAAAAAAGTTTTTTTTTTCTCCTGTAGAGAGGGGAGGGCTGATGCGATTTTAATGGGGGGGTCGGCCAGTGGCGTGATGAGGAACTTTTTCTTCGAATGGTCAGTTGCCGAGAAGCCGGCCTTCGCTTCTCAAGGGGAAAGGGCGGCTCCACTGAGTAGAGATAGATTGCACTTGCAGGACTCTAAAGAGGAGGCCCAATGTTCGAACCGAATGCAGGAGTTACCTTATGCACAAGGGGGAAAAAACTTCAAAGAACGGGGATAAGGGTCGAAGAACACACACCATTCCAAACTTGCAGAAAAGTACCGCAATAAACTCCTGGACAGGAGGAACGACAGAGTTGCATGTACGGCAACTTAACACCTGGCATTTGGCTGACATTCGATTGCTATTGTATCTTTTTGAAAATAAATTTTAATAATTTGTTTTGCGTATAAATTGAAACAGATTAGTATTCCTTCAATAAGCAAAGCAGGGAAATGAAAAAAATAAATGTTTTTGGTGTGCCTCGACACCTATCAAGTACATTTATAAAAAGCATGTTTTTCAGTTCACATTTCTATATTTTTAATTCCAAAGAATTAAAAGAAATAATAGAGTGTAGTCGAAAGGTCACATTCTCCGAAGTAAAATATATAGGTCCGTCCCAGTATTTGAAATTTCTTTCAATTGTATTTACTTTTATTAAAAGGCGCCAATGAAGGGCCCCTATATCTCAATTGTAATTTGAGGGGTATTAGGAGTCTTAAAAATGTGCAAAGAAGGTACTAAAAAGCATAGTTTGCGATTTCATGTAATTTTTTTAACTACTCAATATACAAGTATTTTTTAAATGTAATTCTATAAGAATTTTGTATTATAAAACAAATTGTAAAATGTACGAAGCCTTAGCCCAAACTAAAATAAATGACAACAAGCATAAAACTGTTTGAAAACATTTGGATTAGGCTTGCGCACCACATTTTGAGGTCATAATTGAAGAAATGACCAAGAAAATGACTTTATATTGTACAAATAAAGACTTATACCTGTTTAAAAGAAAAATAAAATATTTATTAATACAAAAAAATTGTAATCAAAATTTTAAAAATTTTATTACTTTTTTAAAAAAAGTTTTTAAAATAATTTCTAATTAAAATTGAGCTTAGAAATTAGGTATAAGTCTTTATCTGTACATATTTGTACAGTATAAAGTCATTGTCTTGGTCATTTCTTCAATTTAGGCCTCAAATTGGTCAAATCCAAATGTTTTCAAATAGTTTTATGTTTGTTATGATTTATTTTAGTTTTGGCTTAAGTTTCATAAATTTTAAAATTTGTTTTAAAATAAATAAATCTTATAGAATTACATATAAAAAAATTATATATTGAGTAGTTAAAAATTACATGAAATCGCTAGCTATGCTCTTTAGTACATTCTTTGCACATTTTTAAGACTCCTAAGACCCCTTAAAGAATGTGAGTTTTGCAATTGCTCTTCATTTCCGGACTGACTCATAGAGTTGGGAAAGAGAATAGAGCGGCCCATGTATGTGCGCAGTAACACACAAAAGAAGCAGGCTAGAGCGGTGCATCTTGGGATACCTCAGTGGCGGTTTGTTATGAGCAGTTGCTCGAAAAACCTGACAGCCCTGCTTCTATAAAAATGTCACCAAATGACGAAAATAATATTTATTTGTCATAGCCTGATATTTACTTTGAAGCCTGATAATTTACTTTATCTGGCATTGTGACATGCTCCACCATTTTGATAAGAACCAGACTGATCGCTCTTTTTCAGATACATTAGCACTGTGTGCAGTCCTTCCAGTATATATTATAGATCGTTGGATGTTAGAGAAATGTACCTTTGACACTCCAAAAGCCTCTTTATTGCATTCCTATCAGAACGCCCGCTTGCATTTTGTGCGACATTAAACCTCCGTGTCACCTTAAATGTCCTATAATGCAATGCCTCAAAGGTTGTGTTTGACGCAAATATTTTTTTTTAAAACTCGAGTTGCAAGAGCTGTTGATTAAATTATTGAGCGACGATACTTCAACTCAACTGCAATTTCCTCCTGTAATTATAGCTTTAAAAAACCATACAGCTTCTTTGCAGATTTAATTTTCATTGCGTTCAATAAGAACTAAAATAATATTATATCTTCAAGGAGTATAAAAAAAATCAAGGAGTAAAAAAAAATGTCATGTTCACCAGCGTCGTACTCATGAGGGATGAAATGTAGATGGGCATATACATGAATAACCATGAGGTGTCTTGCTTTTGTGCTCGCGGCCACGCATTGCACAACATTCCGGGGGCACGCCCCTGTTGTTCATGCGAGGCTTGGTGGACTCTGTTGTGTGCTCAGCACGTCTCACTAGAGCCCCGTGCTGGCAAGTGATGAAAGGGACTCTTCACTTCAACTCGGTCAAGTGAAGGAAGACTTCATATTTTTTTAAGACACAGCACAAATATGACTTTTCGAGTTCTAAAAATTATAATATTCAACATTTAAATACCTGGCAATTAAAGCAAAAATTAAATCAACTGGTAGAATAGTAGGAATGCAGTAAGCGAATAGATGTAATGGAGAAAATAAACTTCAGACGAGTTTTCAACTGAAAAACTCTGAACTGAAATATTTTTGCTATAGGTCTCTTTTCCGCGAACAGTGAGAAATTCCGTCTCGTTATTTAGAACACTGGCTGATTGATTAATAAGACACCTGAGCGGGCCGTTCCTGTGTTGCATTGGGTGCTGGTTTAGGTGTCAGCCTCTTTATTTGAACACGGGTCAAAAATTGAACAATGCAGCCAATAGACATCAGTGTTTTTTTCCCCAAGGGGACGTTCACGCACAACCAAATGAAAGCCAACCGAGTGCCCGATTGTGGGAGCATGCTCGTCACCCCGGAACAAACACACCACCACTTCCCACTTAGGCCGGACGCGCCCTCCTCCGCCCACTCGGAGACTTTTCACTCGTACAACGTACACTTAGCTCGGAATACCGTATACAAATGCTTCACGATTCTGTATGGTGGGACAGTATAGAGAGAGCTACACACACGTCATCCACCAGATGGGTTAGATTTGGTTTTCGTCGCACTAGAGCTATACGAGGGCTGCTGATGACGGGCGATGTATTTTGTATACCACTCAAGCGACGAACCGACACCTGAGAAGCCACTCACCGCACCTTTTTATTTTAAGGGGGCTACATCGTACGCGGCGTCGGGCCTTTGAAGCAGATTTTACGTGCATTCCCACTAAATGAGGTATCATTTGATGGACTTTTCGGCTGGCACTGGCCGTTTATTTTGGCAATGAACGGATCCGACCCTGGGCCCTTTTGCATATACGAAGAAACATTGTTACATTACGTTTGGGTCCAATCCTCTCATAAGAGGGTCGATGCGTATTTCGGAGCCAGCGTTTCCCACAACCACATTTAAGAGCCAACCCTTTATTTCAACTCAGTTGTATAACTTTTTCTTGCGGGATTACTTTTTAGGGCATTCATTTGGCATAAAACTTGAATTAACACTTAAGTATAAGAAATTTTAAAAAAGGATTAGGATTTAAACTATAGTACAAGCGATGAGTACTTCAAAATTTTGAAATTTGAGACTAAACACCTACTTTATCAAAATAGGAGTTAAAAACTTTGGCAAAGTGAACAAAAATATTATCACCAAGAATCTGGCAAAAGCTCAATTTTTTTTATCATTATATTCATCAACTTATAACTATTGATCAAACAGTAGGAATACATAATATTTATTGTTGCCTACTGAGTTAGTATTTTCATAATGTTTATCTTCATTCTCATAAACATTAGTGAAAAATATTTACTTTATCAACAAAGGTAGGTATGGATCAATGTTAAGTTGAAAAAAAAACCGACATTAATATGATGAACGTCCATAATGCTTAGGTGTTAAACCGAACAATTTACCTATATATTTCTGGCCGAATTCGAATAACTCCGCAAAATTACCATTTTCGCGTTCCTGTGTGGCTTCCATGTGTAGGTGTGTGCGTGCAGTGGAATGCCAGGCAACAGGTGCTTCGGAGGGGGTCACTGACCCCAGTCGCGCGCCAAGCGACATGACGTCACGCCGCCTCAAAGAGCGCCTTGTTCAAATAAAAGCGAAATATTTTGATACTTTATTATTATAATGAAGTGGAGGATTGGCCGACGCTTCCTTTCGGGATGAGCAATTATTTCATATTTCCCCCCCCCAAGTGGCAGTTGGGGATTTTAAGTGTTCCATTCGAATTATAAATGGGTAGTGCTTATTTAAAATTTTCGAATAATACATTCATTCGTTTTAATATATTATTAACTCATTTAGTAAGAAAATTTGGCACGCGAAAATGAGCCTTCTGTTGAAGTCGGTCTAAGAAAAATATGACAGATGATGTTCATCCATTGTCCGAAAAAAATGTATAGCGGACAAAATAAGTTTCAACCCGTAACACAAATAAAAAAAAAAACTATTTCATTTTTTTATACGGAAATGAAAGAGTTAGCGGCGTTCACCAAGTTATCGTTCATGGATAGATAGGATTTAATGAGTTAAATAGGTTGTAGGAACGATGACATAGGTGACGGAATAGGTGATATGTAGTAGGAACCAATGAGTTAAATACACGTGATGTGCAATGAATAATTAAAGTTTGGCACCAAGAAAGAGAATTTTTGGAATTGTAACAACAACAGAAGAAATGAGTTAAGTATTTAATTTTGAATCACATCTGATGTCAAATAAGATGTATGGATAAAGTTGTTATTCAAATAACAATACACATTTCAACGAAAATACTCTTATAAACAGACACAATGATTACAGCAACATTGTTTTCCCTCTATATCAAAACTATGGCAGGAACGAAATATTCTCTGAAGCGGAAACCTGGCATATTCCATTATCGAATCTATCCATTACACACAGATGGGAAATCTAACAATGATCGAATTCCGGGAGAGGATCATTTCTCATGTGGCTCGCAAATTGCCATTTCGGGTAGAAGAAGGGCTTATCATCAGTGCTGGGTTGTTGGTGAAACTACCTTGCACTTGAGCAGGGCACGACTTACAAGTTTGGACTGCGCCCAGGGTAGAAGCGAAGTTTGGAGGCAAATACAAAATATACATTAACGTATCTATGGACGAGATTTTTTCATTTTACATTTATTCAAATAACTCCACTTTAGCGAATATCTTAAACACATTGCCTATTTTACGTATTTTTAAACTCGTATATTGTCATATCATGTCACTTCACATCATATTCTAAATGCGTGCATGATTATTATTCACATGGACAGGGTTTAATCTATTTTTAAAAAACTAGGTTTATATTAATTGTAGTTAACTATCTCTTGAAAATTATTGACACTTGGTTTAATCGGGCCTTATATGGCATGGCAACTAAACAATATTGGCTACGTAACATATTTTTTGCACCGGTCATCGTGCATTAGCCTCCATGGAGCTTTAACACAGCCAAATTTCTCCTCGCATTTTAGAAACCTGGTTAAGTGACGAAAATCCTTAGTTCCCGATGCATTATTAGTGCTTCAAGAACTAAGGATTCGCAGAGAAAGTGTTTACTCAACATCGCCACGCCAGCCTCTGGTAGTGTTCCGGTCGTTTTCTAAAATTAGGAGCTAACGGCTCTGCATTCCGGAAATATAATTTATCCCAGCTCGAACTGGACACCCGTGGGGAAGCGCTCATTATCTCCTAATTGGGAACTCGAGCAGCCGGGATGGGAAGAGAGAGAGAAAAAATAATTAAGTGACGCCACATTCATGCCGTTATTCCGAAGCTAAAACCGTTTGCACCCGAATTTAAATGGCCCCTACTTAGAACTGAGGATATGTACAGGGTGGCTCAAAGAAAATTGGCTCCGGCATGGAGCTAGGAATGCATCAAGATGCTTGGCGAGAAAAACTATATGAAGCCGCCAAGTCGAATTCTTAAATTATTCAAGCGTTTGGCAAATCTGTTTTTCACTGATTGGTTTTGTTGGTTAATAGACATGGACTATTGTCGAGTTCAGATCTTTTTGCTGGCTGTGTGAGTTGATATTCGCCAAGCGTTTGTTTGGGCTCAATATTGAAGCGATCAATAGCTTCACTTAGCACACTTATTTTTGTATTGGTTTTTGACTTGGCAGCATTTCTATCTTATTTGTACCTCCTTTGCTGGGCCACTTTTATTTGCGCTACCCTGCATTTGGAATCGGAAGGTCTGTGAGTCAGTGTAAATAAAGTTGCAAAAGTACATTAGAAATGCATCTAGTCAAGGCCCACTGAATTGTTTTGAGATAATCAACTTACGCAAACTGCAATTTTATAACCTTTTCTAATTGTTTTTTCAGGCATAAGAAATCTATTTTTGTATATCTCAATTGAAAAGTGGTAACGGATTGGAATATCTCTAGGTTTTTAGGGTTCTTTTTAGGTTTTTGAAGTAGCATGGGAGCGTTCTTAAAGCAGATAGTTCAAAGAGTGGGATTGGATTGAGACCTGTGCAATAAAAATGTATAAAACAAAAAAATGTTTACGCTACGGAAAATTTAAGTAATAACTTAATAAGTTTGGTAAATTAGAAAAAAAATTTATTAATCAACCAATGTGAGTCACCAGTAGCTTATTTGTAGTTATAGGTAGATGTTATGCCGACCAAACAATATGAAAAGTAGGCGGAAAATGGTTTAGAATCTGGAAATGGACAACTGGAAAAGCCAACGCCTATAGTGACGTCACAGTTAGGGGCGAGTTATTGTAAAGATATGTTTTTTAGGGACTGTGTTGCAGCTTTCTTTGGCGAGGAATTTAATTTGCCACTTAAAAAAGAAGGGGCGTGTACGCGACAAGTTGAAAAAAAAAGACGGAATTTTCAGATATTTTGATCGTTAGTTCAAACAGTAGAAACTACTAGTTTCAAATAAATGACAGACTACGGTAAGTCGCAGTTTTAGAACAATTTGCTCATTTTAATAGAAGAGACCCCTTGTCCAAATTTTAATACCAGTGAAATCAACTCTACACTTTTTTCTTTGAAAAATGACGTAGCTCCTGAAGCCTTTTTAATAGCAGCCGAGAAAAAAGGGATGGAGCGGTTTTTTGCACAGTTGTATGGTCAGATAAGAGCACGTTTCGCAAACATGTCCTGGTTATTCAGGGCAGAATAAAAAACGTCTTTCTGAATGCAAATTTAGCATACATTTCTGTGAATCACCGTCGCACCAAAGCTACCCGAGGGCTATTAGCGTCTGGCTTCGTAATTTAGATTAGAACCGTAGTCTCTGTAGACTTATACATTTCGGTTTGGTAGTCGCAGACGGACCGAAATTTTAGTTCAAAATGAAACTAAAGCGTTAGCGCTTATTCGCTTTTATTTCACACGCTTTTTATGAAAAGTAGTCCAACCAACTGCCCCGACCATAGAGTTATATATAATTCTATGGCCCTGACCGTATAAATTCCTCATTAAAAAATGAACGTTTGTCGTATTCCCGAATCGGAATTCTGATAACAGGAAACCGTACGTGTGCAGTCAGCCTTAGAAAAGCGTACAGTATAAACTTAAGAAAATCGCCAAAGAATGGATCCGAAGCAAGCGGAGCTAACTGAAAAAGGAGTGAACGGGCATCATTTGACAAAAATGATTTTAAAAAATTCCTGTCAAGCAAGTGCAATAAGAGAAGCCACATTTTAAATAAGGAGCGGTCTCAAACTCGGCACTTGTTTTACCGCAAGAAAGAAAAACTTTGTTTAACACGGCGAGAACTCTTTATCTCCGCACTTTTTGTCGCAAGTGTAGACGTCGTCCCACTAACCTGAATGACGTGGTCGCGCCGGATGTGACGTGCTTGCTCCTATGCCGTTACATGTGCGGGCAAAATGAAACATTTCGTTAAACAAGATGGCGCCACCACACTGGACGCCGAGGAAATTTAAATTTGGTTTCGGTTAAATAACACCGCATGGAAGCTTCAGGAGGGGGACGTACTCTGTCAATTAGAACAGGGACCGCTAACTTGACTTCCACATAAATAGATCTAATGAGTAATATTTATTGTACTTAACTTCCAAAGAACAGTATAATTCAATTTATTCAATGCTTAAACAATAGAAAATTGACTTATTTTTATTTAAAAAAAAAGGTTATGTTTTGCCAGGCAATGGTAATTCTCAGTTGCCAAGTAATTACACTAAGTATAAAAAAGAGCGTTCCGTTCCAATTATGTCATGGAAAAAGCTCAAATATTATCCACGTGACAGCCAAACTAAAAATAAACCATTTCACAGAACGAAAAGGTATCAAAACTCCACCGTAATAAAGGTTGCTTTGGGTGCCGATTCAGGTGTCGGCTCATCACTTGACTATGATTTTAAAATATGACGCCCGTCACCAATAACCCTCGTGTAGCTCTAGTGCAACGATAATTCAAACACTTCCTGACCACCGTAATAAAGGGGACCGATATTTTGGTTTGACATTTTGCCGTTTGAAGACATGCCAAAGTTATCTGTTAGGAAAAATTAAAACTAATCATGTTTTAAATAAGCTAATTTCATTCATTAAATTACATTTAAATCGCATTGTAATTATTTTTCATTCCCTCCAACCAGAAGAAATTTTGAGATTTGCCACCTACTCAACCCAGATTTCAATTTGTAGGCGACGTTCCTTTTTTTTCTAAATCAAAAGACTTAAATCAAGATCTAAACAATTATAAAATACTAGCTGTTATACCCGACGTTGCACGGGTAGAGGTGAAAAAATAATTTAACAGTCAATTTAACTATTTTTTTTCTCTCATTTGAGTTACATAAGATATGAAGATTACACAGTAATTTTCCATTTAATTAAGCATCTTGGATATAGTAATGATTAATATTAATTTCTCTCTCTCTCAAAAATACACTCTTAAAACAAAAGAGTGAAATCTACTCCAGTCGGAGAAGTGCATTTTCGACACTAAGAAGGAATGAATATTAACTCAGACTGAGTTAAAATCAATCGTTTGGAGTGATCCTGTCGGAGGTTTAACACACAAAGGATCCACTCCAAAAGGAGAAGTGCATTTTCCAGACTGGAGGAGTGAAAATCAATCAGACTGTGTGTGCGAGTTAAAATCGCTCGTTCGTTTTAAGAGTGTATTTGATAAGAAGCTCAAATTAAAAAGAGTACATATTTAAGTAAAAAAATAATCAGTAAGAATTAAATCTAAGCTACTCCAGCAAACAGCAAATGATTTGCATTTTTTTTTATAGGTCAGTTCAATACATCTATCATTTAATCCGTTATAGAATAATAAGCTTATGTTGCTGATACCGTTCGTTATTAAAGTACAGAATCCCCCTACTTATATTACATTGAAAAATCAAAATTTTAAAAACGCTATAAAATTCACCGATAAAGTCATCATAATTTCCAGAATAAATTTTTTTTAGCTCATTTGGCGCTTTTTGCGAATTTGGCGAGGAAAAGATGTGGCTAACAACACACCCATTCAGCTCTCGTGTGATAAACTTCGCACAACCAGCTAATTAAAAAAAATTACTCATTTGGTACGTTTTTTGTAATAACTTGGCTGAGTTTGGCAAAGTATTTGGCGAAAAAAGGAAGACATAAAACTTTAATATGCATCTGTAGTGCGATGGCCTTCAAAAAACGACATAGTTCAGTATAAGCTTAACTATGCTTTTAAAAAATTCACAATTAAAATCATATAGGCACAATAAAATAATAGAATGGAGACTGGTAGGATTAAATCACTTTTGAAACATATCAATTATTTTTTCAAGTTATTAATTTAGTTTCTGAAGGCAATGAACAAATATTAAGCAAATTAAACATTTTCAATTTCAATTGTTTTCTAAAAAGTTTTATTCAAATTGTTCTGCCCAATGGCATCACGAAAGGGAAAAAAACTGATTGGATTTGAGCTAAAGTGGTGTATTTTTTCCCCTTAAAACGTTCGAAAACGATAGAAGGAATGGTCCGCTTCGAAAAATTCTTAGCCTATGTTTGTTGTGGAGATGAGATGAATTTTTATGCCAAATTTCGTGACGATCAGTGGCGTGGTTCTTTAGATTTCGCGTCTTATACAAACAAACAAACAGATAAACAGAAGTCGCCTTTTATGTATATCGATCAGATCTAAAAGAAGCTAAAATAGCTTATTTTCCAATTACTTATATTTTTACTTACAAAGTTTAATTGAAAAGCAATTCGTTTTGTAACAGTCGCCTAGAAGCATTCCAAAATTGACCGATCATTTTGAAAGAAAAGTCACATTCAGAAAACCCTGGTTAAGTAACCTAATCATGGTAACTGAGCAGGCACAAAATGCAAGGGAACATGGCAGATTTAACGTGCCATAACACAGAAATGTTGCTTGTGTCGACAATAGCCATCGCGTGCAGCTCTAGTGCGACGATAATTCAAACCAAACCAAACAGAAATGTTGCTTGTTAGCTTCGACACGGAAGAAGGAAAAAAAAAATTGAAGTTTGCAGAGCTATATTATTTGGAAATAACTATTTTTTAAAAGCAATGGGTCTACCTCTTTTATTGGAGAGATATACAGTTTCATATGTTACTTTTTTTTATCATCGATTCGCTTAAAAGAAAATTTAAAAAAAATTCCATGAGCCATGGCAATTATACAAACTGTGGAAACATATATTATACTCCAACTTTTCGTTCAAAATAGGACACAAATACTGAAAGAATAAACTTTTAATGCAATACTAATACTATTTTTTTACTCACCTTTTATCGAGTCGACTAAAGAACATACATATATTCCGGCCTACGTGCTTGATCAGAGACCCGCTAATAAGCCTTCATCAAATAAGACAGACACAGAAAGAATATTTACTGACACAGATAAGGGAAGTAAACCTAGGGCGAAGGCGGGAATCGAACCCGCATCCGTTTCAGCGGGCAGACTGCTAGCGCAATGGTCTGCCACTAGGCCATCTGGGCCCCATATTTTGCTTGATTGTGTTAAACGCTTCCGACCGTCTATTTTGT
The DNA here is from genome assembly GCA_023701765.1 of Hylyphantes graminicola. Classification (NCBI taxonomy): domain Eukaryota; kingdom Metazoa; phylum Arthropoda; class Arachnida; order Araneae; family Linyphiidae; genus Hylyphantes; species Hylyphantes graminicola. The sequence goes on along the minus strand of CM043116.1, from coordinate 714,911 downwards.
TTGCAAGCATATCTTCCCAAATGGGTAGAGGGGTACTGGGTACTTCATCGTTTCCGGCTGCCTATTTCTAGCCATCCTGATAAGGTGTTTAAGCACAGCCAATAACGCAGCGTAATTTAGAACCCTGGTCAAGTGACGAGGTCGACACCTGAGCGGGCACCCGACGGAACTTCGAGCGACATCGTACGCTGACGCCGTCGGGACTTTGGACTCCACAGACTTAACGAGCACGTCTGCCTGAGGATCCCCAATGGCGTGTTTGCATGATTCACTTTTGTTGCCAAATACAATTAATAAATGGGTCGTAGTAGAAAACTTAATCACAGGAGCCCGGGGGGCCAAGTGGTTAAGATTGGTGGACATTTTTGCCTACGCTAGCAGTCTGCGCACTGTATAACGGGAGCGGGCTCGATTCCCACCATCACCCTAGGTGTAATTTCTCTGTGTCAGTATAATTCTGTATGTGTCTGTCTTACTTCACGAAGATTTATAAGCGGGTCTATGATCAATCACACAAGCCGAATATATATGTACCAACCAACCATACTTGCAGAAAACCACAACGTTCTTTGGCCTTTCAGTATTGAACCGTACGAAAGCGTTGTTTGTTGAGCAATTTTAAGATGCTAGATTTTGAGTGCATAAATAGCGAATGGTATGGTTGGTACATATATTTCCGGTTTAAGTGCTAGATCAGAGACCAGCTTATAAACTTTCGTGAAGCAAGACAAACACAGACAGAATTAGTTTTACTGACACATAGAGAGCAAGTACATCCAGGGCAAAGACGGGAATCAAACCTGCACCCGGCACAGAGAGCAGATTGTCGCGTAATGGGCTGCGATCAAATCCACTAGGCCACCCGGGCCTCCCATTTGCGTATTTGTCTGAGTCATTTTTGTTGCCAAATGCAATCAACAAATGTAGGATATAGTAGAAAACCTAACCGAACCGTACTAGAGCAATCTTTGTTGCTGGGAGCATTCTGGATAGTAGGGGAGACTGGGTACGGTTGTGTGTGTGTGCCAGAGTACGGTTGTGACAGTCGCCCATATTAGCGAAACCATAAGGAATACGGGGTTGGGTGTAAGGGGTAAGGATCAGCTTGCCTGCCTGAACATGTTCCACAGTATACTATCAGTCCTCGCACGACATTAACCCTACCAGAGGCATCGGTTACTTTTTCACCGTCAAAAAACTCAAAAGTAAGTATTTTTATTCCATTTCTTTTCATAACTGTTATTATCTGTGTACAGATAGAGCAATGAATTTTTTCCTCGTTATAAGTTAGACTTTAATAATGAAATACCAGTGATTACTTTGAATGTAAATTATTTTGTGTTGTCATGGCGATTGTTTTTCTGCAAAAGAGTAGGCTGGGTACGGTTGTGACAACGCAGTAAAATGTATTTTTATGCACTACTTCCTCTTTTTTCTAATTTGCTCTTACAAGCTAACTATTGTACTTAGGGACACAATTTTTTATTTATACGTAGACAAGTGTTGCACTTTACTATTAATGCAACTTTCATCCAGCTAATCGGCATACTAACGAATTTATAAGCGATTAACCGAAAACTGTCACAACCGTACCCAGTCTCCCCTAACCTGTTTCTTTACACTAGTTTAGCCGATCTTTCGCTATCATCTTCAAAGAGGCTATTAAGGAAAGCCTTCTACGAAATCAAGTGGCTCTTCCCGTGTACTCTTCAAATGAATACAAGTCAATGAAAGAACTTTAGTTAATATAATCACACAATTTTTTAATCAGATTTGTACAAAAATAAATTTTAAAATATATTATATTGAAATTAATAGCTAGGAATCAATAGGTATCTAGCAGGAATTGTTTTTTTCTCGTCAAAATCTTCCCATCCCAACATGGCGCATTAATTGTTTCACCGGCGCAATGTTAAACCCGATTCTATGTCAAGTGATTTGCCACACTCATAATTTTACTATGATCTCCATAGATTTCACATCTCATGAAAGTCACGTGACTTTCCCATCGATGAACTACCGATGTACAGTCATTGCATCTTAATCTTTTACAAAGTGTATTGTTGCAACAATGCTTTTGTACAACAATGCTGTTAGCTCGCCTATAAATAGGGCCCCAACAGCCGAAATCGTCACTTTTCTAACAAAACCTCACCAGAGTGACAGCGATTTTTTTTGTTAGATATTTTATATTTGGAGATTTAATATACGCTTACGATTATGGACGCGATTGTTAAAGGCTTCGAAAGATTTCTGTAAGTATATTTTATTACCTTTCTTAATAATTTCATAAAAAATAATTTCCCATTGCTAAAAGGTCAATTATTTTAAATTTTGTGGTAAACTTAGTGCTATAGTTTTGAAATCATCAACTCACTTACATTCGTATAATTTCGCGAACAGTTCTGATATACAAATATTTTGCTAACTTAGCGATGCAAACGAACGAAAACAGTCGAGAAACTGTTAGTTTTACCAGAAAAAAACACGGTTTCACAAGAACATTTTAATAAATTTAAACGTAATTTTATTATACATTTGTAACAAAGGACTTCTATCAGTCTGCTATGAGTACAGGGTGGTTATAAAATAACGCTCGTTATTCGGAGTGGTCTGTAGCTTTAATGAATAATCCAAATGCAAAAAACTTTGAGACACTTAATAATCAAGAAGGGGGACTAATCAAGAAGGGGGACATCATAAAAAACAAACTCGTCACTTGACCAGGGTTCTAAATTACGAGGCGTAATTAACTGTGTTGACCGTTATTAGCCATAATGGACGACGCCTCGTAATTTTGATTCTGGTCAAGAAACGAGTTTTTTTTATGATTCTTTTTTATGATTCTATTATTTTTTATGATTCCATTCTTTTTCCCCCTTCTAGATTAGTAAGTGTCTCAATTTTTGATGCATTTGGATTATTCATTCAAGCTACAGACCACTCCGAATAGGGAGCGTTATTTAATAACCACCCTGTATATGCGAAGAAGAGAGTCTCTTATTGAAAGCTTCTAGGAATAGGTAGCAGAATATATGAATTTAAAATTAAACATCAAAATCATTTTTTTCTCTTATAACTAAATTTGAAATTTGTTTTATTTTACACTTTGGCCAATAACCCAATATAGGAAGAATTTTTTTTTCAAATTTGTAATGAATTGAATTGTGATGAATTGAAATGAATTAGAGCTTATAGGCATTCCAGTTATCCAGGATTATTTATATATAAAATAATAATTAATGCACTCACAACATCTGCCTTTTTGGCACTTAACAAAATTTAACTATGTCGTATTTCCCAGATAAATGCTCTTTCCTAGAGTCTAATTAAAAATGCTGTGCATTGTATTATAATTCATTTACTAACATAACTACTTAAATTCAACTAGTTTTGCAACTTACAGAAACCTTTTTTGATCAAAGAGAGAGTTATAGTTTATTTGATGAATTTTCCGGCTTACTTCTGGCAGAAGTTTTATAATAGCATACAAAAATAAAGCTCAATAGTATCATCCTCAACTTGTATTTTAAATATCATTTGAATTATGCTAGTTCCGGTTGCTTTATTCTGTGTGGAAAGTCGTGTATTTCTTAAAGGTTTTTGAAGATTTTCTCTTGGAAAAAAAATAATGGAAATATAATTTTAAAAAGAGAACGGTAGCTGTTGTAATTGAATATAGAGCATTACCCACTAAAAATAACGAAACATTATTCTCCTGCTATTAATATTAACGTTGCTTTTTTTTCTTGCAGGTTCTGCGTCACTGGAAGGAAGGCTAGGAGGAACAGAGATTCGGGTCTCGTTCCTAGTGCAACTCCGGTCTTCGTCCCTGCGGTGGCTCGTCCTTCGAAGCCACTGCATAGGAGAAGGATAAAACGAAGAGCACCGAGTCCCCCGAAGGGAGTTGCGGCGGGAGATTTGGAGGGGGTGAATGTGTACCCCGAACACTTGAACCCCTTCTTTGATGGACACAATGAAGGTGGGGAATCTCCCGTCGACAACTACCCTGAGGAATTAAACCCTTTTTCGAAAGACGAGGACCAGGCGGAGGCGGAACAGAAATCGGTGGTGGACTACCCCGAGGAGCTTTGCCCGTTCGGCACCGGGGATGGCGAGGACGGTGCTGGTGGAGACGACGACTACCCCGAGCACCTCAATCCCTTTGCGGAGGAATGTTCTGCGTCAGATGACTACCCTGAGCATCTCAATCCGTTTGGAGAGAGCTGCTCAGAGGCTGTTGACTGCCCGGGGCATTTCGATGCATGTGGAGAGAGCTGCTCGGTGGTGGTGCCATTGCCGAGCGGGAGACCGAAATGGAGATCCTTCAAGAAACGTCGGGCTCCTAGTCCACCACGACATTGAGGATTCGGTGCCATAGAGGGTGGTTGAGGAGGAGGCCGATAGAGGGTGGTTGAGGAGGTGGCCGATAGAGGGTGGTTGAGGAGGAGGCCGATAGAGGGTGGTTGAGGAGGTGGCCGATAGTGGGTGGTTGAGGAGGAAGCCGATAGAGGGTGGTTGAGGAGGCGGCCGATAGAGGGTGGTTGAGGAGGAGGCCGATAGAGGGTGGTTGAGAAGGCGGCCGATAGAGGGTGGTTGAGGAGGCGGCCGATAGAGGGTGGTTGAGGAGGAGGCCGATAGAGGGTGGTTGAGAAGGCGGCCGATAGAGGGTGGTTGAGGAGGAGGCCGATAGAGGGTGGTTGAGGAGGAGGCCGATAGAGGGTGGTTGAGGAGGAGGCCGATAGAGGGATAGATGCCTATGAAACGCCTGAGGAAGGCAGAAAGGGCACAGGTGACCTAAGGAAATATGAAGAAGCTTTTATAGAAGTAAAACGCGGGATTTCATTACGAAGAGCTGCGAAAAATCACCAAATTAATTACGATACATTTGCATCGATACAAGCTTCAAATGTACAATATTTTTATGACAATATGCAAATTGTTATGTACACACACACACCTATGAGCCACAGGATATATACATTGTTGACGAAACAGGTGTAACTCAAAAAGATTTATTTGTGTTATATAAGAACATGTATATTTTTTTATGTAGATAAGATATTTTGTGCATTTTTTAAAAACACACATTTTTATTTATATGTTTTGTATTTGACATGGTTACAGCAATGTATAATTATAAATATTTAGTTAACTTTTTTGATGATAGTGATAATATGAAGAGTTTTTATTAATAATTATAAATTAATTTATAATTATTAAATTTATTAATTAAATGATGAATTAAATGTTATTATTATAAATATTGAATTTATAGTTTCTAAAGATGATGCAAAAAGAGTGATTTGATGCCATTTTGGTGTCTTTTTTGACTTTGTCTCAACCGACCCCAGGCACTGTCACAACCGAGGGGTCGGTTGTGACACTACTTCCTCTTTTTTCTAATTTGCTCTTACAAGCCAATTATTGTACTTAGGGACCCAATTTTTCATTTATACGTAAACAAGTGTTGCACTTTACTATTAATGCAACTTTCATCCAGCTAATCGGCATACTACCGAATTTATAAGCGATTAACCGAAAACTGTCACAACCGTACCCAGGCTCCCCTAGAGGTTTTGAGTATGTGAATAGGTTGGTTGGCTGGTAGACACGTGTATATTCAGGTTTGTGTGCTTGTTCAGAGATCCGCTTATAAACCTTCGTCAAGTAAGATAGACACAACACACACATAAGTGACAGATGCCGCCATCTATCGCCACCATCGCAATTTAGACATGTTTCTGAAGGGGAGGGAAATAGTCTCCAGGGACCAGTACCCTTGGAAAACTGCGCCATGACCGGCAGATTTAACGAGCAAGTACTCCGCATATACGCGGTGAGTCTCCAGTGGTATCGGGACTCGAACGCGGGAAAATTAGTTGTAATTGGCTTGTAAATGGGTAACCCTGGCCATGTCAGTGGCGACATACGTGCTGGTGCAATCTGTGGTGTCGAAAGTGCCGAACAAGCGCACTATGGCGTCTGCTTAGCTTTGGGTGCCCGCCAAAAAGCTCTATAGTAAGGAATAGGAACGACTCGTACTAAGCTGTCATCGGCAGTCATGGCTCACTACGGAGCCCGAATAGAGTGGCAAAAGTGCTAGTTAATTTATAATTTTGATATTGAGAAAGTATGTACACCAAGGACAAAGGCGGAATTCGAACCCGTTACAGACTCGCGAAAGGTCGATTAGGAACATGAAAACTAATACAGCTTAGAATAACCCTACAATCAATAATCGCAGAATTAAGAACTTATTTTGAGCCACATGTACAGTCAAGGCCTACTCCACTTTGAAGCCACATAAGCTATCAGTCTGGTTCGAATTGTCGTTTTTTCTAAAGGAAAAGTGCGAAATTTATTCGCACAAGGTCTGACTGTACGGCGGGTTGTCGACTGTTCGGAATGAGAGGAACGAAAACTGTTCGGAACCGCCGTCAACCCGATCCCGGAGTAACAAAAAGATTCTCTAGTCTTTTTGAGTCGGCCGTGATGCAATGCATATACACAGCGACGTCGTTTTCTGTAAAAGTTGTTTTTCCTTGCATGTACTGTATCAGCAGTGAAGATCATTTCACTCGATGTTTTAATGAAATGAAAATCGAACGTCTCCTATTGAGCAAAATCCGACACATATATTTTTTAAATAAACATATTTTTCAAACAAATATATATTGGTAAGTAAGTTCTTCAAGTAATTTTTACAAGTAATTTTGAAAAAATGGACGACCGACTTTCTTTTTATATCAAAACCCAAAAAAGGCTTTTTTTTTTTAAAAGTCCATTCAAATATCGCAACATGAAACATTTATTTAATAATAATTTTTGTTGTATGTTTTTCTTTTTATTAAAGATTTTTTTGAGTGTTTAAATATGAACGGACCTCAGACATTTTGTTTGATTGTTGCTATCACTTTTGTAGTCTCCGATTTCAGACGATTCATGGATTTTTTTTTCCGAAAATTTAGGATTGATATAAATTAACTGTTACTTTTTTGAGTTACCGAATTTTGGTGTTTTTAAAGAATCGAAGTTTTCTGATTTCTTAACCGCCGGAATCTATCGATTAAAGAATCGCGGAAGTTTGCCGAATTTAAAATCGCCAAAGATTGCTCAGATCGCCGTAGAAGCCTGGGCTTGTTTGATTTTTGTGAATAATGAAGAATGACCTTGTTTTAGATATTTTTTGATATTATCATGGTGTAGGACGGTCGGTTAACAGAGAGTTTCGGATAAAAGAGGGACGGATAATCGAAGTTCCACTTGTAAATATCACCTTCACTTTTTATGGTTGTCCATTTAAATGCATGTCATTCGGATCAAGTTTCCCTTCGGTTACTAACTATTCACTATTTAAAAATATGGGCAGTTCTACCATAATTTTTAATTTCAGGTATTAAAAACTTGTAAAATTTATTTTTTCAAAATCACTTTAAATGTTTATCAAAAGGTTTATAAGGGTTATAGAATTACGAAAAAAAGTTTAGCAAAGCTCATTTGTAAAAGACAAAAAATTATAATAAGGGTCGGCAGTTTTTTAAAAACACCGATTCTAAAGAAACCGGTCTAAACTGGCCCAACGAAACTGACTGTTTTTCAATGAAACCGAAATTGCAAAAAACCGGTTAGTCTTAAAACTGGTTTCGGTATTCCATCCCTAAATCATTACGACGGTAAGGATCGGAAGGTCAGGAACGGAAGGAAAGGACATTCACGCTGTTTTCCCGTCTTTTTTGTGTTGAAACTAACTCCAGTTTAATAAAAATGGATTTTATTACTTCTTGTACTCCACTTAAGCATATTTATAGAAAAAAATTTCAATTATCAAGTAAAAATTAACCTTAAACCGGGGAGACTGTATGGAAAACAATAAAGCCTCGCAGCCAATTTCACTGAGTTTTTTTAAATTTTGGGCTTATTGGTGAATTTTTGCAAAAATATGTGGCTACTAACTGAAATATCAGTTTTCTGCAATACAGTTTGCATGTTTGAAGAATCACTGTAGCTCAATCCAGTGCTTCTCTTCACCACTTTTGGAATGAGGTCAGTGAATGTACTAAAACCCAGGGACAAAGTTAGGAGACGAGAAAAGCGCATTATAAATGTTAAAAGCCAAAATTCAATGGAAGGAAATCGTTAAGCCACAGTATTAGTTCAATTTAAAATCCAAATGAATGTAATTTTCAGCTCAAAAAAGTATTAGATTGAGCCCTAAACTAAAAATTTGACATTCGGGACACACGATGGTAAGGACTTTTCTGCATTGCTTTGTGTTCTAAAATTTGTTTGGAGTTCCTTTGCTTTAAAATTACGTTTTGCAATTATAAAAGGACCAGTCTTTTAGCATAATAAGAAAAATTGGTAAAGAAATATTAATTTTTTTAAAAGTTATGCCCAAGGGACATGAAATTAAAAATTATGGTAGAATTGCCCATATATATACATAAATCGGAGGCCCAGTGGGGCCAGTGGCGTTGCGGAAGTTTGCCAGCTATTGCCACAAATGAGGACCAAGTATGTTTGGGCATTAAATACTGGGGGTTCCGCATGAGGTTGACCAGTACCACCTAACCGGGACGTATGCTTAGCACCCCACAGCCCTTGGTATCTAAAGCTGAAAATGGCCACGGCAGGCCTTGGCCCACTCACGGGCTGTTGCGCCGAAGAGTATAGTTTAATGGAGTATAGTTTAAATGGAGGGCATTAAAATCCTCCGCACAGGGTTTTAATTCGTCATACTTTTTTTGGCTTCACCAGCGTGTATTAACGGGAACGTTTTTTAATAAATCGAACGTTTTTTAGTAATATTGGTGATGCCCGAACCCAAACCTGGGACCTTCTGCTCACAGCCGGATTTAATGATTTGCCGCCTGTAGGCTTTGATCGATTTGCCGTCAGATAAAGTTTTATTCATTTTTTTTCTTACCACATATTATGATCCTCTATGTACACTCTTAATCTAAAGCGAAATAATAGGTGAATTTTTTTTAACTGATTTACTATTTGTCATTCAACACTCAAGTCATTCAACACTCTAGTGCAATTAACACTCGCAGCTACCATGTTCACTACTAAATATTAGTACTATCTGTTTACGACTTACGCATTAATGTAAATTATTTGTTTCTTTCTTAAAAATATTAGCTCATTAGCATAAAAATATTTATAATATTTTTTTATGTTTTAATAGTTCTTAAAGTTTGCCGCACCCAAAAATTTGCCGGTCTAGGCTTAGCCTATTTAGAATTCCGGCCCTGCCGCTTTGCAAGTCGAACGCGCTAACTCACTGGGCTCCCCAGCCCCTCCTAGTTAGAAGGACATAACACGGGAAAAAATGACAGTCAGTACCGAATTACGAAGGGAAATATTGGATAGTATAAAAAAAGGAGGGAAATCTGGAAGAGTGAGATTTATTTGGGAAGCCATTGGAGTGCGTGCGATCGACACTTTGATGGGAAACCTTTCGTGATACAGAAATAAGCCATTTCGTTCAGATTTTCACCCACTCAAACACTTCACACGAAAATTGGGCAGCAGATTTGTGTAATTGGATGATAGGCTTAGGAGAAAGATGAAAAATCTTTTTTAAGGAGGAATAAGCGCGCTGGACCACGGGTCTCCAGATCAAAATGCCTCAATTTCCTAAGCCACATTTCTCCAGCTGTATTGTTAATAATTTTACAAACTTTTTTTTTTAATGCGTATTATAAATGTAAATGTACTTGCAGGTCGATAAGCCCCCTATTTGAAATTGCTTCGAATATTTTGTCCAAAATTATTTATTGAAAATAAAAAATATAAATATATTCGAACCCATTTCAAAAAGTAGGATTACCGGGACCTGTAAATCAGCTTCATTTATCACATAAAAATTCCGTTTGTAAAAATATTCAATACAGTGTAGGAGAAATGGGGCTTAGAAAATATTTTTTTCTCCATTGGATTAACACTGAGGCTCGTTGCTTTGGACTTTGGAGACCCGCGATCCAGCGCGCCCATTGCCGAACTGAGCTTTCTCACAGTCATCATCTTTTATTTGTTCTCTGTTTTTTCTCTCTCTCTCTTTTTTTTGCCTTCAGTTTTACAGAGCTTTGGAAATTAAGTTTGTAAATAATATTTTCCTAATCCCTAAAAATCCTCGTAGTAATATTCCAAATGTTAATAACATTTGTATTAATAGTTGAATCTTGAAATGTAAAAAGAGGGTCGATATGTTTTCAAATTCACGGGTTGGTGGATTCGTGTTCAAGCGGGCCGTTTTTTGAGAAAAATGAAAGTTAAATTAAAATAATATGAATAAAAAGTTACTTAAATTACATGCAGCTTAATACACTTTTTTTTATTGAGTAAATATGTTAATTTGTGATTACATATGAAACTTTGCTGTTTTTCTTTCGACGTTTTATGGAGAAAAGGAGAGGCGTGTAAAATCGTTAATTGTAATTGAGGGGGTCAAATAAAACTCATCTGTGTCACCATTTGTAAGGAATTTTTTCGATCCTTCTTACACATGAAACACATTTCAATGCCACACACACAACAGCCACAATTTTTAACTAAAAAAAATTATCGTGTTTAAGCCAAACATTGTAAAATGGGGAATAACTTATTTTGCTTTAAAAATGTATTTGTCTTTTGAATAAGAATATTAATTCGACTTGTTTTGTAATATTTTTTTTATAATTGCGTGAAAAAAAGCCGACTTTTACATTATAATTTCAATATCAGACGCGTGCACAAAGCTAGGCTTTTTGAAACAGTGAAAAAAAGTACTTTTTTTCACCCAAAAGCAGTGAAAAAAAGACTTTGTCGCACTCTTTTTATAAGATGCCAACATTTCAAGTAAAATTTCGATTTGATAATGCTCATAAAATCCAGAGATTTTTCGATCTGCTGTATTTAAAAATATTATGCGCGTGAATTATTTTTGAATCAATGAATTTTTTTTCTCGCGATGGGAATATTTCTTAAGTCACGCCCTTCGAACTGCGAGTTCATTGGTTGCTTTCTTTGACAAAATGTTGAAACACGCTTATTGGTTTTTTTTATAGCGTCACGCGCTCCGAACTGTGAGATCATTGGTTGTTTTCCTTGACATCTCTTATTCTATTTTAGTCTAATTAGCACGTGAATTATTTTTGAGCCAATGATATTTGATTTTTTTTCACGCAATTATAAAAAATAGTGTATGAAACACGTGCGAAAAGTAAACTTTTTAAAACACGTGTCTTTATTTCACTCGCTCGTACCTCGCTCGTGAAATAAAATCCACTTGTTTTAAAAAGCATTACTTTTCGCACTAGTTGCATAAATAACTATTTATCAACTCACTAGGTTACCGAATATATTTTTTACAACAAAGAAATTGAATCTAATCCAGTAAATAGGAACGTGCTTCACCTTAATCTGCATAAAATTGTTATAAAAAGTTTGATGTACAAAATTAACAAAAAGTTTTTGAATGAAAATTTAAATTACTATTATAAGTTCGTTTAAGCATGTATTCTTTTTGTGGAGTGGCCGCTTTTCTACACTTGCCGGTGGAAGAAAATCGAATATTGAAAAAAGAAACTAAGAGGGAGAGAAGTCCTTTGTTAGTGGCGCCATCTTCTGTTTCATTTTTATAAAATAAATTTACCAAGCCTTCAGAAATGTAATTATGTATCGTCCCATTTTTTAGTCAACTTTCATTACCCGGTACGTCATATACATTGTTGAAAAAGTTGAATGTTTGTTAATTAATATTTATAACTTTAAAAAAAATCAATTGTTTATGGTTAGTAATATTTGTTTTATATCTTGCAGCAAATAAATATAGTTACTTTTTGAATTAAATATGACGTGAAATTGGGAGCATAGGGGGAAAAAAGCGATTTGTTATGAAGAGTTAAAAACCATCGACAAGTAAAAACTAGAAAATGAGGTTTTATTTTTCACTTAGATGCGTTTTGCGAACGGTAAATAATATACTTAATATTTACAAAAACAATTGAAACCTGATATGTTTAAAAGAAGTCTGAGGTACCGATTTAAGTGTTGTTTTTTTTAATTTCATAAAATAAATTAACACTTAATTATTAAAATTAAATTAAAGCAACTTAACTCTTTTAAGTCTTAAAACATTACTTTAACAATAATTTTCTAAACAAACCAAAATAATATATCTTACACTATAATACGAGGAATTATTGGACCCAAGTCGAAAATCGCCCCAGAATTAATAAACTCCGGTAAACTTAGGGGTCTGGGGTTTTTGGCCACGGACGAATCGATTGGCACAGGTTTTAAAGCGCTACGGTCAAGCAGTTCGGAGTTACAGATAGGATATTTTCAAACTTCATTAGTTCGCCATAATGGCTACTTTCGTGATGCCATCTGCTAAAGCTATAAACCTCTGCTTAAGCTATAAATGTTTAGTTAAGATTTTAATTTTTCAAATTTAAATAAATTCAACCTTGCTTTAAACTTTGTTGAGTTTTACAGAAATGGTAACATGAATATTTTTTTAGTTCCAATCAGCAGACGATTTTAGTTCTATTCTGTTCATTGGCGATTTTTGGCGATCTTGAAAATTTAACGTATGGTTGCTATACCTATCGAGTTGAATGAAGTATGAAATGGAATGTTTACCACATTTCGACATTTTTGTTGCTTTTCAACGAAACGCCAATTATCAATTACATTTCATTTCCTATGACTTTTAAAACTTTACCTTTGTATAGAATAGTTCCCTTTTCCAAACTCTAACTTTGTTTACAATGGTGCACTTTAACTAATGTGACCAGACGTCCCGCTTTTGGCTGGACAGTCCCGCTTTTTTGTAAAAGTCCCGCAAAGTCCCGAAAAACGAGGAAATTGTAAATAAAATAGACTTCTTTTATGAATAATCGTTGTAAAGCGCTATGACGTCTTTAGAAATTGTTAAATGAAGCTAAAGTGATCAACAAATTGGTGGAGTATGGTTTCTGTTTGCCTGGAGCCACTGCTGCTGTTGAACGCGCCTTCCTTATCTTTCTTATACCAAGTGTGTCATTGTGTGAAGGGACTCTTAAAAAACACCCGGGGGGGGGGGGGGTGATGGAGTGTCTCACTTTTTGATTTTGAAAATCTGGTCACATCAGGGATCAATCTGCAGTCGCATTTGTCGCAAAATGCGATGAGTTGTACGAAAATGCGAAAAAAAAATTATTGGCCTTCGCGAAAATGCGACGCCGTAATTCGGTGAAACTAAACTTAAATTTCAATAAACAACCAGTTCAAATAACCTATTCTAATAACGAAAATAAAAATTTTAATCAAAATGGGAAGATAATTTCAGATTAGATTACACTAAGATGTTTTCAAATTTCGGCCAGCCTATGTAACCTCCCATTATAAAATGCTTCCTGATTTACTTATTTTACAGCCTAGTAATTTTAAAGAAATCTACCCATGACGTCACATTGCGTCAGAATGATTGACAGTTATCTGGGTCTGCATGATCGCAAGAGTATCTCGGTACTTTGGTAGCTCCGGTTCAGACCAAGTCTGACAACCATTATTTTCTGATCAAGTGTCGGTTCATGATGTCCGTGAGTCGTGATCACCTTGAAAGTTAAAATACTTTTTTTATGCTTGAACTCTTATTCTTCTTCCGCCTGTAATGGGGTTTCTGATTTTAAACCATATTTAATTTCTTAAAAAATGGACTTAGATTTTATGTTGCTAGTAAAGGTCTGGATAGATTTTTTCCCTAACAAATGTATGAACCATGGAAAAAGGATATGTATTGAAAGACCAAAAGTTGGTAATTTCAAACATTCAAAACTTGATTTTAATACATCAAATTAACAGCCAAATCATGTTCATAGACAGATCTGAAGATAATCCAACACCATAAATAAAAGTAAATGTACTTATTTAAAAATGTTTATAAAAAACTTTTAAAGTACTTTTAGTTGTATAGTTTTACATAATTATTTAAATTTGTCATGCCGGGATTCATAGAGTATCAATGTATTGTTAAGCTATCTAAAGAAAATTAACTGCTACACAAAGATTGATGTGTTTAGATTCAAGTGATTTAATGGGCATGACGTTGATTTATAAGTAACTAATTTTTCTTTAGCATTTTGCTACAGCTTTTTTTCTACATTTTAGCATTTTTGCTACAGCATTTTTTGACCCAGGTTGATCCCTGGGTCACATTAACTTAAACCGGTTATCTTTTCACCAATGGTTTCACAAATTTTCTTATTATGATTGTTTTGATAAATCACAATTGAAAATTTAAATCTTCGAGTTAGCTTCGATACCTATTTTCTCCGAGCAGAGCTCGGTCACCCGCTGGTCCTTAATTGCATTCTTTTTCATTGACTCAATTTTGTTTTAAGATTTATAACTGAAGAAAACTTAGTAGAAATGGCATAAGCATAACTATTATATAAGTTAACCACTTCACTGAATTATCTCTTTAGAATGAAAATCGAATGAAAGTTATCTAAATTTCATTCGATTTCCATAAAAACAATAATAAATTACTATAAATATACCTATCTAAATAATCTTACCTGTAAAGTATCACAGATCCTTTTTTAATTTCTGTTTACATTTTATAAACTGCACAAATATTAGGCATCTAACAGAGAAAAAACGAATGGAAGCAAATATTTATTTTTGAACACAACAGCAAAAAGCTAAAAATTATCGTCTGCAAATACATTAAAATCTGTGGCGAAAATTGGCATAATTTAAAAGAAACGGTAGCGAAAAGTTGCCATAAGTAGCAACCTTTCTCCTCTTGGCGATTTTCATGATGTGTACGAAGTTTTTGGAAGCTGCTTGACTGTTGAATGAGCAATCTATTCTATTTATGCCGCTGGACGGGACCAGAGACATTAAATGGAATGGACGAGTTTACCATTTGGCGACTTTTTCCACAATGACTTAAAAACATATGAGGACGACAATCTAGGTATGAAAAATAAGTTGGGAAAGGAACAAAGCTGAAATGCTATTTCTGTGAAAAATATTGCTACTTTCGGCATCTTATTGCAGCTATTTTAATAAAAAAAAAAGCAAAAACATTCTTTTTATTATGGTTAGTTTATCGTGGATCTAATCAAGGCGATTTGTCAGCTGATATTCAGGTCTGGCGACAATTTGGAATGGTTCGTAACGAAACGGTAGCGATAAGTTGAAATTTGTAGCAAACTTTCTACGCTTGGCGATTTGTGTGTTGAGGACATAATGGTAAGCTGTTTTACTATTGAATGCGCAGTCCAAATTCCATTTAATGTCTCTGGACGGGACGCGGCATGGAGACCCGAATTTAGGGCAAAAATGACAGTGTTGCCATTTCTTCCAGGAGAAAAATACTATGGCGTCATCGAAAAAAATACCATCTAATTCTAAAATTATAAAAAAAATATCACTCCCTACACTGTTAAAACTGGAGGTGACAAATCGGTGCCATTTGGCAACTCAGGGTGAACGGGCGGTGCCAATTGACACCTAAACGTTTTGAATCGTCTTTGGGGTGCCAATACCTTCAAACGTTTCACCCGTAGGGTGAATTGTACATTTGCGCATGCGTACAAGTGCCTTCTGAAGTCACCCGATGCGTTTGACGTCACAAAACAAAATGGACGCCAGCCGAGAATCGAGATCAGGACAAGCATGTTTGTGAAGTAATAAAGTAAGTTTCTTTAGAAATTTATTTAATTAAAGTTATTTCCGATTATGATGTTACTGTTTAGAAACTATATATTTCTGGTTTACTTCAAAGTTGTACTTTAATTTTATCATTAACGTTGTTTTTTACAGTCAGTTGACATTGAAGGCACGGGCGTAGTCTTAAACGGAACTAATGCATAACAACTAATTTTCACCAAAACCACACAGCAAAACCTAAGAATTTTTCTTACTATGTGGCAAAAGATTTTCTTAAACTTGTATATCGTAATCTTGTGTGTTACTATGTACGAAATGTGTTAGTTATACGAAATATAATTAGTTGTTTATTTATAGAAGTTGTGTGTTTACACGGTGATACTGCTGATTTGTTTGTAAACTATGTATTCTACCTTTTATTTGATTGTATTAATTGATTTACATACTTAATGCTAAAAGCAAATCAGATAAAAACAAGTATTATTAATTTCTAGTATTAAATAGACCAGTTGCTCTCTCCTAAATTAATTTAGACGCAAGTTATCAGCATATATGAAGTTATTGCATTGTAAAAAAGAATTCCCTATCATTTTTCAAGTTTAACTAATTTAATTGTGTTGCCTCATTTTAGTACATTGACAAATAAGTAATCGAACACCATATAATTTGTTTATACAACCGATGCAGTTTTTTTTTCATTTAAGGTAAGTATTTACATACTATTTATCAGTACCAACTTTTGAGGTAAAATCCTAGTGTCTGGCCTGACCACAAATTACAAAATTTTGCGAGTTGTTAAAGAGCAATGAATAAATAACTTTTTCTAGAAACCCTGTTCAATATTCAATAGAAATTGGTGTTACACTTACATTGCATGTATGCAGAAGCTAATCGAGACCAGTTTTACAGCTACCAAAAGAATATCAAGCAAAGAGCATTCAGAAAATATGATTTTCGAAATAACATTTCTAATTTTTAACTTTTCCAGTGTTTAATATATTCTAGGATTTTTATGCAGTTGAAGTTTCTTTGTGTAAACTAATAAATGCCTCATCTTTCCAGGTGCTAAGTCATCTCTCAAAGCGCGAGGAACTATGGAACTACTCGTGTGCTCTGACTACTAGGAAGTCCTTCACTCTGAGCTCCTTTTCGTAAGTACTTGGGCAGTCTTGGTAAATATAAATAGTGCAAAAGCAATTTTCCAAAATGTACAGTACATATCGGTTATCTTGTATGTTTAATTTCCTCTTAAAATATCAATTTATTAAGTGGCTTGTTTACAAAAAATCGGTTCCATAAACTGCAGCCATTAACTGAACTTAACTGTTCCATTAACTGAGCTAGGTATTCTACCTCATTTGATAGGCATCGGCTTACATTGGTAAACTTATATTTTTCAAACCTGATGAACCGATTTCTCACTAAGTTAACTTGCTTAGCCTTAGTGCTTTGAGAAATAACTAGTATTTTATTTTTTATACTTGCAATAGTTTTTCATTAAAAATAAATGTATACATAGATTCTGGAAATTATATGAAAAAATTATGGAAAACACAATACAAATGAAGTTAAACTAAATATATGTCTTTCCAGGTACTGAGTAATCTATCTAATGCCATGGAACTCCTTTCGTGTTGTTTTGTCTACTAAGAAGTCCCGCAATCTTACACCTAAGGAGCCTTTTCCCGTAAGTATGGGGCTGGTCTTGGCCTAAATAGTGGAATTTAGTATAAGTTAAATGGTTTTTGGTTATTAAGTTAAATGGTTTGGTTTGTTAAACCATTTAGTTAAACCATTAAAACAATTGTTTTAAACATGTTCAAAACATAGTAATAAAAAGCATGTTTAAAACACTTTTGTTAATTATTATATGTTTTATAATTATTTATTGGACAAATACAGTACATTTAACAGGGTTGCCACGCACCGGGAAAATATGGAAAACCTGGAATTGTCAGGGAAAATGAAAACGGCTTCTAAAGGTCAGGGTAAAGTCAGGGAAAAACCAAAATCTTCCGATTTTCTGGAAAAGTCAGGGAATTTTTTTTTCCATGGATTTTCTACATTTTTTCCAACTTATTTATTCGAGTTTTTGCGGACTTTATTCCGATTTTTCGCGCGAAATACGCCAGAAACCGCCAGAGTGTTTTCTTACAATTACCTGTTCTACGAAAACACTCGCTTACCCTCTTATCCCCCCGCCTATTCCCTCACAAGATCATCGCTCTTGTGCCAATACGAACCACCCGTTCTTAGAGTGGTTGTTATTTTTTTTGTTCCCAATGTTTTTTACTTCTCTTTCGTTGCGTTTTAAAAGTTATTTATGAAATTGATTAAGAAGATTTATGGGTAGTACTTAAGCGCTACTGGGAAGAAGAAAGATGAAATCATGCAAAAAATTACTTGGCGTTAAATAAAATCGAAAGATTACGACATTACGTTTTGCCATAAATAAATCATTAGGCTGACCACCTAGTTGACTGTTAAGAGTTCTCGATTTTTCTGAGGATGTCCAATTCCTAGGCGATTGATCTTTTTTTAAAAAAATTTTATTTAGAATTTCGTCAGTTGAAATTTCGTTAGTATTTCGTCTTTCAAAGTTATTTGTTAATAGCTTTTTAAGGTTCGCGATTCGTTTGCTGTTTTCTCGATTTTCCGTTGTTTTGAAGTTAGCCTTGATTTATTATTTGGGCGGAATTTAAAGTTAAGTGGTATGCTAATTTTTCAGTTCGCTTATTTTCAAGAGACTTAAATTTTCCAATTTTTGAAGATGCCCGATGTACACATTTTCAGTTTCTCGATTTAAATATTTCGTATTTTCGATTTCGTCGTTTTTACTGATATTTGACGATTTTATATGTTATTATATACTTATTTTTTGATTTGCCGATATTGATGGTTTTACGGCTAATTGATTTTCGAGATATGTTCCAATTTGTCTTTTTTTTTTGTAAGGGTCAATTTGTCGACGACGAAGTTTTGATCTGCAGTACAAAATAATAAGTCTAAATAATAAATTTTAATAATAAATATAAACAAATTCAGTTATAATTTGAAGACTAATTTCGATTTGATGACTCTAAGATGTTTCGAATATCAGTTACCGGCTAGTATAATCCAATAATGCTTCCTGATTTACTTATTTTGCTGCCTAGTAATTATTTTCGCGCAATCTACTGATTAACAGTGTTTGTGTTTTGTCACTGCTTGATCGGAAGAGATCGCCTCGTTACTTTTGTAGCTCCGGTTCAGGCCAATAGGACCAAGCAGAATATTTTCCTTTCATCAGTGTTCGTAATTATCGTGACTTAGTTATCACAGGAATAGTTTGATTTTTTTTTAACGTTTGAAACTTGGATAGTAGACAGATCGGAAGAGATCGCCGCGTTACTTTTGTAGCTCCGGTTCAGGCCATCGGACCAACCAGAATATTTTCCTTTCATCAGTGTTCGTGATTATCGTGTTTGTTATCACAAGAATAGTTTGATTTTTTTTTTCTTGGTTTACGTTTGAAACTTGGTTTATAGACATATATTTTCAGGCTTGGTGTGCTTGGTCAGACCCTGCTTATAAACATTGTTTGAAACTTTATTTCGACGTTTTTTCTACTTTGGCCTTTCTGGGTTTTTTTTAAATTTTTATTTTAGACAGGTTTAAGTTTAAAAAAAATCGGACTATCGACTGAAATTTAAAATTGTTCGGATTGAGGGTGTCTTGATTATAGTGGTTCTTTACAGTGCCAAATTTGCTATTTTACTTATTTTCGCGAAATTCCGATTTATGAAGTTCATGATTTGACGACTTTTATAGGGTATTCGCAATTTACCGATTTCAGAAGGATCGCAATTCAATGATTTCTGAGAATTTGCAGTTTTCTAAACTTTCTGAAATTCGGGAATTACCGATCTTTGAGATTTTGTGAATAATTAATTTTCAAAAAATTCGATTTACT
Source organism: Hylyphantes graminicola (assembly GCA_023701765.1). Classification (NCBI taxonomy): domain Eukaryota; kingdom Metazoa; phylum Arthropoda; class Arachnida; order Araneae; family Linyphiidae; genus Hylyphantes; species Hylyphantes graminicola. The sequence continues at coordinate 695,305 of CM043116.1, read as the reverse complement.
GATTTTGAAAGGTTCTTGAACCACCGATTTTTGAAGGTTTATCAATCGAAATGTTCAAATCTTGGTTAAAACTTAAGGAAATAGCTCATTAAGCTAACATATGTAAAGTAGTAAATTAAAGTTAGTATTTTTAAAAATTATAATGTAATGAATGAAATCTTTTTTTAATAAATTTTTTAAGGGGAGTCGGATAGATGTTTGGGTAAAAAATGTCAATTTTCTGTTCTTCAATTTTAATATCCATTACTGTAGCTTTAATTTTAGACCTATATAATGTTTTCTGTTTAGTAGTTTTTCTTAATATAAGCATTTTTCAGAAACTCTGTACATCAGTTCTTACCTATACTTTCATTTTCTTTTGCATTTCCTGAAATATAAGGTTTTTTTAACAACTAGAAACATTTTTCTCAGGAACTATAAAATATATCAACATGTTTTGTTTTATTATTTCTTCCCCATAAATATTTGGTTTAAACTGAGGAATTTTAAATATCTCTGTTCCAAAAAAATTATACAACTTTAAATCGGATTTCTTTGTAGTTTGTTAATACATATTTTAAAATCAGTATACAAGTATTTTTTTATACTTTGAAATATCCTCCATTTAAAACAAAAAGCCATAAGTAAGGAATGAACTATAAAAAAAATCATAATTTGATATCTCAAATAGTTATTGAGAAAAATGTTAAAATTAAGTCAAATTAAAAAAAGATAGTATGCATTAAAAAAAAGTTAGTAAAATTAACATGGACGAGAGAACCATCCGACTTCAATTAAATATTCTAAAAAGTATCTCGTATAAAAGAGAATCCTATGTTATTTGGTGTTTTTCATTAAAATTGAAGATTTTGGCTTAAAATAGTAACTGTAATCCTTGTTAGTTGTTGTTTATTTAGTTAGAAATTACCTTAATGTCTTACTAATATATTTTATAAAAAACATTAAAAAGTTGTTAATAAATAATTTATATTTTTCTTAAGTTATGTATGAATTTATTAGAGCAACAAGAAAACAATTTCAACCTTGGCTTAGGTATCTTTTCAAAATTAAATTTTAAATTTCTTAGAAATTAAAAAAATTTTCAAGGCATCACTAGTCCATTTAAGAAACGAATAATAGACCTTGTTACTCTGGCACATGTTATATACCAGTTTTCTTTAGTTATAAAAGTTTAATATTGTATTTTTATTTCGTGCCGATAAAACCTGGAATTTTCCAAAAATTCTCTGGAAAACCTGGAAAAGTCAGGGAATTTGGTTTTCAAACTTCTGTGGCAACCCTGATTTAAGGTAATAGGTTTTATTTTAGGATATATGACCATTGACCATGCTGTATTACCTTAAAGATTAAGATTGTGATAAATAGTAGACCCTGATGGAACGGTAAACCTTGTAGTATCACATGTGATACTTTAGATCCCACAAATGGGACACTATTGACATTTGTTACTATTTATTATAGCCCCTATTTGTGATTTATGCTAATTATCAATGTGGTACACAGGGTTCGTTGATTTAAATCATGATTTAAATCAATGATTTTTTTAAAAATTTAATTAAAACCAATTTTTAAAATTAATATTTAATAATGACATTATGATAAAAAAAAAAGCTTTTGAATTTACATATATGCATTCAATTTTTAGCATGACAATGCCAGATTGCCACTGATAAATTGCCCAAGTGCCACTGCAAAATTTTCAAACATTTTAACAACAGTACTGATCGCATAATGAAATAGACTAACCATTCAAACACAAGGCTATCAATTTATAAAGTAATGTTAGTAGTTTTTTGTTAATCAAGTATTTACTATTAAGTTAATAAAGTAGTTTTAGTAATATTTTGTAAGTGACATATTTTGTGCATCTGATTTGGAAGATTTTTTTTTTTTTCAATAAACCTGCAATTGGAAATTTCGAATTTTTAGTATTGGTATACATTTTTAATTTTTAAATTAAGGTATTATACATACTTGCATGTTAAGGCTGCTCATCACCCCCAGACCCGGTCCTCCTTCGACCGGGCTTGCTAATGGTAAGTCTATGGGGGAAAAATGGTTTTTGTTCCAAAAAAAAACAAAGAAATTATAGGAATATTTTGATACGGTTTTTTTTAAATTCATATAAATCCAATAAAGTAGTGCTTTATAAGGTTATTTTTTTTAAAAAGTTATTTCCTTTTTTTTTAATCTAAATTTTTTTCTATTAAAAAAAGGCAAGTAACGTTTTTAAGAAAATAACCTTATAAAGCACTACTTTATTGGATTTTTATGAATTTAAAAAAAACCGTATCAAAATATTCCGATAATTTCTTTGCTTTTTTTTGGAACAAAAACCATTTTTCCCCCATAGACTTACCATTAGCAAGCCCGGTCGAAGGAGGACCGGGTCTGGGGGTGATGAGCAGCCTTAAGTAATTTTAGTAAAACAAATTGCCTGGTACTATGTATTCAAAATTCATTTAAAAATTAAACATTTGATTAAAATCTGATTTAAATGAAAAAATCCGATTTAAATAAAAAAAAATCTGATTAATTTGAATTTTTTTTTTTAAATCAAAAAAATCACGAACCCTGGTGGTACATAATTTTAGTTAATTAAAATAATACCAGATCTCTAAGCTATTACAATATTATTAGTTTATAAATTTTTCTATTGGCTCTTCTGATTCAATCAAAGGAAGACACCAAATCGCCAGATAATTGAAGGATACTTGTATTCTATGATTCGTCGACAAAGAAAGATTTAAGGCATATGCCTAAAATTATTGGGAATGGAAGTAAATATAGAAGACGAAAGTGCAAAAAAGAACGTGTTTTTTTAAACCTATACAACTTGTTCAATAACCGAAATTTAATTGTTTAAAACAAAAAAAAATGTTTAAAAATAAACACGTTTAAAAAAAACTGTTTAAAAAAGCTTTTGGGTTTTTTTTTAAAACTTTTTTTTAAAATCCATGTGTTTACATAACTTATAGTTTCTTGTAAACTTTACTCTCTAAGACACCAGTTAAGATGTTAATAGGGAAGATAAAAGTTCTATAGATAAAATAATCTTCCAAATTATAAAACAGAAAAGGAAAACAGGAAATAAATTAATGTAGTATGAAATGGCTTAATCTTTATATTCATATATTAATACACAACAACTTTTACATTCAGTGCTTAAATGGTTAATTTCAAAGATCTGCAGGTGGTTAATAAAAATAACTATACTACAGTTGAGGTTTAAATTAAACCAATGATATCTATATAATAAAATTTTATCAATTGAAAAATTATAATGTATTGTTATTTTTATGTGAGAAAAAATTATCTTAACTTTAACAATTTACAGAAAGGAATATTTGTTATAATTTTTTATTTATTAAAAATTGTGAACTTTTCCAGTTTCTGTAAATGTCTCATAGGATATGAAGCTTCCATGAAAATATACTCCAGCAAACACAATTTGAATATATTGTGTTCTCTGAGGTTCTATGTTTGTACAAAGAACTTTTCGAACACAACTAAATATTTTTTTTTTCTAGGTACTGAATTACTGGACCTGTTTTATCTCCAGAATATCAACTTGTAGAATGCCACCCTTTACAACAGCTTAGATAGTAGACGCTCATTGTGTCTGTACCCCCGCCTACTAATTTGGCCGATAGTAGTCTCAGCAAGAATTTATGCCCGAGGATTCTGGATACTCATTCCCCCATTTACAACAGTCTGTTTCTGTTGTGTATTTTCCTGAGAATTTAAGAACTATAACAGTAGTTCACTTTTGATATATGCTAAATAATTGAGCATGTAATGTATTTGTTAATTGTGTTGGTATTCACAAACATGTTTCCTATATTACAAAATTATTGTGATCATAAAAATATTTTACAATTATAATCTTGAATGATTTTTTTTTAATTCTTTGTCTATTCAATAAAGAAAAAAATGCTTTATCCTGTATTTTCTTTTTCAATAAATTTCAATCTTGCCAAATATCTTATAAATACCTGTTGTAACTTTAAAAAAAAATCACCCTCTGCAAAAGTTGGTACAATTTAACACTGTATTGAATACTTGTCTTAAAATTCAGTAAAGAATCTTTCCTTAACCTTTTAAAGTTAAATGTTTAGTAATTAAAAATTGATTTTGATAATTTTCAGCACCTTGCCTATACAATATTGAATTGTTTTATCGTTATTATTTTCTAATATTCTTTTTACAACTTTTAAATAACTTACTATGCAAGATATAGAAAAAGTTGTACAAATGATATAATTTTTGAAAAATATCCAATAGTAATTTTTGTGTGCATATTAATTTTATTGTAATATGTATATATTACTACTTGGGCATTAAAAATTATATGAGCAACTCAAAATTGAAGTTTTTCAAAAATATATATCCTTTGTACCGTGATAGTTTAGTACCTGTGATAGTTTACAAGAATTCTAAAAATTTACTTCACAATTCTAGCTATGAAATATATTTAGATACAGAATTCAACTTAAAAATTTTCATTTCATTATTCAAATCTACAAATGCAATTGAAAGTCTGGGGGGGGGGGGGGTGCGAGGCGCCTTTGATTAGGGGTGCCATCCTTTCACATCCGGGCACCCTGAATTAGGGGTGCCTTTTATTTCGGTGGGTGCCATCCGTTCACCCCTTGTGGCATCCTAAACTAGGGTGCCATCCTTTCACCCTACTTATGGGTGGCCTTCTGGCACCTGTTGGGGTGTCGCTGGCGGGACATGCCCGTTCACCCTTAGAGATGCCAAACGTCACCTCCAGTTTTAACAGTGTATATCTCCGTTACACGGGGTTCGTCTGCACAGAAGTTTTCGAATGCATAGATCGCACCGCCTGGACACGAACCAGGGATCTGTCCCATGCAAGGCGAGCGCTTTATCGACTTGGCTTTCCAGCTCCTCATTATACGTGAAGACAGTACATTTATTGTTGACAGATTTAACATGGCCTAGCCTCTTTCACACCGGGTGCTTTTAGGATATTTTGGCTGCACGTTTCCTTTGAAGGAATGAAGTGCAGAGATTGACTCTATTGATCCCAAAGTAGATAATTGTAATGCGAAATAAAAAAAAGTCTAAGTTTTAATAAGAAACGACTTTTGAATGTAAAATATAATTCCTTTATTGCAAAACAAAATACATAAATCTGATGGACGGCATGGAATTTTGATATTTGAAATTGTATAATCTAGAGAGAAATTACAAAACTTCCACAATGCTGAATAAGCATTTTAACAGCATTAACAATTTTCTTTCAATAACATAAATTGTCAAAATCGAATCTAGTTATTAAAATTTTACAACAGTTTTAATCTTTCTATTTTATATCTCACATCTTTGACCTTTGAATTCACATTAACCCTCTAATGCATGAATTTTATTTTCATCCCAAAAAAATATATAAGTATCTTTAATACTCGCACATTATGGGAAAAATACTTTAAAATATTTAGAAGAATTTAATAAGAATTAGAATTTAGATAAATAATAAGAATTAGAATTTAAATAATTTCAATTTTTAAATTTGTTTCCATATGACAAAAACCAACTGCAAAATTCCAATTTTGATAATAATGACTAGAAAACTACTAAAAATATTTCAAAATAACCCTTTTTAACTATGATTAATTTTTCAAAACAATTTATTAGTATTTAGTACTAATATTATTATTCTTTGAATACTGCCAAAAACGTAATTTCACAAAAGTTAATAACCTCACTCTTTAATTTTGAATACACTTTTACTACTGTCATCTATGAGGATTATTAGTAACTGAAACTTTAAAATGAAATGTAATAGTGAAAAAAAAACACAGAATTGTCTAGGAGGAGCTCTAATTTAATAGAATAAAGTGGATTATGTTACTTGTTACCAAACGGTAACAATATACCAAACGGTAACAGCATTTGAGGGTTAATTACACAGGACACAGTCTTAAAAAACAATTTCTATATAATTACAATAAAATAATTATCTATTACTTTTCTAGAGACAGCAACTACTTTTTGCCTCAATTGCTTCTGTAAACTGAAGTTGATCAATTCATTCCTGTGCAGTTCGGAGTCTGAGTAGAGAAAAAAATGCTGAACTAAATTTAATTATAATGCAATCTTCTATAACTGTCAAATTTTTTGTATTAGCCTCGTATTGTTGATAATTTTTCTTCTTAATAATCTATCAAACTTCAGATCACAGACAATTTTTATTTAATCAGGGATTATATACATTGTGCTTATTTATAATTGAACTGACAGCACTCAATACTTTCTGTATAGCAAAGTAAAGGGTGAATTTACATTAAATTTGGTCAAGACGCTATTAACAACATGTAACAGAGAATCTCGTTAAGAAAAAAGTTATTGAATATTCTAATAAAGAATATTCGGAACCATTGCTGTCATTTTAGCCCCTGATACACCAAAAACAAGTTTTAAACAAATAAAGAAAAGTTTAAAATCTGCAATCCTTATTTCCTGAACTCATTAAATTTTTCAAATCTTTTTACTTCCTGTGTCAAGTCTAGGGAAGAAAGTTTAAGATAATTCTGCAGTCCCTAAGGTACTCTTTTTTATTTTATTCTAGCCACTTTTAAAAGTATTTAATTGAACATTGAAAGGGATTCAATTGATTACAATGAAAAATGTAAACAGGGATCTAAGTATAACTTATTTTACCCCTATCTGCATCATTTTGTTAAATTTAATATGAAAGGCAGGGTTAGGAAGAACATAGAAATTATCAGAAGAGGCTGACTCTGGAGGTTAGATTAGAGGAGGAGGGAAACCTTTTAAGGTTCTTCACTGTGCATGCAAAAAATTAATTCAACACATTTTCTACAAACCCATAAAAAAAATCAACTTTTCATAAATATGTTGCATTCTCCCCACATACACCTCAAAGAAACTGTGGAAGAAGTAAACTGCCATTTAGACAAAACTGCCCTGGAATAGTGTTTAAAAATTTCAATAAAAAAAGCATACTGTCTTCTAGGTAAGGATCAGGTTAGGGGATATCTTGTGTTACGGTTTAAATAATGTGCTTCCTCCTCCTCCTATTGGTACTGACTACCATAAGAGAGATTGACAAGGACAAAAGATCAATTTTTGCATCTAAAGAACAGCCCACCAGCAAATATGTTTTTCCCTTACTTTAAGTTCCCCTGCTTCAGATTCCAAGTTTATCAACTAGCAGAAGAAAGTCCTAAAAATGGCCTTTCGATCCCACTCTAATCGTGCCATTGAAATCTATAATAATCTGGCAGGATAAACCAAAAGATACGATTCGGAGTTGTGTAATGTGCATGCTAGTCAAACTTAAAATCTAAGGCAGGATGTGCACGAAGTAAAATGAGTGACCAATATAGTGAGCCCACCACCCCCACACAATGACTATTCATTAAATGGTGAAAGTAATCAACTCTTCACATGTTCTCTTAGTGAGAATGGACAGTATCTACTGAAATGACTAGTACGGTAGAGGTCGCATTCAGGGGAATGACCTCTTAGTGGCAAACCAATAAGGAATTACTCCTCCTTGTCAGCATTAGAAATGTGGGTTGATGAAAAAGAATGCTTATTTCAGGGCAAGAATAGTCATTTGAAGCAGGGTGAACATGAATTGAATTGAGAATGGAATATGTCTAAAAATGTGACAAATACCTACACCCAATAGCCCACCCTTCTCATAATAGCTATTCGTGAGAAATAAAAGCAATCAATGCTTCCTTGCTCTACAGTATCTACCAGAATGACACGTACGGTAGGGGGAAATGACCTCTTTGTGGCAATCCAACACGTCGTTAAAACTCAGAAATGTTATATAGAGGAATGAGTGGGGCCGACTGCAAGGGACGCTCCCCGACTGGGAGAATGTGTGTGTTCATCAGGCGGTGTCGTGCCGGATGAGCACCTTGGGCCGGGCGAATATCCGGAGCCCCTCGTCCACCTTGGCCAGCTGCCGCTCCAGCTCCTCCCGGCACCTCCTCAGGCGGAGGGTGTCGTTCCGCACGGGCAGGGAGGACAGCGACTGCACCAGCTCCTCGCGGTCTGCAACAAACACAACAACACAAAGCATGAGTCGGGGGCCACGGATCACTGGTATAGGGATTGATTCAGCGCGCAGTTGATGTGGGATAACTACCAGGAAGTCAATAAACAGAGTCCAGCTTGAAAGCTGCACTATATATATTCAAAAACGACACATCTCTTAGATAACTCGCTAAGCAAATTAAATTTGACCTCATTAAATAAAATATTAATTTATAATTATGAGTATTGAAGCTCAGTTTACAATTATTCTCCTATTCATACAGTAGAACCTCGATACAGCGACCGCTCTCGGGACCAACAACTTACGGTCGTTAAATCGAAGGGAGGTTATAAAGAATTTTAATTTAAAAAAATCTAACAAAACAAGAAAAACTTATAATACCTATAGAAACGTTTAATTTGTATTTACATTTATTGGGCAGATAAAAATGAAGTAATTGAAGATTGTTTCAAAGTTCCAACATAGTTCTTAATTATGACATTTTCTATTTTTGTAGAAAATCCTAGGCATTGTTCTCCCTCTCACAGTAGAGAGGACACATTACATTTCACATTAACAGCGATTTGACCCCGCTTACCGTTTATTTTTGAGAGCCATTTTGTAGACAGGCAAATTGTACGAGGTCAGTTAGTTCAATGGTCAAATGTGGTGGCGTATTTCCTACATCTATGTTTAACAATCAATTATAGAATGCTTGAAAAATTAAGGTGACCTTATTTATCTTTTGCAACACTGGTCCCCGGCGAATTCCCGGAATTCGTCCCTGCCCTATTCACCTATTCATCCATTGTTCGACCCCTTTCTTAGCTTGGAGAGGGATTTCTTTATTGTGCTTAAACAAAAGCAAACAGGTACTACTCACTCAGACACTTCCACAAGTTAGAATTCTGAAGCAAATACAAAAATGGCTTCTGGTAGCTATTTTTTTCTTCTGAAATAACTAACAAATATTCGGTCGCAATATCAAGGAACTGCTTGTTTTTCGGTCGCAAAAAAGAGGGATTTTCAACACTATTCCTTTGGTAAAATGATTCGGACATTCCGAAGTGGTCGTTATAACAAAGAGGTCGCAAAATCGAGGTTCTACTGTATCACCATGATCTCTGAGAGTCAGAAAACACTTAAATATATTTCCATTGGGAAAAAAAAACATTGCCATAATTAAGTCCAAAAACAACAACTTCTTTTCTCCCATACAGGCACAGGAAATTGAACTGGATGACAAGGATGAACAACAGAATTTCCCAACAATCACTCATAAAACTGCTGTAGACAGTTAAACTGCAGCAACCACAACACAGAATGGGATAATAGAGACCTGAAAGTCGGCTATATTTTTAATCCTACTAAAACAACCATCTGTAACAATATACAATATAGAGGGATAAATGGTAGCTTAGAAAAATCCATTGTATAAACACAGTGGAATTTAGTTAGGGGATTAGTCATTCGAACTTATTCCCCCTTAAAAAGTTAGGTTCGGAATAATTATGCAGTAAATTTCCATTACAACAAATTCCAAGAGACCAGAAAAGTTCTTTCCACTGTTTTTTAAGACGGAATTAAAACAAGAAAATTACATTTTGTAAAAAGTAAAGCCCATGTCGACAGGCTTTTAAATGCAATTCCAGGAACACCATAATCTCCAAGTGTCATAATGACAGGCTATCATTAGAGAATTCTAAAGGGGATTGTTGTGGTCACTACAGATGTTTGACCCATTAAATACCAATTCTGGTCTTTTGGGTGGAAAACATTAGGGGGCAGATTAGCAAAAGAATAGAGGTACAGGGACCCTTCCCTCCTCTTCTTTCCATGTGACAACAATGATAAACAAACCTGCCTACTGCCTTTTCAAAAAAGCAGAAACGATGAAGTTCAAAGTTGCGGAAGGAATAGAATCCCTCGTTATAATGAAGCTTTTGAGTTTTAGCAATTTTGTTCAAATGGAAATTTTAAACTGTTATTCTTATTTGATTTCAAAAGGGACTGGGGATTTCATTTGTTAGGTATGAAAGGGTATTTTGTTGTAATGATACGTGTTATGCAGACATGTCACTGCAGAATTTACTTGCAGAGTACACCCAACATGACACTCACTCTTCCTGAGCAGCTCCAGGGTCTCCCGCCTCTCCTCGTCGGGGAGGAGGGAGTAGCCCTCCGGCACCGCCACCTCCTCCCGCCTCCGCTCCTCCTGGCGCGCCTCCTCCCACTGACGCCGACGCTCCACCAGGCTGCAAAACAGGGAGACAATTTAAATATTATTAGAATGGTCACTAGTTTGGGAACTAAACACTGGGCGTTCCACGTGAGGCTGACCACCTTACCAGGATATATGCCTAGCACCCCAGAGCCCTGGGTCACAAAAGCTGAAATGGGCACGGCAGGCCCACTCATGGGCTGTTGCGCCGAGGAGTTTAGTTTTAGTTTAGTTTTATCGTCTCTAAGGGGCTTAAGCACGTCCTGGCAATTACATTCAACATACCAGTAAAAGAACACTAAATACAAAAAACACATGAAAGTGTCTTTTAAATGTGTAGTTAAAATATTGTACATGGATTTCGAACCAGAGTTACCTTTCATAATAAAAATTCCCTCATATGAATGCAGCATAACAAACTTCACAAAGATGAAAGGTAAAACTGCATTTTTCAAACAATTTATGAACATGACAAATAAGAGAAGCAACTAAAGCAAAGCAACCCAAACTCAGAGGTCCAAGAGAAGAAATTTTAGCTTGCATTAAAATAAAAATTCACTTTCACACTTCAAATCCTAGATAGAGTAAGGTCCAATCAGCTATCTGTCTCTTAAGTGAGTAAAAAAAAATGAGGACCCAGCATGCTTAGAAACTAAACGGCAGGTGTTAGAGGTGATGTGAAGCAGATGACTGGATTATATGCCAATGGTCCGACAGGCTACGGAGAGCGGAAGAGAATCTCTTTTAAAGGAAACTATCCATTATTTTAATATGGACCCTAGAATGTGCCCTCAGTTTCATTTTAACTTTTAACCCTCCAATCGTTAGGCCAGGCTTTTTACATATTTTGTGACCCAGTGTTCCTTACAATAACCATATATTTTAAAATTTAACATTTTTTGTTTATAATGTACTTTTTTAAACTGAAAATGCTCTTAAGAGGACCTCTTCAAAAACAAATCTAATTTTAATTTTTTAAACAAAAGCAGGAAAGGAGAGGAATGTGTCTTTTAAATATACCCAAAGCAGCACAGAAGTACAAAATAAGAAATGCCACTGAAGTTTACTTAAGATAAAAATACACTTTGAGGGATCAAATCCTGGATTGGGTAAGGTATAATCTGTAAGTTTGTAGATACAATGAGGACCAGGCATGTTTGCGAGATAAACATTATCTGTTTGACTGAAGTCAAGACAGTCATTGCCAATCGAAACAAACAAAAAGAATTAAATGTCAGTAAAGGGTGGTTAGGGTTGTTATTAAAGGGAGAATTCAAATGAACTTAAAAATTGAGGGCGTCATTGAATCGAACATTTTGATAAACTGTAGCCAAATTAAAAATGACAAGAAACCTTTTTAGAATGTCTAAAGCAGCACTGTTAACATTGCTTTTAGAACTTAGGACAAAAAAGGGAAAAAAACAAATACAAAATTAAATACAGAAGACCAAGCGTCACAAGGACCATATTGGCAAACATAAAAAAGTATATGATGTAAATTTACAAACACAAAAAAAATAACAAGTATTAAATCACAAATAAAAATATTATTATGGCAACAGAAGTGTTGGGGGTATATTTAGGATGGTTAGTCAATACAAATGAGTTATTGTACAGTTGTTTTATTTCAATAATAAATGTATGTGTGATCAAAAGTAGTTCTCTATATCTGGAATATTAAACAAAAGATTTTTAAAAAAGTGCTATTTGAAGGGAGTAAGATTATAAAGATTATATTTGAAGCAGAAGACTATTAAAAAAACTTTGGTGCAAAATATATAATTTTTTTACAGCAAATGTTCCTTTTAGGTTTAAGAATGATGTAAATATTATTAAGTCTTCTATTCTTCTTCAAACATATCTGTTATTGCACACATCAGGATTATTAAAAATATGTAACAAACTTTAAAGAAATAAATGTAGCAAATGGGTAGAGTATTTAACAATTTATAGTTTTCAATGTTTGCATTCACATTTGCCTTTCACAAAAAGTTTTTACATTTATTTTGTATGCTTATAATTATTTTGAGGTTTGTTACATAATCCCATCCCCAGGCAAGGATCCCATAATTAAAACAAAGGATGTACAAAAGCATTGTAAAGTAATAACATAAAATCATGGTTTTTCATTTCTCAAATAATAAAATTGCTTTAAAGATTAACATTATTTAGGTTACAACATTGAAATAACAGACCACATACACAAAACAATGAGTTATCATCGTCAACTGTTTTGAGCATGCTAGAAAGATATTGGTAATAAAAACTACAAGACTATTGATTTAGTTGTCCTCCATACTGAATACCTTAATTAAATTTAACATATAATGGCTTGTATTCAGAAAACTACATTTGAACAATTTTATTAGTATGGCAACTAAAGTACCAAGCTTTACAGAAATATTTTAGTTGCGATAAGAGAATTTTGTTAAAGTCAAATTGATCAAAAGTAAATGCTGGGAAAAAGAAGTATGTGAAGACAATGCCTCTGATTTTCAATTAAAAAAAAAGAGATATTAAAAGATTTTTTGTTCAATCACTTTCGTGAAAAAACTTTGAAATGGTGATTAAGTAAGTGGCAATGAGTTCTGACACCATACATGATGGAGGAAAAGAAAGTTCTTAAAGGGACACATGAGTGAACTAAAACAACACAATGCAGACCTGTGATGCCATCAAAAAGATATTTCATATAAATCAGAAGTTGTTTAAAACATTAGAAATAGAAACTCACTAATTTGGAATCTGCCCAGGCCTATGCCTGACTTCAGACTTCGTTTTCTGCTTGCCGCGACAACTCAAGTTGGAGGCAGAATCGCTTCGGTTGCTCTCAGATTCTTGTGACGACACATCAAACGGCTGGAAAACACAGTCATATTATTCAAGCACTTTCAAGGGCCAAATAAAATATTTAATGAACAAGTATTCATTATAACTGATTAAGTAAAAAAATGATTTTTTAGTTTAGGAGGCTGCGGCTTTGTAAGTACCTACACATTTACAAATGTATTTAAAACAAAAAAGTGCACTGTATGAAATAGGAAATATCAATTTATCTTTAATGTGTTTACATAATCTTACAAAATATTAATCGAGAATGCAATAAACAATGTATTTTGAAATAAGAGTGTACAATGTACTTGGATTATTATAGCAGATTTCTTACATTAAAAAACAAAGCACTACATTTTATATCACCAAAGCATGCAAGAGTCACCTTATCCCAATATATCTCAGTACTGACTTTCTTCGTGAAGATTATTTAACGCCTAGGTCAAGGCATGCTACTACTCATTGAAAAGAGAAAACTAATTTTTAAAGAGTGTGTTTAATAAGTAGCTAGGAAAATACTACTATAATTGAAGGGCCAAAGATAACCTATTTGACAGTATACATAATATAACTTATTCTATACTGCATACAGTTATAGTCAATGCAGGCAAATATATTCCAGCAAAGCACAATTATTGAAAAAACTCAAGAAAAAAAAAGTGAAGCAGAAAATTAAAGATAAAGTTTGCATTCTCCATTTCTTTTGGCGCTTCCGTTAAATGTTTGTATACAATCTGTGTTGCTTTATATAAATATTTTACCCCTTTATTTTCCTTGGTTATTTGATTTTTCTAGTTATGATTCACACAAGACTAAAGCGACTATTAGATTCATTGAAGCCATCTCGAAAGTCTTCTAGCTTCAGTTTGTTTTGATTCGATAAGCCAATAGGATCAGAGTACGATCAATGCGATGAAGCAGCCAGGTCAGCGAGCATATGTTGCATGTTATATACTACTACGATAAATATTTAATATAAAATATTTAATAATTGCAAAAAGTTCCTTAACAAATTACATAAAAAAAAGTAAGGTATTTTTGCGTAGTCTGCCCTTGGCTGCGAAAATCATAGGAAGTTATAAATGAGCATTTAGTTCCAAACTGTTGAAAATGGATCCCATCGTTGCATCTGAATAACGAGTGGCTGAAGGGTGAATATTAATAATTTTCTCAAAAATATGGCAATGCATTTTGATTAACTTTTAATGCACAATTAACATTACCCAAAAAGTTAAAGAGATTGTGATTGGAAGTATTCCTAGCTTTTTCTAAAAAATGCTGTGCACGAGTTAAAAATTGTTACTCACAAATTCTTTGGTATGGTTTGAATTATCGTCGCACTAGAGCTACACGAGGGCTATTGGCGACGGGCGTCGTATTTTAGAACCACAGTCAGGTGACGAGCCAACACCTGAATAGGCACCCAACGCAACCATTAGGGGCGACATCGTACGCAGCGTTAGGACTTTGAAGGATATTTAACGTGCACTTGGTACGTGGATTGGTACTTGGAACGTGGATATTTAACGTTACACGGGGTATTATTCGTCGGACATTTTTGGCTGCACGGGCCGTTTATAGGTCGGCAGCTATTTTGGCGATGCCTGGACCCGAACCTGGGACCTTCCGCATGCTAAGCGAGTGCTTAACCGACTGGGCTCCCCAGCCCAAATAAATACTTTGGTGTCACGAAACTAACTATCTGGATGCACGGCAGTGCATCGCCAAGTTCATAACGAAGGCGGCACTGACTATCCTTTACTGGGACCATTTCGGCATAACTTTGGAGACCCAGTTCTTTTCTTCTACGCACTTTAGATTCGAGTTTAGACTTTTTTCTGGGTGTCCTAGTGAGACTTAACCTAGAAAAAAATTTCCAGCGTTCGAAATTCATTTAAGCCAGAGATAAAAGAACCAGAAAAACGACAAATATGTCCCTCACTGACTGACTCACTGACGGGCGATCATAATGTTTAGGTACAACGGCTTGTTATGGAGTTACGAAAATTGGAACACTTATAGAATAGAGCATGCATATAACAGGAAAAATCCGAAATTCGAAGATTTTACCCGGGGTTGGGCGTAAACTGATTGGCGCCCTTTTTCATAAGCAGTTGCAATGCTCTCCATACGCTGATATACCAGCGGCGATTAAACGTCGTCGCCAACAATTCAAATAGTTATTTGCCTTCAGATACGTTAAAGGTTTTCATGTGTGGGATTTAGCACACGTTATTACTAATTTAATGTGTCAACCTGAGCTGGCAACCAGCACCATGTTTTATAAAGAGCCATTGGTTGTTTGGAGGTAGGATTAACATCGCACAAGGGCTACATATGAGTAATGGTTGGAACCAATGCTTCACAACGGGCAAATGTTTTTTTTAAGGATTTTGCTTGCAGTAACGTTGTACTGGAGCTACATAAGGGTTATTGGCGGCGATTCTCGTATTTTTTAAATCGTGGTCAAGTGACGATTTCTTGAACAGAATCTTTCAAACAGTACTATCGGATTTAAAAAAATATTTTTTTTTGTTAGAAAGAAATGACATATATCAAAGGCTTGACCTATGTTTTATACTTTTTGTCCGTCCGTCTGTACGCTTTTTCGTCCGTCTGTTCTTTATAAGACGGTCTGTCATAATTTCGGTTCTAATCGTCCGATTTTAAAAAACTTTTTTTTAATAAATGTATGGCTTCATATTTCATACTTTGTGTCCATCTGTCGGTACGTTTTTCTGTCCGTCTGTCAATCTGTCCTTTATTAGAAGGTCTGTCATATTTTCGGTTCTAACCGCTCGATTTTAAAAATTATTTTTTTGTTCGAAAGGTATGACATCAAACACCTATATTTCAAACTTTTTGATTTTTTGTCTGTACTTTTTTCTGTCCGTCTGTCATTCTTTCGGTTCTAATCGTCCACTTTTAAAAATTCTTTTTTTTGTTGGAAAGGCATGCTTATAAAAGTTTAAATTACAACTAAATGTTGTGTTTGGCTATTTTTTTCTAAGGTGTATAAATTTTGTGTGGAAGCAGTTCCAGGTGACAGTTACTATTACAAACCTACTTGTTATTCTCTAAGAATTTCGGTGAGTAATAAAGTGACAGGACATCAGTAGGCTATTTTAGTTCTTTTAGAACTTCTTGTTTAAAAAGCAGTCAGAACAGGAAATAATTTCACTATAGATATTGTTTGGTTTCAGCTCTAGTGCGACGTTAATTCAATTGTTGTTACAAAATATACTTAAAAAGTTATAAACTATTTTTACTGCTTGTTGCCACCAATATATATTTCTTTTAAACAGGAATTGTGAATATTGTACTCGCCGCAGTGTAAATCTCCATCCTATGTTTATTTTATTAGGATACTGCCTATTCACTAAACACATTATTCATTATACTTCACTGTGTGTTCCCACTTACAAAAAGAAGTGAAATCCCAACAAAAACATCTCTGTAAAAGAGGGCCAAGTTCTTACAAAAAAAGGTCTGGCCTACAAAAGAAGTGAAATCAACAAAAAGACCAAGTTCAATGGAATTTGCTGAGTTAAAGTTCTAGAAAAAATTAAGCCTGGACAACCAAAGATTTGAAAACAAAAAAGGATCAAGTTCAATAGAAGTTGATGAGGTTATAAACCCCAAAACATTTTGTTTTAAGATGCAGCTTAGGTCTAACACATTCTTACTAGCTGTTTGTGTAACTTGGCCAATACGCATCGTGAATATGGAGTTGAACCCTTCGTACCTGGTTGAATTTCACCTCGGGGCGTTTGAGTAAGTCTGTATTTGATTTATCCCTAGTTAATCAAATGGTGGTGATGGCTATGTGTTGTATATCTATAGAACAATAATGTGCTGTGGTGTTTTAATAATGAACTATAAAGTTGACACATTTAGTTAGTTTGTATTATGTAGTTTTATGTATATATATATGTTCGAGATTATTACATTTCTGTTAGTGTTTTTATATTAATAAATGCTATTTGCAATCGAAAAAACATGTCTTTCTCCTTATTCAGCTGAAACCTTATTGATAATCAAGTAAAATAAAAAAAATAAAAATGTTTAAAAAATTTTAAATAGATCAATACAATAGTCGATGGAGATTGGAGCATTTCTTTAGATCACGTAAGTAAATGTAGCATCTCGTTTTCCAATGCTTGAATCTTGTAGTAAAACCGCTAAGCTTTACTATAATATATGGAGCTTTGATTACTCTTTCTTACTTTCTTTGAAGGAAATAGAACGATTACCTTATTAAAACGCTTCAACAGTTGCAAACAGCTAAATGTTCATTCAGATAAGTATCACCAACTAAGTGTGATGGTAATCCTGGCAACAAAAGCAAACGTTTTTATTTTTATTATTTACCTGCAACGCCAACGCATGTGGTACGACTACTATTTTACCCCTTTCCACCCGAGAGGTGCGTGTCATTCACCACTTAACTGAGGATAAATCAAATACAGACTTACTCAAACGCCCCGAGGTGAAATTCAACCAGGTACGAAGGGTTCAACTCCATATTCACGATGCGTATTGGCCAAGTTACACAAACAGCTAGTAAGAATGTGTTAGACCTAAGCTGCATCTTAAAACAAAATGTTTTGGGGTTTATAACCCCATCAACTTCTATTGAACTTGATCCTTTTTTGTTTTCAAATCTTTGGTTGTCCAGGCTTAATTTTTTCTAGAACTTTAACTCAGCAAATTCCATTGAACTTGGTCTTTTTGTTGATTTCACTTCTTTTGTAGGCCAGACCTTTTTTTGTAAGAACTTGGCCCTCTTTTACATAGATGTTTTTGTTGGGATATATATATTATATATACACACACACAAAAAAAGCTTCTTTGCACACTGTTGTCCTCACCTGGCTGATCTGGGGGAGGGACCTGGAGGGGTGCAGGGGCCGGGGGGCGCCAGCTGTTCGAGGGGGCTCCAGGCGGGGGAGGGACTTCTCCTGCAAGAGGAAGCAGGTCAAGTATGTTTCTCAAAGAAGACCTCAACAGAGACTTGTATTCTCAAATGAGCAGAGGCCTCGAGAAGATGGGAAAGTTTTTAGGTTTGGTTTAGGGCAGTGGTTCCCAACAGGTGGTTCGCGGACCCCCAGGGGTCCGCGAGCTATGCCAGAGGGGTCCGCAAGATGCTATTAGAATAACAAATATATAAAATATAGATCGTATGATAACATAATTTTTTTTCGACGCTCCCTGCTTGAGCAGAGTCTGGAGCAAAAGTATCAGTCAAATTTTTCTCACAAACTTCTATTGGCTTTACTTAGTTGCTTACTTAGCTCATGTGTTTGAACACTTTAAGGTGCTAAACTTGAGTTTACAAGGAAAAAATGTGGACACGCTCTAAGTTGAGGGTAAGGTTAGTGCTAATGGTAAAAAAGTGTCAGATCTAGGCGTCAAGGATAGAAAACAAGTCACTAACTATATTTTCCACTTTAAAACAATTTTTTTCTTTCAATATGCTTCATGAAAAACAAATATAGGAGTCGGCTCGACATACAGTCGGATTTCAGAGTGAAAGTTTCAAGTTGAATATTTCAGAAATAATGTGCTCAAAGGATAGATATAACTCATTTCATTAAGAACTGAAAATTAAAACTGTATACTGATGGAGTACTCTGTTGTAACAGTAAAAACGTATTAAATATAAAAAGACTCGTAATTTGGCTCTCATTTTTTAATTTTAGGATTAGGAATTAATCGGGGTCCTTGTCACGATAACGGCTTGATGAGGGGTCCGCGAGAAAATTTTGTTGGGAACCCCTGGTTTAGGGAATTCATTTTGCACTAGAGATGTGTAAGGGCCATTAGAGAGGAACCTCGCAATTTGAAAAGGAGGTCAGTGACAAGGTCTGGGTACATAAATCTAAAATCCTCAGGTGGTTAAGAGCAGAGCTTAGGGGACGTGTAAATATGCAAAGTTTAACAAATAGATAAATAACCAGCACATCTAAAATGGTCTCATTAATTATAAAAAAAAATATGCATAACAAATTTAGTAGCATGTTGCCCCCCCCCCCCCCCATGAGGAATAAACATAAAACCAGCAGAGATGCAGCACATTCAATGATAATTTCTAGCCCACCATCCATTTCCAACTCGAAAGCAATAAAAGCATGCCAAAAAATCGTGTGTTTTTAGGTTTTTAGGAAAGATAAATCATATTTACAGAGATAAAAAAAAAAGGCTATTAAGACCTAACACGAATTTTTTTTACAGAGAAATTGAACTTTAACCTCTTTCAAAAGTTCATTACAAATTGAAAAGCAGACTATATATTGTAGCAAAAACTTATTAAGGGGTGTGCTTTTTTATGGGTTTGCTCCATTTTATAAACAATTTCAATGTAAAATTAAAAATAAAGTAATTTCTCTCCAATGTGCTCTGAAACATTTTAAGTTGTTTCTAATCAAAAAGATCTTTTTATAAAGGTAAAAGTAACTTAAAAGAGTGGAAAGGGAATGGATGTACTTAGAAAGTATACTTAAAGATAACAGGACCAAAACATGGTGATTAAATTCTACACCAAATATAATAAAGTTCAAGAAGAAAAAAAGTGAAATGTATAAACGTATGTAATGCATAAATGTTTATTAACTATCAACTGGATATAAATATCAAACTTAACATGAACAACCATTAAAAAAACATTAAAATAAATCATTTAAGAGAACAGAACTCACAGAATATATAAATATGTTGAAATGCAAACACAGACTGAATAAAAGCTTACTCAACAATTCACCCAAGTTACATTAACACCTATCCCTTATGGCTGGTTCAAGTTGACAGTGCATAATTAGTAGCGGCCATTGGACAATTTTTGCCCAAGTTTGATGATGACAAAATGGACTGTGTGAAAAACTTCTCCAGGCAATTATACAATGTTTACCATACTTAACAACACTCAAATAATAACTTGATTGACCCTTACTGTCGTGGGTTTGTGTGCCTTGAGGGGCTGCGAATTCTTGTGCCTGGCCTCCATCTCCTTGAGGCGGCGCACGTTCTCCTGCAGGTGGTTCTTCACGGGGGGCCCTGCAAAGGGGGGTGAGCGGAAGATTGAGGGCCAACAATATTTGGATATGGTAAAGCAACACACTTGAAAACAGTTCGAGTGAAATTTGTCACAGGTAAAAGAACGACAGCTACTAACGCTACAGTTACAAATTACCCAGGAAACATGGCTCCAGAAAGGAGCAAATATTTCAAAGTTATATCAGAAACATTAAATATCCCTTCATTTAATTATATATTTTACTTTATAATTTGTATATTTGTGAGATTCGAAAAAGGAAGAAAATGTAAAATTGAGAAATATAAACTAAAACACATGATGAACATTTTTTACAAAGGGAAAAAACTATGGTCCGGATGAAGATGGTAACATTTATGGTAAAGCTTCAGCTCATCCCTACCCAAAGGGTAATGTTTCATTTTTACAAACGAAGTGGCTACGCGTACGTCCACCGTATACGCATTATGTATAAGTCCAAGTAACTGCGCATGCGTAAAAGGGATAGGCGGGGAAAGAGAATTGTTTCCGCCCACGCCTACAGTTAGGTTTTCTAAATTATTATTTTACACTTTTGAAGACGTGAGGTAGGAAATGTGCGTAATGGCTTTTGTTGAAGCTAAAACGTTTTCAAGTTACGCAGAGCTTTCATCATGGGCAAAAGAGTATGAAGAAGATGCCTATTTTATCAGTTTTTTTTAAATCTAGTTCACGGGCAATCAAGGTTGAACGAAAACGACTTTTCGCAAGGCCCTTCACCCTTCAAATGATCAAATAAAATATGAAATAATAATTATGGTGCATTTTAAAATGACTATTTGTATTAAAACAATTTATTGAAATAAATATTTGAAAATTCAAATAAATATTCTAATCCCTTTTTCAGTTTCATGTAAAATAACGGCGGTAAGCTCCGCCCGCTGTATTACCCGTAAGCGCAATGCATACACGTATCTAAAAAGCCCCGCCTCAAGCATGCGCAGTTGCCTGGACGTATACGTAATGCGTATGCGGTGGACGTGTGCGTAGCCTCTGCCTTTTACAAATAACAAGGGAGGGCCTAGGATATTTTTTCATTGTTTTTCAAACTATCAACTTTATTTTTTGCACACACATTTTTTAGAACAATTATGATATAATGGCAGGTCTCCAATTTGTATTAATTCCACTTCAAATTTCATACAAATCCATAGGCAGAGCACCCCGAGATACGGCATTCATAAGCTTGCAAAAAGTCGCCAATATCAGTTACTGTGAAATTGAGAACATTTAACAAAGGCCTTAAAAAGGGAAAAAAAAGTTTACTGGTCTTCGCGCGGGGTCCCCTGGCTTCATTCTCGATCTCCTGGAGGATTTGCAGGATGGGCTCCGACCGAAAGGAGGGCACGGTGTGTGGACGAGCCGCCATGCTGGGAAGAAAACAATTGGCATTTTGAAGACTTCAATCACAGGGTTTCATTGTAACAATTCAGATTATAACTAACTTACTGTACTCCCGCGTTCCGGCCGATTGGCGACTAGAGAAAAATAGTGTCGACAAGTAAAAGCGCAACAAAGAGTTTCAGATAGAAGTTGCTTTATCTCTCAATTTAATAAATTATTTGTTTTAAAAAAACTGTACAAATCGTTGTTTTAATATTGTTCAGAAGCTCGTTGGTTGTGTTCAGTTCAGAAAAAATTACAAACCAGACCCTTATTAAACAACAAAAGTGTTGCCACAAAGAACATGTAAAAAATACTTTTGTTCTAACAGCAGCGACATACATAGTAAACAGCAATTTCTCTCTATATAAAATTTGTTTTACTTTTAGTCAATAATCATGATTAAAAATAAAGCGCACAATCAAAGAATACATACTTCTTTCTTTTAATCTTTCATAAAAAAATTTCTAAATGAAGTTACAGCAAGTCAGAAGACAAACAGCTAAACTGTAACTGCCTTTGCTATATTTTTGTTTACAAAATCAGATTCGATCATTTCGCATCTCGTGTTATTCTTTAAACAAGAATTTAAAATATATATATATTTAAATAATAAAATATAATATTCTGATATATATCCATCATGGAGGATGATGATGTCCAAGAACTTCCTCCTGATACAAATGATAATGGATTTTTCGCCGCCGGTTATAAGGATGCGAATTCTTATTCCCAAGTAGAATATACAAATTTTTGTTATTTTCAAATTAGCCTAATTTTGTCGTTTGTTTCTTAAAACAAAACAAAAATGTTTAAAAATAAATGCCCTTCAATAGTAGATTAATGAATTATATGAAAAAGAGCAGCTTTTTTTAATATGAATAGTGGAGTGTTAATTAAATATTGTTTAACAATTTTCAGTAATGAAGTACATTGAGTTGGTGTTCTTAATTCATTTCGCTGCTCCATGTAGACTTTAAAAAAAAAACTTCGTTTATTTGTTAATGTTCTTACAAAATCAAATGTCATTGATTTTTACAAATTATATATTCCAATATCTTTTTTTTTTTCAGTGTATTTGTGGTTTTATTTGTCTGTGTTTTTTCTTTTTTTTTGGAAATTTTTTTTATGGTTAACCTAAAGAATTGTGGTTGGCAATTTTACGCCAAATCTAGTAACCATGACAAATTGATATTATGGCAATCTTTGGTGAAATCAGCAATTGCATTGATAATTTCTAAATGTTAATCTAAAATTAAATCTTCAATGCATGTAATTTATTCTGAAATTTTCTAAAAGTAATCTTTTATCAATTATATGCTTAATGATTCAAAATAATTATTTCCTTTAAAAAAAAAAAAAATTCTTTGGTATTTTAACGTTCCACTTTCTTTAATAAATCTAGTCTGTAATTTAAAGATTTTTTTTCTGTTCGGGGGCGTTAAGTTGTCCATTTTGAGTTGTATTTTCATTCTTTTCGAGAGGGCAAGTTCTAGGGTTTCTGTTGTCATTTCGACTTGGTGACAATATTTTAAAAGTCCCCAAATTTGACCACGATTCTTAAGGTTAGCAGGAATTGTCTTCCTCTGTGCCTAAATGAATAAAACTTCCTCCGCAGGCCGCCCTGCGCTCCATCCTGCTGGCCACCCGGGCCTCCAACGCGCTCCCCTCCGCGGACAACGACTTCGACTACTACGGCACGTTCGCGGGATTCCGGGAGGTCATGTTCCGGAAGAGGCAGGCCATCCTCGCACTGTGAGTACTACCACTCTTCCGTGCACACATTTTGGCACATTGCGATTGAAACACTAATAATGTAGAAGCACACTTTAAAAAAGTGGTATAGGCAAAGTGAAATAGTATTGGCAAAAACAAAAGTATCCAGATGTGGTTATGGTTAACATTACTTTTCATATTTTATACATCACAATGGGTGCATCATCTCCCTTGAAATTCCACATCTTGAAAATCGTAATGTTATTCCTATGGAAAACATTCGCAAGTCAATTACCGCCACAATTTTAATAAAAGGTGACTAGTTTCTTGTATCGAAACTATTTCTAGAACGAAAGGAACTAAAAGGCTAAAATTAATTTGTTTTGTGAAAATCACATATTTAATATTTTTGATAATTTTTTGAAGCTACTAACAATGGAGTAAGCATTAAGTTCTAATTTTAAAAAATTATTAAAAATACTAAGTACGTGATTTTCACAAAACAAATTAATTTTAGCCTTTTAGTTCCTTTCGTTCTTTACAATGATACAAGAAACTAGTCACCTTTTATTAAAATTGTGGCGGTAATTGACTTGCAAATGTTTTCCATAGGAATAACTTTACAATTTTCAAGATGTGGAATTTCCGAGGGAGTCCTCTTAATGTTAAATTTTCAAGCTCGCCAATGAACTGACCAGCTTTTATGTCATGCAAAGCTTGAAACTATAAGAAGCCTAAGAGAAGTGTGTTGTATGATCGATCAGGAGCAAAGTAAAATCATGTTAGTGATGTGCACACACTTAAAAGCAGTTTTTTCAGCTCTTGACTGCAAGCCTCAACTAGATCAGCTCAACAGACCATCAAAATGGTATTACAAATTCTGAGTAACCTGGCCTTTTTGTTTGGCCGTTTTTCATTGTGTTAATATGCCATTTGTTTTTTTTTACAGCATTGGGTGTTTAATTTGTATCAATCTCTAATTATTGCCAAGTTTGTGTACTACCCTTATCCCAAATGCATACTGTTGCCATTTGGCAACAAGTACCATAATAAACTTTATTCTATTAAAGTACTCTCAACAAATCTGTGTGTTTTCATCAAACATTCCATTTTGAAGTTTTAGTTACTAATAACCCTCATAGATGACGGTAGTGAAAGTGTATTCAAAATTAAAGTGCATTGTCGTCTTTGGCAGCATTCAAAGTATAATAATTACAAATAAATTGTTTTGAAAAAATAATTGTAGTTCAAGAGGGTTATTTTAAAATATATTTAGTAGTTTTCTAGTCATTCTTATCAGAATTTTAATTTTGTAGTTGGTTTTTGCCACATGGCAAAAATTTTAAAATTTAAATCCTTTAAATAACAATGAAGTTAATTTTTGGTTCAATATTTTTCCAATAATATATGAGTATTAAATATACAGTGGTGGAAATTGATTTATGAACTGACAGTTTTTTAACATTATTTCTTTATTAAATGCATTTATATCGATTTTAATTTTATATATTATACAGGCTTTGCATTATAAATTATACACGCAAATAAAATTTTATATAAATTCGTAAACAATTTATTTTGTTGATATTTTAGTTTTAGCATAGGGAAATTGATTTATGAACTTTTGC
Source organism: Hylyphantes graminicola (assembly GCA_023701765.1). Classification (NCBI taxonomy): domain Eukaryota; kingdom Metazoa; phylum Arthropoda; class Arachnida; order Araneae; family Linyphiidae; genus Hylyphantes; species Hylyphantes graminicola. Next base: position 670,412 of record CM043116.1, on the reverse strand, counting down.
ATTCAATCTCAATTAATAATTGCTAAAACTATTTTTTGTCGCTAATGCTTCCTTGATTTTGTTTTTCATAGACAACACAAAACTTTGGGTCAAGTTTTGGTCAAGCAATTTGCAGTTTTTAATGATTACGTCCTTCTATTCCATAACTGATGCACACTTCATTAAAAACCATACACCATTTGAGTAAATTATTCAAACCAATTGATCTCAGACATTATTCTTGGGGTTTAAGTCATGGCTTTTGGCAGGATGATCTAAATGAACAACACTTAGTTCATTTAACCAGTCTTCCATTTCGTTTGAAATGTAGATACTTGCATTATCATGCATAAAAATATAATCAAAAGCAAAGTTTTGCCATGCAAAAATGAATTAAAGAATTTTCTGGAACTAATCTGCAATAAAGTGATGTTGGACAGCCCTTCAGAAACATAATCTTGTTTCTTCAAACCATCAAACTTCCACCACTAACATTTCTGCTGAAGACAGATCTTGGTTATTTCCGAAGATCCTTTCAATAACATTTTAAACCATCACGTCCATCCAAATTGAACTTTTTTTCATCAGCAAGTGTCACTTTTTTCCCATTTCTCTCCCTCTACCCGCACCCAATCCATTTTCATGTAGTTACGACTATATTTTAATAGCCTGTTCTTATGGTGAAGAGTAAGCTATGGACCAGCCTTCATTTTGGAACATTTCAAGTTCGACGACGGTATCAATATTTGTCCTACTCTTCTGGGAGTTACAGGAAGTGATTGTTCATAACAAATTCGTCCTGTAATGCACAAATGTTGACACAAATGGTAACTTTTTGGGATACAAGTCCAATAATCCTGCTTTTGTCCCTCGTCACACCTTTTTTAATGATGGTTTTTGCCGGAGTCAGAATGATTCTTTAAATATTTATGAATAATATTTATTGATATTTTAATTAATATGCTAATTTCTCTTATAGATTTGTTGCAATATTATATAAGGGTCATTTTTTACCTTTTTGGCTTCAGGCAGTCCCGCACGCTTTCCTATTGAGTAAAATGGGAATAAAACAGATAAATTTCAACAAATTTGGCCTTAATCTTATTTATAAACACTGATAGTAAGCTCCCCTGAAGTTCAAATGAAGAACTAGTTAAAATATTTGGTACCTGGGTTCAAAATAAATTTGAGTTCATAAATCAATTTCCATCATTTGACATGCTTAAAAACTAAAATTATATATATTTTTATTTAATATAATTTTTTGAAAAAAATTATGTGGGAAATTCCTTTATTGTGCTCTGAATATCCAACACACAAAATTTGAATAGTTAGCACTTAATACAAAGCGATATCTGGTGAAAAGGATGTTAGTTCATAAATCAATTTCCACCACTGTACAAATATATTTTTTCATTATGAAAAAAAATTTGTGCATTACAGGGTTAAATTAGAAACATAGCTTGAGCCTTTAACACTTTTTTAAGTCTTTATTCGAACTTTCCTTAATGGTACAATGTGTGTAGTGGGGCTGCAATAAATAAATTTAATGATTGCAAAAGCAGTAAAATATACCAAAAAAAAAGTATGGTTTGAGGAGAATCAATATGTAAAGTTACCTTCTTAACCCATTGTGATAAAAGGGGTGTTTTATACCATTTCAGCATGTCCTCCCTGGTGCAGGGCCTGGGAATCCGAGAAGAGTTCCAGGGAAGGGAGGAGAAGTTCGACCTGCTCGTGGACGTCAACGACGTCATCCTGGAGAATGTGGTAAGGGAAGGTGCTTTTTGTCGGGAGTGTGACATCGACAGATTTCATAAGTTCTCAGACAAGTAAAGTTCTCAAACAAGTATACCATTTTACAGTCATTGAATAAGTCGGTATGGTCTAAGTCCATCTTTGGCGCAGCAACTTTTCCCGATAATACTTCGTAAAAAAGAAAATCTCAAGCACAGTTGAACGTTGAAAAACTGAAAAAACTTGTGACAAATTTAAAAGCTCGTTGAAATATCTCTGTGTGTAATTTAAATTTTATATATTCCCATTTCTTCTTTCTGTTGTGTATTTAACAGATGTCATTTAATGTTTTTTATAAATTTTTGTTTGCTTATGTGTTATAAGAATTTTTTTAATGTTTATACCTATCTGGTTTTGTAAAGGTTTTACATTCCACGTGTACATTAAAACTTTTAATAACATTAGCAGCACTTTGTCCTACAGAAAATATTTTAATTCAAGGTAAGGCTTGCAAATGAGGGTTAAAAAATAAAATGTTGAGGATTGTGCACTTGAGTGAAATAATCAAAATTTTGGTTTTAAACCAGCTCATATTAAACTTTTAAGGCCAAAAGTTAAATTTCACTATTTTATAAGTAGAAAAATTAACAAGAAAGAAAAATGTTCTTAATCGCTTGATGTGTTTCATTTTCAGAGCAGTTTCTTGGACGAGGCGTCTGGCCTGAAGAAGTCCGAGGAGGAGCTGGTGCTGGCCGTGAAACCCTCCGCAGCCATCCATACAAGTTGGAACAAAAGGGTATTGAAGCTGGAAAAACTAATTCTATTTGACTGATTTTAAAGCAGAATAGTAATTTAATGTATCCCTTTTACTGTTGTGATACACTTGTACTCTATTGCTTTAAACATTCAAGCAGCATTCCTTTTTTCTGTTATAGTTTATTTAAAACATGCATGTTATTATTTTTAAGTACTTTTTCCCTAAAAACAATAGATTTTTCATCAATAACTTGCAAGACTTAATTGTAAAAAAGGCATAAACCTAAGACTTTAATTAGATTTTTTATTAAACGTTTAAAAAAACATTAAAAAAAAACCATCAACTTTGGTCTGCAAATCTAAGAATACAGCTGCTTACTCATCTAGTATTTCTTAGTGTAATTTTTTAATTACCAAGTTTAAAATCTTCCTATTTATCTTACAAATAAAAGTCTTATTTCCATCATACATAGTTTAATTATGTTTAAAATAAGTCTTAATTCTCAAGAGTCCTATATTTTTTTATCATAATATTGCTCATCTATGTGTAATTTAATGTTCTAATTGTAATATAATATTCTAATATTGAGTTCTTAATAACTCTCAGTTAATGTATTGCTGATCCGTTGAACAGTTCCCATGTTCTAACAGCTCCTGGCTGTCACGTCAATAAATTCCTTTCGCAAACAACCAAAAATTACAGAAATTGTTTTAATTCGACTCTCCTCACAACGCAACCATTGAAAATAGTCACTTCTTAATTAGACTTAGGTGGTGAGCTTTTTGACGGCCCAGCTTCGTCTCCAGGCTCCATCCTTTGAAATATTTTTAAATGATTTCATAATAATAAGTAATCTGAACTTCCAATGTCTCTCTTTTTAAAATAACCTACAGAATAAGTATGCTCTTCTGTGTGTAAGTCTGTCATGCATTTGACTGTGTTTCCCCCCGTGTTGCAGCAGTTCCACCGCGCGTCCCCCAAGAGCTACCAGCTGATCACGGCCAAGAACGTGTCCCGCCCCCAGCTCACCTTCAGGGACAAGGTGGACAACTCCAGCTCGCTGTTTGTCCCCCTCCTCCGGGACAAGCCCAACTCCATTAAGCCCCTGGCCATCACCCTGGAGAAGGAAGGGGACAGGGAGGAGTGAGTCCCATTTCAGATGTTGCTTAAAATGCCACTTTTAAAAGTCCTCCTTTCACTTCCCTTGTTAAGGGAGAATAAGCCTAATTTACGCTGTTGGTCTCCACACCAAATTGTCTTTTGTTCATCCCCAATAGAAAAAATATATTTTAAGCCACATTTCTCCTTCTGTTAAATTTTTTTTATGTGATAAATGTAGCTGCCTTAAAAAAATTTTTTTCAAATATCTTAAATTTTTAAATACATATACTTAAGTTTTTTAATCTTCTAGAATAAATTAAAAATTATGTATACTTGTATTCCTAGTAAGTTCATTGGATTTACTTAAGCTAAAATCTTACTAGTTTATAAATGTAAAAGCAATGAGAGTAAAAAAGGACAGAAGTGTTTCGTTTCTTTTACTTCCTTTTATTTTTATGTTTCCAATTTCAGTGCATGAAAACTTGGTAAAAGAGTTATCTTTTGGATTGAATTTAAGTTTGTGGCATGAGTTTTTTTATTTGATAATTACTACAATTGCTATTACCTACTACCTATTGAAGTAATTACTACAATTATTTACTGTATAATTATCTTATTACTGCCGTGCATAGAACTTCAATGCTTTAAAAGGTTTTTTGTCTCCTATGTTCTTTTCGTTTCATGAAAAAAGATCTTTTGTACACTCCTGGTTCCATTAAATTCCATAATACAAGGCATTGAACGCATTTCAATACCTATAGTTCTAATTTTTAACCAGCCCTGCAGTTTTAAAAAATAGTATTGATAATGTGAAACAAAACACCCATTTTGAATGTTTAAATGTAAAATGTTAGGATTCATTGCTCCCTGAGACCGAAGAGTGGATTCTTCTGTTTTCAAATAACTTGTAGTACAAATGCATTTGCTCATTCTCCATTCCAGTTCTACTTATTCCATAGTTTATTTTAAATTATTAGGTCTTAACTTAAATATAAAGTGTAATTGTTTTTTCAACTTTTAGAAAAAAATTATGATTATTTATCTTGCAGTAAATGTTTTTAATTTATGTAAAGAAATTAGAAATATCAAAGAATATATTTCGCTAAAACACTTTGAAATTATTTTTTTCCTCATAATATGTATTTGGCTGAGAAGACATTTGTTCAAATTGCACAATTAACAAGAAAAAGTGTCATTTAAAATAATTTATTTTAAAGCAAATATGTAAATAAAAAAAGCAAATATTGAACATCTTTGACTTTTTTCACTTGATCCAAATAAAGTTTTAGTTGAGAAAATGAGTCAAATTATTTTTGAGTACTTGGTAATTTTTTTATCACTGTACAGTCATTCCAATTATGTTATAAATTTGTTTTCCCCCTCTTTTCAGATATTGCCATCCATATGAGTGGGAGATTGAAAGATTTCAGCCACCTGAAGAAATCTTGCAAAACGTGGAGCCCATGGTAAGAGATTGCTTTTGTTTCACATCCTTTCACTTCATCATTATTAATCGGTTGTTGGGAGAGCTGTTTTTTACTAATTTAAATTGGTTATATATTTAACAATATATGAATATATGCAGTATCCTTTTGAATTTCAGGGTGGTATGGTAACTGAACTTGGAAATCGGGGAATTCTCAGGGAACTTTTTAATTCTGGAAATATCAGGGAATTTTTCACATTTTGTATAATATCAGCAAATTTCCCACATTTTGGATTACTTAAACAGCAGGTTTAGGTTCTTGTGATCACTACTAACAGACACATGATCATATTAAAAAAAATCTCGATCTGATTTACCTGAAGGACCAATCTTGGATTAACAATCAATCTCTCGATCAAGAATCATGTTATAAAGTGATTTTCTGATCACACGATTCCTCTAAACCTAAGTAGAAAAGTTAGGTAGGCTAACCCATAATCTGGAAAGTATTATTAATTCCTGCGATGTCTAGATTAAATTTTCTGTACTGCATTGAATTGTGTGTATTGCATTTTCTCTAGGTAATTGTAAAATCGGGGAAACTTTTGTGAAGGTATCAGGGAAATCATGCAAATATTTTTTTGTCTAGGATTTTGTAACCACCCTGCAAAAACTTTCATAAATCATTTTGTTTAGCTTTAAATAAAAAAAATCAATATTTTCCATCATTCAATAGGTTTGTTTGGGCTGGATCGTTTAAGATTTCGCTTTTACTCCATCCCCATCCATTGTTGCCTCCAAATTTAGTTAACAGCTATATCGTGTTGGGGTTCGTTTGAAAGGCAAAGATGCCTTAACAGTTTGCTTAGGGACAACTGGGCAGTGTAAAAATGACCTTATCACTTATCAAACCCTATACTTAATGACATCAAATCAAGAATGTTAGTTATACTTTTATGGGATTTTTTAAAACGAATGAAACAGGATTTGTTATTAAAAAATTATGCAATGAAGATTTTAAAATTGTTGTCAATGTTATTAGATCGGAGATAAATTTATGAATAATTTCTTCCTGTAATGCAGACTCTTGTTTTTTTAATCCTTTGTTTAATTAATGAACTATTAATTACACCAGTTTAATTTAAATGTATCTGCTGTATTGAATTTAATAATTCTGGTAGCACTTTTAAGAAATAGAATTAGAATAATCTTCTTTCAGTTCTAGCATTTCTTGAATCTAGAATCAAAGATTGTTCGAAATAAACCTGCACAGGAGCATGTATGGGGTACTACTTTGATTTTCCTACAAAAAAAGGAAACAAGTTTACTGTGGTCAAGTAAACTAAATACCCATGCTAAATAATTTGATAATAAATGTGTTCAAACGGCAAGTGCTCAAGATCACATAAAGCATCCCTCCTTTATTATATGTTGGAAGTTTTTTCTTGTTCAATAATTTTCAGTTTAGACAGTTATTTCATGGTTAGGTTGCTTAAGTATGTGTATGCGTCTCTCTTTTGTTGCCAGGTCCCCAAGCCCCTGGAGGAGACCCCCTTGGTGATGGTGACCACAGAGGAGCAGCTCAAGGAGTTGTGTGCGGAACTCAAGAAGCAGGAGGCATTTGCGGTGGATTTGGAAGTGAGTGCCCAGACAAAGTAATAGCTCTTTTCAGACATGGCTGTTTTACCATACGATCAACTCAGCACTCAAATTGTATCTGGTTCCTTTTGATAATTATATAATTCATATTTGTTTTTATCAGTAACACTTGTGCTGTTGTATTGAATTATTTTCTTTCTATAAGCTATGAATATACATTGTTACATTCCTTTTTATTATCAATTTCTTATTTTGTGCCTGTGCATGTATTACTGTTTAACACCATGTTATATCTAAAAGAAATCATTTTTTTCCTCCTTCCTAAGAGTTTTTATTTTATTTATGGTATCTAGTGCCAAATAAATCTTCAATAAGGGAATAATATAATATTTTTAACTTCCTTGGAAAGTCTTAAAAGAATTTTATAAGTATATAATATATATTATTTATTCATGTGAAATTTAGAATTGTTGTGTCTTTAAAATTTTAATATTAATATGATAACATAAATGTTATTAGGATAATATTCAACACTTAATGAATCATCATAGCAATAAACAATGTGGTAAACATGATATGTTGTTGTCGCTGCATGATATTTAAGTTTTAAACCCAGCAATAACTTTTTTAAAATTAAGTTTTATTTTGGAGACTATACCAGTGCTGAAAGATAGAGGGATACCTGGGCTAAGAGATCTGGAATAAATGTGCTCAGAATTAGAATATGGAGTGGTTTTTAAAGTGTCAAAATATGCTTGAAGTCCCTATAAATAGATTACAAGGTGGAATAATATATTTATAATGCATTGTGAAATAAAAAGTCCTTAACACATCCATGGCAAGACCATCATAGGTTATGGAACACTTAAGGGATATGGAATAATAGGAATAGATTAAGAAATATTGTGAATAAGTTTAAGTTATAATGATGTTGTGTTTCAATGATGGCAATTTGTGAAGTGTTGTTAAGTTGTGTTCCCTCCCTTGCAGCACCACTCGTACCGCAGCTTCCAGGGGTTCACGTGCCTCATGCAGGTCTCGACGCGGGAGAGGGACTACCTGGTGGACGTCCTCCTCCTCCGGAGTGAGATGCACCTCCTCAACGAGGTGTTCACCGACCCCAAGATTGTCAAGGTAGGGAGCATTGGTTGTATCCCCCTGAGAGACCTGTATTCAAAATGAATGGCTCTTCATTCACAATTTGAAACCCTCTTTTCTGGGAGATGGCAATACAACTTACCTTCTCTGCGGTAACTGTGATGATGTTCCACTAACACCAAAACATTAACTGCCCACCATTTTAAGATCATTGGCTCATTTGGGGGTATTCTCTCCCTTTGTACTCCGACAACATCATGGAAATTGCCGACTGTTTTGCACACTCAAGGATATCTATAGGTCACCCCATGGACACGGCACCAACCAACCTACTTTTCTTTTTTTCCTTAATTTGAATTTTAAAAAAAAGTTTTAAAGCATTTGCTTAATGACATCGTGGAAGTTACCCTACCTGTTATACCCTTTTTCAAATTCCTTTCTAACCTAATACAATTTAAAAAAGATAAAAGTTTTTTGTTCTAATCATGATATTAGAATTTCTGTGAGTATCAGAGTTAAAGTAAAGCAAGGTTCCTTAGTTCTTCTTCTTCTGTTAGTTTTTACCCTTACTGTTTTTTAAAGTTTCGGAAAAACCCTATTTATAATATTTTTTAGTTTCCAGCATTTAGTCTAAAGGCAACCAATTCATGATTTTTTTTTCCTAAAAATGTAGGAGCCACTATATTCATTTGTTACTTTACTATGTTATTTGTTTATGTATGTATTTTGTTATGGTTTTTTGTTATGGTTTTGAGTTACATTTTATGTCTAATACACTACCTTTTATTATATTCACAAAAACTTATGATAGATAATTGTTGACTTGGATTTTTTTTTTTTTTTAGAAAAATCTCTATTCTAAAATTAAACTGGGACTCTTTTGCAATCCCTGAATTTAATTTAAAACAATTCAATACTTCAGTACCATGCAATTTTTTGCAAAGAGCTTTTCAGCGATGCCCTTTTTATGTCATTCAGACAACTTGAACGTAGTTAAGTTTTTATTTTTATATGGGTCAGCCTTTTATTCATAATGTAAGTTTTCAATTTTAAATCTAATTTTTCTCAGAAAGGTGTTTATTCAGATGTACCTTTTTCTTGAAAACTATTTCATGTATGGACATAAATTTTTTACAGGGTAACTGTTTCAGGTTGTTTTGATTATTGATAAAATCTCATTTCAGTTTTACTGAAATGAAATTTTAACAATATATAAAGTATTTTTTTTAAACAAATATTGTTTAAAATTTGGTATGTTTTTTTTTCAAAGGCATTTTTACATCACAAAATTACCCACATTACTTTTTTTCTACAAATTTTGAGAAATGCTCATTCAGTAGGCAAAACAACCTGAAACAGTTTTCCTGTAAAAAAATTTATGTCTATACATGACTTAGTTTTTAAGAAAAAGGTACATCAATGTGAAAAAACACCATTCTGAGAAATATAGGATTTAAAGTTGGAAAAGTATGATTCAAATTTAACTAGGTTCAAGTTGTCTAAATGACATACAAAGAGCATCACTGAAAAGCTTTTGAAATGTATTTTACACAAATACTAAAATCAAAAATAGATATGATGAAAATTGCATGTTACTGAACTGTCTCAATTCCTTAACAAATATTCCTAATAACTTACTTTCAAACAGCATTATATATCCTTTCCTGCAGCTAATGATTCTCCTCCCCTTCAATAATGTAGGTCCTGCACGGTGCGGACATGGACGTGGTGTGGCTGCAGCGTGACTTTGGGCTCTACCTGGTGGGCCTCTTCGACACGGGGCAGGCGGCGCGGGTGCTGCGCCACGCCCACCTCTCCCTGTCCCACCTGCTCAAGCACTACTGCAGGGTGGACCCGGACAAGCGCTTCCAGCTGGCAGACTGGAGGGTCAGGTAGGCAACACTACTCACAGTAGGGACACAATGGGGTTGTTTTTTTGGGGGGGGGGCATCAAATGTGCCAGGTCTCTCATTAAAGAATATCTTTATAAATCTTGAATGGGCTGGGGAAGTCAGGCTGAGGTTGGAAGTGTAGTGATGTGTCCCCTCATTTACAATACTAAATTCCAACACTACACTTTATATTGTTGAAATGGCTATTTTGCACTTTTAACTGAAGGAAACGAAAGCGATTTGGATTTTTTTTATAATATTTTAGCAACCTATTTATGCTCAATAAATGAAGTGGCAAGAATCATCTATTGATTTAACATCTTCCAAATTTTTACGAACAAAAGTAAATCATAACTGAACTCTGTATTGGGAAGTAACAGCAGCATGTGGCTTACCATTGGTTCCCAAATATTTTTAAGGGCTGTTTCAGCAGTCACAATTTAAATACCAAAAATATATAAACTATCCTCAGATTTGGTTGAAGTTTCTCAAGAAAAGGGTTACAAATTTTGTTTCTGCTTACAAATCACATATATTGAATCATTCTATGTGTAAAGGGTGTAGTCGCAAAACTCATGTCCATAAAGGTACAACAAGATGTAGGGTTCATTCATTACTGACTTTTGACATTTGTAAATTCAATTAGTTGAAGTCGCCAATGAGCTGACCCTACATTTTAATTATACTTTGGAGAATAACTTTTAAAACTAGACCCTATATATTTTGTTCCTTACAACCTGTTTTTTTTTTATTCTTTACTTATATTAATAGCATAAACTGATGAATAGCAATTGTATATATGTACCTATGATGTCATGTTCAGAATTAGGATGATGTCTTTTAAATTTATTTTTTTGTTTCATATATTTAACAGGATATACCATTTTTCTTTTATGACTTCTTCAATATTGTGAAATCTTTGTTTAATCAAACACTCTGTTACTTTTCTGAATATATAACAATGCATGTAGAAGTTTGAGTACTTGTAAATATATTTGTAAATGCCTATACACTATCTTATTTTTTTTTAAAATAACTTATATTAATTTAATGGTAGAGAGTGTAGATACATGTTTTTGTGTTTAATGAGCCCTGGACCGTTGTTCCAGACCCTTGCCTGCCGAAATGATCAAGTACGCCCGTGAGGACACCCACTACCTCCTGTATGTGTATGACTGCATGAGGAACGACCTGATTGCGGCCGGCAACGACATCAAGAACCTCCTCATCTCGACATTTGAGAGGAGCAAAGTCATCTGTGCCAAGGTTTGACTTGTTTGGGTTGGATAATTCTAACAATGTTTTTATTTTATTCCAATGTAAACTTCTGGCATTCCGTTTTCTTTAATGATAAATTGTTTTATTGAAAAGTTTGTTTTACCATTTGTAACATCAAGGGAACGCTAAACTTCATTTTTACAGGTCATCATGATCACAAACAATATTGGCAATATGTTTTTTGTTTGGGGGGGGGGGGGGGGTAGAAACACTCCTGTTTTTCGCCAGTCTAAATTTTAATTTAAAATCAATTTTAGTGTTTAACCTGTTTGTTGCCTGTAGTTTATTTCTAGTAATGCACGTGGGTGCCTCTGATATTGAAAAATTTAATTTTCAAAGAGTATTTGTTCTTTGAAAGTTTTGTTTAAAATTTAAATCTCATTTTAATATCCATACATAACAATGAAAGCTTTATAATTTTGGTTATTGAATCAAACTAAAAAATAAGCCAAATTTTTGACCGCTTTTCTCATATAGGTTCTTTTCAAAACAATATTCTTCATACTTCAAATGCTAAATATATGTAAAAGTTTTGTGTAATACTTTTTTTGCAAATTTAAAGTAGATGAAAAAAAAAAAGTTGGGTATCAACCTGGCAACAGCAAAGAATATATTAAAAAAAAAAAACACTTGCAAAATTCGCAGAAACAGTTCAATCTGTTTTTTAATTGGACAGTAACTCTGTTTACGATCAGGTCTCAAGTGTCATTCAATAGTGATCAATGTAAATTTTTTTTACCATTTTTATCACTTATTCGAACTTATTATTTCATAATAAAAGTCTTACTTTTTTAAAATTTGTATTATGTTTTGTCAGTACGCCAAAAACACTAGTAATACAGTGTTAATAAAATACTATATATTTAGAAATAGCAATAAATTATTGCTGTGCCCAAAGTAACAAATGAAATCAATCTTATCTTTGTTCTTAAAATAGTGTATATTAAAGTTTTTATGAATCACCAAGTGAAGTAGTTAGTAATTATAGCTTGTTTATACAAATATAAATAACTATAGAAAAACAATCTAAAAAAAAAGAGTATAAGCAGCATAATATGTGAAAAATTATCAGTTTTTAATTCAATTATTTAAATTAATTTAAGTTTATTTTATTTTTATGTTTTGTTTGGGGAACCAATAGTGAATAGCAAGTTTTAAATTTGGGTTTTAATTTTGAATACTAAAACCATGTTCTTCAGTTTGGGGGTTATGTTTGGCCGTAGAATGACTCTCTTGCTGTAGTTTTTGTTCCCATTAAGTCACGGGGCATTGATCCTTCCTTTGTTGTTGTTGTGGGTGCAGAGGTACCAGAAGCCCGTGCACACCCCTGACCAGTACCTGGAGCTGTACAAGCGCAGCCGCAAGGTGCTCAGCGCCAAGCAGCTGTACTGCCTGAGGGAGCTGCACGCTTGGAGGGACGCCACCGCAAGGGAGAACGACGAGAGCATCAGGTGGGCTTGGCTCCTTGGCATTTTTTAAAAAATTTACAAGTAGTTTTTATTTGGTAGAAAAAGCGTCCTCTTAAAAGTAATGCAATTACGTTGGACCAGGGAGATCATCAGCACCATTTTCCTGCTCCCTTAGCAAGATAAGAGTAGTGAGGTGGCACTGTAAATCAGATTGAAACAACGAGTGACTTGGAGTGTGGCAGACCAATAATGTGTGAAATCAATGTGCCTCATTCTGTTTTCTGTACAAATGGTTTGCCATGTGTGTCGTTTGCCAGCCCTCTAGCAGTGTACCCTGATAACTGGGCCAATCACTATTTTTCTCATCAGTAAGAAAGGCAACCAAACGGATGTCATTGCTCATAAAGCTTAGCTTTTTTATTACTCTTAATAAAAATAGTTACTTAATGTCTTTCTGGCCCCTCTCTCCTCCTTTGCATGTATGAAGCTGAAATCTGAACATAGCCATCTGTAATTTAGATAATTAAATGAAACGGTAGCCACCCAAACTTTAAGTTGAATTCTAGGAGTCCACATTTCATTTTGTATAAAATCATGAATGTCTTGTTGCATGCTTTTATAAAAATGACAACTCAAAGAAGTTGTAAGTGAAAAAATGTCAGATGCCATGTTATGCAGTTGGCTCAAATGAATTATGATATTATTTTTATTCCAGTTTTGTGCTGCCTAACCACATGTTAATGCAAATAGCTGAAGCCTTACCCAGGTGAGTGATAAGCGAGTTATTTGTGTACTGTATGTTTTCTTGTATTAACATGTAACTAGGAAGAGTAACCATACATAAAAGTCACATTGTAATTACTAAAAAGTTAGTAGAGTTATTTTTTGTGGTTAATTATTTTTGTGGAACTAGATGTTTTACAAAGTTTTTACCATTGAATTTTTATAAATTTAAAAAAAAAAAGTCTTACTTCCTTTTGCACTTGTGGATGCAAACCAGACTTGAGTTCATCGATATTTTTTAAGCAAAAGTCATTGGCATGCATAACTGTTGGTTTTGACCGACATCTTGACTACCTATTTGCTTGGATCCATTGTTAGAAGAAATTATGTAAAAAAACCTTCATCAACCAGTTAGACCTCGGATTTTTACAACTTGTGTTCCAAAAATGAAAAGCAATAGTTGTTTCTAAATTGTGCCACCCTGTTATGTATCTCTTCATGGAGAAACTGTCTTCTCTTCAAATGTCTTAGCTTCAATATACAGAGCAGAATAAAAATGGTGCACAAATTGTTATCGTTAATGTATATATTTTCGTATTATTTATATTTTGGATCTCTGTTGAAGCCAAAACTGTCTGTAATTTGCTGGCTGCATGAAAACTTTTCTCTTTGTTCCCAGGGAGCAGCAGGGCATCCTGTCGTGCTGCAACCCCATCCCGCCGCTGGTGAAGCAGCAGCTGAACGAGCTGCACACCATCATCCTGCGCGCAAACAACTCCTCCATCAAGCAGGCAAGCCCACTCTCTCTCTCTCTCTTCCCTCTATTGGTGTTCAAGTGTTAAAAGCAAGCTTGACTGTGTGAATGTTCTTGTGGAAGGAAAGTGGTTCCCACATAGTCTGTCTTGGGGATCTCTGTTCAATTTTTAGTTGTTAAGCTCTCTTAAGGTTTTCAGAACAGTAGCACATTGAGATATTTCCTAAGTGAGAGATACTAGCCACTAGCTTTCTGATAAAATAGTTGCGAGTGGTTTTTTTTAAAGTGATTTCCTTTCATTTGTTATTTGAAATTGCTGCTACATTAATTATGACACAGATCTAATGACTTTTGAATTCAATTACATGATTCATTCAAAACCAACTTATTCTTTATATTTTCATCTTATCATGTTATTACATGAAAACAAGGAAGTCTATGAATCCTGTTTATGGCAGTTGCAATTAAAACACAATACATATTTATTAACTTTTTTTCTAATCTTCTTATTTTTAATGTGAAAACCTGAAGTGTCAAATATAAAAGAGAGTGTTAGAATTCAAGGGATCAAATTGTTCCCAATAAAAAGGTTTCTCTGACCTGCTACTGCACATTTCAAGGCGTGTCGTTTCATGTGTCTCAAGTGAAGTGTCGTGCTCCTTTCAGCTGGAGATCCTGGACCTGCAGCAGAAGCTGGCCCAGACCCCGAAGGTGGTCCACCACCACGTGGACCTGGGGTCGGTGGTGCACTGCCCCCACGACATCCACCACCTCGAAGACAAGGCATCACACGCCCCCTCTGGTAAGGCCCCCTCTTTGCACGCAAGTGAATAAACAACCCCCCACATGAGTGTGGTGAATGCTGCACGTGGGTAACTACACATTCAGAAGAATATAGGTATTTGTGTGAAGAACATTTAGAAAGGCTAGTTCATAGTTCGTACGGTGCTTAAAAACCTTAGAAAGTACTTATTTTTTACATTCGTTTATAAGGCCCTTAAAAAGTGCTTAAAAAGTACTTATTTTTTTACTTTATTCTTATTTTTAATTTTTAAACCAAAGTCCTTAATAAGTGCTTATTTTTCATAGAAACTTTAGAATTTAGATAGAAACTTTAGAATAGGTGTTTCGTGATCATTCTTAGGAAAGTGTGAAATTATCATTATCCAATCACGCTTTTAAGCCGAGGAGAAGTGAATATCTTTAAAAGTTGTAGTATGAGAAGGATGATTTTTGTTTTTATTTGTCATTTCTCGTTATTGATTACAGCAGGGTTCGCAATTTGCCGACTTTCGATTTGCCGAAGTTTCGCGACTTTCGGATCGTCGGAGTTTCACGACTTTCGGATTGCCGTTGTTTCACGACTTTCAGATTGCCGTTGTTTCGCGACTTTCGGGTCGCCGGACTTGCGCGACTTTCGGGGCGCCGGAGTTTCGCGACTTTCAGATTGCCGTTGTTTCACGACTTTCGGATTGCCGTTGTTTCGCCACTTTCGGATCGTCGGAGTTTCGCGACTTTCGGGTCGCCGGACTTTTGCAACTTTCGGGTCGCCGGACTTTCGTGACTTTCGGATCGCCGGAGTATCACGTCTTTTGGATCCCCGGAGTTTCGCGACTTTCAGATTCCCAAAAATAAAAAGTTTAAATTTACAAGTCAGTACTATTTAATTGGTAATATTCTTGTTAATATTATTTTTATAACTTTTGTAAGTTTTATTTCTTAATAAGACCACTATTGAATATTGTCTATATATAACTGAAATTTTCCCTGCATGCTTTTTAATTTAGTATTTTATAGGTTTTGAATTTTATTTCTCAGTTGTTGTTGATAAATAATATATAGCACAAATTTCTTTTTTTTTCTGTTACCACATTTTTCTTAGTAAGACATTATTTTTTGTATATTCTCGAATTTTTTTACATTACCTTAACTGCACAGGAAATTTAAGCTTCCGATTGCTCTAAAACTTTTTTAATAAGGTCCTTAAAAAGTACTTATTTTTTTTTATGAAATTGGAGTAAGAACCCTGGCACCGCATAAAACAAAGTAGCACACAGATGCTGCTAAGAAACAAGACAACTGGACCCTCTAAAATAATGCTTATTTGTGTTACCAGGCAAACACAAATTGCTTTTAAAGGATCAGGCTTTCAAGGCTAGAGCAATACCTTTTTTTAAGGTATGCATATACCTTGGACAACTTTTTCTTTAATTTTTGAGATAGAATTTTAAAACTTTGTGAGAAGATCAGGCACATAAAAACTAACGTAGAAATACTTTACTGCTAAAAAAAATATTAATTAATAAATAAATTAGCAATTAGTTAATTTAATTGTGCAAAACTGCGAGCAACTTAACGAAATTTCAAATAACTTGTTTTACATAATTTTTACAGAAAAGAAAACAGTAAAGTCTGAAAAAAATTTAATATTTGTTACAATCGCTATAAAAAGTATGGCCACATGCCCTGATTCATACTCTTTAAAATACACTTAAAATTTTTTTAATCAAAGCATATACATTTGAAATATCTTGCTCGCAGTTCAAGCATGTTATGAAAAAACTCGTTCTTCAGAAAATGCGTTCAAGGTTGCCATTGTAAGACTGATGCCCATAGATTGGCCTTTAGAAGACTGCCTGTAAATAAAAAGCTATTTACAGTACATAAAATCTACTTGTACCATTTAAAAGATAAATAAACATATAATATTTTGATGCAAAAACATCAGAACACATTTTTTGATCAATTTCCGTATTCTAAGGTATATGCATACCTTAAATGTCTTGCATGAACATTTGGTATCTTAATGCTTCTCTAATGAAATATCAAAAAATATTCTTAGTGCTATAACTAAGTAACTAGCATTTTTAAAGTGTCTACCTAGATTTTCATACACTTTTTTGAACATTCAGTGAAATTTTTAGTTCATATGTAATTTCTAAATGATAGTAAGACAATATTTATTCACACCATTCAATGATGTCAGAAGTCGAGGAGGTCTTCCTTCGTTCAACTGTAGTTCCTCAGTTGAAGTGTTCATCTCATGATGATGTTTGTACTGTTATGTATTTTTATGGAAAACAGATCTGGCTAGAGTTTGAAATACTTGATGTGAAAACTTGGTTTTATTTCATCTTTGAGATTTTCTTCTCTGCCAAAAACTTAAAAAAATGTGAATATGATAATTGAATTTCTACTTTAAATGTATTTGGTATTGAAAAATACTCGTGATGTAAAGTATCCTTTTGTATTTACTTATGCGCCTTACTTAGAACTCGAGCAAATCTTATGGAGGATAACATTATTCAATTTTTCTTACTTCAGGCAACACGGAGAATTTGCTGCCACTCATAACTAAAGAAGATGAGACAATACCATCTCTGCTAAAGAAACAACCCACCCTTTCAGTGCTCTTCAAAAGCCAAGTAGGAATACAGACATTTTTGTTACACCTGATGTTCTTTGCAGAAGTTTTATTTGTTTTGTTACCTGTATTCAATGCTTCTATGATCTGTAGGAATAGTCTTTTTTTCTACCATAATGTGTTGTTTGTGCAATTGTATAAAAAATTAAAACTGGATTAAGTTAATTTTTTCTTAATATTAACTACTCTCTTTTGCAAGGGAAATATTTAACATTCTTTGTATGCTTTAAATCCATGCAGTGAGGACCAACAAGGGATCACAATTTAAAATTTCTGAAACGATATGCATTTCTGCCAATGTTTGAAGCAGTTACTCTAAGATTGTTGATTATAATATATGGAGAAAAAAAACTTAATTATACCAAATTCAAACTTATCATTTAGCAAGAGAGTTCAACTTCTGTGGGTAATAATAGAGTGTAATGAACTGGACCATTTTTGCCCTGGGATAACCATTCCTTCCTCTCTTAAAAGGTTGGAGTTATTGAGTGCTTGCCAACAATGGTCTAAGTCATGACGCTAGATACTGCAGTTTGCCTGCAGTAAAATATAAAAATTGTTTAAAATTAAAAAGTAATATAATTCTTAAAAGGTTTTATATCAGATATATTTTCCTATTTTTTTCCTTAGCTTATGTTTTAAATTTAGTTGATATTTAAAAAAAAAAACATTTGGGTAAAAACAATCCTTAACATTTGTTTTAAAAAACATATTGCAGAAAAGGGCTTCAACGTCTACTGAACAGAGGATTCCCCAAAAAGTTGTTGAAACAATTCAAAAGTTAATTAGTCCTTATGAAAGGGTATGTGGTTTTCTTTTGATTTTACTGTCATTTGTATTATATTTTTATAATTTAAAGAAGTTATATTTTTAATGAATTATATTAAACTATATAAATTCTACTTTCATTTTTGAAAAAAAGAATTTTGTTTTTATTTCTAAATGTACTTTTATTAGAGATCCACTTACCATAAAAACAGCTTAACATTCAAAAACCAATTATATTATAATGTGAAATAAATACTTTGTATAGTATAATTTGAAATGATACATATAGTATAATAATAATATATAGTATAATGTGAAATAAATACTTTGTATAGTATAATTTGAAATGATACATATAGTATAATAATATATAGTATAATGTGAAATAATACTTTGTTTAGTATATATGTAATGACCAAAGAAATATGCCATTTGAAATGGGTAAAAAAATGGTTCAACTTGGTATTCCACCAATAGACCAATGTTTTGGTAACTTTTGTTGGCTATTCTTGTTCAATAGCTAGCCTATGATTTAAAACATTCATAGGACAAAAAAAAAATGTAATCATGCTGAGCCATAAATGAAACATTAAACTAGATGCAAATCAAGAGTATGTTCATATTTTCAGAATAGTTGCTTGCAATACTGACTCAAGTTGCACACTCATGTTGCTGACTCATGTTGCACATATCAAGAATAAAAAAAAACCTCTTCTAAGTGCATTCTTGGTTTTATCTTTCTTTTGCCTCTAGTATATCTGTTCGGTATTACCAAAACGCTCACTACTACATTTCGGAAGGTTTTCACGATTAAAAAAAGTGTAACTAGTTCATTATTTTTTGTGTTTATTGTTTTTTAAATTTAAAGAGTATACAATGCTATCGAACAACTATATTTCTTTCCTTAATAAGATATTTTTGGTTTATTGAGTGATAAGTAATTGGTTTTTATGGTGGGGGTGTACATTTAGAGTGATTCAAATTCATGTTCCACTGTTTCAGTATATTTTCTTTGAAGTTTCATTATAAGTTACTTTCAGTATGAAGGTTATTTATACATTCATTATTTATACATTTTAGTATAAAATGACTGAAGAACTGCAGTCTAGTCAATCCCAACAAAGTTCTGAAGTAAGAAAAGAAACGAACGGAGTAAGTTACTTTGATATTTATGGATAAAATCTATTTTATAAGTTGTTATTCAAATACTTTATGTTTTTTTACTAACGTTACTCTAGAAAACTAGTTGTCATTCATTCCCTTACTGTAATCTTTAAATTATGCACACTAAATAGTCTTATCTGTATAGAATGCATCTTTCTCATATGTCTATTTTATTTGTTTAAATCTAAGTTTTCATGTTAATGCAGATCGTGAAGCAAGCAATGCGAATAAAAGTGCTTATTATTTGACATTTAAATTTGAAGATTGCTTTGAGAAAATTGAGTTCGTAATTGAATGATTTGTCTTTGTATTTTGCAAGGCTGAAAATTCCACTGCAGACATAGAAGAAGTGGATTTAGTGGATACTAGCATAGTGGAGGAGAGTGCAGTTGCCGAGGAGCGGGAGGATTCTCCTGAAATGGAGGAGCACGCAACACTCAGGAAGAAGGTAACAAGATACAATTACTACAAATACTCCAATGTATTTGGAGTTTTGAATTGAAATCATTCGTTGGATTTATAATATTCCCCCATTATTAACAATTTCCCCCCAACCCTATTGAATATAGAAGTTTTCCATTTTAAAGTTAGATTTTTGATATAAAACGAATTTGATGCTGTCTTTTAAAAGAGTTTGATGTATTCACTATTAATTTTAATTTTAAAAAATTGAGCATCACATCATGTAGTTTAAATTGCTGTATTGTCTATATTAGTTTAAGTGAGATTTAATGTTTTCTCGGGTTTAGAATACTAATTCTTAATTTTAAACTATATAATGTTTTAATTATGTATAAAGTTTAGATTGCAAAATCAGTTCCAATGAAATTTTGTTGAATAAGTTTTTAAACTCTCTTAAATAATTATTACAGATGATAATAGCCGAATCTATATTTGTGCTTAGATGTAATTTCTATATTAAATTGTGTTTTAAGTAAACTAATAATAATATTTATAGCCAGCATTATGTTTTTTAAAATTAGTATGTACCTGAACAATTGTTATTGATAATTCATTAAACCTTTATTGCTAATGATTAACTTTTCCAATGTTTGTGGTGTGGCATTTTCTTTGATGTTTTTCAACATGCATATCCTTCAACGTTGTTGTTTCAGAACAAGAAGAAGAAGAAGCGCTTGCCAGATCCGGACATCACCCTGGTCGTCCCTCCCCCCAAGAAGCCCAAGGCCCCCGAAGTCGTGACGATCGAGGACGAAGACTTCCAACCCTATGACTACAGTCAGTCAGACTGCAGCCAGTTTTCTGGTGAGAAGTCTATTCACTTTGAAAGTTTAAGAGAATGGTTTATATTTTGAATGAATTATTAAATTGTACTTTATAAGATTCTATTTTAAGTTTTGTGTGTCAGTGTTTTGTTTTTATTTGTAATTTTACTTTTATTAGATATCCCTTTTCAAATGAATTTCCCATAAAAAGAGCTTAATGCGCTTAAAAAATAATTGTAATATATTCATAATGTGTTCAAATGTACTGTAATAGCAGAGTGCAGCAATGGCCAAAAAAAACCCATGAATTTTAATGTTTCAAATGGATGAAAAATTATTCCACTTGGTATTCTATCATTTGATAGAATGAAAAATAACCAACAAAATAAGTATTTATTTTTGGTTATTTTTGTGCATTCTTCAATAGTATATTCTGGAAGTTCTTGTCTATTTGGAAGGCATCCGTGTTATCAATATGTTAAATATTGTAAATATTTATTACAATTATTTTAAAACTTAATACTTATATTCATAATTGTCATTTTCGAACAAAGTTCTAGTTTGTGATGGGGACAATGTATTGTGGGTCTGTTAAGAAGTTAAAGAACATGGCTTAACCACTTGCTACAAATAACATTTTTGATCCATCTTTTGTCTTGTTTGAAGGGCGTATCAAGGAGTCTCTTTTATTAATTTGAATATTAAAGACTCCTGCTAGTTGAGTTGTGTTACTTAATCAGAGAAAAGTGAGACAGAGTAGCTGCAGTTATATTCCAAACAACAGTAAATTTGTTGGAATTTTAACACAGTGCATCTTTATAATGTTCTCCTATTTTTTCTCTCCTCTAGACATAATTATTTTCATTCTGCCTGTTTGAAGTGGGTACACATTTTTATTCTTAATGAACCTTTTAGTCATCATTCATGTACTTATAGAGAGCCATTGAACTTATGCAGGTTTTAGAAATGGTTAGACAATTTGAAGAGAGTGTTGTAACACATTCACAGTCAGTTTGACTAAATTAAATTCGGCTATCTGGTTTTGTACTTAAAATAGTTTCACATTTTAAAATGTTTTTCAAAATTGAATAAGGCATAATAAATAGTCCAAATGCCCAAAGTCTTAGTTTAAAAAACTGTATTTTTATTTTTATTGCAGGCAAGAAAAATCAGAAGAATGACAAGTCTAAAGAAGACAGAAAGTCCAATAATCAAGTAAGTCTATTGTCTAATTGTAAATTTCAGAGTAGTGCAGAGTTTTTCCCCAATCGTTGATTGGATGAAACACAAAATTCAATGGATATTTATTTCAAATATAACGAATAATTATATTCAGAAGTTATTACAACTAAATATACCCAAAATCTTTAAATTGTGTTTAAAAATCATACACATGTATATTGTATTACAGTTTCTATCAGCAAATAAGTATGTCATAAAATGTTCATCTACTTTGACCCTTAAAAACAAATATTTGTGCTTTAATTGTAGATTACACTTTTTTTTTTAAGTGTTCACAAAAAATGTTGCACGAGTTTATTACATTTTCTGATTCTGCCTGTAAATGTGCATTTTTATTTTACAAGCTCATTTCATGTTAAAGTAATTTTATGCTGTCCACCCTTGCTTACAGCTCTCTGGTAACTGTGCTGGCTTAGCATTTTTATTGAAACAAGTTTTATTATTTATTTTGCTTTTATGCATTAAATTTACTTGGAAACACTTTTTGAAAAATATAGTGTATTTTTTTTAGATAAGGGTCTAATGTCACTTCTTATTCTTTAAGTTTTAATTTGAAATGCAAAAATATAGATATACTTTTTTTGTTGTAAAACCTAAGCTTTTAGACTTATTTGCTTTGGAACCACATAGTGTCATGTTTTATTTCTTTTCTAGTAATTTACATATCATGGTACACTCTTATTCTTACACAGCTCTACCTTAATAATGTTTTCATTTTTGACAACCTTAATTTTTTTTATAAATTTGGTTTCTTATTGCATTGCAGCCCAAGCAATACTATGGGAAGAAGAGAAAGCATGCCAAGCAGGCCACTTTCAGCCAAGAATCCTCTTCCAGTAGGCCCACAAACAGCGCCAAATGGCCCAAGAATAAATGATGTTTATTTTAAAACACCATTCTGTATTTTATGTACATTACGATTGGATTCATTAAATATCTTGTTAGTTTTTTTAGTTGGATATTTTCCTTTCAAATTTGTTTTTATTTTTGATGTTATGACCATTCTTATAACCAGGGGATAATGCTTACATGGCGAAGTTACGATTTCAAAACCAATGAATTAGCTATGGGACTCACTATCCCTATTAAAAGTTAACAAAAATTATTTCAAACAACTATAAAAAGGAACTTTCATTTAAGAAATATTAAAGTATAATTTTTTTTTATGTGTGCAAGTACTTTAATTAACTTTTTAAAACAATTTTTTTTAAATATTGGACTTATTTTAAGTAAACATCAAAAGATTTTGCAATAACTACTAATATTAACTAAAATAAAAACAAAGTTATTGAAAAAGCACACATTTCATTTAGCCATTTTTGTATTGTTTTGTACACGGTAAAAGTACTTCAATGATATTCACATTTTAACCCAATTACTCCTAAAAGACAGCTACACAAGCAGGCTATGGGGCCAAATTAGAAGATGACACCCGGCACTAGTGAAATTTTCCGGCGCTTCCCATACTGTGACTTCTTACTCTGCCATAATTATAGGTTTAAATGGTAACAGAAATACCAAATGAAAACTTTTTCTCGAGCCTTTTTGGGAATCAATGTCCCATTCGAACACGGCACCGATCGTAGGAAAGGATTGTGATACCTATTTGAAATGCATAATTCCATTTTAATAGTTTAAAAATTGCCACTCGACAATTAGCAAGAGAAACTTTATATTAAATAAAATTTTAAGGATTTTTTTTGTTCATGAAACAAAATGAGTGTGAAAAATAGGAAAAGACAAAGTGGTTTGTTTAAGAAGGAATAACTTCGACCTGTGAAGTTAACGAGAAAATATTTATGTAATTGCGTTGGTTTATTTGTGAAGTTTGAGGGGAGGTTCACAAACGTCAAAGCAGTCTGTCGAGAAACTTTTTTCAAGAATTTTCAAAGCACCCACCCACCAAGTAGGTATAAGGACTTCCTGATTTTAAGTAAACATCTTACAAAACCCATAGGATATAGAACTGTTTCAACTGCGTGACCTGACATGCTGTTACAATAGCAACTCTTTGCAACATAAAGTTTATAGAAGTCAATGTTGGGCATAGTTCCGTAGACTTGTACATTAATTTGAACCAAACCCATATGTCTCAATAAATAGTGCTCGTAGAAATAAGAGCAGCACGCTTAATCAGGCACTTGTCTTGCATGCCAATAAAGGTCCCAGATTCGGGACCGGACATTGCCAAAATAACTGCCGAACTATAAATGGCCTTTGCAGCTAAAAAGTTACGTTAATTATGCTTCAAAGACCCAACGCTGCTCTTAAAAAGCTCTAGCTCTCTTCTCTAGCTCTTAAAAAATTACTTTGGGAGCATGCTCAGGGGTCGGCTCGTCCCTTTACTGCGGTTTAATATAAGACGACGTACTGCGATATCGTTGGTTGTTTCGTTTTCAATTCACGATCAGAATGCGGAAATAGATGAAAAGAAATTTTCCTTTCGATGGAAGTTTTCTTTAATAAATTATTGAAACAACCAAAAGCACAGCAAGTAGTTTGTATTTTAAAAAATAACAACTTAAATATTCTTAGAAAACTCACTTTTAAATACCGAAACTAAGTAATTCGAGTGAAAACAAGTACCAGACCATGAGCTGTTGCCAGATCTGACGTGAACGAAATACTGCTCAGGTATTGACTATTTTATCTAACTATTTTTTAGACTGGGTTTTCATGACTACAGGGTATCGTTTAATGCTTTAAAATTTGTATTTTTTATTTAAAAAAATCAATACCTAATTTCGATGAAAATTTTTGTCTATCTTTTGGCGCTTCAACCAAGCCACTGGTATTTTCGTTTTGTTTTTGTTCTAAACTAGATTTCGAAAGCGATACTCGGTTCTTTCGCTTTCACGTTGGCAGTGGATGCATGCGGACGTCGGCACCTGGCTGAATACCTGTTTACGTGCGATTTTTCTCTGTTTATTACGAGTTGTCACAATTCGTGTTCCTCGACACATTCAACAAAATGGGTCTCAAAAGACGAACGGGATCTAAGAACCCGCCGATTTTCAGCAGCGAATTTCTGATCCAAAATCATGCCGACATCGTATCTTGCATCGCTATGCTTTTTGTCATCGGACTTCTCTTTCAGGTAAGCTCGATTCGATTTCGGACGATCCAAGTTGTGTCTGTGGACTCATTTGACCTAATTTACATAAATTGACGACGTGTCTGTGCATTTTCGAAATATTACGATGGATCGGTTTAAAAAAAATCAATCAGTTTGATCAATCCTTATGCATATTTGCCGACGATTGCAGATCTAGTTTCAAACGTGGCATCGGGCTTTTAACAACATATTGTTATCAAACATTCAGTAAAGGCTGACGTCAAAATTTAATGCAAGGATTTTATGTACTTGTTTTCTGCATCTACAATGAATCATGACTAGTTTTAATCCATAATTATTTGCATAATCCACAAAGATTTAGTACTTAAAATCACAAGTTAGAGTTTTATTAAGTTTGACTGAATTACAGTGATTACACTTTAATTTTGGTTAGACATTTAATGTATCAATGTTAATAATAGTACATATCATACATATATCAAACTCAAGATATGTAAAGGTGAGAGATTCAAACATCCTTGTGATTTTTACAGATTATGCAGATATTTTTGAATCGTAGAAAAATTTATTCTTTCATATGTTTTCTCGACTGTATAAGTTTTATCTTTTCTTTTAAAAGGATTTTCTGCTATTAAAAAAATACATGTCGATAGCATTAGAAAAAAAATCTCATGAACAAATATTAATGTTACTGAATAAAATGGCTGCAGTTAACAGACATATTACAGACATTACTTTCATATTTTCAAGTAGGTTAGAACCACCAAGAAGTTAAGATACAGTTCTTTCATTTTTGAGTTACAAAATACAGTGAAAACTCTACGACCGATCACCTCCACTTACGACCAATTTAATTTCCCATGTACACTGTTAACAGTCTCTCTTGGAGAGACCAGATCTCATTTCCCCAACGATACTAGTTTCAAATCCCATTTAACGAAAAATTATCTTTTTTCAATGTATCAATTTTTTATAAATTATTTAGAATCTGAGGTGGTTTGCAAAAAAAAAAACTAGAACAGTCAGAAATTTCTTTTTACTTTCAAAAGGTTTAGTTATTACATACTAGTTTGTTAAAAAAAAACCAGTTAGTGTAGTATTTTTTACATATATACTACAGTTTGTTAAAAAGTAAATTAGTATAATTTTGTGTATATTTATTTGAGAATTAATACATAAATGTAATGATAAATCCATTTTTGTAATTTTTAATGCTTAATGATCATAGAGATTGGGTGATTGCTCACGGTTTCACTATCTCCATGTTAATAATATGTTATAAAAGGATATTTCAACTTTCTAGCTTATTTTCACTCTTTGTACTGTAGGAGGGACCCATTTACGACCGATTTTATTAGGGAAAGGGTTGCTCTCAGAGGTTTCACTGTATTAGCAACCATTGAGCAATTTTATCATCTATAATGGCCATCTATTAATTTTTATCACACATGTTTCTAAGTGGTCATTTTCCTTCTCTTCCAGGTGTCTGCTCCACTGGCATCTGTGTTTGTTGTCATGCACCACAATGTAACTGAAGGTAATATTTTGTTCAAGGTATTTTAAAATATTAAAAAATGAGTATAATCTGTATAGTCAGTGTGTTAAATATTCCGCATATATATTGTATTTAAAGTATGTGATAAAGGTTCAATTTATGCAGCGTGTAAAATAAGCGGTATCGCATCGCGAAACGCGACACCAAAATGAAAACTTGCGATAGCGATTTAGCTTTGTATCGCATTTAGTTGCGATACAAAGCTAAATTGTTGTAGAACTACGGCGAATCGGAAGTCTCCGTAGTTTCGCGACTTTCGGATTGCCGTAGTTTTGCAAATTTCGAATCCCCGAGTCCCGCGACTTTCGGATCCCCGCAGTTCTGCGACTTTCGGATCCCGGAGTTCCGAAACTTACGAATCCCCGAAGTTTGGCGATTTTTGAATCCCCGAATTTTCGCGATTTTCGGATCCCCGGAGTTCCGTGACATTTGAACCCCCGGAGTTTCACGACTTTCGGATCGCTGTAGTTCCGCGACTTTCGGATCCCCGAAGTTTCGCGATTTTCGGATCCCCGGAGATCCGCGACTTTCAGATTCCCGAAGATTCGCGACTCTCGGATCCCCGAAGTTTCGCGACTTTCGGATTCTTACTTAAAGTTTTTCAAAAGTGCTATGCATCAATTAAAAATTGCTACACGTAAATACTTTGGTGTAGCAAAACTGCTATACACACAAAAAAAAGTATTTTACACGCTGAATTTATGCATGAACAAGTTCCTTTATTGAAGAGTTTTTACTGTTTTGAAAATAAAAGTTGATTGTTAAAAAACAATGAATGGCTACCTTCCAGTGACCTCTTGGGGAAAGATCATTTTCTGCTTTAAAATACTTAAAAAAAAGCTATTTGAGAATTACAACTGGTGAAACAAGACTTAAGGGACATCTCTCTGCCCTATATCCATAAAGACATTCCTCTGACCCTGGACAAAGTCCTAAAGGCAATGTTGAAAAAAATGTAGAATAATTCAACTTTAGCTTAGAAGAACTATTACGTAGGCATCTAATTTTTGTAATTTTATATTTTCAACCATTATACTAAACTTATTCCATGAAAACTCATTTAACTGTTTTATTTTACTATATCCAGAGATTGGAGTAGAATTAGGCTATGTTCTAGTTACTTTAGTTATATATATTCAAAGGAATCTGAACAAAAAAAAAACCCTATTTAACAAATTTAATTTAAATTTCTTAAATAAGTGCTTTCAATGTAGTAGTTTTTCAATAATACAAACTAAACTAAAGGAAATTAAATTTGAAACTATGCATTTTAAGGTTAAGGGGATCGGACAGCCCCATTCCCTGTCCTACCTCGATCGGGCTGGCTAATGCAAAGTCTATGGGGAAAAAATGGTTTTTGTTCCAAAAAAAGCAAAGAAATTATAGGAATATTTTGATGCGTTTTTTTTTAATTCATAAAACTCCAATAAAGGTGTGCTTTTAGAGGTTATTTTTTTAAAAACACTATTTACTTTTTTTTAATCTAAATTTTTTTCGATTAAAAAAAAGTAAACGTTTTTAAAAAAATAACCTCTAAAAGCACACCTTTATTGAAGTTTTATGAATTAAAAAAAAACGCATCAAAATATTCCTATAATTTCTTTGCTTTTTTTTGGAACAAAAACCATTTTTCCCCATAGACTTTGCATTAGCCAGCCCGATCGAGGTAGGACAGGGAATGAGGTTGTCCGATCCCCTTAATGGTATGATTGTAAAAGTATTGCTTAGCTCATTCAAAAATTGCTAAAATGCAGTTTTGCACGCTAAAAATTCAAATTATTATTTTATGACACCGCCCCACCCGAGTTCTACACTTATTAATAGTTGGTCCTCCTCCTAAGAGACAAATCCTGGATACGCCACTGTATCGTGTTAACCAGTCTTCAAGGTGTAATGAAAACAATGTGTGTCCGTGACCTTGGCAGTGTTGTCTTCCCACTTCACTGGACATAGTTTCTACTTAGCTTTTCCTAGGGTCAGTCACGTCCAATATACTAAGTCGAAACCTATTTTATTTTTATTGGGGTTGAGATTTTGTTTGTAAAAAAAATACGGTCCCATCATGAACCGGTTTCTTCTTATTTTCTTCAGAAGGAGGATATCTTATTTAAAAATGGGGGGATTGACATATACTCGGAGTCGGGTTATACACGCGTGTGTACGGTATTTTTATAACAATGCATGGTTTGGAAATGTATCTTGCAATCCTCTGCACATTGTTTCCTGTGTGTGTTGCAGCCCTGGACCCGAGCGTGCCCGTGCTGTACGAGGGGGGGCGTCAGGACGTGTGCGTGGTCACCTTCTACTTCCTCATCGCCATCGTCATGCACGCCATCCTGCAGGAGTACGCCCTGGACGTGAGTGCCCCCCCCCCCTTCCTCCTCCTCTTGCACTTCTTTGTACTTTAGAATTAAAACCATCATTCAATGTCAGAGTCCAACCACAGGCCACACATGAGCCCTGAGTAATTCTGCATAAAAAAAAATTAAGACATTACTGTACTAATTTGGTGTAGATAGAAAGCCAAGAGACAAAATCTAAATAAAATCCTATTGGGGAGCGGAGCCCAGTCAGTAGGGCACCTGCCTTTCATGCCAAAGGTCCTAGGTTCAGGCTCATACACTGCCAAAAGAAACAGCTGCCTTCCTATATCTAGCAGTCTGTGTATCCAATGAGATTGACAAGTGTAGAGGGAGTGCTTTTTAAACTACTTACACCTCTACTAACCCCCTCTTCTTGCGCTGTATTGCACAGTGAGCAGAAAAGTGACCTATCGCACAAATATGACTTTTTAATTTATAAATGCTAAAACATTCAAAATTTAAATACCTAGGGGATTAGTGCTAACGTTAAATCAGCTGATTGAATAAGTTTTAAAGGCTTTTTAATTAAAAATATTCTTCTAAATTACATTAAAAACATTAAAGACCAATAAAGAACTGTCTATGAATGTTATTTTGAAATTCTTAGTCGTTTCTTAATTGGTCTTTAAATGTTTAATAAAAACTACTCTACTATTTTTTTTTTTACCCTTGTATCAAATACGAGCATTTTAAAGAAAAAAGTTTTAATGATTTACAAAATTAACAGACAAATCAAAATAAACTTTTTAAAAAAAGTTTTATCTAAAATTAATGTTATGTGTGACATTTATTACATTTATCAAATCGCAAAGTCACTAAATGATTGGTTTCACCAAAGATTGATATTAAAAAAAACTCTTAAATTGTTCTGTCTTTATTTCAATAACACATTTATCCTTGCGCTTTTATAATATCTGGACAACTGAATTTTTTAAAAATGTTTTTTTATACAATTTGAGATAATTTTGCAATAAGCTTTATATTTTACTTTTAGGGCATTCTCAAGGTAATTTTTTTTGTACTTAATTACTTCATTTAAGCTAAGTTTTTTTCAAACTGTCTTGTATTGCTATCTTTACATTTATCTTGCATTATTATTGAATTTGACGCTTAAAACTTTAAAAAGAAAGCCTGTAAAGATTGATGATAGATAAATGTCGATGTTAGATATTTATTTCCAAGTGAACTCAAAAGCAACTGTTTTTGAAGCTGTTAAAATTTAAACTTCCAGATTTCAGAGTTGAGTAGTTTGTTGGAAAAACTATCACGTTAGTTTGCAAATGAAGATTGAAGTATTTGTTTTCAACAAATGTTAATCTATTTTATTAAGCTTTGCTATAGTAGTGTGCCCCTCAACTGTGTTTAGAAGCTGAACCGCAAGCTGCACCTGTCGAAGATGAAGCACAGCAAGTTCAACGAGTCAGGCCAGCTGCTCGTCTTCTACCTCATCTCCCTGCTGTGGGGAGGGGACATCATACTCAGGGTAAAGTTCCTCTCCAATACTTAGAATGGAATCACAGGTTCAAATTTTGCAAAGTTGAAATAATGTTTTGATTTCATGACACAATCGGTAACACATGGAGATTGCTACCTTTTTTTTTTTTTTTTTTGAAAAATGATCCAAAAATCTGTAGGAACATTTTTTTATCTTTGAAGAATTGATATTCTAAGGATCAAATGCTTTACTTTCTAATTAGATTCGTAGAAGAATCTGATTTTTCAGTGGGTGTGACGTCTCATATTGAACATACAATAAAAGTTGAATGCATTTTGTTAGATTGTCCTTACAAAACATATATACAATTAAAAATTCAATTAATAAACTTCATTTGGAGTCGTACATACTATAGAAAAATTAGAATTTTTTTTATGGAATACCAACTAAGAAGAACAGCACTTGGATTTAAACTGACGAGATCTCATGATTTTCTTAGAAGTAGAAAAAAATTGTTATTCTTATTATGTTTGTCGCTTTTTTTATTGTTCTTTATGATTTGTTCCTCAAATTACTAAGAAAGAAGTCAAATTACGATTTTTTTTGTTCAGGTTAACGTTAAGTGGAATTTCGCCAAAAGAGATTTCATGTTAAGCGATTTTTTAAGCGTTAGCATTAGCTCAAATTATAGGACAGGGAAATGCCTCAAGTTCATTTAAAAGAAATTTTGTGTTAAGTGAGTTCGCATTAATGACTTTAGACTGAATGATAATTACTGTATCTTGGAGCTTTAGTTAAAAATTCTTTCATTTAATTCTTAAAATGTCGTCTTAACTGGTTGACTGAGCATGCTTTTATAATGATAATTAGTTGCAGAAATTTCTATGCTATTTCCTTCACTATTGTAATATTCTGAACTAATAGTTTCTTATTTTTGGAAATTGATCTCTCGGAGGTCTTAATTTTTTCAATAAGTGAACTGTCTCTTGAACTGAGCTTGTTGTCAGTAGCTAGGAACTACTTCTTGCACCAATTCATTTGACGCTTGCATTAACAAGATGGGTAATGTTCAATGTTTCTTCTTCTGAATTGATATGAGATATTATTTACTGATTTTAACCTTTTAAAACTAAAGCAAAGCTTTTCCTTGATTAGAGTGAATTTTACACACATTTTAATGGGTGGCAGTTTATTGACTGATCCAGTATAAATGCATATCTTATGTTTGGTAATCAAAAGATTGGTGATAATTTTACTAAATATGTTGTGGTTCTCCAAAAATTAAATCCATGAATTGAGCAGAATTGCACTGACAATTTTACCTTTAAAAGAATCAATAACTGACTCAAATTGATTGTATTTAAAAATGTAGTCAGTTTGCATCTTATTTAAAAATTAAATTTTAGTCCTAATTTTGACCAACTTTGAGAGGGTTGCCTTTGTGTCACAAAGTATTTTTTATAATGGTGTCGGATTGAATATTCCCTCTTCCAATGTTAATCTCAACCAATGTTTTTTTCTTTGTTCAGGATGGATATCTGCTGAACATCAGCAAGCTGTGGCAGGATTACCCCCACAACGAAATGACGTAAGTGCTTTTTTCTAAGCATAAATTAAAATAGTGTAAATCTTTCATGTTGTGTTGATTGAAACATTACAGGCCAATTATTCCGGGGTTGGGTGATTGTTATATTATAATTTCACGCATGGGACCGAATAACACTAGAAAACTATTGATGATTTAATGTGATAAATATGATTGATGATAAAATTAAGACTAAAAACAAAACTATTTTAACATTGTTTAAAATTTGTTAATTCAAAAGATTCAGATATTTTTCCGATATATGACATTTCCGATATTTTTCAAGTGATAAACATGCATTCAGGATTATTTATAACATGTTTGAACAACATAATTAAAATGTAAATTGAAATACTCATATAAAATGCATTTGAAAAGAGCTACTAGAAAATGTGGTAATTTTGTTTAAACTTTTACCCATATTGAAGTCATTAAAATAAATTGGCAGGTAAGCAAAGAAACTTGTGAAAGTTGTTATTTCAATTTGCCCTTTTCCATGCTGATAACTCCCAAATCCTCTGTCATAAACTAATTTATCATGTCAGCTATCAAAAATTTACATCTATTCAATGAATTGGAATTAAATTCGAAATCTTTTATGAGAAACTGGAGTTTATAAGGGTCATTAAGATATGGATATGTATCCCTGAAAGAAGTGTTTATACCCATTGAGGTCTTGACATAAGAAGCCATTCTGTATCCGTTTTATTCTATGTTTATATTCTCTCTAGAATCAAGTTAGTGACGAGTACAATCATGTTGGAGTTAATTTTTGTGCATTATTGAAATTATATCTCTATAATTTTGGTACACTTTTTTTTCATGCTTCCTGGTTGTGGTGCTTACATGTTTGTTTCCTCTTGTTTAGTTTCATGTTCAAGTTTTACTTCATTGTCCAGTTTGCATACTGGCTCCACTGCTATCCTGAACTGTACTTCCAGAAAGTGAAAAAAGTATGTACAACTTCAGATTTAACTTTTGTAATTGTGTCTTTTCATTCATGGCAAGTGAAGCATATTTAATAGCTTTGTTCAGTGATTTCTTATGTGAAGTGTTTTTATTTCATTAAGTATATCATTGCTTGTGTGTGTGTGGATTTTCTAGTAAAGATTTATCATATAAACATAACTTTTAAACCTCCTATCTTCCAATAACCCAAACTGTGTGTGTGTTTTTTAAAAAAATAATTTGGTTTTAATATTTTTTGTTAAAACAACACATAAACATATTTTCATTTGTTAAATTGACATTTTTTAAACTTATCTTTAAAAAAATTCATCATATTCTTAATGTGATCATTTTTTAAAAATACCTTTTATACAGTACCAAGCAGATAGCTTATTTGATAAATTGTTTGAAATCAATAAATTGTGCTTTGGAAAAACTTTGTAACTTTTGAAAAAAAGTTACAAATAACTTCAATCCTAAAATTTAAGCACACAAAGTATTTTATGGTATTCTTGGAAGAGTTTTTGTATTAATTTCTTACTTTTGTGGTTTTTTTCTCACAGTAATGAGTATTTTTAAGAATATATTATTAATAAGTATTCAGGACAGAAGTTAGCTACTTTAAAAAATAGTTTATAATATTCTTAGCATACAAGGTATCTGTATTTTTCTTATAATTATTTAAAGACATCTTATAATTTTTTTAAATAAAATATTAAGTAGTTTTAGTCTAAGTTTTCTTTGTAAATATAAACTTGCACTAATATTATTTCTAACAATTTTTAAATAGTTTAATACAAAATCTAATAACACAATTAAGTTATTTAAAGTGACATTAAACTTTGTCGCATAATAATAATGTTATTAAATGATCACAAGTGCAGGAATTCTGCTTTGCATTTTTCTCACGAATATCCTTGTCGTTTATACTTAAAAATGTATGTCCCAGCGTCTCTTGTATCATTTTGCAGTCAATTACTTTAATGTCATGTTTTCCTCTATGTGGTTCTGACCGGGTTCTCTTTCCATCTTCTTTTGCAGGATGAGATGAAGCCCCGCATCATCTACACCACCCTCTACCTGGCCTTCCTG
Organism: Hylyphantes graminicola; assembly: GCA_023701765.1. NCBI lineage: Eukaryota > Metazoa > Arthropoda > Arachnida > Araneae > Linyphiidae > Hylyphantes > Hylyphantes graminicola. The sequence goes on along the minus strand of CM043116.1, from coordinate 636,781 downwards.
AGTGCCGCCTACATCCTCAAGTAGGCCTGTCATGTTCGCAATTAAACAGATTTAAGTTTAATTAAGCTAAATTTTTTATTCATTTGGTTTATCCCAACTGTGATATCTGGAGATGAAACAGTTTTAATGACACATGTGCCCCCCTCACACTGTTTTGGTTTTGAATGGCACTCATTGAAACAGAAGGAAAGCACGGCAGAAGAATAACACATGGCATTATTAATTTATGTCCTTAAAAATAATGTGAAAATAGTTGGGTTATTGAAGTAGCATTTGTTTTAGAAAAGGTAGATATACCATGGTATGCTTAGATATTAAGGTGTTTCCTATGGCAGTGCCTTTTTTTGCACTTGATTTAATATTACAATATGTTTATCACTTAACAAAAAGTATTATTCATAGGTTTCATTCAAATTTTATTTGTATAAAAAATGCAGCCTGTCCTGTATTTTCAGACACCCTGCATGGGTGTTTTATTTCCTTCCGCTCAACTAGCTGTGGGAAGTGTTGGTTTGAAGCTGACCATTCTGCTCAACCTTTTTATCCGATGACATTTCCCCTTTTTTTTGCTAAATGATGACGTCCATGACCAGTAAGTAGGTTGTGTGTTGCTTTTGTGCATTTTTGCATTAGCAATGCCAACAACAATGACAATAGTTGCAAATAAGTGTACAAATGAATTGAATGTTTCTCCAAGTGCAATTTTACCACATCACCAACAAAATCATTTCAAATGCAAGATGTGACAGAAATGAAATGTTTTTTCTATGCATTTATAAATAGACCAGTGCAGGGCCCGGAATGCAAGTGAATCAAGTCCACTCTTTGTCATTTTTGAGTGAGCAGAGCAATTGCGTGCTCTAGTAATGCAAAATTTCAGTGCAAGCATAAAGTCCTAGTACATATAATATCTTATGGGTAGCAGCAATTTTTTGAAAAAAAATGTTAGGAAGTTATTTTTATGACCACTTTCACTTTAAACCTCCGTGGCCCAAAGCTTTTTATGGGCTGGTAAATGTGTACTCTTTCGCACCCAAAGCAATTTGAAATCCAAAACAATTTTTATTTGGTTGGGTTGACGATGATCAAAACTAGAACTACATTATTTCAAAGCCCAACCGTACGTTGAAAAATGTATTGAAATGTGTACCTTTTTTCCCGATCTGCTACAAGTATCTGAATTTCCGATGGTGGTCGGGTGCAAATAGCATCGGTTCATTAGTGTCTTCCGTCTGAACACAGTACTAATGTGTTTGAGCAGAGCTTCTCCTGTGTCTTTAATAAATGAGTGGTTGTTGTTGCAGCTTCTCCCGCATCGCCATCTGCCTGTCGGTGCTGCACTACGCGGTGGAGGGCGTCTTCCACACGGCGCGACTCCTCTACTTCGCGGAGAGGAGCAAGGCCGCCACCTACGGGTAATGCATGTTATGAAGGGGGGAGAAGTGTCACTTTGGTGTCAAAGATATATTTGTGCAAAAATCTTAGTGAATGATATAGGCCGCAAACACAGTCTCATGAAGTGTTGGGGGTCTGGAAAAATTATGTGGAATTTGAGCATTTCTCCCTTCTAAAATATAATTTTACTTGGAATTAAATTCTAGTGATTTCTTTTTTTTTATATATAACTTATTTTCTTACAAGTCATGAACAGATCATTTCTGTGTTGATGTAAAACTACACTATTAAGATGTATGATAATATACTGACAAGATATTTTTATTCTATTGTAGTACATGAAAAAGTTTTAAGAAATTTAAAAATTGTTTATTAACATGATAAAAATCATTGCATTTGGAACATGCATGCTATTTTATGCATATCAACAAATTTTGTTCATTGGGATAAATACATCAGTATCATTGCTGCATGCATGGATACACTTTTTTAAACATTTTTATTTATTAGTTTATTAAAAATATATAAAGACAGTACCCAGGTTCCTACACACATTAAAAAGCTCCGAATCCCTAATTTTACCCATGTTTTGTATTTGATGGGGGCAAATTATATAAGCAGTCTAACTTCAAATTAAAATATGAATTTAATGTTTATTAGGCAGTGGATTGTTCTTGTATCTATTAAACATGCATTCTCTCTCCCATTTTTGTACTTTGGTAAGGTCTTTAAATGATGCCTGAAAAGCTTGAAATGAGACTTGTTTTAGAATAAATAATGTAAACTTTGCTGAAAATTTTATGAGGGCAGCTTTGTTCGATTCTCCTTATAATAATCATATTCCATATATGTAACGTATGCCTCGTGTTTGACATAGCTCTTTGTACCCCTTTGAAATGTTCTTATTCCCTTATCTGATGTGTCCCCAGGTTCACGGTGTGGAACGTGGTGTTTGTGGTGGCGCGCCTGGCCTCCATCACCCTGAGCGTGCTCACCTTCTGGTACGGCCTGGCGCAGGGCGAGAGGGAGGCCGTGGACTGGGCACACGGCAACTTCAACACAAAGGTACGCATGGCACACTCGGACCTCCTTTAACATGAAATCCTGTTTAACCTGTACACAACAATTCATGATTTGACTTTTCTTTTAGTATTTAGAACAAAGGAAACAAAAAAAATTAAAAAAGCAGAGAGTGGACTATCTAAAAATAAATTGTATTCCTGTTTGTCTTCCTTCAATATTTCCTGTTTTTACAGTTATATTATGATCTTTTTTTTTATTATCACATAATTTTTTTTTGTTCTTTGCCAATATGCTTGCGTGATCACTGACTTTTTAGTTTCATGAGGATTTCTATTGTTTACATTTTGGAACATAAGCCCCACATCAATAGTACTAAACATTCCTGATTCTCTATATTTTAAATCTTGTATCTTGAGTAATTGAATTATACACTATTATGCACCAATACATTGACCCTCACTATTATACCTGAATTGAACAAAAGGTGTATTATTTTAAAACTAGTTTTCTATTCAATGCCAAGCTCAGTTGTCATAGTTGATTTCAAAATGTTCAAGCCTGTCCCTAAATAGCCAGTGGGTAGCTTGATTGTGAAGTTATTCTAATCCTTGGAAGTATATTGTGCTTTCTGTCGGCATGGGATGGTGAAAATTGTGTACTTCATATTTCACTATCTTTATAACTTTGGTGTAAAAGTTGGTAAGCTTTTTTTTCATGAAGGCAGATTTTTTTTCAAGTGTTTATTGTATCTGTCGGTGGAGTTGTTTTTAGTAGTATGTACCGTCAGTAAGGGTAACTTTGGTTCAAAATCCTAGTATTTTTTTTTAAAGATAAGGACGAATTAAGCTATTATTTATGAATTGAAAAGCACTATGCATTTTAACTATTGAACTTTGAGGAATAAACTGTGTGAGATACATTCAGTGGGGGGTAGCTTTGGACTAAGCACGAAATACACAAGAAACATACCTTTTGCCATTTTGTGTTGCAGAACTGTTATGGAATTATATATAAATAAGAATATGAAAAAAAACAATTTAATTACAAAGTTATGTTACAATTGTACTAAAAAGGGTTTATAAGTTAACCTTGACTTGTATTGTAGAATGACACTATGAATAACACTTTTGCTTGCTGTTTAAGAGAAATTCTAATAAGGAAAATTAACTTATTTTGTGAAGCAAGATTTAATGGTAAATATCTTCAATTTTGAATAATGTTTAGATGCTCCAGAAGTTTGAAGAAATAGATTTGCGTGTAAAAATACAACCTTATTTGTGGAAAACCTACCTTACTTGTTCAAAATTAGAAAGAAAAATTTGTTATAGCAACGTCTTCAAAATACGTAAAATGGTGAGACCATTTTATAGAGAGAAATTAAGAATTAATTATTTTTACAGCGCTAAGGCCAAGGTTACCCCTCTCGACAGAAGTTTTTTCCATTGGATGATAATTTAAGTTTAAACTCCTTCCACTCTCATCTCTGAGTGTGTGCTGTGTCTGCCATTGTATCTCAAATCCCCTGTTGTTGTTGTGTGTGTTGCAGGTGGTGCGCGTGAACTGCGTGGTGGGGGTGTGCCTGCTGCAGGCGTGGATGATGTGGAACTTCATCAACTTCCACCTGCGTCGCATGCGGGAGCGCGCGGCCGCACAAGCCTCCTCCCGCAAGAAGGCGCTCGCCAAGAAGGAGAAGAAGGCGAGAAAAGACGACCAGCGTGAGTCCCCCCCTCCACTTCTTTACAGGGATGCTAGTGTTAGATCGGCGGATCACGCGACCCCCCCATGCTAGCGACAAAGGCAAAGGTGTCAGCGTTGCCAACACTTGGAGGAGAAAAGTACAAGGGCGTCATAAAAAAAAATTCCGTTTAATTTTTAAATTACAAAACAGGTATTATAAAATAGTCGCCTTAAAGGTTCCACAATGCAGCTAGTTTTTAGAATTAAAAGTTAATTTTTCCGGAATGGATGATGCCGTAGTATTTTTCTCTAAAAAGTAAGGTAAAACTGATAATTTTGCCCTTAAATGCTTTTTGCCATGCGTGACCCAGTCGTTAGCATTGGAAGTTATGTGATCCGCCGATATAATACATTTACTATGATATCTATGGCTGTGTGCTGCAGTACCCCATGTCAAGAAATGGGACCTGTATATGGATACGTATTTCATCATATTCTCCCCCAGGTTAGAGTTAATGCGTGCTTGCAATAATGGTCCCAGGATCATTAGACTGCAGCTTACCTGCCCACAGCAATCTATCTGGGTGTTCATTCTCCTGCATTAAAGACTTAAATTAGGGGGAATTTTTTCAGGGTTTCTACTGACTTCATAAAAAAATTTCTTTATATTTGAAAATGAGTTCAAGGGCCACTTGAAAAGCGCCATAACCTAAAATATAGTCCTAAATGAAAAGCGCCATAACCTCCTAAAATATAGCCCTAATATTTCCAAGCTCTAACTTACATTTTATGTTGTATTTACTAACAAATGGGTTTCATCTAGTCTTACGTAAAACTCAAGTATGATTTTACAGATATATGATTGGCTTTAAATTCCCACATGTTGGCGCCATTATTTAATGGCGCCAACATGTGGGATGTTAAAGCCAATCATAAATCTGTATAATCTAACTTTTTTAGAATAGTGTCCGATTATATATTTTTAAAAAAAAATTATGTACCTCCCCAGCCAAAAAATTCTGCAGAATTGCTTCAAAAAAGTTTCGATGTTGCAGTCATATTTAAGAAGTCTGCAGTTTTTTTGAATCAACAGAAAATTGAAGTATATCGAATAGGGTTTATGTAGTTTTTCTGTAGCAATTGTGCAGTAAATCTAGTCATTTCTAATGCTTCAAAAAAAAAAAACTGCAGTTATTTTGAAGTCACAGAAAAGTGAAGCCTGACTACGGATATATCTGCAGTTTTTATGCAGCAATTCTACAGCCCTTCTGAAGTCTATTAGGCACTTTAAAAAAACTGCAGATATTTTGAAGCATTAGAAATGTGAAGTCTGGGCATGGTTGAATCCACAACTTTTCTGTAGCAATTTTGCAACCACTCTGAAGTCATTTCGGCACTTAAAAAAAAAAACTGCAGTTATTTTGAAGCAATATAAATGTAAAAACTGACCACAGATGTATCTGAAGTTTTTCTGCAGCAATTCTACAACCATTCTGAAGTCATTTCGGCACTTTTAAAAAATTGCAGTTATTTTGAAGCAACAGACGAGGGAGAATATTTTCTAACTAAAATATAGTTTGCTCATATATTTGCAGAACCAACTTCATAACAAGTTTCGATAGCACAGTTGTTAGAGCACTCGACAGCTGCGCAATTTCCTCAGATCTAACCCCGCGCTCCTACTTCCCAAAATGGCCAGAAAAACTTCTTTCTTTATTATTTTTACTTTAAAAACATTTCTCTAGATGGCGCCACGGTTTCTTAAAAAAAAAGCCAAAATATTCTGCAAAACTGCTTTACGAAAACTTTAAAAAAAATGCAGTTTTCTTGAAGCAATTCGGCAGACTAAGTGTTTCAAATTCCTTCAGAATTTGTGAAGTTTTTTAAAGTTTTTTTTGTGAAGCAATTCTGTAGATTTTTTTGGCTGGGTCTGCCTCTTTGCAATCATTGAATGACAAAGTTTTAACAGTAATAATATGTTTGGGAGTATCAAAAGTTGTTTACTGTTCTCTCTCCTCCTGGAGCAGTGAAGCAGAAGTCCGAGGACGAGGTGAACGAGCTTCCGGAGGTGGACCAGAACACGAAGAAGGCGAGCGGAGGCGAGCTCAGGTCGCGGGTGGGCGCGGCAGCGAGCCCCAAGGCCAAGCGATTCTAGAACATTCCTCCCTTTTTTGTTTCTATCAGAGTTTACTAATAAAGCATTTTTTGGTCTTTTTTTCCTACTTTTTGTCTCTTTCTTTTTGAAAGTGCGGACCATCAGCCGTGAACTGTAGTGCACCAGGCGTACCATGAACCATCATGGTGGTGCATGGTGCATTATGGTAGTGCATGATGCACCATGCGTACCGTGAACCATCATGGTGGTGCATTATGGTAGTGCATGATGCACCATGCGTACCGTGAACCGCGTCATGGTGGTGCATTATGGTAGTGCATGATGCACCATGCGTGCCGTGAACCGTCATGGTAGCGCATAATGCGTACCGTGAACCATCATGGTGGTGCATTATGGTAGTGCATGATGCACCATGCGTGCCGTGAACCGTCATGGTAGTGCATAATGCGTACCGTGAACCATCATGGTGGTGCATTATGGTAGTGCATGATGCACCATGCGTACCGTGAACTGTAGCGCATAATGCGTACCGTGAACCATCATGGTGGTGCATTATGGTAGTGCATGATGCACCATGCGTGCCGTGAACAGTCATGGTAGTGTATCATGCGTACCGTGAACCATCATGGTGGTGCATTATGGTAGTGCATGATGCACCATGCGTGCCGTGAACCGTCATGGTAGTGCATCATGCGTACCGTGAACTGTAGCGCATAATGCGTACCGTGAACTGTAGCGCATAATGCGTACCGTGAACCATCATGGTGGTGCATTATGGTAGTGCATGATGCACCATGCGTGCCGTGAACAGTCATGGTAGTGTATCATGCGTACCGTGAACCATCATGGTGGTGCATGGTGCATTATGGTAGTGCATGATGCACCATGCGTGCCGTGAACCGTCATGGTAGTGCATCATGCGTACCGTGAACCGTGCATGGTTGTGCACTCCACCAGGTGTGGCACACGGTTTGTAAGATGTACTTTGTTGAATAACACATTCAAAACGAAGGGGGAAAAGTCTTTATTAGCATCTAGATTGCAATTCCATTCACAATAATAACATCTCTGTACACATCGATCAACAGAAAAACAAGTTGCAACAAATTCTATACAAAGCAACGCAACATTCATGAGACATTTTTGACGTAGACATGAAATTATTCATTACAGAACCGTCCATTCGGAATGCTACAAAAACAATGCCGAATTTAATGAACCATATTGCCACCGATTTTATAATTACGCAATTTCGGAATTCTACCAAATGTTCTCCTATCCTACGAATGAAAACAAATTCTAATAGACATTTTAAACATCGATGAGGGAAACAAATTCCGGAAACGAATGCACTCGGGAGTAATTACCCGATGATCCCAGATGAGTGGTTCTGTACTGTAATAAGATGGGCAACTGATGCAATTTAGTTACAATTGTTCCCAAAACAAAAAAACAATTCACTAATTCATATTGCGATATTGCACCATGAAGGGGAGAGATTCTTCAAAATACACTTGAGGAAAAATGAAGTGTTCTTGTTGTGGGTAGGGTGGAATGTTGGTTTTCTTCGGTGGAGATGTTGAGGCAGTTTTTATCCTTTTCGCTCCAGATGGGTCGTTCTCTATGACAAAAAAAAAAGCAACCTTGAATGAGTTATGGCTATAATAAATAATTATATTTTTATTTTTGAAACATGGCAAGCTCTTATTAAAATACAATAGTTATTTTAATATTATTACTATTTATAAACGTAAAATATTTCAATTCCATAAATTACTAACCCCATCCAAAATTGAAAATCTGCCGATACTTAGAAGGCAAGACAATCTATGTAAGTATCGGCCACATCCAAGTATGCCTCGTTATTCAAGTCTGAGAGGGACATATAGTACGCTAGAGCCGTCGGCGTTGGGACTTTCGACACTACACATTTAACGAGCACGCATATCGCAGTGTACTCAGGCACCCTAGTGATTATTTTTTCCTCCAGCACAATGACGTCCTTATGGACAGGAACAAGAGCCACATGGATTATCGGCCTCGGCCAACTCATTGAGAGAACTAATCCCACCCCCCGAGTTTCCTTCCTCACCTGCTGCGCCTCCTTCCTCTCCTCCACACTGTGCGGGGGGGGGGGGGGGGGGACAGCATCACGGCTTGTCGAGCAGCAGGATGCCGGAGGAGGACGCCCTCTTGCCGATCTTCTCGAGCAGCTCCTCGTTGGCCACGATCTGCTTCTGGTTCTCGCGGATGCGCTCCTTGGCGCGGTCGAGCCGCAGCCGCTGCCGCAGCACCTCCAGCGGGCTCACCACCGACAGGGTGGGCCCTTTACGCCGCTTCGACACCTCGCGATTCGGCGGCTGCTGCTGCAAACAAGGGAATATTTAAAGAAAAAGTACCGTTTAGAAGGCTGATCAATAATTTCACCCAGAAGGGTTCCAGAAATGTGTCCCGTACGGTGCGGGATCCAGATTCTTTTTTTGGTTGTTGCTAAAACACTTTTCATTTTTGGAGCTAATTAAGTCCCAGTGATGCCATTTGGCAACCTCATTTTTCTGATCATAGTTTAAAAAAAAATTGGGCTGATATCTATTGGGATTAATAAAAAATATTTTCTAATAGAAGATTTTGATATCATAAATAGCTAAAGACGATCAGAAAAAAAAAATCAAAAATGATACCAAATTTCTCATTGGAACTTAAAGGAACTGTTTTTCAAAGTTCCAATCGCCCTAATCCCTAACCTGTGATCGTGCCAAAACAACAAGTGTTGTGTAGCTTTAGTGCGACGATATTTCAAACCTACCAACCAAGTGTATGTGCGTGGGCGCATGCGGTTTCTCATGGGACTGCGCACAAAAAGATAAGAGCCGAAAAGAAGCACACTGCTTATTGCGTCTCGAGATGCGTGGCCGCGGCTTGTCTAGTGGTCAAGGGCTTGCCGATGGGAAAGGCACTCTTCCACGAAACCTGCCGACTCCGTGGTTCTGTCCTCGGACTAGTCCCGAGTAAACCGGTCATGGGCCGACTCCAGCCCTTCATCCCTCTGGCGTACCCGGAGCTGGTAGTCGAATGGAGGAGAGGGATTATTATCACTCCTGCTCGCGCCCTTAAAGGGCGCGGGCAGACACCTTTTGGCCACATCACCCCCCTCCGTGGGTCTGGCGAAAAAAATTTGACAGAGGTGTTCTATAATATTTTTCGTGAGTTTTCTCCTGAATTGGCCCTCTCTTTTGAATTTAGGTTAACAGTACCCACTGGATCAAAATTTTAAAAAAGATACGTTACGATAATTCAAAAGAGAGGGCCAATTTTCAAAAGGAAAATGAAAAATTAATACACGACACATAATGTATAGAACACCTCTCAATACATTTATGAAAGTTTCTTTAAGAAATTATCTATCTTCATCTTACCATTGAGCTGAAGAATTTCTTAAAAAATACATTGGAATATTAGAAATTCTTTATAAAAAATAAAAAAAATCGTGAGGAAATTTATATTGTAGAATTTTCGTAGTCACTGGTGCTGCCATCTATCGGTAATGCTATTATACCCAGTGCTGCCATCTGTTGCTAGTTTCCAGTTCGAATGCGCTTTACCACTGCTGCCATCTATCTATCATTCCTAAAGCTATTGCAGTGAGTGCACTCGAATATGACTTTTGGAGTTAAAAACACTATAATAATGCTTATTTATTAGAAAATTAAAGATCTAGCGATTTCTTCATATGCAATCAAAAAAACTATACTACGATTTACTTTGATAAAAATCCGTCTTGATAAATGAACACCACTTAATACTGGTTACTGTGTAGGACCGGATTTTTTAGACATGCCTTGTAAAAAATATTTCAAAAACATTTTTAATTGCTAATTTTTTTTTCTTTGGCTACATGTTTATCTACAAAAATAAATTAAAATTTTACTGTTTGAAAAAAGTAGCCAAACCATATTTGTATACATTGATACATCCACAGTAAACAATCATTTATACATAAAAATATGTTTTTTTTAATCGGTTTTGAAACGAATCGGAAGTTCAAAAAAATATATATTAAGAAATATTAACATTATTGTTTTTTGGAATAACCTTTCTATTTCCAGCCATGGTCTTTCTTGAATTTAGACTAAAAAAGATTATTAAATATCTTTTACTATATATTCAAGAAAGACCGAAGTTGCATAGGGAAAAAATTAAAATGCTATGTAAATTCTACTAAATAAATGTGTAGAATGCTCAAGGGCGTACCCAGGATCTGAGTTAGAGGGGGGCAGGTAATGGTAGGGGCCCCTATTTTCTTAGTTGGATGGGCCCCTTTAAGGAATTTTCCTTTAAAAATCTAAAGGGGCCCTCCAAATCAACCCTTTAAATAATCCGTGCTATCATCTGCTGCTTTGCCATGCTGGTTTAAGAAGGGTATTGGATTACAATGGTATAGCAATTTGATAAACAATTAAATTGTCTTGTTTAATGTACATGGTAAATGTAACCTTTAATTTTACACAAGTCGGTAGCTCATTACAAATCTCTTAACCCATTAGTTGTCCATGTTTAGACTGAAACGATACGTTGGGGGCCCCAAATTCAAAAAAGACTTCACTTGCAAAAAGTCTTAATAGGATTTGGGAACCCAGAAAGGTAGTGGGCCCAATTATATTTTTAGAACCCCTTTTATATTTAGAATATACATCAATTGAGGGTTAGAGGAAAGTGGGCCCAATTACTAACAAATGGCCCGATTTGAAAAATATGTAGGCCCCTTTATGCATGAGGTATTGGGCCCCCAGAGGCCAACTCGGGACCAATCGCAAAAATATGGACCTCAATTCGAACATCATTCGTAGGCCCCTTTCATATCAAATTATATAAAAGGTCCTCTAGGGGCAAAGTGGGCCCCTGGGCCCGACTGGGAAGAAATGGACTCGAATTTTTTAAAAAATGCATAACTTTCTTTATATAATATTTACAGGGGCCCCCATAAGACCGGGGCCCACTTCCCCCTTTCGTGAGGGGGGCAGCTGCCCCCCTCTGCCCTATAGTGGGTACGCCCATGAGAATGCTACTGTATGTGCTACGTATAATGCTACTATGTAGAATACCTCTACTAATTATAAAAAAAACTTTCAACTTAAGCTTCGCTTCATTAAGAATGTAGAACTCACCACTGTACATCGAGCTTTTTTTGCAATAAATTTGGATAAAATATGCATTATACAATATTCAGAAGATATATCTTCGATCTTGCGCAAGAAACATGAGAAAAAAAGAAATACTTGTTTGTGTACAAAGCTGGAGAAGATAAGCCTCGATACAAGTACCATTTCCTTTAAATAAATCGTTTGCGCTATTATTAAGTTGTTTTTCTTCACTCTCATGAGTCATGTATTGCAATATTAGGGAAAAATATTCAGAAAAATTCCTACGCTAATTTTTACCACCAGTGCTGCCATCTGGGGAGATTATAGTGAAGTTTTACGTATTTAGCATCATCGGTGCTGCCATCTATATTGAAATGAGAGTAGACCCATCACATGCCAATGTGTTTCGTTAAAATTAAACTAGTGATTCCTTTTATTTTTAGATTTAGTTAAAAATAGGTGAGCCAGTTTTGTTTCTCAGAAGTTATTGTTAATTGAAATTTTGTGATATGTTATTGAATTTTTCAGTTGTTTGGAGGATGGAGCGTCCATTTTTTAATATTGGATGCCCCCTCGCTCCTCCTCCCACGTTAATCAAAGAATCTTTTTTAGCGGAAAGAGAAGACACCATTTGACCATGAAAACGCAGACCAGATTTTGTTTGAATTGAGACTATTAGTTTAGAATACTTTTAAAGGTTTAGTTTATACTTTTAGATGTTATGCGATTTGAAGACTTTTTTTTAAACTTGCAATTAAGATGTAACAAGATTAATACCACATCAAAGTTGCATCATGCTATTCCGAAAAGAAGTCATCTTTAATTTTATCCACCCTCTCTATAAAGGTTTTATTGGTGGCTTTCGTTAACTAAGTTTTCTTGTTTCTCTTTCTTTCCTCTACTGTATTTCTGTAATTGAAAGTAAATTGTAAATGCACTTGTTACAATAACCGGTATCAATTTGATTACTACGATACTCCTGCAAACAATATGGTCAATCTATAACACGGAAATAATATTTTAAGGAAAAACCCACCTATCAAATATCAAGTAGAAAAGTACCCACGATCTGAAACTATCTTTTGCTGTCTCGATTCTCTAAGAGGTTCCTTTTGAATAAACAATATTCCGATTCGAGCGGGGCTTTCTGAGATTCCAAAGGTGTAATGCGTAAGATAAATAGTTGTAATTGGATTTCACAAAAGATTTCACTGATTTAAAGGATTTTTTTTTTTGCAGAATATACGCCGCTTACGTGCAACATTGATTTGGATTCAGTTAAACAAAAATCGTATTTGAGTTTGTACACCGATTATTGGACAGAATTGCAAATCCACTGTTTCGTCGTGTCGCCCGACATAAAATAAATAGAGTTAGTTGGAAGGGTCTTAACTCGGCACGTTGCACTAATTTATTTTTTTAAAAGTCAATTTAACTATTATCAATTTAGGAAACTGCTTTCATAAAACTTCTCCAACTAAAGGGAAAGGGATGGGGATGGATCTTTTGAGCAGTTGGGTTGTGTTAAAAGAAAAATCACGAGGTTTCTTTCCCTTCTGGTAAGACAAAGTCTTCAATGAAAGACATTTTTTATTAAAAAATCTAATTCGATATAATTAATAAGTCATTGAGAGAGATATTTTACTCACGTTTTAATTATAAATAAGGCATGCCAACATAATATAATCATAAATTTATTACGTATGTTAATGATTATATCATGATGATCGTTAGAAATATTGTAAAAGGCGTCTAAATAGCCTTCATTAAAAATACCGATTTTTTTTTTTTTTTTTTTTTTTTTTTTTTTTTTTTTTTTGTCGTGTCCATGAGAGTCGAACGAGTATTTTACTTAATACCGAATTTGTAAATCAGATATATTTGCCCATTTTCTCTAAATGCTTCGCGTCCCGCTCACTTCCTCGAAATACAGAGTACATCGACCACGATCAGGAGACTGACGGATGTATAAGAAAGAGGTAGTGCTCGATCATCTATTGGATCGGAAGTAAGAAGCCGAATGAATTAGAGTCATTTTTTCCCCTGCCTTTCTGGAGCAGAGACATTTCTCTTATTCCACTGCATTATTCACAGTTAGAGTCAATCGCTGTTTTTTCTCCATCGGAAACAGGGAACTTCACGCGGAAAAGTGATACAACTGACACATCTGATTCCTCGAGTTGAAAGAGACGCTTCTAAGCATTCTCAGGTTTAGTGATTGCGTATCCAGGAGGAGAGTTGCGAAGGGGGGAACTGGCGGAAATGAAACTTACAGGAATTAATGGAAGAAGGGGAGGAGTTGGAGGGAAAATCGAAATATGTCAAGAAATGGTAAGTAAAAGCGTAGGGAACGAATGGTGTGGAGCTGGTTAGGTTAGTTTGAATTATCGTCGCAATATAGAGCTACACGAGGGCTTTTGGCAACGGGCGTCATAATTTATTTCTCTGCATTGAAATAGAAACGCTAACACTTTCGATGATCATATGGAATGAGCGCGCCCGACGCGCCACTTTTCTGCGGAAAGGGTGGAATCGCGGACTTGTTTGGGATTCAGCTCAGAACGAAGCATCACCCACGAGGTCGGTTATCAGAGGGACGCTAAAACAAAACGGAAGAGATTGTTCTGTAGATCCGCAAGAACGGAATATCTGAATGGAATATGTCTCCTAAAGGGGAGATGGAATAGTTTTTGCAAGAAGATCGGCCGAATACATGTTTGCCAATGCAACAGCTTGGGTCCATAAAATATTTATATACTCTACAATTCTGTTAAGAAATTTCATGACATTTTTTTTTTAAACAATCATATTGCAGAAGTTCACAATATCCATGCTTTAAAGGAATGTTATACAACAGAGATGTTCTCATACATGTGTGGGAAACATCCTGAACTGCCTATTTGAGGCACCGTTTCTATTTCTAAGAATCCACTTGCAAAAACATTTTTTGGGTGTTATTCACATGATTTCAGAGTATTTAGTGACAGAATTTTATTTAAATGGAATCTTGGATCTATACAAGGACTTTTTATTTCGAATTATATTATGGTTATCTAATTTAAGCAATATTTCAATTCACCACATGATAATTAAATCTGTTAAATAATAATAATAATAATAATAATAATAATAATAATAATAATAATAACAATAATAATAAAAGAAAATAAGAGAATAGACTTTTTTCATTATTTTTTTTTAATACGACAGCTTTGTTTTTTTAAACAGATGCTAAGTTGGCCCTATACGGCGATTTATTTCCGTAACCCTTTTTCCCGGAAGATTTGAATACGGGTTGCTTTCTACTCTTAGGGGGTGACCATAAATTACGCGACTTGATTGGGGGGGGGGGATGGAGGGGGTAAAAACGAATATCCCCAAATATCACGTAGAGGAGAGGGGGATCTCGTCAAATGTCACGTAATTTTTTTCCTTCCAAGACTTTACGTAAAAATGCAGCTAAATTCCTGCAAATTTATTTCTGAACTTCAATTTGCAAATTCTTACATGGAATTATTCATCGTGTTAGTAGCGTGCTCAATAGTGCTATTAAAAAAAGGTTATTTTTTATATTGTGACAGCTGGCGTGTTCGTTTTTTTTATTTATTAGTTTTAATTAATTCATACCAAAGGGCCCGTGTTCTAAGTAATTTCACACTTCCCAAAGAAAGGCCAGCCAACATATGCATCGTTTGTGATCATGTGATTTTGTTAAGTACTTTTCCACCATAATGAGGTGCAGCTGCTTTTAGACTATCCAAGTTGGACGACTATGTGTTTTGAAATTTTACGTTGATCAAACGTCCACATAAAAACTTTGAAATAAAAATACGAATTCCGTACAATGTCAAGTGAGATTACTGTGGTGGTGGTGGGGGGGGGGGTGAGCAAAGATCACAAAATATCACCATGGGGGGGGGGGAGTGGCAAAAAAACCGTCAAAATCGCATCACGCAATTTATGGATGCCCTCTCATTATTCCTATTATATGGCAAGTTACCTCTTCCGAGGAGGAGGAGGAGGGGTCGTCGCCGTCCTCGCTGTTCCTGGCGGCGGCCAGCAGGACCCCCCAGGAGCGAAGCAGCTGCTGGGCGGCGCCGGGCTGCGGGTCGTCGCCCAGGAGCAGCCCCCTGCCCTGCATCACCCGCGCTCGGCACACGGCCAGGGCGGCCAGGGCGCACGCCAGCACGAACACGCAGCTCCTCGCCATCTCTGTGTCACGGGGCTGAAACAGCGAAAAGGGGCAGTGTGAAGATCTCTGTACTGATTATAGTCTTCACTTTGTTTACAAAACAACTCTTATTTCTCCCTGTATGTGCTACTTCGTTTTACACTATTTAAGCACTCGAACCACAGGTTAACGAAGTATCGAAAATTTACAGTAATTAAAACAGTACAACTTCTCTGACATCACCTTTTCGCGGAATGTTGTTTTTCGAAGAAAAAAAAAAGAAAAATCAAATCTAAAAAAAAGAGTCCGGTAAGTCTCGTGATATAAAATATTTTTAAATGCTCGCGCGAAAAATACTTCAAGTTGAGCTCACGATCTCCCATGCAGATTTACAAATTAACACTTGACACGACACTTCTCTAAGCACCCTTCACCATTCGGCCTCTGAAAAAGATGGAAAAGTTCGACTGGCTGAAAGACGTTCGCGAGTGGTGTTTGGTTCAAAATTTTTTCCCTTTTTAGATGCATACTGTGCAGTTTCAGTCACTCGGAAAACACCATTGTCAGTGGGTTTGATCTTCCACTTCTAGAACGGATCTCCGAAACCATTTGCAGTCATTAGTACAGGGGGTAAAATGAAAAGAGGGCCTCATCGGGGCCGTTGACGTCTTTCAAAATCTATCGCCTAGTGAAAACAAAGTTTAGTTGTCCATTATTTTTCACAATCCGACTAGGGCCACTTCAGTGTCACTTCAACGCAGTTCATAAAGGAGTGCAGCTGTCCCGAGTGAGTAGTTGAATGCAGAAAAATACAGCTGACTCTAGTTCAGTATCTAAAACTAATGACCACTGTGGGAAGAACTCAATAACTTTTAAGAAGGTGTATTAAACGGACAGAGTCAGTCAATTTATTGCAGTGGTTACTACAGCTTCCCTGCCTACGGCAGTATAATAGTCTATTATACCATAACTGAGAACAACGATCTGAAGTTCTTACCAGGGAGTGGGACTCACAGATGTTCATCAATGATCTCTTTCGAGTTGGATGTTTCTGTTCATTCGCTTCGATTATTAAAAATTTCGTGTAAATGCGATACTTTTGAAATTTTATTTGGAATGTTGCTCCAATGGGTATTTTTTTTTATACAACAGACTTACCTGTTTGAAATATTCTACTCAGAGCTTAACCCCTTTCGTTTCGAATGAAATTCTTTTAGAAATACCCGCATGGAATATCCCCATCACTTTTAAGTCATTGAATAAATACAGAGAGAGAAAGAAAAAATCTTCTATTTGTGCTACGAATTCCTCGACGGAAAAATCTCCTGGAAAACACTTTTTATCCGTGTCTCTTTTATCCGTCCTTAACTATTTCGGAAATCTTTTCTTCTCGGAGGAGCAGGTTTTTACTTTTCTATTTTGTGAACGGGGAGTTCGGAATGTTTACAAATCTGGAGATTTTCAAACTTGACACGCGTGTGTTGGAGAAGCAGAGATCCCCAAAACTCGGTGACTCACCAAAGTACAAAGTGATTTCATGGACATTCCGAGTCTTACTTGATTTAGTTCATTTTCTTACAATTTGAGTTAATTAAAAAATTGGAATATAAAGTACTATGTTAGAGATCCGTTGTCCGTTCCCTTTTCTACTTTCGTTCTTACAGCGCATTTTTACGATGCATGATTACGATAAAAATACTTACGAAAAAATACTTACTAAAAATAAGTAATAGGGTAGACTGACCAGTGAATGAACAGGCCCCAGTGAATGAACAATTGGTAAATACAGTTAAAAAGTAAGGATTAAAAATCTTTCCACTGGATGGATTAGCAACACTGACTTCCTCTCATCTAGTAGGAAGCTAAATGACATCTGATTGATTGTCTTGGTCATTAATTAAAATCTAACATGTTTATTGACTGGACATTTTTGTGTTCATTCACTGGTAAAAGAACTGTTTATTCACTTGGCTTTTGTACCACTTTTTGGACCCCCAAAAGACCCAAAGCAATGCAATATAAAGTCACCTTTTTTTTTGTAGAATTTACATATAATGACATGCGTTCACATTGCATAAACCCACAAGCTTTATTATCTTAAAATGTATGAATATTCTTAAAAGAAATTGCGCTTAAGCGTTCATTCACTGGTTAATTTACCTTACGGTGAAAACCTCGTGTTCCTAACACGAATTTCTCAACTTCGCAACAAATTTACTATGTTATGAAGCTGTCGCGGAGATAAAATTATTTATATTATAATATGACCCTCTATTTTAATATTTGTAATAAACAACCCTTAAATAATTGATAGATTTTGTTTTTTAGACTATTAAATACACGTCCCCAGTTTTTGTTTTTTTAACTACCCCAAAACTAAATTGCTCCAAGGTACTTTTCCAATGAGTAGTGAAGATTTACCTTACATCTAACCTAGGAGCTGAATAAATTCTGCTTGTTAATGAAATCTAAAATTCCTTGTGTGACTTAAACATATAATTACTACTCGTCTGTATATAAAGACACTAAAGGCAGATGAAAATTTTCTGCTTGCCAATATATTACACCAACATACAATTATAGACTATGAATAACAATAATAAGGAAATATAATAGTTTTTCATATATAAGCCCTTTTATCTTTGGTTTTTGTAATGACATAGAGCATAGACCATAGAGCAATGACATTAGCATTGAAATTCAATTTCGAGTCAGTCGCTGTTGCAAACTACAATTGCTACGGACAAGTGAGATACGTCAAAATATTCAGCATATCAAAATGAGAATACATTGAAAATTTCAGATAAGCATTCGAATTCTAAGTACTTCAATTGTTTAAAAAACTTCAACATTTAATGCTCATTTAAAAAGCATAGGAAGCCATTTTTATTAGAATTAAATCACCATTGCCATCGCAACAATCGCTCAAGAAACTTTAATTCTTTTAGACACTAAATTAAAATAAATTTATTTTTGAGACATCGATCAATTTAAAATGACGTCAAATATATTTCACTACGAGATTCTTTGTATGTTGAAATAAAATGTTTTCACTTTAATTAAAAGCAAGAAACGTTACATATTTATTCTTTGAAATATAAATTTTTTGCAAACGATTTAAGTAATAATTATTTAATTTTCGAAATAAAATAAATGAAACTAGCCGAATTTAGCGGGTAAATGTTTAATATAGAATAAATGCTGTGTTTGACGCCTTTTCACCTGCTAAACACAACTGTTCTGTAGAAGCGGGTGAAGTAAAAGATTCTGTTACAAACCTACTTGTTAATTTACATTTTCTATTTTGAGTGCATTTTGGAGTAGTTTTATGGTTTTTGTTCTACGAATAATTAAATATTTATTTATAACTGCTAATAAATCATGCAGATGATACGTTAAGTTTATTTCATTTGCGATAGAAAATTAATGAAAATAATTGATTTGGCTTTAAGAAGTTTAAATTATAGATGGATGTTGTGTTTAGTGAAATTTATTCTAATGTATATAAATTTAATGCAGAAACGGTTGTAGATGTCACTTACTGTTACGAACCAAGTTTTTTCCCGATAAAGTAGACTATTTTAGTTTTTTTAGAACTTCCCCTTGTTAAGTTTTTTTAGACCGGATAGTTAGTATTGTTGACAAAAATGTAAATATATTACGAAGAAATTTTGTAGCATAAAATACTTTAAACAAAACTTTTATATTCAACAATGCTTTTATTTGCAGAGGATTCTTTGAACGTTTTGTGGTTATTTGGCTTTCTTTAGCGAGAAACTTCGGTGATAAAAAACGCATCTCAAGTAATTTCTTTCTCGAATCTATTTTCCTCCAATTTATCATATTCATTCTTTTGAAAACATGACAACCATAAAAACACTAAATATACACCAAAAACATAGTAAAAAAAAGACGAAGATTGCTCAAAGGGTGTCACAACGTTGAACCGTTGAACTTTCAGCGAAGGCAGCACAGTAGTAGCAGGTTCGGAAGCTTTCAGGGACGAAAGGAAGGAAGAAAAAACCTTATATTTAAAATTAGTCAGCAAAAATAAAGATCTATTTTGGTAGAACGGGCAAAGATTCATAAAGATTACAAAAACCCCCATAGTAATTGGTTTGTGATTGAAAATAAAACCTTATCCTTAAATTAAAAATATTAACATACTTAATGAATGAAATATATTAATATTTACTATTTTAGGATTTCTCTTCTTTTGAATGCGAACCTCTGCAGAGTTCATTTTAATACACACTGCACATTCAAAGAAGCATAAAAACTATTCTTTGACCATCATTCATATACTTTTGTTTTATACTTCCCACTTAAGTTTATATGTACACAAACAATAACACAATTTCTTTGTTAGTTAACGAACCATATCAACAGTAGGGGAAAAAAAGAGAAAAAAAAAATATGCGAAACATTATTTTTAAAAATCAGCCCAAGGAAAATCAAGTAATCATAAAGAGAGTATTGTAAGACGGCGTCAACATCCAGGGGCTATAGTCAAACATTCACACCATATTCATCGATTGGGGAAAAAAAAATATTTAGGAAACTATACATTGGACCGTGTTAATCAGAAAGGAACTACAAGACAAATATTTAGTTAGTAGAACACCATGGTATGGGCAATATGATCCAGATTTTATTTTATATATAGTTTATATTCTCTATAGTTGCCTCACGTATTTACGTTTGGAATGTGCTTTTATAAGGAAACATATTGAGAAAGGCTTAGATAAAATTTCATGGATTTTTTTGTTGCGTCAACTTTTTGCTAGAGTTACGAATCATATAGTTGAAATGAATAAAGTTTCGGTGCTACCTTGAAGATCGAGAAAAGTAAGAACAACAGCATCATGGGAAGATTTTTTTCGATACATAACTATGTGTAATTAAATATAGAAAGGAAATCCGGATTTTTTTAGTAGATCTTAAACGGTCACACAACGGTATTTCACAAGTTTTAACAAATTCAAATTTTAAAAAAATCTGGAGGTGATATTAAAAAAAAACCTTTTTCGAAATCACCACAAAACACATAGGTTGTTACCTATGTGTTTTGTTGTGTACCACAACCTCAGTTCATCTCCACTTCTTGTTATTGACTTCGCTAGAATGCATGGACTCGTGGACCAGATAGAGTTGTTGCTAGGTCATGAAGGCTTAGAAACAACAACAGGAAACATCTATAACACTTTAGTTTACAAGGAATTTATAGCGGGCTAGTGCATTGTCGAAAACAGATTATCAATATTTTCTTTTCATGATAAACGAGAGAAAAATGAAAGAAATTTTCCAAATCTGGTTTGAGATGCGCTTAGTTCTTTATGGCCTAACGCCATCAAAATTGAAGACAAAAGTTGGTGAGATTTTGTTTGTGCACACCCCACACATATCAACTGGCAGTGTACAGGAGATAAGCTGAAAAAACACATGTTGTTTCATTTGCGTCATCTTTTTGATCAAAAAGAGCGTCTACTTCTTTTTGGCAATTTTACATTACATATTCTAATTACTGGATTCGATTTTTAAAAAAATCTATGTAAAAATGTAACATCGTATTCCAGTATTCAATTAAGGAAAAAAATTCAAACCTTTAATTCAAAAATCTTTCCATCGGCTAAAAAAAGGCCAAATGTTAGTTACATCCTTATAGCAAAAAGCCACCAATCGGGGCTGGGGTCTACTTATAAGTGCTTAAGTTTCAATGGCTTTGGGAAAAAAACGCGTATAGATACATTTAATGATATTCAAAATATGCAAGTGGATTTGCTAGCAAACTTAAATCCATACAAATGTAAAGTATTTTTAATACATAACCAACTTCGAAAAAATATGACTGAAGATTGCCAAGCAAAAGGACGTTTCTGTGAAAAGCGATAGGGTTCTTTTCAAAGAAAAGTTGTACCTTTGTTACGATTTCATTCATTAACTATTACTCCAAAAATTTTCCCTATAGAAAGTAATTAGAAATGATGGTTATTAGACATAATGGTTATTCGAAAAAAATATTAATTATATTTTTAAAAATTACATAAGTATTAAACAAAATAGACACAAATATAAAAAATTATATTATATTGATTAGGATAAATGAACATAGGTTAGTACAATCCATGGAATTTCATTTTTTTTGTTTGTGGAAAAACCGCTTTTTGTAGAAAGTTTATATTCAAGGTAGGGCTCTTTTCACAAAGGTTGACTGATTACCACGATTAACAAAACATTTAGTTTTATGTACACGTTTAAAAAAACTAAAACTTGATAGAAAAACTTAAAAAAATAAATAAAAGAACAGCTGAATACTTCTTATTTTTAGTAAGCTAAAAAGCACCAAAGGTTATTTTCTTTTACGTCTTCCCATAAACAAGGGGACACATTTGTCAACATTCATACATTTTAGGGGCTTAAAACGTCTTTATAAAAAAGAAATCGCCCATTCAGTCGTCACGTCAATGACCATTAAATGCAGTTTCCCCTTTGAACGCCAATCGCCGACTTTTTCTGAGTTTTGATCTCAACATCAAAGAAATTTTTCGAGAGTTTTTATCGTTCCGTTCTCTCGACGGTCCAGAGATATTGAAAAAATATCAGCATGTTATTGTTCACTTGTGTGCACTGTTTATTATGGTACGGTTATCTTATCTTATAACAAAATTATAATAGCATCGATTGTAGTTTTTTGCAGGACATTTCGATGCAAATTTTCTCTCTCCTTTTAGATGCCACACTACGTTTATAACTTGGAAAAGAGGCATATGTAATCGTTAAGCACGTTCATCCGTCTGTCTGCATGTCTTTCACTGCTCGAATCTCCCACAGAAAAGTGTGATACGTCATCATTGAAGCTAAAAGTTATGCTAGGCTATATTCCAAATGTCATTCAAATTTTTTATTTGATAATATATTTAAAATGTTAAACTGAAAATGTAATATTGACTTCAATAGCATTGTAATGAATTCTTTTTATTCATTTAGACCCCTATTGCCCCATGAATAATCGCTCAAGAAACTACGTTTAAAATGAAAACTTCAAGGAAACTTAACTTATGTGATACAAATCCGTTTGTAAGGACGTCACAATGTAGGATATTTGGATACCAATGGGATTCTTTGCTGTTTCATTATTGGTTTATTAAGAATGCGGCAAATAAGTCCGTTTTTAGTTAGCATAATTATTCTTCATTAGTAGATTTATAAACTGGAAAATGTTCTCGAAAAAGAACATCATTTATCGTGTTAAGTTTTTCTTCTAACATGTTTCGTATGACACAGAGAGAGCAGGCGGGCGATTTTGTTTAAATCGTAAAAATGCTTGTATTCCAAATTTTTTTTTAAACCCCGGAAATATTGCACTTTTATAAAACTGCGTTATCTGATCGTATTGTTTTGACAAAAAGTTTACTGTCAATTTTTTCAAAAATGAATTTTATGTTTGTGTAAGTTCCATACAACACCATTAAGCCATTTAAAGTATCAAAATATTTTCGTGTTAAACGTTTCACTTTTGAGGATATTACCTCAAAAGTGAAGTGTTGGAGACGATTATTGAAGACGTTAATTTCACACCTTATGAAATGAACTTCTAAAGCCTAAAAGTAATTTCAGTACGCCCGGCCAGATAAATAGGCTAAAAGTGTAACGGATAGGTGACTTTGGGATGTCGTAGCTTTCGAAAAAAAAAATATATATAATTTGATGGTTAGAAAGACTTGAAAGAGGTGTAAAGGACAGATAAGTGGTGGATAGGTGTCTGATGTCATACATTTTAAACAAAAAATGAAGTCTGGAAATCCAACAGAAGTTGATAGGATAAAGAAATGGAAATCAATATTCTACGTTTTCACTTTTCAATTCTATAAAATTAAAACTAGGAAGTAGGCTAAAAAGCGAGCTAGAAAGAATGATCTCCAGAAGCTTTTATTCTATTGCAACTCCTGTTTTCAAACTCATTCGATTTTAGAATGTCCATGGTGTGCCAACTGTGTCAAACTTCCGCATCGCGTCGATCTGTCAACTTGAAGAAAAAGTTGGTTCATCTCCTCGACACCTTGGTCGCAAATGGAGCCGCACTACTTGACATGATAAGGAAACAATTCTTTTATTTTCTTGAAGGGGTGTTAACTCTTGTTCGTTTTATTGGAATAATGTCACAGTTCAGTTTACATTTGATACAATGAAGAGGCCAACTTGACTGTGCCCGGGTACCGTAAAGACGCGGACATGAAAAGTTAAAATTGGTTTCAAAAGGATCTCTTCTAGAAGAATAGATAACAATAAAAGAAATATAAAAAAACTGTTTTCTAAAGCATTATAGGTCGATGTGTATTTGTTATTCAAGCATTTTGTTTCGCATCGTAAATAGTTATTAAGTTAGTTACAAGAACAATTATTCCATAATTTTAAATTTCAAATCACTGCGAAATAACTTATCCAAAAATGCATATTTCTTTTTAAGTTTCCTTCTTATGATATCGAATAGTTCTTCTTATGATAAGAATAGTTCTAACACTGTTCGTTAAGGAAATTATTACATACAAATTTTAGGACACTAAATATTGCATGAAATTCCTTACCGTTGCCTTGAATGATATACTTTTAATTGGGTCAAATAGCGTGGTTTCTATTTGGTAAATGTTTTTACAAAAAATATTTTTGAAACGTAAGTTACACATATAAAATGCCTTGTATCGACTTTATTCAACCTTCCCCCGACACTATTCGTCTCATTTTTATAATCTATTCGACTTGCTTTTTGCTACGTGGAAAGGACACAGAGGAGTCGCCTTCCCCTCACTATAAAATAGATGTCAAATATGAAGAGCTAGAGCCCTTTTAAAGAAATTTCTGCCCTGGGCGGAAATTCAACAACTGCCTTTTCCTTTGAACAAAAACGGTACTAATTGAAACTAACTAAATAATAACTGCTTGATTTAAATTTAATTACCAACTTCAATTAAACTAAACCAATCAACTAAATTTATACCTCCATAAGTACAATAGATTTTTTAAAATGTTTTTGTTTAAACATTTATACTTATAATTTTATTGTTCGATAATTTATAATTTTAAAATTACTGTTTTTATAATTTATTTACTTAAAGATAATTAATTGCTTCAAACTGAACTACATGACCGAATCCAAGTATATGAACTGCTAGAAGAAAGATTTGCATGCTTGTACAAGTTTAAAAGCATGGAAATTGGAATAATGAAAGAGAAAGCCGAAGCATTAGCTAAAACTTATCCCAAGGATTTGGGTATTGACATCGTAAATGAATTAAAACACCTTAATTACTTTATAACTGAGGACTGATTTACTGATGAGAATTCATTGACTGCAAGATCACTTTTAAAATATATAATTAACAACTAGTCTGTAAATTTCCAAGTGTTATTAATGCATTAAGAATTTTTCTTTATCTATTCTGCTCAAATTGTACTGGTGAAAGATCGTTTTCTAAGCTGATGCACATAAAGTCTCACTTGAGGTCAATGTTACAAGGAAAATGACATCACTCACTCTCATGCCAATTGAACTTGAAATTTTAAGAGATTTTAGATTTTAAGGAAATAATTTCTGATTTTGCTCACTCCAAAACCAGAAAACATATATTTTAGTCATTTATAGTAACATGGTTTGTCAGTTTTTCAACATTTTAAAGGTTTATTTGGTTATTTAAAGGCTTCTTTTTTGGGGGGGGGGAGGGGGCGGGGGATATTTACAGTCTTGAATATATAACAATGCAGATATATATTAATAGGAGCTTCTGAAAAAGTGTTAATTTTTTTGTTGTAATATACACCTTTTTAAAAATTTTGATTTTGTAAGGATTATGTTTGATTCTAGTTTCGCGTTGTTGAGCGGGGGAAAATATTTTTTGGAGGGCAACCTTAAATCATTTGACAAACTGCCCCTAAAAATCTGCTGCCCTGGGCGCCCGCCCACTCCGCCCTCCCATAAAAAAGGCCCTGGAAGAGCACGCGGGAAGAACCGATTGATTTATTAGACGGACGCCCGCAATTGTCTGCTTGGCGGACATTGGCGGCGGAAAACCATTTTCTCTTTTTCTTCTTCGCTTGGTCCAAGCGTCCTGATCGTCAATCGCCTGAATCTTGGTAGCTAGGAACCACAGAGATAGTAGTTAAAGTATTAGAGTGGAAGAACACGTGACCTACAACACTGGCTTCATCAGGGCTCTTCTGGAAGCTTCCTTACGCGTCCCGTCGTTAGCATTGGAGGTCACGTGATCTGCCACTCCATTACTTTAACTGTGATCTCTGTGGTAGGAACTGGTTTCCTAACACAAGTTTAGGCGATCACTCGCTATCATCGCCAAAGTGGCCTGCTAAGGAAACTTCTCTACAAAATCAATCGGTTTTTCCCCTGTACTCTTCATATATTAATGACGTGTTTCAATACAGCCATTTATACTGTAACTAAACAATATCATTAAAAATTGTCACTCATTAGGAAACACTCAAGGTTGTTTTTAAGACATTTACTACTATCAACATTTTCAAAGACATACAATGAGGAGAGGACAATTAACCCTTTGAGTCCACCATCCTGTAGATTTATTTTGAATTGTTTTTTTCTTATTTGAAGTCAAATCTGGGCTAATAACTAAAAATATCGATAAAGTTTGGCAGAGAAAATGAGAAGGAAGGAAGATAATGAAGGTTAGTTGTTGCCATCGTAAATCAGATTTCGGTTTGTTCGACGAAAAGTGGTATATTTTGTAACACCCTTTAATGAATGAAATGCAGAAAAATCGTCGCACTCCTAGAGAAATACAGCTCCAAATGATGTGTGTGACGTCACCACAGCGGAAATTATCCCCGTAGAGGCACGGAAATTCAAACATCCCCTACAACAACCGAGTCATATGCTGCGATTCCCCCAGCGCCGACTAATCTTTACCTGTCCCCGTCACCCAAACCAAACTCACGTTTGTAAGCAAAGGTCGGAAAAAGGTTTTTCGAAAAAATGTCCAGTCTAAAAAACGGTATTTTTTAAATATGGATTATAAAAAAAGATTAGAAAAGTAGTAAAATACATATTAGCTAGCACAAATCTGGGATAAATACAATGTCAAAAAGGGACTCGGAGGGTATTGCTTTTAACGTTCGAACACAATAAAACAATTAGCCAAGAGCTGTTCATGAACTAAGAGGCAAGGAAATACTAATTTTTTTACACTATTATCGACTAGTACTACTACAGCCAGCAGATTCGGCAAGTTTACGTATATGTCTATAGTCCTTCTCGGTCAATATGGCGATCCACCGGGATTTCAAAGATAACCACGAAAGCGTGGAGAAATGGGCGGGCATCTCTTCCTACTGTTCCCTGCTATCCATGTTTAATTTTTCTATTTAAAAAAGGGAAGTAAATAAAGACCAAAGAGCACATTTAACAATAAATCCACGATATTGTTGACACATTTTTCTGCGTATGAAGACAAATAAAAAGTACCGAGACAACCACACAACTTCTTGAGACCATCAAGAAAGAAAATTCTGTCTTGGACCGTCAAACATACACAACATCTAGACGAATACAAAAGGAGGTACCGAAAGATACATTCTCACTAAAAGATAAGTACCTTAGGATGAGTAATGGCTAATTAATAAGTGGGGGATGTTTTTTTCCCCCAACCGCTATATAGTTATTAACTTAGAGCTTTTAATTTATTGTGATTAGTTTAGTTAAATTTACAAAGAAAGGAAAAATTAATTCAAAATTTCACTTAAGTAGTTTAGAGAAGTACTTTTGGAGAAAAATAAAGTTTATCCTCGTATAAAAATGTGTGAAAGTGCTTAAAATCCCATCCATCCATTACTCGCAGTTTTAATGGCAGAGACAACTCATTTGCGTTTAATAGTTTTGAACAAATAAAAATATTTTGTTGTGATGTGATAAAGGGAAGTTTAAAAATGTTGACACGTTTTCCCTCATGACTGACGTTGACACATTTTACCTTGGTTTCGACGAATTTAAAAATGTTTGTGTAATTAATTCGGGGGAAAACAAAACATGAAATTAGACCTTTACCGTTCCGTCGTGCCGTTTGGAAAGTGGGTTATTGCCTTTTCAAACTGTACGATTAAAAATTAACCTGATGTAAGCGAAATTATATTATGACGCTTGTATTTGTCTTCTTTTTTACATGTTATTTAAACTGTAGGTTAAAAAATCTAAGTATATAGATGATTTATTATTATTTATGGATCCTTTTACTTCACCTGACCACCCTATTGGACCCCCTCTCATTACAATAAATTTTAAACAGCAAATGGCTAACCACTTATTAAAAAAAAAATCAAATATCTTTCTGCGATGATTTTGTTGAGCTACCATTTGGGTCAACGGTCAGAGTGGAAGATATCATCTAGGAGGCAGGGTTGTACTTTCTAAGATTTGGTCTGTCAACTCTTGGGGGGGGGGTCTCTTTGGGCAGGTTGATTATGGACGGAGATTGAATAGATGATCGAATACAATATGAATGATAACGTATTTATGATTATGAACTATCTTTATTTTCGCTTTACTGTTATTTAAGACAACATGGGAAACTAACGTGAAGGTGCTCTTGATAGATCGTGGGAGATCCTCTCCGGCGAGACGACACCTTGTCCAGGGGTTGCAGCCGAACGTAAAGTCAGAGCGAGTCTCGTATAAGTGTTTTCCTTATACACTTCTAACTTTCCAGTTTCCAATTCCAGCATGGAGGTAGACTCTGACATTCCAGACTCGGATTAGCAGCACGGGCGATGGAAAGGCCGATTGGGCAGCGGTTAAAGACTACTTTGGACCAAGTTCGAGAGCTAGCCTGGCGGGTCTCATAGATGAGGTCTATTAAACTACCAAAATATACGTTTCGAAAAATATTCAGAAAAAATGTCAAATAGTAAAAAAGTACCAAAAAAATAGTTATTTAATGATGTCCCTCAGAATGAACTGAATACAGGATTATTGATGCATTTTATAAGTTTTGGAAAATAAAAGAGTATAAAGAAAAAACACTTTCCCGAGAGGATTTCTTTGGTGTGACGGAGGCTGGATTCTTTCCGATTAACTCACGAACTAATTACCAAATTCTAAAGGGGGAAAGGGAGGAAAACACAGATAAAGGAGCAACGCGCCGAATTCCATGGCTCGTTTTGAGTCAACAAAAAACACTAACCATTTGTTCCATTTCTTTTTCGAATGTAGTTTGGAAGGTTTTAACGACAGTTAACTATCAAAAAAATTAATTTCAAAACCGAGGACATCGGAATGCGGTGTCATTCCGACAAATAACTTCTCTTGCTTGGGATGTGAAAATAACTCATTCCTTTCTTCTTGCTATTTTTAATATACATGGCAAAGTAATTCTTATATTTAGTTTTGACATTTTTATGAAGCAAC
Organism: Hylyphantes graminicola; assembly: GCA_023701765.1. NCBI lineage: Eukaryota > Metazoa > Arthropoda > Arachnida > Araneae > Linyphiidae > Hylyphantes > Hylyphantes graminicola. The sequence continues at coordinate 607,835 of CM043116.1, read as the reverse complement.
AAAACCATTTTTAGAGCCAACAGTTTCTAATACTAAAAGTAGTGACATGAAATTAGTCAGTTTTTTCTTAAATTTTTTTTAGCCAAACAAGTGTCCTTTAAACGAATAATTTGTTGAATCTTCTACGTGAATCTTCATAAAAAAGTATTTGTTTGAATGACATTTCCTTGCCAAAACAGAATATACAGAAATGATTAACAATAAACTTAAACAACATCTGAGGTACCTTAAACGCTAGGAATCGAATTAAAATTTCTAACATAGAAATGAATTTTTTTCATCACGTTTTAAAAGAGGGCAGAACCACAATTACAGGGGGGAAAATATTACATTGTTTCGATTCATGAAAAATGCAATAAATATAAAAAATTCTTTTGATGATTTTTCTTTTTAAAATATTAATTTTTTATTACTTTTTTTTAAAGCTTAAAAAAGAGCGGTATTATTAAGTGCAGTTCAAAAACTTCTCTTGAAAGGACTAATTGGAATATTAAACTACCTTGGGAAGGGCAAAGAGGCGACAGTTACAAAAAAGCAAATTAAAGATTTGGTTTGGTCTGACCGTAACTTCGTGCTCGAACTACACAAGCACTATAACAAGTTATAAATATAGGGACATGATGTATGATAAGGGCACTCATTTTCAATAAGCATTGAGCCGGTTAAGACCGAATGCTACTTACTCAATAATAAACACAAGCATGTTTAATACATACTACATGCTGCAGCTTTTAGTTTTTTACAAATAAAATACTTAAGAAACAATAACACAATGGAAACATTTTCCTTTTCCGAAAATTTAAATTGCGCATTGACAAAAATAATGCATGGATGAGTTTCATTGGCTAGGAGTGTCCAAATAAAATATAAATTGATTTTTGAACTATTTTGAATGTAGGAATTATAATTTTTTTAATCCAATTACTTGCCTGTCAAGTCATGACAAGACTCTACAACAAGCATGTGGGTTTTATTTCAAAATGTTGTAAATTATTTTCCCTAGAGTGACTTGGCGAGGTGGAAACTTGAGGCCTCAATTACCTATTAGAAAAAGATAGACTACGACGCTTAGAAGACAAATGATCCCGTTCACAAACGAGCACATATTAATAATAGAAGAATATAGAAACGATTATCATACTTAAACAAAAATTACCTCTCCTTTTTTTTTTAGATATTTACGGTTTTGTGTGTGTGTCAAAGAAACACATTTTCAAAATGTATAAGAGAAATTGAAAGTTCTTATTTGTTTTATTATTATATTTAGTCATAGTTAATTAGTTAAATTATGTTTATAAATATGGGAAAAACAGTCTAAACTAGTCAAATTTTGAAAATATCAAAAATAATTTTTTCATAAAAATAAATGCTTTCAATGAAGTTCTCCATAGGATAAAGTGAATTCTTTCGCCACGTTTAAATTAAATAAAGTTTTTTTTAAACATTTGATTAGTTGTTTTGCGGCCACTACTCCACTCTTAAAACGAACGAGCGATTTTAACTCAGTCTGAGTTAATTTCACTCCTCCAGTCTGGAAAATGCACTTCTCCGAAAGGAGTAGATACTTTGTGTGTTAAACCTCCGACAGGATCACTCCAAACGAGTTATTTTAATTCAGTCTGAGTTAATATTCACTCCTTTCCAGTGTCGAAAATGCACTTCTCCAATTGGAGTGGATTTCACTCTTTTGTTTTAAGAGTGTAGGGCGAAAAGAAACTATAATCGTCACGTGACTATGCAGGGGGCCTTCTAGTGGCTTTTCTCGTTGCAGTCTATTCTAGATGATGTGAATAATGTCTCTGGTCACAATCACCAGGCGACTAGGGACATTATGTAGAATGGACTGCGCATTTTCGAAAAAAGAAAGGTCCCTCCATACAGTCCCTCAACTTGGTACAAAGTCAAGTGACATTTTTTTTCTCGATTATCCTGTATACGTATGTTCCTTCACCTTTTAAAAATTGATTATCAACGTAATGCGTCAAAATCGTCATATTTGTTCATTTCATATTACAATGCACACTTTCATTCCCAAGCAGCACAGGACTGGTTTGTACGGGTCTGAATGGGCATGCACTTCCAAAACTGTATGGGTCGTCCACATTTCCCACAGTTCACCCACACTGGTATTTGAAATGCGTCCCTATCTTTGAGCCCCCGCACTAAATTATTCCGCCAGGAGGTGTTATATCCCTCCTCGAGAGTGATTCCGAGGATTTAAACGATGAACCCGTGCTCGACAGGAAGGGAGCTCGTAGTAAGTTTGACAGAAATGGATAGCAGTGTTAAGCACAGTGGATTCACAGCCACAAACTATCCCTACTTGCCTTTCAATGGACTAGGCACGCAGCCCCTTCGAACAATTTATGACTGAGCGTTACCTGTTATGGAGCAAAATGTGAGAATGAATCAACCTCTGTGTGTGTTTCCTAAAATGAACAGGAGAAATACTTTTGGTCTCTCCTCGTTCGATTTAAGTGATTATAAATGATGTCTGTACATGCAAAAGTCGCAATCTTTATGCTACACGTGAGGGGTTTTTTGTGTGACGAGTCTCTTTTAAAAAAAAGCAATCGAGTCACGATACCTAATTTGAGCGTGAACCGGTTAGCGACCTCGTACGCAGCTTCGGAACATTGTACCACTTCGTGCACAAGCCTTCTCTGTACGATTAGATTACGTCAAATATCTCACTGTAAATTCCGTTAAAAGATGACATAGTTGATATCCGGCTTCGCTTCAACTGACTCTTCATACCGTACTGTTTTTTGTGGAATTAACATCACACTAGAGCACAAGGGCAGGGCTCGAAATAACTCAAGAAATATTACCCGTCTCAGAGGACTGCTTGTCCAACAATGTACCCGTCCTCCTTTGAAACTGACTCTTCAAACTATAGTTACATAAATAGCTTCCAATTATAAAATATCATTTTCTCTTGTGTATTACAAACATTTAGAAAAATTGCGCAACGAATAATAGTAATTACCAGCAATAACGAATTTAGTAATTACCAGGATTACATTATAGAGTAATAAAAGAAATACTAAGTTACTAATAGTAACCTAGATTTCATTTAGGAAATAATTTAAAATGTATACTACTAACATTAACGGGGAAATTGCCGTCCACGAGGACGTCAGATTCAAGAAATTCGTTGTCCTTGGGGGATTTTTTCACCGTCGAGGACGTGAAGACGGTCAGTTTTTTGAGCCCTGCACCAGGGCTAGAAAAAATACTCTGTGTTAAATTAAATATTATGTGTTGCGATAACGTTTCCCTAAAAGGTTTCTATTTCAAATATTTAAATATTATATAATAGCATTATGGTCAAAGTCAAGAAGTCATTAAGTCAAAAATAATGAATTCCGTTAATGGAAATGGCATTTTTCAATTTTTTTTAAATTCCTTAGAAATAATCTTAAGCCTTTTTTCACTTTTTTAATTCATAATAAAATATGGGGAAGGAATAGGAATGATAGGAATTTAGACTAAAATGTAGGGCATACCACAACCCGGAATTAACATGAGTAGAGATTTTCAGTTGTCTGTTATTAGCCCCTTTCAATTTCAGTTTTAGCAGACGGATTGTCATGGTTTCTTTTTTTGTTTTAAAAGTGCAATATCGGAGAGAGATCATATTTTATACTTTTTATCCGCGTGTGTCTGTACAATAAGAATACCTTTAAGAATTAAAGTAGGAAATTTCAGGGCTGTCCTACTTTAAGAACAAGAACTTTGAAACTTTCAGAACTTCGTGTTTTAATGTTGAGGGTTTTGTTGTTTCACCGAGTCAGTGAGGATTATCATACAAAGTGAAAATCTCTCCGTTGTTTAAGAAAACGAAAACAAAAGGTGAAAGAGAAAGAATCAAGACACTTCAAAAACAGCCAAAACCAGTCTGTAAATCTGAGAATAAGGACTTTTTTGAATTAATTAAAGAAACAATGATGTAACAATGTCGGCAATATTTGTTATTATTTTAAGAGTTCAGTAGCACTAAAGACCCCAAAACTCAATTTCATAAAAATTTCCAAATGCAAATGTGTTGTTTTTGGAGGATACTCAAGGGATTCAATCACTGACGGAAAACATCACCTCGGAAGTCAACTAAGATTTTTTTTTTAAATTCGTCGTATTTAGAACTTTCTCTTGGTAATAAACTATAAATTAAAATATGGAATTTAAAATATTGAGCCGCCTTTCCGCGCAAGACTCGCTTTTGTGCTACGTTTTGTCCACTCTCTCTAAATAAATAAGAAAACGGCTAAAGTGTAACGTCGCATGGGATTATAATTTTCAGCAATTTCATTAAAAAAGATATAGTTGAAGATTATATTCCGTCGAAAAACAACTCTTCAATCGTTTAGATTTTAAAGCACAAAAAAATTAAAGTGTTTGTTTATGTAAAAACTGATTTATAAACGGTTATTCTTCAGATGGTGCCAAGCCCAATTATCTCATAACATCTTGTACTTTGGAATTTCCAAATTAGTTAAGTCATGGATTGAATATCTCGAATTTTCTGAAGCAAATATATGTAAAGGTTTATAAATGTACGCTGTTCAGAAAAACAATTCGCAAAGGTGAGCAAATGTTTATAAAGTAAAATAGAAGACTGTCGCGCATTCTGTAAAGAATATTGTTGACAAAAAATACTCGAAATTGGCGTGGGATATTGCATTGTATATAATAAGGATTTTAGGGATATATACTAATTATAACCTCTTACTTACACTGTTAAAAATATAATTCCTCCGAAATCCTAGAACTTTCTAGCTGCCATCACTACTTGGAGAGGACTAGTCAATTTTGTGAAAAAAAAACCTATAGCTTTAATAGTAAAAGTGGGCCAATAGTAGACTTAAAATAGGCTTGGAATGAACTAAGCAATTAGGTTTTTTTAATTGTTTTGAAAGTGTCAAGGTGTAAATGAAGATTGTCTCACTATCGTTAACGATAGCGAGACAATGTGCACATTTTTCAATTCTAGTAAAATGTGAAAATGCAAGACTTCCAGTCTAGCTATACAATGTGGGAAAATGTTTTTATGTACCCACATTTAAAAAAATTCAAAACACTTTTAAACTTTTTTTATAGTGTAGTGCTCTGTCGACCCAGTTTTCTGAAGTTTTAAGAGCTTATAACCAATCCCATAATTATCATGAGTCATTGGTAAAAAAGAATCAGTCAAGAAGAGCAATGACTGACTCCAAAACCTAAATGGGCCATTCCATAAGACGCTTGTTAACGACGCACTAAAATTGTTCCTGACGGTCCTCCAATAGGATTTAATTTAATTTAAATTGACGAGATTGAGGCCGCTCACTCTGGGACTGGGGCTTAACGGCTCGCTGCGGGATCATCCCTTGATAAAGGATTAAAAAAGACGTCTGAGAAACTTTGGCCAAGTAACGAACAAGTTCTTTATAAATAGTAGTTATTTTACCGTTTTCGGCAGGGGTGGAAGTGGAAGAAATAAGTGTGTGTGTGTGTGGGGGGGGGGGGATGCCGTCAATAACGATGCCATGCCCCATCTCCCCCCAACTCCAGAATAAAAATGTGCAAATTTTTATTGTATTTTTTCCACCAACTTTTCTTAACTGTACTCGACATAATCAGTTTTTTTTTTTAATTTGGAAGCAAAGGATAAAAATAAAACAAAGTACTACGCAAGATTGTGTTACAAATTTTTTTTTTTTGTAACTGCTTGATAAAATTTAAATTATATACTACTGTTTTTTCTAATCCGTTTAGAAATGACAGAACTTTTTTCTAACATATTTAGCTATAGTAAAAAAATAATATATATAAAATTAACCTAAGCCATGTAAAGAAATGAAAAACCAAAAATGTACAATCAGCCCCACCAATGGGTTACTAGTAGGGGAGAGTGTTGTACCTTGGGACAATTTTTACATTTTAATTTTTTTCTTCAATAATTATGGACAAAATAAAAATTTAAAAGCAGCATTTCAACACACCAATATATTCCTCTATAATATATTTTTTTAAATTCTGGCAGCTTGAAATTAAAAAATTGCCACTCATTTAAAGTAGAGAGGATAAACTGTCCCAAGGTTCAATATGATGTTGTACCTTGGGACATACTTTATAATTCAGTCAATAGCAATACACTTGAACTAATTTGTGTAAGGAAACAAACTTTATTGTTTTTTCAAGGAAATACACAAATAAAACTTCATAATTCAAGAATAATTAAAATTATACAGGTACAACACTCGGGCAAAATTGTTCGGGCTACAGCAAAATTGCAAGTCCAAATTATTTAACATTATATGATGATACAATATGCTTTACTGTCCCAAGGTACAACACACTACATGGTTTAAATAAAAGCAAGATGGTGGAAAATCTAAATGCATTATCATTATTTTCTCATAACCAAAATATTTTAAAATCTTCTCTTTTATGAAGAAAATAAAATGCATTTGACTTTTTGTAAAAGTACAAAGGTAAATTTTTTTTATTAGAATGAGAAAAATATTTACTTTGGGGTAATGAAAATATCATTTTTTGTCACCAATTCATCAATTCAATGATGCTAGTGTTAAATTTTATTTTGATGATGTCTGTTGGTTAAGGCTACTATTAGAAATAAACAATGTATGAATATTGTCAATAGATTCTTAGAAATTGTCAATGTCCCAAGGTACAAGCATCCCAAGGTACAACACTCTACCCTATTAATGAATTTAAGAGCAGTGGGATAAACTACATTTTAGTAAAGTATATATTGCAGAAAGTATAGTAATTGAAAGGGAAGTAGGAAAGAAAGTATTGCAATTGATATAATTATCTTCAAACAAAATAATTAAGTTAGGTAGTAAGTTAAAACCTGAAGCATATTCAATACCTTCATACAGTAATTACATACTAGTACTTAATATATTTGAACCTTGATTAGCCGCCTCTCTTTTATCTGGAACTCTCCGTTATCCGACTGTCCCTAAGTCAATATCTATAATTTTTTTTTAAAAAAAGGTAATTTTCGTTCGTCCCCAAAAAGACCAATTCTAGAAATCTAGGGCGATTCTAAAAGAGACGAATCGCCGGCGAGACTGAAATCGAGAAATCAAGGCGTTTTATGAAATTGGGAAACTGCGGTGATTTTAAAATAGAAAAACTTAGGAAAACTTAGTAAGAGCAAATTTCCCGGTAATCCTCCATTTTTAGGAAATTCCTTGTATCTTCTAAAATCGCGAGCCTCTATGTAAAACGTACTATAAAACAAAAAAATAAGCAATTTTCCCAGAACTCCCAGAAATTTTCCCAGATATAAAAATATATATATGAAGAATTAAAATTAAAAAAAAAATATTTTATCACTTTCTTTTTCAAGTCTCAGTTCAGAGATCTCTAACATTCAATGTTTACTACACTCTTAAAACAAACACTCCCAATTTACCTCAGTCTGAGTGGATTTCGCTCCTCCAGACTGGAAAATGCACTTCTCCTTTTGGAGTGGATCCTTTGTGTGTTAAACCTCCGACAGGATCACTCCAAACGAGTGATTTTAACTCAGTCTGATAAAATATGCATGCCTTTTGGGTGTCGAAAATGCACTTCTCCAACTGGAGTGGATTTCACTCTTTTGTTTTAAGAGTGTATTGAATGAAAATTCTCCATTATCCTACCTCTTGTCCCAATTAGATAGGTGAGATCGGGTTTCTATCTATATAATGTATAACTATCAGCAAATTGAACTATCGAAGCTACCCTTTGAACACCACAGTTTCCAATTTAGTATTGATGTCTTTGTTGCAAGTTTAGTTCCATAGAAATTTAAGTTCACTATTGAAAGAATAGGCCAGGTCCAGATGACCCTTCACAGATAAGCACAATTTCAATTCAAAAATTAAAAAATATATTTTCTACAAATTGCAAAACACCAAAAATGGTGAAAATAAAATATAATAACAAGTATTTCAGACGTATTTTAAATAACAGGATAAAAAAACGAGGCGCTATTTCGCAGCCATTCCTCACATAAAAAGCGGCTCTTAAGTAATCTTCGGGGACGAAAGTCTTAAAAGCGAGATGGAGAATTTTAAACTCTTTTAAACAAAAGCGATTTGTTCCGAAAAGTTAAGAGTTTTTTCACGGCGTCTTTTTTGTGGGAAAGTAATTGATCTGTTGTACTGGATTAATTTAGTTTCAGTAAAGGTGATTCTTGAAGGTAGATGATAAAGCAATTTCATGAAACTACGAGAATTTGAATTCTACAAATAATGACAATAATGTATTTGAACATATTTATCTTAAAATCAGTTTTCTTTAAGATACGTTAATTTACTTTTGCTTCTTTAGTTCATGTTCTTACTAATTGCTTTTGTATGTGCTTTATTAACTTCACGATTAAAAAAAAAACTGTAATATCGACTAAAATAGCGTATGTGTGATGTCTATATTTTTAGCAAACATTGGAAATAATGTATTGATAGATTTAAAAAGATTAGATTAAAAAAAGTTCTAGTCTTAAAAAAAAAAGGTTAACCTATATCCCAAATTTCACTACAAAATTTTAATTTTCCAGAAAGATATCTTTAAAATATTTGTCTCCGATGCCTGCATGAAATTGATTTTTCAAAATAATCAGAACTTTTGAACGGAAGTTTAGTTTTTTAAATAATAACATAATCTAACACACTTTTCTAAAAGTGTATATTACAGTTATACCTAGTTGTGACTGTCGATTTTTCCGATCAAATAAATGTATAATGCTGAGTAAATATTCTTCCCCATATTCATGTTTTTTTTATAGGTCTTTCTCTTTGCAAAGTTTGTCAATAATGTTACCTTGGGTTGGGTCAGTTTAGCTCCGCGTCTTTATGTTTGCCCTCATTTAACACGGAGAACACTTGATATCGAAAATGTGTGTTTGATATAGTCTGAGAAGTTGATTTCCAGAGAGTATATTGGATCGTTTGGTATACCTTCGCCCCATGAGTGAAGCTGAATAGTACCTTTCGGAAGCGGTAGAGATTTCATAAGGACAATCATATCCCCAAACTGACTTTCGTTTATTTATATTCCATTTACTCTGTCTCCCGCTACCTTTTACGATGATGTGGACTATAAGTTCTGATCAGAACACAGACGCATCTCCCCGGGCCCATCGGGGGAGGCGAGAGCGAGATGCTTGGCGACGGAAAAAAAATGAATCGACTAAAGGTGCCAAATCGCGCACGAAACTCACTTTCAATAAAAACTTCCAATGCGGATCGTCACTTCAATATTTTCCTACCAACACTCATGACCGTACACTCTCAGAAATAACACTTTCATTTTTGACGAATTATGAATCCTCAAGGCTCATTTCGTTAATTTTGAGGATTGTTTCGTCAAACTATCACGTGACTTTTGAGTAAACGCGAATCGTCACTTTTACGATCGTGATTTGACGATTCTGTATCTTGATTTTGAGGAAACTGAATCTCATTGTTGTACTCACTTGCTCAAAAATGATGAAATATTTCTTTAGATTAGACGACATTCAAATCTTCATAAAAGTGACAATTCAAATTTAATCACTTTGAGGAAACAAAAAAAATCAGCAATTTAAATTTTTTAAAAAACCTGACAATGTTTGCAGTTCCATACAAGTCTGAATTGAATCAGGGTTTCCAATTATTCTCTATATAAGTAAGACAGACCTGCAAATTCTGCGGGTTTACTCGGCAACGCCGGATTTCTAACTGTTTTCTAATTTCCCGTGTCGTGCACCAATTGCCGGATTTTCGACGGAGGAAACTCTCTTTCTCTTGTAAATATAGTTATTAACGAGCTAAATCTGCGAAGTTAGCAGGTTGAACGTTGGAAGCCAAGCCGCACTTAGAGTCGCAGTTGGCCGGTGTGGGTAGGATACAGTTTTGTATTTCTATATTTTATTATGACCCCAAAATGCATAGATAAAAAAAAACACCACCCAAACAGCTGTTTGTCATCGTTTGGGCCTTCCAAGAAAGCGATCGCCGGCTTCCTATGTCAAGCGAGGCGCCGTCCTTGAGCCGGTGGCAACACTATACCTCTCACCTCCGCCACTTGCACCGACCACACCAAAGACGCAATGACGGCGGTCACTTATGGGATGCGGGGGCCGCTTTATTCCGCCGGAGCCCAAATCAGAAGCAGTCCCTACGGAGATACCCTCGTTTTTCGTATGAGACTGGCAGGAGAACTGTTTCTTCAGGGTAGTACTTTCTGCAGTCGCGCCGTTGATACAGAGGTTGAACAAAATTGTTGACACACTTTGCACATTTTCCGCTTTCCCAGTAAACTAATACGAAATATGTAAAACGCTATGGACGACTGGTAACACGAGTAACGGCACACATTTTCGTGTGAAAATATCGTCTGTAATGTAATTTATAATATACACAAAAGATAAACTGGGGTGGGTGGGTGTGTACAAATTTCAATTAATAAATCATTCATACATTTAAAGGAAATTTTATACCCTATAAGGAAATTTCAATAACATTCCCGCCTAACAAGCTTTTGGCACTCTTTGCATAGTATGCGTGATTTTCTCAGAAACTTCATGACTTTCGAAAGATACTGAAAACTCGTGTACCAAATTAAGCCCGTAGCTGTTTTAGTTCAAGCTGTACAGTGGTTTCAGACAATGTGACACATGGACCACTGTTCAAAAACTATTTTTTATAAAAAAAATCCTCACTGTCTAAAATGTGTATTTATAAAAAAAAAAAATCGCCAGCCAATATGGGGTTATTTTATGATGTCACTCCTCGGTTATTTTTGACTTTCCTGTGATTTCAAAGGAAGTTTCGATTTTAGTCTCAAAAAGATATTTCTTCCTTCTGCTATTTCAAAGTTCTATATTTCTGTTCCATTTTAAAGTTCTGTATATTCAACGAGTTTTATCCCCTGCTATTTATTAAACTTCATCGGTTTTAATCCGATTAAATTTCAAGCACGCAAAACTTCAATGTTGCTCAAAACTTTAGTTTATATGATATTTTGTCCTACATGGAGAATTAAATGAAAATGTGGGACAGCAATGTAACGATCTACGAACAGAGAAAAGCTTTAGCTCTACTGAGAGTAAATACTGTACAAAACATTCGTTTTAGTAAGGTAAGAAAATATTTTATCGTTTTAAAGAAATGTAATTCCAGTAGGACCAAAAAGTAAATAATACCGCCGGAACTGTTCCCACTCACGATGTTTAACATGCGCATCGACATAATTCTAACGAAACGGTAACTATAAGTAGCAAGCTGTTAGAGAATGTGTGGTAAGATTCATCTTAAGCTCATTTTCTTAGTCTTCTTTTGCATGCAAATGTCGTTATGATACAAATAAATCAGCAAGGTAGATAACAGCTGCCACTCGAATAAATAATAGCTGCCATTATCAAGAGATAAAGCACTGTCAAAAATTGAAAAGCAGCTGCGAGAATTAAGTTTTAAAACAAGAGTCCACTGTTCCAACCAACCACGGGCAGTATGTTTATAGTTTTGGAGATTCATCCTTAATGACGTTATGGCGACGTTCTTTTTGTATCACAAAACATTTCGAACGAAATAGCTACTACCTCATTGTGCAATAGGACGAGATTACCCTTGTTCTTTTCGAGTCATTCAATCATAAATGTATTGGCATAAATGTCTCCAAATTGCCATCTGGAGAACCTCAAGAAGCAAACGTTTTTTTATTTTATTTATTTTTTATTATTATTATGATTTGGCCAGTCGTTTCTAATGCAATAAAATTTATAATTTTTAGAATTTTAATAAGTTTGATTACTTATTTCCGATGATTTCTCTATTTTATCCGATACATTCTTTCATATTTTTATCTATTTTGGTACAGCAAAAAATTGTGACTCTGTAAAACCACTTGTAACTTAAATGTGCATCCACGAATGTTATGCTTTTTTGTTAAATTCCACTTGTTGAGATTTCTTTCGTACGGGAATCAATAAGAGCGGTGGTCGCCTTCCATTTCGCTTAAGTGGTCTTTATATTCACTGCGTAGTTGTGGCAAAAGTGCGAGACACTTTCATTGTTTTTACAGAATATGGAGTAATGATAAAAACTTATAATGTCTATGAAGGCAAAAATAGGTTTGTGTCAATATAAATAATTAAAGATCCTGGTTAGAAAATGTTTCCTTTTCTGTAATGAACGAAATAATCAAAATGAACGAATAATTTACCAAATAATATCAGAAAGTAAAACTTAAGATTTGGAAGAAATATTAAAAAAAAAAAGTTCCTTTGAGTTTAACAATACAAATATTTTTTTAAAAAAAGAACAAAAAAAAATGTCCTGGTTGTAGGCTACTGCTTCAAATCATGGTATGACATGTAGCTTTAAATGATAATTCTTCCAACCAAACGGCTTGTTTCAGATGACGTGAGGTTTAAGCTTTTTCACACATTTTTAAAAAGCTCAACAATCATTAAACTAAATTATATTGGTTTTCAAATAAATTCATTTTATATCATAGACTAACAATTTAATTCTTTCCCCCATTCGCTGGGGCGACAATACGGAACCCAGAATTTAGGAGATACATGAGAAACAATACAGAAGGTTAATACGCACTTTACTTTAGAGGTTTTTAATCCATTGACAAAATAATGACGTGAGAGGTTTTTTTTAAAAAATATTTTTGTCAAGTGTATCGTCTTCGGCGACTTAATCGTTTTCAACGAATCGGTAAGATTTGCCGAAAAAGAACGTAATTTATCCAAGGTAGTTTACAAATTCCATTTAATCTATTTTTGTGGAATAAGAAACTTAACGGGGTAGACGAGCGTTAGAGCAGGGACACAGCCTTTAGTACCTACCCCCCCCCCCGCCCCTCTCCCCTTAGTATTGAACCAACAGTAATAGCATATTCTTCTCCCATTTATGTGAACATAGAGCCTTGCTACTTTTCTAACAAAGCTTTTGAAGATGACTACAAAAATAGACCCTTGTTCCAAAACCGCTTGTTATAATGTCATAACACCGCTATGATATTTCGTCACTCGACAGAGATTGGAGTAAGAGTAAACGTCAAAAAAAGGTAAATATTTAAAAAGTCTCTCTCTCTCAAAAACTACTTTCCTAAAACGAATCCAATTGAAAAAGGGATTTGAAAGAAATGAATGGAGGCTTTGTGCGGGCTTAAAGGGGTCCCATTGACATAGAGGTAAAGATACTCATTTTTTAGTTGAGCGAATCACATTTTTGTATAAGCTATAAGATCGGATTTTCTAAGTATAGTCCTTCGGATTATCTAAGTTCAAACCTTTTTAGAACTATTAAAAAGTTCTAAAAGAAAAAAAAAACGTTTTAAAAATTCGATTAAAAAAATAAAATCTAAAAAAAAAATTCTAAATTTTTTTGTTATTGACAAAGTATGATCACTGAAGTGTAAAAGTTAAATTTTATAACTATACTTTTGATAACTTTTAAAGAGAACGGCAAAGAAAAATGATATAGCAAATACAAATGCAGTGTATAACGATAGAAGATGAATGAATGAATAAAGCTTGGCATCGTAGTCATGAAAAAGTGAATGCTTTTAAAGTCATTCTTTAAAAAAATTGACTGTTGAAAAAGTAACTCGAACTTGGCCTGTTCAAAAATCTAAATGTCCTTCACTAACTATACCTCTAGAATTCACAACATTAAAAAATATTTCTTTGGTTGTGAATATAAGAGAATATGCGATTTTAAAGTAAATTATTAATAAATAAAAGAGTGAATCATTTAAAAAAAATTGTTAAGAAATATCACTTTATGTTATCTCTCTAGAACTAACTGCTAAACAAACAACGGCTGATAGTTAAACAAGAATTTTTTGAGTTTCAACGTTTGAAAAAAACTTTCCAGAATCACATTTCTGAAAATGGCTTATAATTTTGGGAAAGAAAACTACACAGTACTGAAATAACTTATCGCAAATTTAATTTCTTTTAGCCACGAAAACAAAAATGTATCTCAAACGAAACTAGGAATATATTTTTTTGTATGACGAAATAAACGATAGCTGGAGAGTGTGCACCCCTGTTAACCAGCTTCGCTTTGTACAAACTGCAAAATAATCATCTTTTTGCTGGGCATTTTAAATTGGGTCTTTTGAGGCGCGGATAAATGAAGCTGCTGCCGGATTTGTTTACTCTTCAAATTGGACGCTGCTTTTCCACACACTCTCCGATAAATACCAATTACTTTCTTGAAACTTTCTTAATAACTTTTAAATCCGAGATTTTTTTTTATCCAAGCGTTTTGTTTGAAACTTTTTTTGTTCCCATTCTTTAAAGCAATTGATTACGTTTACAGGACTATTTTGAATATTTTTCAGCTGTTCATATGCACAAAGAAGTACAATTAACAGAAGAAGGTATTGAAAGAGAATATTTTTAAATTTTTAATTACTTAAAAAAAAACCTTCCTGCGTCAGTTAATGGAAGATCTCAGTGGAAGAACGTTCTAAGTGACAAAAAGGAGAAAGCAAGCTCGGTTTTTTGTTTGTACTTAGATATGTTATAAAAAGGCACTTAAATTTAAGTTAATAAATTAAAAAGGAAGGAATAACATGTTTATTGATGCAAAAATCGAAAGAAAAAAATCCAAAAATTTCACTTAGCACGTTTTCCCACTAAGCTGTATTCCACCATATCTAAGATTTACCAAAGAGTCTCATCTTTTAAGAGGGTTGCAGGGAAAATACTGCGATTTCTAAATGTTTTATTCGATTTTTCTTAAAAGATCGAAACGAAATAAAATGTCTCATGAGAAATCAAAGTACATATATAAATCCGACAACTAAGCTAATAAAAAAAAACTATTCAGCAATCTGTTATCACACTGAGGAAGAGGAGAGCAACCATCCGGGGCTTTATTCAAAAAACGACAGCTGCGGCTGCTGATGCACCTGCCTGGTGCCATGACTGAATGAAAACAACGCTTAATCATGCATCATATGTTTTTAACTTTGTTTCGACAAATTTACATTCGTTTTCGTATGGCGTATTTAAAAATGCACAAGTAGAAAAAGTTTTTTTTTAACTCAAAAAACGACAGCTTTTTGTGACCCAGTGTTTTTGACACAGAAATGTGTCAAAAACACTGGGTGCATTGGATACAACTTTACCGAAACTCTCGTAGAAGGCTACTTCTTTATATAAACAGTTTCCATCTATTTCAATTATTTTTTAAAACTAACAAATTGCCAGAAAAAGCATCAAAACACAAATTAATAATAATTTGTGTTTTTTTAGTTTTTCTGTCTGATTTACGCAAGCAAACCTTTGTTTCATATAGGTGTTTTAGTAAAGTTGCTTTTATACAGTAAAATTTTCTTGTGTTTTTTTATTATTTGTCAAATGGAATTAATTTAAATTTTTTTTCCCATTCTCAAAAAATAATTTTAGAATATTCTTCCGTGCATATAGCTTTTAGTGAAAAATGATTTTTAGATTTTTAATAATCTTAATATTGTCTGCATCTAAATAAAATTGGTGTAGCTTAAGATTTGTCAAAAAATTCTTTGCAACAATGATGAATTTATTATACTATCCTAATTAGTTATTTTGTAGATATATTATTTTATTTATATACACATTTTTAGCCTACTTTTTTTTTTAATTCGAAGAATAAAAAAAAATAAAAAAAAGTAGGTATTGACATGCGGTCGATGTCCGTCCGTCCGTCTGTCTGTCCGTCTGTCCGTACCCCCCTTCCAAAATCGGTTCTATCCATCCGATCGTAAAAATTCCTTTTTTATTAGAAAGGTATAACCTCAGACACCCAACTTTCATACTTTTTGTCCGTCTGTCTGTACGATAGGACGGACATAAATCTACTATTTGACGACGAATTTCCCATTGAACTAGCATTGAAGTTCAATTTCGAGTCATTTAAACCGCTGAATTTAACTAGAAATGCTACGGACAAGTGAGATACGTCAAAAAATTTAGCGCATCGAAATGAGAATACATTGAAAATTTCATAAAAGAATTCGAATTCTAAGTACTTAAATTATTTAAAAAACTGCAAAGTTTAATGCTCATTTAAAAAGCATAGGAAGCCATTTTTTATTAGAATCAAATCACCATTGCCATAGCAACAATTGCTTGAGAAACTTTAATTCTTGAAGACAATAAATTAAAATAAATTTATTTTTGAGACATCGATCAATTTAAGATGACGTCAAATATATATTTCACTACGAGATCTGTGTATGTTGATATAAATTGTTTTCATTCTATTTAAAAGCAAGGAATATTACATATTTATTCTTTGTAATATAAATTTTTGCAAACGATTTAAGTAATAATTATTTAATTTTCGAAATAAAATAAATGAAACTAACCGAATTTAGCAAGTAAATGTTGATTGAGGAGTAGTTTTTTGGTTTTTGTTCCACGAAAAATTAAATATTCATTTATAACTGCAAATAAAGCTGTGTTTAGTGAAAGATGCTGTGTTTAGTTAGATGCTGTGTTTAGTGAAATTTATTTTAAAATTTAAGTTGGAAAAACGGTTGTTGATGTCAGTTACTGTTACGAACCTAGTTTTTTCAAGATAAGAATTTTAGTAATTATTTAAGTAACAGGAAAGTAGGCTATTTTAGTTCTTTAAGAACTTCTTGTTTAACACTGTTTGTAGCCTTACAAGCAATTCTTTGTTAGAAATAAAGGAAGAATAATGTGATATTTCCAATCAATTTACATGTAAACTGATATCCAATAATGATCTTAGTTTGTCATTATAAACAAATCGAAAAAAAAAAATGTTGTTCCAATTGTTAAAATAAAAAATGCAATTTCTGCTCCGATATCAAACTTTAGTGACTAAAACGCCCAAAATCCAGCTGATAAATTTTGCTGCCTTTATTCAGGAAATGTTTAGTGATATTGGATCTAAACAGTATAATTGATAAATAAATATAGTAGTTACATGAATATCTATCACAAACTAAGCTTTTTTAAATAAAAAAATAGCAAACAAAACGTGAAATGAAAGGAGTTTTTTTTTTAAGTTATAAAAAAATCCATGTTGTCGCTTACCACTCTATTTAATAGTTATCTTCTATAGTTGAAATTGTAGCTGCTCCGGCATTACGGACATTTTTTTTAAATGAGCTTGATGCCATTGCAGTGAATGCGGATAAATTCGAAAAAAATTGGTGTTAGTTCTTTCAAACATAGAACTCCTTCACAATGATGTCATTGCTATTTCACGATTCCAAAGACGCCTAAAATTCAAATGATGAAAAACACGAAAGGAAAGGAGAGGGAAAAAAAAAATTTTTTATTCATCGCTTTCTAATATGAATTCGCGTTTGCAAAGCGAGGCGGTTCCGACGCGTTAATTAAAACCACCCAGCTTTTAAATAAGAGTCCAACAAGCTTATAGAGTTGAAGTTGAAAAAATCCAAGTAAATTCTGGATTTTTTAAAGCGTTAACTTTTGTTTTGGGGTAACTGAAATAAATTAATGAAGATTCCTTGCTATCACACTTATTTTTCGCTAATTTCAAAGTTTTATTTAGAAAACCCAAATATTAGCAAAATGTTTAATTTTTCTTAAATAACATTGCTACACATTTTATACTTGAAGGGATTTCTTCATGATATACGATCATTTCAATTTCGAGCACCTTAACATGTATTCGTTTAATATATTTCGGATGAATGGGGATTAAAAACAACGTAAAAGTATGACTACATGACATTAATGAATAAGAGTAAAACGAAAAGTATACATATACTACCTTTAAAACAAAGAGCCAATCATTTTATTAAAAAAAAAACCCAAAAAAAAACAACAAATGCTTGAAATGACCATATCCAAAGTAGAAGTTTTATAGAGAGATGAAAACTAAATGTCCTTTACAAACGATTCTATATTTTATCAAGTGCATAAAAAAAAGAATAGCAGAAAAGAATTGTCTGCACTTTGTATAGTTTCAGAACAGGATCTCGAGGAATTCAACCTAGCAGAAGAAGCGCAAGCGTTAAAACTGTTTGATCCTCCAATGGGCAAACAGTCGTTAAACCTTCTTATCCGAGAGCAGGCAAAGTTTAATGGCGATTGCCAGGGATGCCCTTCATTAAAAATGAGCTCACACACATTACACTTCGGACGTGTTTTTAAAGCACCAGGGCAGTGATAAATTGGATGAAAGTCCGCTTTTCAAACTTATAACCTTTCCTGTCGAACGCATCGGAGTTTACTCACAAATGTGGGCTGAAATAAACGGGGTCTGGTTTCTTTCATATTTCCCCCTCTCAAATTAATTGAAAAGACCCCTCCTTAAAGGTTTCCTGAATCCAAGCCAAAATATTGTCTAAATCAATTTGGTTTTTTTGTTAGTATTTAGATTTAGATTTAAGCTGACATGAAGCCGAACTTGGTGCATAATAATTTATATTTACACCCATCCTTTTCTCTAAAACATTTACTTCAATCGACGTTTTACATTCATTTACTTTTTTATTTATATAACCGATAGTTTTAAAAGTGCATTCAGATAGCATTTAAATAATTCCAGTATGATTGAAATGCAAAATGGAGGAAAGATTAATTTAAAACAAAAACACACGATATTTTCTAAATAGTTAAAAAGAAAATAACAAATCGCACTCCCGATTGCATTAGTTAACGAAACTTAAAACAAATGAGTTTCTTACGCAAACACTGGGACGCTGTGTGCCACTTATTGGTAAACCAAATGAAGAATCAAAGAACTACATTGTACAACGCATTGTGACGTCATTTTAACTCAATTGCGAAACAAACATAAATTTCATTTCAAACATTCATTTTAAATATAAGTAAAGTGTTTCATGTGATTGTTTATCGGGAAAATGTGATTTAAATTAATGAAAATTAAATTTTAAATGAAAATGGGTAGATCTTCGATGAAGAGGTAGACAGATTTCCTTACAGATGTACAAACAGCAGGACAAAAAGTGTAGAAGACAGTCACAGCTTTCTAACAAAAAAAATTAAGAACCGACACATAGAACACAATTTGGAAAGGGGACGGACTAACGGAGAGCAATGCATTCCTACTCACTGGAGGACTTTTTTTTTTTACAGAAATGGTTCTGTAAATGTTGTTTTTCCTCTGAGGGACTACTCGTGCAAACAAACACGCTCTACAGATAACAGTAGAACACATTATTTTCGTCCGTTTCAGTATTTTTTTTTTGTATTATTGACTTTCAGAAAATTATGATAACGAATTCAGATATCTCTTTCAATACAGATTCGTCTTTAATATTTATCGTCCATCAAACGAAACTTTTCTTAGTTAAATATTGTAATTTTGTAAATAAAAAAAGTGAATCAAATGAAAAATGGCATCTTTGTCGAAGTTTTTTTTTTTTTTTAAAGAATGAAGTTGCAAAATAATACATGTAGTTATTTAAAGGTTGTCATGTGTCTCAGTTTGTAGTTTCCCTTTGAATTATTTTGACCATACGAATGTTTTCGGGCGTGGCTAACACTAGCATGGCTCGGCGAGACATGCCGAGTGTGCCCGTCGAGATAACTGTGTCGTGACAAATGCGACTTTCGTTCGAGTGATGCGCGGGAAAAAGACCCGGAAACGAGGCGCGCGCGATTCATTAAGGGGCGCGTAATTGCTTCGCCCTCCGGGAGATAAGAGGTGCTCGACGCAACCACCACCGGGTGCCTAAAAGGGAAAAAGACCCTGCTCTGTCCAGTCACTTTTTTAGTTTGCTCAGGTGATATACGGGTAGAGAAAGTGTATAAGAAAAAAATTCACACTTTTCAATGAAAATTGTGTCAGGAGTTTCTTGCAATGAATTATTTTTGCTTTCGAGAAAAAAGTATGAAACACAATATTAAAAACATCGATTCATCGGAAGCTGCATAAAAAACTCATTAATAAAACAAACATTAAATAATTACAAATCCATTTCGTTTTTATTTTTTTTATCCAGAAAAATCTGATTTCAAATTGATAAAAATGTCATCGGAGTTAGGGCTAGAGCACCGAGTTCGATTGTTTGCTTAAAACTCAACAAGTTATAATTTCGAAAAAAAATAATTAGTTCCTATCCGTTTAACTGCTGGGAGGGGAAGCATGACACTTCCACCTCACCAGGCCTATTAAAGAATCTCATTAAAATGTATAAGTTTGTAAAGGTTAGGAAGAAAGGCCGTTCCTAAACTACATACCAACGTACTTCATTTTTCAGTTATTTACATCGGTTATTCTTCTCGGCTATTTTCAGTCTACCTTTCAAACAGTTCTCTTAGTTTGACAATGCTGCAGCCAACACGAACCAATTTCGAGAAGGGGGGGGGGGGGGAGAGAGGAAATCAGAGACAAAACAAAAAGACTGAATTTTTAATCGGGAAACAACTAGGTTCGTAACAGAAAGTGTCATCTACAACCGTTTCTACATTAAATTTATACACAGAATAAATTTCAATAAACACAGCATCCAGTTGTAATGTACACATCGGACATCAAACCTTTTCATTTTTTTTTTAATTCATTCGAATTTAAAAAAGAAAAGTAGGCTAAAATTAACCAAGCTCCTGTTGCTTCAATACTAGCACAAAATCTTATAGTAAGGGCAGGCAAACGAATACAAAGTATAAAAGAAATCTGATGCCATACATTTCGAACAAAAAAGATTTTTTTTCCCAAAATCAAAGGTTTAGAAGTTGAAAGAGCGGTATGGATGAAAATCTTCACGATCTATGTATCTTACTTTCCATTTTTTTTAAATGTCTGGAATTAAAAAAAAAAGAATATAAATATGATATTTTCCTTTTATTGTAAGATGTTGACAAAAAAGTAGAATCGTTTTGTTTGTGCTATATTGAACAGGGTTAATTATAGAAAACAAAAGAAAAAATGTGTAATTATCGAAACAAAATTTGTTAATTAAAATTCATATTTATCGGTTACTACTTGATCAAGCCAGCCGCCCATTAAAACGTCTCGTATGAAAAAAACTTATTTAAAAAAAGCCAGAAAAAGTTAGGGGGGAGGGAATAAGTAGTCGAGAAATCTTCTGAAATGAGTTTGATGACGCGCTTATTACATTTTCTGGTACGCATTAAAAAAAAGAGCTCTCATGCTAAGCTAACATAAAAACTGTTTCATTTTTTTTTAATTACACTTTTCACGAAAACTTTAGACAGCCGTGAATAGAGTCAGGAGAAGAGAGCCGACATTTTAATAAAATAATTTTAAGTAAAAATTACGTTCAGTGACTTTAAGCTGGACTTTTCAATTAAAATTGGAAACATTTTTTAAATCCTTCAAACAATTTTTTAGGCAATTTATAAAACTTATTTGAGGTTAGTTTCAGTTTTAGCTAAGATTTCGTTACTTAACTAGTAAAATAGTTTTTTTTTTGTAACCTGTTGAATTTTAATTAAAATAAAACTTTATTTTTTAATGCTTTTCAATTTTAAAAAGTTACTTTCACCAGAAGTTGAAACTTATCTTGGGTACTTCAGTCTATTTTTGAACTTAGAAATAAGTGTCTGGTTTATACACACTATGTTACATTAGGCCTAAAATTATATGTTATGTTTTTAAAACCTATCAATGACTCTGATATTTAACAAATATATTTGGCAAGTTTTAAAATAATTTAAAGTAAATTATTGAAAATTTCGAAATTTTCCTAGCAATGAAATGTGAGCATTTGAAAGGTTTTTTTAAAAAAAAATTTACGGAGCTAGTATGAAACGTTTGAAAACTTGAGATGAATCAGTGCAACTTTTATTACATATCAACTTTATGTTGTGCAAATATGTTATTCGTTTGCAAGATTATTTTTTATTCAGTATAGAAATTAGTCTGAAAATTTCTTTATAAATATATCGTGAAACTACAGTGACATTACTTGGTTTTAAACAAAACCCCTGAATTAAAAAGGGTAGTGGAAAGCTTTGCAGTGAGTAAATTGCTCTAAAGCTAGTATTCGGTAAGTGAGTAGAACGCATGTGAGTTTACAAGAATGCCGACAAACATTCTGGAAAGTAAAACATTGCAAAAAAAAAAAAAAAAAACTACTATAATTCGGGAAAAATATTTTTGAATGCGCTGCTTTGCGAAGGCGAACAGTATAAATAGTTCTTGAAAGTACTTTATGTGTAAAAGTCATTGTGACTGATAATAATTTTGAATAGTTTTTCTAGACTTAATCATACAAATAGTGACACGAAATTGACATAAGAGAAGTAAACCGTACCGTAATTGACATAACATACAGTAAGTAAATTTGCAGAAACTTGTTTTCAGACTAAAAATTATGACACTTTAATCATTATTAAAAAATATATCCGATTTATCACTGAATATTTTTGGATTTTACGCATTGAAGCTTAACCCTTTCAGTCCCAAAAATTTACTACACTACAGAAACATCTGATATTCACAAAATAAGCTTATTTTAGGTCAAATATCCGAATTCCATAAGAAAAAAAATCCATTTAAATTTTTTATATGGTTTTTGAAACAATGCCAAAATTCTCTAACTGTGGAAAACAACATAAAAAAATATATATTACCTAAAAACACTTTGAGTTATATATTTTAAGGTATCTGACCATATTATTAAAAAAAATTTAGTAATTATTTTAACCGAAATAGTTTAAATTGTGTTTTAAATATGTGGAACTGAAGTGAACTTATCAAAAATCAGGAGAAACGCTTGTTGACTATTTTCTAAATAAAAAAATAGTAGTTCTGACTTCTATTGAGATTAAAGTAAAATATTGTCTGATAGAACAAAGTGTGAAGAATCGAATGATGTGTGTTTGGATGTCATAGAGGGACATAGACATTTTGAAAAAAATATTGAAAGTGATGATGCCAAATGGCATCACTGGGACTGAAAGGGTTAAGTTTAAAAATTTTACATAAAAAATAAATTATATTAAACGATAGTCGAAGAAAATAAACAAGAAGTTCTAAAAGAACTAAAATAGCCTACTTTTCTGTTACTTATATACTTACTAAAATTCTTACCGGGAAACAACTAGGTTCGTAACAGTAAGTGTCATCTACAACCGTTTCGACATTAAATTTTTACACATTAGGAATAAATTTCACTAAATACAGCATCCAGCTATAATTTAAACTTCTAAAAGCTAAAATAAATTATTTTCGTTAATTTTCTATCCCAAATAAAATAAATATTACTTATCGTCTGCATGATTTATCTGCAGTTATAAATAAATATTTAATTATTCGTATAACAAAAACCATAGAACTACTCCAAGATGCACTCAAAATAGGAAATGTAAATTAAAACTAATCAGGATTATACGCAAAAAAATATGCCTTGCCACTTCCTTAGTAAACAAATAATAATCAAATAATCGCATTTCCGACGTCATTCTAAAGTGGTTTTACAACCAAAATAAATTGTGCTTCAAATAATATTATGTCTAAAGGAATAAAGTTTCTCATGCCATTGTTGGGTTGGCAACAGCGATTTAAATGACTGGAAATTGAATTTCAATGCTAATCGAATGGGAAAATCGTCGGCAAATAGTAAATTTATGTCCATCCTATCGTACAGACAGACGGACAAAAAGTATGAAAGTTGGGTTTCTGAGGACATACCTTTCTAATAATTTTTTTTAAAAGATTGATAGAACCGATTTTGGAAGCGGGGTACGGACGGACAGACAGACAGACGGACCATGTCAATACCTACTTTTTCATTTTCTTTAATTCTTCGAATTAAAAAAACGAAAAGCAGGCTAACTAGTATATTTACACCAGATGTTAGAGGTTTATAGCACAGATATTTAGTGAAATAGTATCTGTAAAAAATTTCAGGTAATTTAATGTAAAACTTTTTATACTAGAAGTGTTAGCGTAAACCCCTATTTTCAGTTGAAAAACACCATTTAAATTAAATCAAATATTAACCATTAAATATTTAAATAAAAAAAATTGCCTAAAAAGCATTGTTCATTATATTTGAAATCATTATGCCAAATTTGGAAAAGATTATTGTTAATTTGGAGAAGTTATTGTAAACTTTTTAGAATTTTGGGTATTCGCCTACCTTAATACAAATTGAATGTGTGTACCGTTTACGTTTGACCAAATGTTGAATAAGTTAAGAAGCGGATTGAAAGACACTAAAATAATTTATTATGTATTTGGTGAAGAATTATAACTAGCAAAACTTTGACCAAAAACCAGTTTAGCAGAGAGCTGTTGCATTTTATATTTAGATTCATTCAATTCACTCGATGGTATAGTAATGTCAGTTTAAGTTTAGTAAACTTTTTCTTCCATCAACTAAGCTAATTTTATATGAACTGTATTTTGATATGTATTGAATAAATTGTATAAAATAATAGAAGTTTCTGAAATTGGTTATTTTCAAGCGAAAACGATAGTACTTTTTTCAACAACAAAAATCTTAACAAATAATTAAAATATTTTTAACAAAAAAAATTTGAAAGTAGAAACGCGTTATAGGTTCGTGAGATAAAGAATTCCTAAAAGCATTTATACACAATATTAAAAATATTTGAGACATATACTAATTTAATATATTAATGCATTAACAAAATATTGAGACATTTTTATGTTTATATTTTATCAATTTTTTCAATTAAAATTAACTCAAGAAAATAATCTGTTGCTCATTTAGGATGCGGTTAAACTGTTAGTCAAACGTTTTACTTACGAACGTACACATTCAAAATGTCTGTTTAATTTATATAAAAATCCAAGTTATTTGGCCACTAAAGTCTGAGAGTGAATCACATCTATATATAAAAACGCTGACGATTTTATGCTGAGGGTATTTTTCAATTACTAATTTTTTGACTAAAATATAACATTTAACCAGAAAAAGAAACCTACTCTGGTTACCTCATTAATCACAAGAGAAGAAAGTCAAAAGAGAAATTTTTTTCGTTTTTGGCATTTGTGGTCTGGAAAAGGAGAATAGTTATTTTAACGTATACATACACCACGTGCATTTTGTGAATAGTACAAACAAACACAAAAAAATTCACACTATATTTTATATTAGAGAAACTAAAAAAAACTTTCTTACCTGAATATGAATCCAAAAAAAAAAAAAGAGTAAAACTTGTCGCTCAAGGAAGAGAATGCCGAAGGACAATGTCAAAAAAATTGACAATTATTGAAAGGATGGAAGAAATGAAAACAAACTATTTTCTATCGATTTTTTCTTTATTTTTCTTGGACACTGAGTGTGTGTGTTGCCCGGCAGAAGGACCTGTTGTTGTTTGTCAGTGGCGGTCTCGGAGAGGGGCGGCCGGAGAGCGAGGGGCGGCCGCGTTTTAAACTCGCACCCATCAGTGGCGTGGGCGCACGCACGCGCACCACACGCCAAGACTTTTGGAAGGAACCCCCCCCCCTCCCCCAGTTAAGGGGACTTAGCGTTGTTTGTTTTGTGAACGGCAGTTTGTCATTGTTAGCTGTTTCTTTGTCTAGAAAGAGTTAGGGCAAATTAAGCATTCATCCACATGAAGCAGCACAAGAGAATGGGTTCAAAGTTTTTACGACGCACTAAAATTGTTAATTTGGCACGAAATAGGATTTAAAACTAAATACTTTCTTTCTAGTATACATATTTTAATACATTATCAATCAAAACAGCAGTAACAATTTTCTGAGCAATTCAGAAACATTTTTGGATATAAGAAGACATTGCACCCCAAAATTATCTGGAAACTTTTTTTTTTAAACCGGAGCGTATCATGTTAAGCAATTGTTTTAAACATCGACTAAAAGTTTTATGACTGCATCTTAATTAGGAGAAACATTTGTTGGTTATCTATGAATTTTTTTCAATGAAGAATTATTATTTCTTCTTCAATTATCTCCCGTATTTCGAATAAGTTAGATATTTTTGTGTAAAATAGTACTTTTATAAAGTACTTTTCCTACGTCATCACATATGTATATCACAAAACTAGCGATGTGATAATAATTTTTATTATGTTTAGTTTTTTTTATAACAAAAAGTTTAAATGCTAGAATGGAAGCAGATTAGTGATGAGATCGAATTAATGAAAATATGTTGTTGGGAGGGGGCTGAGATCTTACTAAATGATGCTTACTAAGTCCTAGAAAAAAATATATTGTATCATTTTTTATTCCAATTGTTGCATTTTGTTTAAGGGGTCTAAGGAGTCTTAAAAATGTGCAAAGAAGATACTACAAAGCATAGTTTGATCTTCCATGTCATTTTTTAACTACTCAATGTATAAGTATAATTTTTTTATATGTAATTCTACAAGATTTATTTATTATAAAACAAGTTTTAAAATTTATGAAACTTTAGCCAAAACTAAAATAAATGATATTAAACAAGAAGCTATTTGAACACATTGTGATTAGGCTTGCGCGGCAAATTGTGAAGTCAAAATTGAAAAAATGACCAAGAAAATGACTTTATATTGTACAAATATGTACAAACAAAGACTTATACCTAAATTCTCAGCTCAATTTTAATTAGAAATTATTTAAAAAACAATTTAAAATCAAAAATTTTAAATTTTTATTAATTTTTTTAGAAAAAAGTTCTTAAAATAATTTCTAATTAAAATTGAGCTGAGAATTTAGGTATAAGTCTTTGTTTGTACATATTTGTACAATATAAAGTCATTTTCTTGGTCAATTTTTCAATTTTGACCTCACAATTTGCCGCGCAAGCCTAATCACAATGTGTTCAAATAGCTTCATGTTTAATATCATTTATTTCAGTTTTGGCTAAAGTTTCATAAATTTTAAAACTTGTTTTATAATAAATAAATCTTGTAGAATGACATATAAAAAAATTATACTAAAACATTGAGTAGTTCAAAAATGACATGAAAGATCAAACTATGTTTTGTAGTGCCTTCTTTGCACATTTTTAAGACTCCTTAGACCCCTTAATTGCAGTATATCAAACAAAAAATAGTAAAGATAAACTTTCGGGCAGAAATAAAGACTTTAAGAGGCTTCATTACATCTGCAGTCTGCTTCATATCAAGATCTAAGCTGTGACAGTTTGAGAAAGCTGTACAACGTTAAGACGATTTTTAAAAAAAGTCCACCATTTGTTTGCGCTTACATAATCGCAAAGAAATATTTTCAATTAATTTTAAATCGCGGTCATTTGAGATTAGCTGTCAACTTTTTTTTAAAACTCCTCGTACATTTTTTTGCACCTTTCCACTACTTATATTTTTTATGAATATTGAACTGAAAATATGCAATTGCTTCTAAATAAAAAAAAACATTTTGAGTGCATAACTTTGATTTGTTAACACATGAAAAATGTCATTGCTTTCTCCTGTACAATACTTGATGTCAAACCTTTACTGCATCATATTTATGTCAAAGTAAAACAGTTAAATATTTTTTTCTTGAATTTATTCTTCAGATTTTGAAATCCAAAAACCACCCAGGTTAAGCTTTAAGCATACTTTGCTATTTTCGAAGACAGAAATCAATGAGTTTGTCAGTGCACATAAGAATCCTATTCATGATTTCATTAAATGAAACTACAACGACAAAATAAATCAGTGCATGATCGGTGTGAAGAGTGTATTTTTAGAAAAGTAAGGTTAGTTGAATAAACAGGGTGGTTATAAAATAACGCTCGCTATTCGGAGTGGTTTGTAGCTTGAATGAATAATCCAAATGCACCAAAAATTGAGACACTTACCAATGAAGAAGGGGGGAAAAGAATGGAATCATACAAAAGATAGAATCCTAAAAAAGAATCGTAAAAAAGAATGATCATGAAAAACAAACTCATCTCTTGGCCAGGGTTCTATTACGAGGTGTCGTCAATTATGGCCAATTACGGCCAACACAGCTAATTACGCCTCGTAATTTAGAACCCTGGTCAAGAGACGAGTTTCTTTTCTTCGAAAAAGAATGGTATCATAAAAAAGAAACTCGTCTCTTGACCAGGGTTCTATTACAAGGCGTAGCCAAAGCCAATTATGGCTTATTACGGTCAACACATCCAATTACGCCTCGTAATTTAGAACCCTGGTCAGGAGACGAGATCGTTTTTTATTCCATTCTTTTCCCCCCTTCTTCAATAGTAAGTGTCTCAAAGTGTTTTGCATTTGGATTATTCATTCAAGCTACAGACCACTCCGAATAGGGAGCGTTATTTTATAACCACCCTGTATGCTGGCTAAAACCAGACAAGGTACCCCTCCCAAAAAAGTTTTAAGTTTTATTAAGACTAAAATTCAAGCCCAATTTATATTTTGTTTAGAGAGATCTACAAATGTATCCCTCAATTCGGCGGAAATGCAAGTTGCAGTTTTATCAACCCTCCGCCGGGAGACGACATCAGTGATCTCAAGGCACGCACTCATTCGATTTCGCTGCTGATGGAGCTCCTTTGAGCGCGAGGGGGTGTATCTGGCATAGATGACGACATTTAAAATGGATCGAAAATGAGCTTGAAAATCAGAAATATCCCTCAGAACAAGCTAACTTTAAAAAAAAGTTAGCAGAATTTATTTGAAGACGAACGTGCTGAATTTCAAAACAGATATTTGAAAAATAAACAACGGTCTACATGGTCTCGGTATGAATGACGGTTTCTACGTTAAATTTTTGCTCGTGTGGAAACCTCGGCCCTTCCATCAAAGTGATGAGGGCTGCCACCAATAGCCCATGTGTAGTTCTAATGGGACGTTAATTCAACCAAAACCCTTTAAGTATCCCCGCCAGGAGCCTGTCTGGCGCTTCTATTTCTGAGATGCGGCCATCGGAAACGGCGGCCATTTAAAAATGGCACAAGACCATTTTATCACCCCAATTACAATAAAGATAGGTTTGTAAAGACGATAGTTTTAATCACTAACCATTTGAGCGAATAGAATGACAGTCCTTGCAGTAAAATTACGTGTAGCTCCGTAAACAATCCATTTCCGTCAGGGTATAATACTCTGAACTTGTTGCCGTAAATAATAGAGGTTTGCTTTTTAAAAATTTAAATCATGGATTTTTTTTTTCAAATAAATGAGAAATCATGAATCATAGCAAAACCAATAATTGCAGAGATTCGACAAGAGTTAAAAACTTTCATTGTAAAAATATTAGTCCTGTCTAAGAACCCGGATGTAGTTTTTTCGAATTTGAAATTATAAAATTGGTGAAATATTTTTTTTTACGTTGCACCTTTTATCATGAATGGGTTTTTTAAACCGTTGGCGTTGATGAAAAAATACCGTTTAAATGTTCTATATTTAACGGTACGTAATACCATAATAAATGCTGATCTACATTGAGTTATGCAGCTAAAATGTAAAGGATCGTTTAGCACTTCAGTAATGAAATGTCTTTAATTAAAGGAAAGAATTATAAAATATTATTTTACATTACTTCTATTATATCAATCATTATTTATATTCCTTACAGGCTTTTGCAAGCTTCGTGTTACATTATTTGAACTGCCCTGACCTGAACTTCTGAGGATAAAAAAGATTCAGATTTTCTAGCTTACCAAGAATGACTAAGTATATTAAATTTTTTTCATTAAAATTCTTTCCGCAGAAATTGTCAAATTAAGATAAAGCACCATAATCAAGTTTTTTCTTTAAAGTTGTTTAATAAACATTGTACTCTACTGAAAACTTTTTAATTCTCTTTATAAGCACGAAGCTGAGTTGTAATTAGTCAAAAAGTAATGAATTTCTAAGAACCCGGATGTAGTTTTTTCAAGATTGAAATTATAAAAAAAAAATATGTTTTCAGAATACGAACTAAAGAATACTACTGTACGAACTAAACAATTCGGAATATTTCGTCGTTTAATATTTTTTTAAAAATGTAACTTAAAGAAGATAAAAAAAAAAAAACTTTTTGGTGTTACATACTTAAAATTACTTTCAAATACATAAAGTCTTTTAAGAACAGATTTCTCTAAAATGAATCCGACATAAATATAAACTGTCTGATGACGTGCTTACACAGAAAAATTCATAAGAAGTAAAGTATTGGTCATTTTAAAACGAAACTTTTTAAAGGGGTCAATTTGTTCTAACAATAGGTACAAAAATGAAAAAAAATATGTACAGTCCGTATATTTATCGGTTTAGAATCTTGTATTGGTGAGTAGAAATTGAGGTGGGAAATATCACTAAAGTATAATTTAAACTTGCTATAGCTTATTAAATGTACCATTTTTTTCTTCAGCCAAGGATATATTTATACTATCCTTTTTACAACTATGTCAAACACTAATCTTGGAATAGATCTCCTCGTATTCTAAAATTTTAATCAGTTAATAAGACGACTAAAAAGTAAATGTTTTTAGCAAGTGGATAGTCACGGATATGCTTCACATTTTCCTGGAGATGTTTCCTAATCTTTTATTTATAAGTGCGGTTAAGAGTTGCAAGCCGTTCTTCGAGTGAAAAGCAACAGTGCAGAATGTGAACGCCGTGCACCATTCAAGCCGCGTCCACCATTCACTGTCACTCCTCATTGAAAATGGCAGCTACCTCATTTAGTACGGGGGAATGATGGGAATCAGTGGGTAGTGATGTCGTGGCAGTTCGCACTCTGCGTGGTTTGCCAAAGCTGCGTTTCTCCACAAATTTTTAGAACAAACATGGATGACACAATGAATATTATAATAAGAAGGGTCATTCCACGTGAAATCACCCAATGAGTGTTGCCGACTAGTCACCGATTTTTTTTTTCAAAAAATTACCACTTAAACTTGTTGTGGAGAAACCCTCAAATATCAATTTTTAGCGCATTTTGTCGATTATTTGCTGGGATACTTACTTTTGAAAAATGATCATTTTTGACGAATTTCGACCATCTTGGATTTAACACTATGCACTAAAACTTCAATAACTTGAGAATTAATTGTTCAAATTTAACAATTTTGGTGTCCATTTGAAGCTATCTATATGAGAAACATAAATCTAGTGTTTAAAAGAAGTTTTACATTTTTTTACTAAAGTTTTAGAAGGAAAATTTAAAAAAATAACTGTTGAAATTTTAAAAAAATTCAACAGGCTGTAAAAAAATAGGTATATTTTTTTCTTTGAAACTTGGTGAAAACATTAAATAATATGTGTACTTTAAGTACAAAAAAATCGGAGAGGTAAAATTTCTTAAAAACTAGAAAATAATTATTTTTTGTAACCCATGATATTGAGTTACAAAACTCACAGATGTAGGAATATATGACAATGAAAAATTTCTAAAAAATAATTTTTAGTTCTTGGAAATGAGATCCAGGTACATACCATTTTTAACATTGAGAAAAAATAATTTATTCCTCCTTGAAGTTTTCGAAAAAGTGTTCAATAGACTTGGTTTTATCAGGGGTGATTTTGTATGTTCTCAACATTTAACAATCTAACAAAGGAGAGCTAAATAAAAGTGTGTAATATAGTTTCAGAATTTTCACAGTTAGCAAAGCAATTTAGTGACAAATAGTATATCTAAAGAATCCTCTTAGAAAAACAAACTTCAATTCTGCATTACTTAATATAAACAATCCCTGCACCTTTTGCCCATGGATTGTTTGTTTTTATTACTGAAATATGACATGGTTTAGTGATGACTTGTTTTGATTTTTGAGGTTCTGTTGAATGATTTTAATTTCCTGTGGTCATATAGGTTTTGAAGAAATTAGGCAGATGTTCAAAGCTTTGTCCTTAATTACTTACCATGGGGATTAAAGACTTTATTTATTCTACTTGATGCAAAACACAGTGCAGGGAAATGAAAATGAAATTTTTTTTTACAAAAGTTTTAGAAGGAAAATTAAAAGAATCACTGTTGAAATTTTAAAAATTTCAATAGGCTGTAAAATAATAGGTATATATTTTTTTTCTTCGAAACTTGGTGAAAACATTAATCAATAGGGGAGAGACGGGTAATCGCGCTCAGCCAAGTTATGACAAACTTGGCAATCCTTTAGTTAATTGAACTCTACTGCCAGCTAACCGAATGCACGTGCAATGCTGCGATACTAGCGGTTGGAAAAACACAGTGCGATAATAGCGGTTGGAAAAGCAAAAATACATAGTTTTTCGTCAGTTAACAAAATATAGCATATTTTCATCTAAAAAACTTCTGTAGCTAACTTTGAAGTTGGTCAACTTTGATTACTAGTAACAGTATGATCATTGTATAGTTACGAAGCATAATAATCTTGTTATCTAATGTAACTAAATTTATTTTATTAAATACATTGCGTGCCTAATTGTAACGCAAGAAATGAAATACGGCGCGATCGGGTAATGGCGCTCGGATGGGTGGCATTACAATCAACTGTTGGAAGAGTCGGAATTATAACTAATCAAAACTGTAAATAAATATTTTCATACACAAGTTGAATAAACCTGATATCTTTTCCATTTACAATTATCTTATCCCAACTGGAATAAAGGTCCCCTTCTTCAGCTGGAGTGTAATTTTCTGAAACAACACCAATAACAGGCTCTTCAAGACTCCAGAGCCACTAAGATTGCTGTGGACGTATAAAGCAAAAAATATGGATAAAGCAAAAAACTATGTTTGTAACTATTGCAAATTGTAAACTTACTTTAATCAGTTGCGAAATATGTTGTATAAAGGATCTGAATAACGAGCCCGTCGCAGTGAACGGCATTACCCAACACGTTCGGGTAATGGCGCTCAATGTAATATTTGCTTGTTTTCAATTTTTCAGCACAAATGTTATTGTTTTCATGTTTAATGATTTTATGGTATTCCGTTTTATATTTGTCTATTTATAAATATCAATGAAAAAAAAACATAATTTAAGTGTCGTATTATGCTTGTGACCATCACTTTTCCTTAAGTGGGCGCAATTACCCTTCTCTCCCCTATGTGTTCTTTAAGGGGTCACAGGAGTCTTAAAAATGTGCAAAGAAGGTACTACAAAACATAGTTTGATCTTTCATGTCATTTTTGAACTACTCAATGTATAAGTATAATTTTTTTATATGTAATTCTAAAAGATTTATTTATTATAAAACAAGTTTTAAAATTTATGAAACTTTAGCCAAAACTAAAATAAATGATATTAAACATGAAGCTATTTGAACACATTGTGATTAGGCTAGGCGCGGCAAATTGTGAGGACAAAATTGAAAAAATGACCAAGAAAATGACTTTATATTGAACAAATATATACAAACTAGGAATTATACCTAAATTCTCAGCTCAATTTTAATTAGAAATTATTTTTAAAAAAATTTAAAAAAAAATAATATTAAAATTTTTTATTTATTTTTTTAGAAAAAGTTTTTAAAATAATTTCTAATTAAAATTGAGCTGAGAATTTAGGTATAAGTCCTAGTTTGTATATATTTGTACAATATAAAGTCATTTTCTTGGTCATTTTTTCAATTTTGTCCTCACAATTTGCCGCGCAAGCCTAATCACAATGTGTTCAAATAGCTTCATGTTTAATATCATTTATTTTAGTTTTGGCTAAAGTTTCATAAATTTTAAAACTTGTTTTATAATAAATAAATCTTTTAGAATTACATATAAAAAAATTATACTTATACATTGAGTAGTTCAAAAATGACATGAAAGATCAAACTATGTTTTGTAGTACCTTCTTTGCACATTTTTAAGACTCCTGTGACCCCTTAAGTACAAAAAAAAATTGGAGAGGTAAAATTTCTTAAAAGCTAGAAAAGATTTTTTTTTGTTACCCGTGATATTGAGCGCTACGGCTGCTATAACTTGATAAATAATTCTTCAAATTTCAAAATTTTTGTGTCGTTTTGAACTAATTATATGAGAAATATAAATCCGGTGTTTAAAATTTTTTTTAAATGTTTTATTATAATTTTAGAAAGAAAGTGTGTTAAAAAATCCGTTAATATTTTTTAAATTTCAATATGCTTTAAAATATACAATTTTTTTCCGACCAGAAAGTTGGTGAAAACATTAATATGTCTACTTTAAGTACAAAAAAAAATTGGAGAGGTAAAATTTCTTAAAAGCTAGAAATGATTTTTTTTTTGTAACTAGTGGTATTGAGCTATAAAACCCTTTGTTGCAGGAATATGCAAATGAAAATGTTTCTAAAAAGTAAAATTTTCATTATGTTAAGTTAACTTGATTTTAAGCACTAAAAAGGTTTTTATAATACTAAAAGTGTCATTCGATCCAATAATTTTACATAAATTGAATCTCCCATTCATGTCTAATAGGTTTTCATTTCCCTTACGCTGTGTTTTGCATCAAGTAGAATAAATAAAGTCTTTAATCCCCATGGTAAGTAATTAAGGACAAAGCTTTGAACATCTGCCTAATTTCTTCAAAACCTATGACCACAGGAAATTAAATCATTCAACAGAACCTCAAAAATCAAAACAAGTCATCACTAAACCATGTCATATTTCAGTAATAAAAACAAACAATCCATGGGCAAAAGGTGCAGGGATTGTTTATATTAAGTAATGCAGAATTGAAGTTTGTTTTTCTAAGAGGATTCTTTAGCTATACTATTTGTCACTAAATTGCTTTGCTAACTGTGAAAATTCTGAAACTATATTACACACTTTTATTTAGCTCTCCTTTGTTAGATTGTTAAATGTTGAGAACATACAAAATCACCCCTGATAAAACCAAGTCAATTGAACACTTTCGAAAACTTCAGGGAGGAATAAATTATTTTTTCTCAATGTTAAAAATGGTATGTACCTGGATCTCATTTCCAAGAACTAAAAATTATTTTTTAGAAATTTTTCATTGTCATATATTCCTACATCTGTGAGTTTTGTAACTCAATATCATGGGTTACAAAAAATAATTATTTTATAGTTTTTAAGAAATTTTACCTCTCCGATTTCTTTGTACTTAAAGTACATATATTATTTAATGTTTTCACCAAGTTTCAAAGAAAAAAATATACCTATTTTTTTACAGCCTGTTGAATTTTTTAAAAATTTCAACAGTTATTTTTTTTAATTTTCCTTCTAAAACTTTAGTAAAAAAATGTAAAACTTCTTTTAAACACTAGATTTATGTTTCTCATATAAATAGCTTCAAATGGACACCAAAATTGTTAAATTTGTACTATTAATTCTCAAGTTATTGAAGTTTCAGTGCAAAGTGTTAAATCCAAGATGGCAGAAATTCGTCAAAAATGATCATTTTTCAAAAGTCCGTATCTCAGCAAATAATCGAAAAAATGCACTACAAATTGATATTTGAGGGTTTCTCCACCGTAATTTTATTTGGTAATTTTTTGGAAAAAATCGGTGACTTGTCGGCAACAAATTTTCCTAAATTTGCGTGATTTCACATGGAATGACCCAGAACAGTTTTTAGCTAAAATAATGAACAAGACGACCTGGGATCAACCGTCAGACAAGAAAAACTAGACTTTTTTAAAAGGGTCATTCATGAGTGGGACAGTTTTCTACCCTATGTTGTACTTCTGCAGGGAATTAATTATTTTAACAAAAAAAAATGAGGTATCCATGGATGCTTATCGATGGAAAATAAACCGTACGCATTTTTCTGGGCATTATTAGGGAACTTCTGGGCGATTCAATCATTTCCATTAAATAAAAATTTCAAACTTGGGCGGCTCTTTTTAGAAAAACAACCGTCTATTGTACTTAGAGACGACCCTTTTTCTCATCCCCCTCCCCCCCCAGGTTCTAAATACCCTTTCTCGGTGGAGCCCCTCTTCTGGATCTCCCTTCTTCTTCTCGTCTGTTGTATCTCAGCGGGTGTCGCGGGCTGCATGCGGAATGAAGTCATTTGTCAGCGGGCAGAGACGTCCAAGACACAAATAAATGAAACTGCCCACACTACGACTCAATGGTTTTAAAGCCCAATCATTTAAGAATTACTTAAATGGGTGCACTTCATTTGAAAGGTTCCATTAAACTAACAAGTGCAGATTGCAAATGTAAAAAAGTTAATATTTATGAAATTTGGAGCAAAATGTTTTTTTAATCCTGAGGTTATAATTAAAAGTGCAGCACAATATCAAATATTTAAAGTATCGCAATTTTGAATGAAGGACATTTACGAAAGATACCCCCCCCCCCATAGCCCTAACGCGTTAATTTTAACGTCTCAAGTTCTGCCAAAATATTGCTGTATACCTCAAAATTCTCTTTCACAAGGTAGGAAAGTCGTTATAACAGAAAGATCAATGTATATATTTTTAATAATAATTATTTCTAAATGATATATTCTTCAAAAACCATTTATTTTTTCGATTTTTAATTTTTAAAAAAGAATATTCCTTTTTTGGACTTGTATTGACATCCACAGGATATTTATAGCATCAGGGTAAAACATATTTTAAATAAATGTTAATCTTTCTAGCAATTAATTATCTATGTTAATATCTGTTATGATGGTTGACGAGACAAATAGTTTCTGAGTAGTAACCCTAACTTGAAAAGTGGACGGAGCTTTTGACACATCCATCAAAGAAGTGCTTTACACCGCTGCCCCATGGGCTGGTAAACCGCAGTAAGGGCAACAATGAATTTAAACACTTTCGTTCTAAAATAATCAGTCTTTCCGTATACTGTCTTATAGGATAGGTTAGAGTTATAGAATTCTTGCAACTATGGTTCAAGGTATGGTCAGTCTAGATACATAAACGGATCAGGCTTAATGAACACCAGAAAGTTTGGGCAGATTTTTAAAAACATATTCTGCCTCCAACCAAAAGCAGACTTACCCCTCCCCTGAAACTCGGTGCGTCTGAAAGTCAGCTGGTATCGGAACATTTTCATCCTCTAATTCTAAAGCTGAATTCGAGGGGGCATTTTCTTTACACCGCGAGAGAACTTCTCTTATCCGAGAATATTTCGACCCTAAAAGGGAATGCATCCTGTAAACAAATTCCACAAATCAAATTTTTTATAATAATCTTTAAAATTATTAAGAAGCAACAAGTTCAAGTTTTCGTCATTTATTTTAATTCTTAATACGAAGGATATTGAGAGAAAAATCTTTGAAAACAGCGTTTTTGCTGTATATGCTTCAAGACATTAGATGAAGCAATACATGTAAGAATGATAAAACTTGGGTGCTATCGTTTCATTTTTAATAATGCGACTCTAAAATAAACTGTGACTGTGTAATGAAAATCCCTGACGTCAATGCAGTAGGGTAAAAAAAAAATGCATCATTGCATTTCTTAAAAAATTAATGGCTGGAATGATACGAAATTGGAATTTAAAAAGAAAATCCGATTTTTCACAAAAAATAAATAAATAATCCTTGCCAAAGGGCAATTTAAACTACAATTTTGTTTGTTCTTGAAACATCAAAATTTTAATTGATCAGAGTATAAAAAATTAGAATTCCTAAATGCCCAAAAGAATGACTAATAATACATACAACAAAAGTTTGTATTATGTTGTTTTTGTAATTCGATTGTATTTTGAGCACAACATCTGAACTTTCGAACAAAAAATAAGTAAATGATATCATAGGAAATTTAAATGTTCTATATTTGAGAGCTAGTTTTCAAGTGGGTAAGTCAATTTTTTGCAAACGTGTTACATTAGATTAATTATTGATTTTAAAGAAAAAATAGAAAGTTTTTCTCAGTTATCTATGGATGATAATAACAAATTATCTAGTTAAAAAAATCATGAAAATAGAAGAAAATGAGTTAACCCTTTTCGAAACATAACTCATGACTAATGCAAATTTGACACACACACAATATAAAGACTTACTTCCATTTAAAAGAAATTCGATTTTCCGATAGGTTTGAATCACGATTTAGCTTTCTCGGATGCTGAGATAATACAACAGTCTTTTATTCGAACCATTCATTTATATCATTTCCGAATAAAAAAAAAATAGTTTCGATGTAAGTGTTTTGTTCCAAAAATATGCCATCATTCATTTAAAGTCAGACGATATTTTTACAATTAAATTTTTCTCTATAAAAATCAGAAATACATTAAAAAAATTTACTATTTTCATTAACAAATATTTTTTTGCCTTAAAAATATTTTTAAATATTGAAATTATTTTTTAAAAATATTCCCGCATACGTATAAATATTTTATTTCATTGAAAAATTTAAGGAACTAATAATTTTGAGCATAAAAACATTTGTTTAGATAGATTACTGGTTTGTAATTAGAAGCAGACGATAACTTGCAATTTACGACTCTTCAAAATAGCAGGATGAACAGAAAATTATATTTTTAATTTTAGGCGCTCAAGCAAAGTTATAACACCTGGTCTATGTTTTTTTTCCTTCTTGGGACTGATGGAGATAAAATACTTGTTCTTTTAAAAGAACAAGTTAAGTCTCAAAAGTTATTTTTATGCGAATTTGAACTTTGCTTGGAGCTTCTATTGATTAGAAATACATTGCTAGACATTTGCTTATATTTTTTTTTGCATTGAAAAGCCAATTTTTTAAATGGTTGACAATTTTTGAAATGAATGTCATTTGGAATTCTGCACTTCATTTAAATTTAAGAGTTTTGATTTTAAATATTTTTTGAAGTGGCAGGGAAATAGTTAATGTCAAAGGGTTTTATAATAAAAAGGTTTCTGACTTTATGTGATGAAATAAAAGTTGTCATAAAAATACATAACCGTGTTGCATAGACTTAACTTTTAATTAGGGTAAGGTGGGGTAAGTGGGCCACCCCCTGGCATTTCCCCAATCATTGTCTTTTTTAAAAAAATATGTTACAATATTTTTACGTATTTACCCCAATATATACAGGAAACATTATGGCATCATTTTCATTTAAGTATGTAACAATGTACAATCCTTCTTGTGACAATTTTTTAAATTGCCTCTTATGTGCCCACTTACCCCACCTTGCGGGGCAAGTGGGCCACTCCGACGACCAAAAAGAAAAAAAAATTAAATTAATTTTTTGCCCATTTGTTTTAAGATTGCCATGGGTACATTGATAACATACGAGAGAATGG
Source organism: Hylyphantes graminicola (assembly GCA_023701765.1). Taxonomy (NCBI): domain Eukaryota; kingdom Metazoa; phylum Arthropoda; class Arachnida; order Araneae; family Linyphiidae; genus Hylyphantes; species Hylyphantes graminicola. Next base: position 568,896 of record CM043116.1, on the reverse strand, counting down.
ACCACAAAAAAAAAGTTGTTAGGCCTATTACATCCAGTGCTATGAGGATCTAGAGGCGAATTATGCCAAAAAAGGGGTCCCAGTTACCCCACCTTACCCTACATATAAATTTAGCATAAAATAATGCATATAAAATTGAATTCGTGGGTGAAATGAAATTGAAGCTAAGAATGTGGTATGCATTAGTTGGAATGGGGTGATTTAAGTATGTCAACAGTTTGTAAGATATATTTACATTTGATATGGTTTCTAGCCGACACTTACAGTAAACTTACTGATCGCTCTTCGTGAGACTTAAAATATCCCTGTATCCCTGAATTTTATAAACACTTTCTACATTCCTATAATTCCTGGTCTTTCTCTTGAATTTTTCACGCACACCGCATTGTGTTTGTTCAGCTGCTCTTTTTTTAGAGATGAAAATGGATGTCACATAGTTTCCAGAATCTATTCAATTGCGTAGTATCTGTGACATAGAGGGTTGGTAAAGACTCTCCGAAATCCAAAGTATGGTTTGATAGCACTTTAAAGGGAAACGAATCCTCAGTTGGGAAGAAATTACTTAAAAAATTAAATTTAAAAGTTCCATTGATGATTTGCATCTATAAAATTGCTGATTTATCTGAAAAGTAAGAGCCTAAAATTGCCCCGAATGTAATAATGTATAGAATTATACATATTTGAGCCGAATTGCACACTTATATCAACAACAAAACTGTTTGCTACATTTTTTTTACAAGAGCCGGAAAAAACTTGCATAGTACCAGTGATGTATCAAAAATTAAGTGAAGACACCTTTCCAGTGATCCCCTGAAAGAGAGCGGCCGTAAACCGATTTCAGGTGCGCCTTTGATGAGTGGGTCTCGAGGGACCGATTTGCCGGCAGATTCTTTTGGGTTATTTACTTGCAGGAAGGAACCAGGCACGTCCAAAAATGGATCGTAATCAATTCAATGTCGTAAATGGAAGCAATTGTATCTTATGCTGTTTTCGATAAAATGTTAGGCAGTATGTAGCTACTTTTCAATCATGTCCTAAGATACCAAGAAATAGTTTTAAAAAAGAGCCGTTATTGAATTTGTTTTGGTTTTTTAAGTTACCTCTTTCCCCCAATTATAACAAAAAATGACACATTTTCAGGTCGGATTTTATCAAGTTATTCATCATTCAAATTGAATTGCATTTTTTGTAATTGTAATAGCCTTCTTACACCCTGTAAAAAAGTAACAGGATACTACCTTTTTTTTTTACCATGAATAGCATAATATTTTTTTTTACTGAAATTAAGCGATATTTTTAATTGATTATTTGTAATTTTTACAATCAGCCTTAATAATTGCCCTTAATGCCTGAAAATGCATTTATTCTTTGAAATATGACGTATTTTAAATGAGAATATTTCAATAAATATGGAAAAAAGCAGATGAGGTGAAATCGACTGCCAAAAATACGTTGGAATCGCAAGTTTATTATGAGCTAGGAAAAATTGGCTAAATTTTCCCTTTAAAAAAGAACCTTATATGTATAAACTTTAAAAATAAAAACAATATCAAAAGGTGTTTTTTTTCTACACCGTATTTTCAATAGTTTACATAAATAAGAGAACAGCAGCACAGCAATTACCCTTACTACCAAAAAAAATTATAATTCGAAAAATAATTAGAATCTCTCCCCTTTTTTTTGCCAATAATTTTAAGTTTACTTCAGACACTGATGAAATCTAGAACCAATAGGAAAATATTATTCACTAAACCAGTTCCATTTTATTTTGCCTTAAGAAAAATGTAAAAATACATTTTAATGCAATACGTAATGCACATTCTATGAGTAGTATGCATAGAATATTGCACACTACTCCTACAACATCAATGATTTTTTTTTAATTATAATTTTGATTCATTTAATTTACTTAATAATCGCACAATGAGAACATACATTGATTACGAAGATAAATATTTAATTGCTTTTTGTGTGAAAAACTTAAGAAATTGAAACTAAAATCCTTCCAATTTTCATCCTTTTTTCTAAGTCGAAATTAAAATACTGGAATGGAAACTGACATTTTCCCTTTCAAAATAACACAAATGGTAGGCAGGGATCGGCTTCGACCCCCGCCGCTATCATAAACTTGAAATCGGATTTTTGGCATATTTTAACCCTAAAATAGATTTGAAATATGTAAATCATTTACAAAAACTCTAGTTTTCCTTTTTATTTTTTGAAAGCCTGATTTTCGCAGCATTATACATTTGCCATAAACTATTCGGGCTGAAATTTTTTTGGAAATTGCGTCTGCATAAAAACTGTAGTTGTCATCGAGAAAACCTTTGCATTTATTATTAGTATTATTGAAGATTTTGGGAAATTTCTTCTTACTTATTGGATCAATAATTCTGCTATTTTATGGATTTGACAAATTCTCCTAACTGCGACCCAGTCAATTTACGGTCAACTCCTACCCCCAAATTATTAATTTACTTTTTATCCCAAATTAACTGTATATATTGCATTCAATCGTCGCTCAAATATTCCAAAATAAAATTAGAAGCATCGTTTTATTAGAGACTCACATACTTAAAAAATTGCTAGTTATCACATTAAAAAAATAAGGAAAACGCCTGGTTAAAAATATTTTTTAATTTCTAAGTTAAATAATATTTTGAATGTCAAACTATCATTAAAATAAGATTTTTGTTCAATAATGCAAAACACAATTAGATTAATTTTAAGCAGTTTATTTTGTGTGTTTAAAATTGTGAGGAGCCACAAGAAATGGCGAAAGGACTTCAGGTTGCCGATCGGTGGACTCGATGCCACAGAAAGCGCCGTTAGGGGGGAAAAATTATAAACTATAAAATTATAAATATATTGGGAGAGAAAATGCTTCAATTTAGTAATTTTTTTTAGTAACTATATTAAATATTGTACCATCAACGTAAAATTGTTTCTTGCGTGTGATATTTTTTTTTTTTTTTTTTTTTTGCAATGAACCTCAAAGAAAATATTTCTGGGATAAAGTGTTTTTATGCAAATCGTTTTCCTTTTGGAATTTACAACGAATAACTAATTTTGGTAATATTCCGGTAGAAGTTTAGCATACGTTCCGCGGGATCACTGTGGCAACGTCGTCCATTGGAGCTTTCACACGCGGTGGCAAAAATGCCGTACTTGCGGCTTGATCGACGACTGAACGCCGTTGGTATAGGGGAGAGTGTTGTACCTTGGGACACTGATAATTTCTAAGAATCTATTGGCAATATTCATACATTGTTTATTTCTAATAGTAGCCTTAACCAACAGACATCATCATAATAAAATTTAACACTATCATCATTGAATTGATGAAATGGTGACAAACAAGAAGTTCTTAAAGAACTAAAATAGCCTACTTTCCTGTTACTTAAATACTTACTAAAATTCTTATCTTGAAAAAACTGGGTTCGTAACAGTAAGTGACATAAACAACCGTTTTTCCACATTAAATTTAAAATAAATTTCACTAAACGCAGCATCTAACTAAACACAGCATCTTTCACTAAACACAGCTTTATTTGCAATTACAAATAAATCTTTAATTTTTCGTAGAACAAAAACCGAAAAAATACTCATCAATAAACATTTACTTGCTAAATTCAGCTGGTTTCATTTATTTTATTTCGAAAATTAAATAATTATAACTTAAATCGTTTGCAAAAATTTATATTTCAAAGAATAAATATGTAATATTCCTCGCTTTTAAATAGAATGAACACAATTTATATCACCATACAAAGATTCGTAGTGAAATATATACTTGACGTCATCTTAAATTGATCGATGTCTCAAAAATAAATTTATTTTAATTTATTGTCTAAAAGAATTAAAGTTTCTCAAGCAATTGTTGTGATGGCAATGGTGATTTATTTCTTATAAAAATGGCTTCCTATGCTTTTTGAATGAGCATTAAATTTTGACGTTTTTTAAATAATTGAAGTACTTCGAATTCGAATTCTTTTCTGAAATTTTCAATGTATTCTAATTTCGATGCGCTGAATTTTTTGACGTATCTCACTTGTCCGTAGCATTTGTAGTTAAATTCAGCGATCTAAATGACTCGAAATCGAATTTCAATGCTAATTCAATGGGAAATTTGTCATCAAATAGTAGATTTATGTCCGTCCTATCGCACAGACAGACGGACAAAAAGTATGAAAGTGGGGTGTCTGAGGTTATACCTTTCTAATAAAAAAAAGAATTTTTAAGATCGGATAGATAGAACTGATTTTGGAAGGGGGGTACGGACAGACGGACAGACAGACAGACAGACGGACGGACGGACATCGACCGCATGTCAATACCTACTTTTTCATTTTTTTTTAATTCTTCGAATTAAAAAAAAAGAAAAGTAGGCTAAAAATAATATTTCATTACCCCAAAGTAAATATTTTTCTCATTCTAATATAATTTTCTACATTAGTACTCTTACAAAAAGTCAACTGCATTTTATTTTCTTCATAAAAGAGAAGATTTTAAAATATTTTGGTTATGAGAAAATGATGATAATGCATTTGGATTGGCCACTATCTTGCTTTTATTTAAACCATGTAGTGTGTTGTACCTTGGGACAGTATTAATAATTTGATTAAATTCTTAATAATTTGGATAAATAAATATATCTTTATTATTTACTTAAAGAGCAATTCCACAAAACATGTAAAATACAACTCAGCTTTGTTTTGGATATATTTTATAATGATTGAAGTTTGAAAAATATAATTCTGGCAACACCTGATAAATCTTTTTCCTTCCGTGTGATGAAATGTTCTAAAGAGCAAATTTTCTGATGTATTTTGAAATAAAGTTTGTTTCCTGACACAAATTAGTTCAAGTGTATGACTATTGACTGAATTATAGAGCATGTCCCAAGGTACAACATGATGTTGTACCTTGGGACAGTTTATCCTCTCTACTTTAAATGAGTGGCAATTTTTTAATTTCAAGCTGCCAGAATTTAAAAAAATATATTATAGAGGAATATATTGGTGTGCTGAAATGCTGCTTTGAAATTTTTATTTTGACAATAATTATCGAAGAAAAAAATTAAAATGTAAAAATTGTCCCAAGGTACAACACTCTCCCCTACAGTGAGCTACCATTTTTCACGGCGAAACCTGCTCAAGTATAGCAAACATTTTCGAACTGCTGCGTGTGAAAAGAGCGCAAGAATGATTGGGTCGGAATCAATGAGGAGCCAACATTCTAAACCCGATTTCTCCGATTTTGGCCACTTCTGTTTGTTTGCTTGGCGAAGTTAACGACATCCTGCGTGTTTTTTAAGAGGACTTGGGAATTTCAATCTTGAAAATCGTAATGTTATTCCGATGGAAAACATTCGCAAGTCAATTACCGCCACAATTTAAATAAAAGGTTTCTTGTATCATTGTAAAGAACAAAAGGAGTAGATTTTGTAAAATTAATTTGTTTTGTGAAAATCACATATTTAGTATTTTTAATAATTTTTTGAAGTCAGAACTTAATGCGTACTCCTTTTTTAATAACTTCAAAAAATTATAAAAAATACTAAATATGTGATTTTCACAAAACAAATTAATTTTATAAAATCTACTCCTTTCGTTCTTTACAATGATGTAAAACACTAGTAACCTTTTATGAAAATTGTGGCGGTAATTGACTTGCAAATGTTTTCCATAGAAATAACATTACGATTTTCAAGATTGAAACTCCCAAGGGAGTCCTCTTAAGCTGTTCATCACCCCCATACCCCGTCCTCCTTCGATCGGGCTTGCTAATGTTAAGTCTATGGGGGAAAATGGTTTTTGTTCTAAAAAAAGTCAAGAAATTATAGGAATATTTTGATGCGTTTTTTTTTTAATTCTTAAAACTCCAATAAAGTAGTGCTTTTAGAAATTATTTTTTTAAAAACGTTATTTACTTTTTTTTAATCTAAATTTTTTTCTATTAAAAAAATATTTCTATAATTTCTTGACTTTTTTTAGAACAAAAACCATTTTCCCCCATAGACTTAACATTAGCAAGCCCGATCGAAGAAGGACGGGGTATGGGGGTGATGAGCAGCCTTAAGGTGCAAAAGTGGCTTAAGTCAAAGCTGGAGAAATCGGGTTGTGAATGCTAGCTCCTGAAATGGTATTTACTTTTGCTTGTTGATGCTGACTGTCGGAAACCGGTAGAGTCCCCTTCGAAGCCCCCCTTCCTTGGTGGATGTACTTTTATTCCAGTCCCCCCAATGGACTGGAAGGTGAACATTCATATTCCATTGATCAACAACCGGCGGGACAAGACTTGGTCGAAAAGTCGATCGTCCAAATTGTCACTCGCTCTGACGAGAGGGTTTGACAAACGCGCAACCGACGGAGAAGAGATAGACACACTTTTCCCCAATTCATTGAATTTTTGAATGTGCTTTATATTGCTGCAACTATACATTTAAAACAAATTGCAACTTTAAAGATTGTAAAAAGTAAAGTTATTTCAACTTCAAAAGTTTTTATAATTTTTTAAAAAAATGTCTTGCTATTTTGTATTCAGACCTTTGTTTTTATCTATCTCAATAAAGTGAAAAGCTAGTTATTAAATGTTTAATAATTTGGACAAAAGTTTTTAAGAATTTGAAAATCCTTCCCATCATTGCGAAAAATGCAGATGAAAAATGTTGTTGCTATGTTTCCTATGGTAATAACATATTTATAGTGCACGCCATTCCAAACCATCCAAATTACGACACAAAAAAATTATTTGCAGCAGATGGGGAAATTTCAAGGGAATGCTATGAATTTCGATTATTATAAAAATTTTAAACTTTTGATGTAAAATAATATTGATGTCTGTATACCGGGCACAAGAGGTTAAAAGTGGTGAAATAAAAACATTTTGGTAGGTTTAGCAAAGTGAAAAAGCGTGACTGCGTTTTTCCAATTTGCTAAAATAAAGGGTTCCTGCTTGCTGCCTTTCCTAGAAAAAAAAGTCCGAAAATCATTCAACTTTGTCAAACTGCTTCACCGTTGCTCCCGGAGTAAGTGTCACCATGGTTACCACACTATTCAGGAATTCTTGCTTATGAACTCGCCTTATTTGTACCCAAGTAAAACAATTTGGACTTCAGGTATTTTTCACACCACACATGAGAACGTTCAACAAAAGTGATTGTGAACTTTTTTCAGTTTTTACCTTCTTTTCTTAACTTCTGAAAATGTGATGACGAACGAAAAGCAATATCAATAAATGAACACGAAGTAGGGCACTTTTTTTGCACCAGATTTCTTTTTAAGTTTTTAAAATCCTTTTTTAATTTTAAAAAACGGGAATAAGTTTCTAAGAAATGTTGAGGAATTTACATTGGTACTGGTACATTGAAAATCCAACATTAATTGAATGTTTGATTAAATTTTTAGTTAGAAATAACAGTTGAGAAGTGGATCCTTTGTGTGTTAAACCTCCGACAGGATCACTCCAAACGAGTGATTTTAAATCAGTCTGAGTTAATATTCACTCCGTTCCAGTGTCGAAAACGCACTTCTCCTACTGGAGTGGATTTCACTCTTTTGCTTTAAGAGTGAACGGTACGCGAAAATGGTAAAACGGAAAGAAGTTTTTTTTTTTTTTTAACCCTTTAACCTCACAAGGTAGGAGAATTTCTCATCCCCGAAATACGAGTTTTTCTAGGCAGGAAAAAAGCGAAATGGAATCGTCCTGTATCAAAAAATACCCAAGTGATTATTTCGGCCGTTAGTCATCCTATGGAATCGGACCTTTTTGACTTTGTGAATAAATAACATTCTAAGTTGATTGCATGAAACAAAATTTTCATAAGGGGAGGTCTTCATATTAAAAATGTTAACAACTTTGAAATTTCCTATAGTAACACCCATATTTGATTATTTAGAAATATTAAGCATCCTCGAAAACCCCTAAATCTTAGTTTTTGTTACATTTGGATGAATATTTAACGAGTTATTCCATCGAATCACTTGATGTCCTATGGGGGACCATCTCAAGGTTGTTGGTTTAATGATGTTTATCTTAATTTCCAAAGCCGTATTTGCTTATCAAGCTCATATATAATCTTTTACACTGTCCCCTGAAGCGCAATTAAAAAGTATTTTGGGATTTACTCAGCAAATTATGAATAAAAGTAATTAAAAATTTGGGTTTCGCTTAAACTTTCTGTCTTAAATATATTTCTGTAAAAATTTTGAGGAGTTTCTATTCATAATTTTTTTAAAAATTAAAATAATAATTATTTTAAAATATAAAAATTGTTTTAAATACCCCAATATTGAATGCATTTTGTTTGGGTTGTTATAATTTCTTTTCAGTAAAAAATTCGTTTCATTATCTTAATTATTTATAGATTGGGATAGTTTTTTATGTGCAACTCATTTAACATTATGGCACCTAAACTTTGCACGTCTCTAACTCCCCTAATAATGCTTAAAAACTAACAAAATTTGGCATTTCGTATTGACATAGGTCATAGATTAGAAATATGGACTCAAAAAGGGGTGTTGCCATTGGAAATTTTAAAGTTAGTAACATTTTTAATATGAAGACGGCCCCTTATGCAAATTTTGTGTCATGCAATTAACTCAGAATGTTATTTTTATACAAAGTCAAAGAGGTCCGATTATATAGAATGACTAACAACCGAAATGATCACTAGCGGATACTTTTTTTTCCACAGCACGCTTAATTTTTAACATACCCAACACCCCTATTTGTGAAACGAAACGGCCGAAACCGGCCTTCCCGATGTTTGCTGGTAGAGCCGTCCTGGGCCGGTTTCGAGGTTAAAGGGTTAAAGGGGAACTTGGAAAGGTGGAAATGTTCATTGATACAGAAACCTATTTGTTTTCCTTAAAATGTCTTCGTTCTTCCACTAAGCTCTTCAATCATTCATCCAAACCAGTGATTTGAATGGCGTCCTCAACCAGTCCTAAAAACCGCATAGACATTTCATAAGGGATCTCGAACTAGATGGATGAACATCATTTTCTCTAAGAAGGAAAATCACAACTGCGCTGAAAAACGTCCCACTTTTCCAACGAGTTTGTTTCAAAAGAGGGGGAGTGATAAATAAGTTTAAAATATCGGAATCATATCGAGAGGGGTTATGTTATTTTCTTTTGCTGCTGAAAACTACACTCTTTAAAACAAAAGAGCGAAATCCACTCCAATAGGATAAGTGCATTTTCGACACTGAAAAGAGTGAAAATTAACTCAGACTGAGTTAAATTCACTCGTTTGTTTTAAGAGTGTACATACCGTTAAAGAACAAAACTTATTTCGTGTGTCAAATCATCAGGATCTGTCATTACTAGCGAAAAAATCACAAGTGTAAGGCGAATATGTTGAGTGATAATTTAATTTGATCTCGTCAGTTTTGTAGCTATTAGTTCTAAAATTATGCAGCAACTGAAATGGTTCTGTTCTGTTTTCATTCAAAACAATGATCTCCCTTAAGGGGTCACAGGAGTCTTTAAAATGTGCAAAGAGGGCAAAGTATAGTTTGATCTTTCATGTAATTTTTTAACTACTCAATATACAAGTATAATTTTTTTATACGTAATTCTACAAGATTTATTTAATGTGAAACAAATTTTAAAATTTATGAAACTTTAGCCAAAACTAAAATAAATGATATTAAACATAAAGCTATTTGAACACATTGTGATTAGGCTTGCGCGGCAAATTGTGAGGTCAAAATTGAAGACATGACCAAGAAAATGACTTTATATTGCACAAATATGTACAAACAAAGACTTATACCTAAATTCTCAGCTCAATTTTAATTCGAAATAATTTTTTAAAAATTTTTAAATCAAAATTTTAAAATTTTTATTAATTTTTTTAGAAAAAGTTCTTAAAATAATTTCTAATTAAAATTGAGCTGAGAATTTAGGTATAAGTCTTTGTTTGTACATATTTGTGCAATATAAAGTCATTTTCTTGGTCATGTCTTCAATTTTGACCTCACAATTTGCCGCGCAAGCCTAATCACAATGTGTTCAAATAGCTTTATGTTTAATATCATTTATTTTAGTTTTGGCTAAAGTTTCATAAATTTAAAAATTTGTTTCATATTAAATAAATCTTGTAGAATTACATATAAAAAAATTATACTTGTATATTGAGTAGTTAAAAAATTACATAAAAGATCAAACTATACTTTGTAGTTCCTTCTTTGCACATTTTTAAGACTCCTATGATCCCTTAAAGTACAGTGTCTGGTTTATCACTATTTTATCATCTTACTTATGTAGAAGAAAATGTCTTTTTAAAATATAAATTTTGTTGATTTTATAAGAAGCGATATAAATGTTTAATCATTTTATTTCAAAAGTCCTTGCATTTACGTTATTTCTTAACCCCTTACAAATTCAAGGGAAAGAATGTGAAGCTTCACCGCCCCTTCGATTTCTTTATGTTTGTGATATTGAGTATTGACTCGACTCGACGATACAGTAGTACAAGTAGACTCGCTTGCATACACAGTGACCAACCTAATTGACTATGCATCGTCCTTGCCATCGAGCAACGGCTGTGACCACACATCCCGAGGCGTCAGGTAAAAATGCTATACGTGACGCAGATATGTTGTCACAGCCGTTACTCGGCGGGAGATCGTATCTCATTTTTTCGCACTTCCCAAGATGAAAATCCTATAGTCATGGCCGACAAGGGACATTCGTTTATTGTGCGGGCACTTTTGCTGATGGGAATCGCAGTCCTGGTCAGCGCCCAGGAAGACATCGACGAGGCTCTGTGTGAGTAACCCTCTCCTCTCTTGAAAAATGACAAAATGTAATAGGGCACTTTCTGAAATAGTCCATTTCGACATTTAATAACTATATTTGATGAACAACATTTAACAACTATGAAACCATTTTCATTCCGTTTTTAAAAGGCAAAATTTTATGACGCATAATTATTCTTACCACTTGATACATTTTACTTTGGTTACTTTTTTTTTTGAGTATCGGTATCAGAGAGCTACTGGGCCACAATTCCTACTTGCGAAGTTCCATGTACGTAAATGCTTATTATCAGCACGAAACCAAGCAAACAACAGCAACATTGGTTTAATATTGGTTACCGTATCAAGACTCGGCACTGCTTTAATTTAAACACATTACAGCTCTTACATAAGAATTTCTTGCTAGGTTAAAAATCCAATCCATGCTCAATTCTTCCACTACAAGTCTAACTTGGGTCATAAGAAGTTTTTGCGAGCAAGATTCTTTTTTGAAATATATATTTCGATAGTCTATAGTTTTATCTCTAACATTTTCCATGCGTTTTCGAACTAAATTCTTCTAAAGAGTAGTCAATTTTGATCAAAAACTTTATTTGTTAACCGTTATCACTATTTGTTTATTCATACGAATTAGGATACGAATTATAAATTGTAATTATTCATACTAATTAGGGTTTAAATTAAAAAAAAACATCTTATATTTACTTAAAACAATAAAATCAATTATTTTATCTTTAGACGGTTTTCCTCAAAACTGCAGTTTTTAAATTGGCTGCAGTTATAACTCGATTTTAGACGGTGACACTGGAAGTGTCCTATAAACGTTTTAAAAGTGCTCTTTTTATTTCACTGAGTTTGAAGACTCCATTAAAACACAAGTGCAAACATCAATTATCGACAACGCTTTTGTTGTTGTTTAAAAGGTAAATTGAAATTGAATGGTATGCAAACGTGTTTGTCAGAAGTGGACGAAATCAACTCAGGCGGATCTTACTTCCCTAAATCGGAGTGCGTAATCTAAATAGAGACTAAATGGAGTATAAACGTAAGCGGAGTGTGTTTGGCTAAGGATAATGACAAATCGACTTGGGAACATCTTGTTAGATGTGAATGGGTGGATGAATCGGTAGAGTGTAATCAGTTTATGAACGATTTATTTTTTTTTCGCTGGAAGACGGCAAAGGTATCATTCTGTTATGATTTGAATAATTTAATGAAATCGATGAATACGAATCGGAAAGTTCAAATCGCTTCTTTTGTATAGATTTAAGGAATATTTGAATGAGAGCTATTCAAAAGGTCAGAAACGACGCCTTTCATCAGAAACGCATTTACTTTGGATGTGTGCACACATCTAACCAGTCTCGATCGCAAAAGGAATGCATCGCGCACTCAGTTAAGGCTGCTCATCACCCCCAGACCCGGTCCTCCTTCGACCGGGCTTGCTAATGGTAAGTCTATGGGGGGGAAATGGTTTTTGTTCCAAAAAAAAGCAAGGAAATTATAGGAATATTTTGATGCGGGTTTTTTTAAATTCATAAAAATCCAATAAAGTAGTGCTTTATAAGGTTATTTTTTTAAAAACGTTACTTGCCTTTTTTTAATAGAAAAAAATTTAGATTTAAAAAAAAGGAAATAACTTTTTTAAAAAATAACCTTATACAGCACTACTTTATTGGATTTTTATGAATTTAAAAAAACCCGCATCAAAATATTCCTATAATTTCCTTGCTTTTTTTTGGAACAAAAATCATTTTCCCCCCATAGACTTACCATTAGCAAGCCCGGTCGAAGGAGGACCGGGTCTGGGGGTGATGAGCAGCCTTAACTCACAGCCGCGGACGATATTTTAGCATAGAATGCGGTTTTGAAAATGTTTTCTCAACTCGCATTTAACATAAATGGTCATTTGTTTTGCTTTTTCTTGCCGATTTAATTTCAAAACAAAGTTATTACAGTACAGAGACAACTTACTTTTTAAATTCTGCAAGATTAAGGAATGAATAGCGTATTTATATGCAAAAACATTCACCCGAGTTGTGGGGTATTGTGTGCTTATTGAAATGTAGACCATAGATTTTTGTGTGTAAATACCTGTTATTTAAAGATTTGATAGATTTACCTATACATTTATTATCCTTATTCTATGCGTGATTAAACAAAAACGATGTGGTAGGTTTTAATAAGTTTATAGGTGTTTGCAAACCACGATATAGCACAAATCGATTAAGAGTTATCAAGCTTTAAATAATCATTGAGAGTAAAGATTGATTTTGCCATTAATGGATATATGAGGTATATTTTCAAAGTGAGTATGTACCATTTTGATACTCTATAATATTGTTATCGCATCATTTTCCGAAATCATTGTACTTGCATCGATCGATAAAGACCCAAGTCGCTGTTAGTGCATTAAAATGCTACGAAAACTAGCTTTTAATATGTATTTCAATTCGTTATCGGTAGTAGTGCCTAAAATTCATCATTGTAAATCCCGGTCGGGGCAATCTTAATGGAGCTGCTCGATAACTCATTGTATAATCTTAATTAAAATCAGTCCCTTTGTCTGGAAGAAGAGTTTTATTTATAATCCATCAAAATGATTCCCTGCGGGCGAGATCTCCCTCCAAAAGGCTTCGAAGCGCGTATTTACACAAATGTGGTGTGAAAACGCAGCGGCAAGCAACTTGGTCGAATGTTTATAACGCAATCAGATCACAATATAGTGTTAACCCTCCTCCCCTCCACCCCCAAAATTTAAATTCGTATTTTATTTAACCAATTGATATTTTTATGCTAATAACATGCGAAGTTTCCCCCCCTCCCGAAACAATCCACCAGACTCCGAAATAGCCATTCAATCTTCATTTTAACTTGATAAGTTGAGAAAGTGGATGATATCATTAATGGACCGGTATATATGAACAGGCGGTAAATGCCAACATAGTTATTTTGCTGAGACGTCCTTTTCAATAACAACTCTTTTTTTTTTTAAATCTTAGAGCTAATTACTATTTAAAGAAATACAAATACCTAAAAAATATAACAATTAAAAACGCATGCCTCCCTATGGAACGATTGCCCATGGAGGGCCAAATTCTACTCTGCCCATTCGAGTGCATGCTGTTAATCACCAAACTACCTTGGTCCACATTTGACCATTTCAGTCCCAATGACAATTTGGCATCATCATATTAGAAAAAATTCTGATCGTCTATAGCCATTTATATCAAAAAGCACGTCATTCGATTCCTCAAACTTTTTTTCTATTAGAAAATATTTTTCATTTATTCCAATAGATGTCAGCCCGATTATTTTTTTAAAAATTATGATCAGAAATATGATGATGAAAAATGGCATCACTGGGACTGAAAGGGTAAAACGACCGAAAGGATGTAAAGCTCAGTAAACCCCATCTATTCTGTTACGGACCTGTAAAGTGGTGGCGTGAAGCCGTGAAGATAATAAACTGTCAAATTACTTTCGTTGACGATTCGCATTCACATGACTTGAGTTCGCAAAGTAATTAAGTCCAAATTCTGCAAATTACCGAACGGATAAATAAAATGTGCAATTCATTGTCTTCTGCATCACATTACGATTTTTAGTGCTTGTGTATGACTTTTTATAATGTTACCTATAGTGAGTATTTTGCAAATAAATTTTTTTGAAAATTAAATTTGAAAATTTTACTAACCAAATATTCATAATCGTATACTAGGTACAAGCTTTTGTGTAATAATTATAAAGCACTTACAGCCCTTCTCTTTCAGACCTGTTGATGAGCTCTCGAGAGACGCCGGAGTGCCCGGATTTCGAGCTGTACCAGACCTGCTCCGGCAACTGCTCCGACTGCGCGCGCCGCGGCGCCTGCCGGGCCGACTGCTCCGTCCAGGGGTGCGAGTGCGTGCCCAACTACGCCAGGCTGGAGCCCGGGGGCCCGTGCCAGCCCGTACACCTCTGCCCCGTGCGTAAGTGGGTCTGATTTGGGGAAGGTCGCACTGACACACGGCCCTCGTCATTGGATGAGGCCAACACCTGAGCAGGGTCAAGTATTCGACATCTGACAACACTTTTCGATACGTTAGTTAAGAAAATTCACGGTCAGCTTTTGCTGCACACAATTATTTATTCTTTGTGCCTGTTATGCATGACTAGATTTTGGTCAAAAAGTCATTTTTGGTATTCAATTCAATGGTAGATAATTGAAATAATGGTAGACCATTGAATTAAAGAGTGTTTTGCTTCGGAAATTAACCGAAGCGATGTTTTCATGTGGTTATTGGTTGTCGTGTTATAAAAATCCCCAGGGAAATTTTGTGTATGAAAGTGCCTTTCTAAAAGTTACACGGCTATGTATAAAACACCAAGTGAATTTCAATAAATGTCCGAATATTCCAGGCGTATAACTCTCTTTACAGATGGATTTCCCATCGGTAAATTGCAAGTGCTTCCGCACAATCCGTGCAATAGCGAAGGGAATAAAGAGGATTTTAGATATCAAAATAATCCAAACTAAAGTCAATACGCCGGTCCCCAAAAAGGATTTCAAAAAATACTTCCAGATGACCAAAAACCCTCTTCATTCTTCAACTTTGCTCTTACTGGGTCAAATCTTAAGGAATCCAAGCTTTAGAGGTATGTCAAGAAATCTTCAGAAATGGAAGCGTGTTTTTTATTATCTCTTCACATTTTATCAGTCGAGTCATCAAAAAAAAAGTTAATCTACAGTTTCCACAATAGGTCTTCTAGATTTTATTCAACTTAGTGGGGCGTTTGAAGGTGAGCTTACCGCCGCTTTCAATTTTTAGAATTTTAATTTCAACTGGCGACAAGAAATGCTTCACTTACTAAATATCATAGATCGTCAAATTTAAACCATCTCCTTTCAATTAAAAATGGCGTTATACTTTTAAATGGTTGTCAAATTTTAGAGTTTTTTAAATTGTAGTATTTTGAATTCGATGTTTTTTTCTGAGATTTTCAATAACGTCTAGTTTCTATGCGCTGAATTTTTTGAGGAATCACACTTTTTGTTCTTCTAGAATTTGTAGTTTCGTCATAGCATTTGCAGTTAGGGCTAGTAAGTGGCGGGCAGGCGGACATAGCCTCTACACAAGCTTTCATTCTTTGCGTTATAAACGCACTGTGGAATCTAAAAAAATCGCAAAAATAAAAATCATGGATACTTAATAATTTTTGACTACTAAATTATTAGTAATTTTCGTAACTCTAATCGTTCAGTTTGTAAACACTGCTCAAAAGAATTGGGGAAATTCGGTATTCCAATTGGAATCATCAGCTTCGACATCAATGGTCGATATCATACGGTCAATTTCATTAAATAAATTGACCGTAAACTATTTATGCTTGAATTTTTAGATTTTTAAAACGTTATTTTAATTATTTTTAACAAATAAAGTTTTGAAAACATTATTGGTAATAATTTTTTCAAAAGTTATGATTCCAATTCTTTGTGCTTAAATCTTAGAAAAAAAATTCTCCCGTTTCTTTCACCATTTCATTCTGAAGCATAATGAATCTATTTCACCTATTTAAGATTTTTAGAATGAAAAATTAAAAGTTGGGACTGAAAGGGTTAACAAAAGTACGCAAAGTGCTCTCTTAATTGTTTTGAGCAGTGTATATATTACCAACTTCTAGGTCTTTTATTACCATACCTATTTCTTTAAAAAACTCTTTCAAATTAAAAAAGAAAGCATTTAAAAAGAAAGATTTTTTACTTTAATGCCGAAGAAATTTTGGACAATGGCATGTCAACGATTTATGTTGGTGTACTCTTTGTGTAAGATCCACTTTATTTCTTGCATTATTTTATAATACTACACTGCTCAAAACAATTAGGGGAGCACATGTTTTATACCCTTTCGCTCCCAATGATTCCATTGGGAATCATCAGCTTGTGATTTTTTTTTGACTAAGTAAAATTCGCAACTTATGTATCGTTAGATACATCATTATATGGAAGAATAACGTATTTTGAAGAATTTAATATATTTTTTTAATATTAATGAAAATATGAAAATATGGTAAAATAAATTTTACTTTAAAACAGTTTTAGAAAATAAATTGACCCTAAATTTTTCATGCTTGCATTTTTTAGATGTTTAAAAATATATTTTAACTATTTTTAACAAAAAAAGTTTTGAAAAAATTATTGTTATAATTTATTAAAAAGTTATTATTCCACTTCCCCCCTTTAAATTTAAGTATTAAAAACTGAAGATTTTTTTCTCCTGTTTTTTACTATTTCATTTCGAATGCATAGTGAACCTATTTAGCAAATTTCAGATTTATAGGATAAAAATTAAAAAGTTGGGAGTGAAGTTAAAGTTGGAATTAAAAAGTGCTCCCCTAATTGTTTTGAGCAGTGTATTTCATTAAGTGCGGTTTTTTTTGCAAGGAAATATCTCCCGTGATATCCAACAAGTAAGGAAACCAACGACCCACAAAAAATTCATTCTACTATAAATGACATCGGAGAAGCTGTGTTTTGCATTTAGATTTGGTGCGCTGAACGTTTAATTTTTCTTTCTAATGTGTCACATGAAGTTGTGGAAATAAAGCTGTTTCATGGTGGACATTGCATCTATCAAAGTGGAGCAACCCCTTGACCCGTGCTCTCTTGCAGCCGAGTGCGGCGAGAACGAGGTGTTCCGCGAGTGCGGCGCCGCGTGCGAGCGGTGCGGCGGGCTGCGGTGCCGCATGCTGCAGTGTGAACACAGATGCTACTGCGCCCAGGGGCACCTCAGGGACGACCAGGGGAGGTGCGTGCCGGAAGAGCAGTGCCCCCCGCACAGTGAGTACAAACGCCATTTTTAGGCTACTGCAAAAAGCTTAAATAAGGCACACAACCGTAAAACAGTATTATTTATCAGAGTTTACATTCCATTTAAACATATTAAATGCCATTTTTTAAAAAAGGCATAGCAAGAGCTATATTACCAGAAAAGCCTTACGTCGACTTTAAAAAAAAAATTAGTACAATTTTAGTTCGAATCCATTAAAAAAAAAACTGCCCAGCAATTCAAGCTATCTAATTCTTAAACATATCATGGGAACGACAACAAAAGGAGAACAGAGTTCTAATAAATAAATCTTGTAATATAGGTATAGTATTCATTCTAAAATTTACATAAAGACATTCTTACATTCCTATTAATTGTATGATAAAACACAATGGAATCATACACATTTATCGTTCGGAATTTATATTTTTTTTTATGTTAGCGGGTAAGCCCTAAAAAATGTATATTAAACTTACTACAAATTTAAACGTGAAATATTTTATGTAATGCATGGTAACAATAGTACTTTAAAGATCAAAATAAAATTATTGAAAAATAATTTCTATATTTTTGATTCCAAACAGTGCATCGATGTATATGTCGGAATTATAAAATGTCTTGTCTACGACCGATTTTTTTAAACGTCGTTTTCCACTTATATCCCTTTGCTAGAGGTGCGCTGCTCCCGCCACGAGGAGCTGGGCTCGAGCGGGCGGGAGGACGAGTTCTGCCAGCGCGACACGGGGACGAGCAACGCCACCGACACCAGGGAGCGCTGCTACTGCAAGGAGGGCCACTCCAGGGACGCCCTCGGGATCTGCGTGCCGGACGAGCGATGCGAGCGGGGCGAGTACTCCTCCCTCACTTCACTTGCTGCTGGCGAGCGGACGGTGGCAGTGGGCAGATAAACGGCACTAACCACAACAATGGATGGGACCGGTTTTGAGTCGAAATAATTAGTCTCTACCAATGTTCTGCTTTGGGCTAGAGTAATTGAGTTTTTGCAGTAATGGTCTAAGTTATTGGGCTAGTTGTTGCAGTTTTCCTGCCCACGTCAGCGCGGGTCCCCACATCAAAGGGCCTCCGAGTTCGTCCCCCAAAGGGAAAAAAATGATTTTCTAAGCCACATTTCTCCGACTGTATTGTATTTATCTATTGGGATTTTTTACATGATAAATATGGATGACTTACACGTTGCTATCATCCCACTTTTTGGAATGAGCTTAATGTTTTGTTGTGAAATTATTTATTTAAAATTAATAAAGAATATTCGAACCCATTTCAAAAAAGGGGATGATAGAGTAAGACGCCCAATTTATCATGTATTAGCAGAAATATTCAATACAGAAGGAGAAATGTAGCTTAGAAACTATTTTCTCCCGCCCCACAGATTGCTTTTAGAGACCCTCGGTCATTAGGTCTCATTCACTCTTAAATTGGATAACTAAGTGGAACGAAGCTCTTTGATGCCGGCTTAGAAAATAATTGGCTAAAAAGGGAATAGCAAAGAACATTCAGTCTTGCTTTTTTCTTATGTAATTTGATCCCGAAACAAAGACACTCGGACGCCATCAACCTTGTCTTTATTTGGTGTTTAGCACAATCCCAATTAGCGAAGGGATCATCTACCTAACACCAATGCTTATTTACGACATTACCCGAAATGTTTCTGCCACTTGGTGACTTAATCATTCAAAAAAGAATCATTACTTTCCCTCTGTTGACCTGAAGTTTGTTTAATAAACTGCCAGCCTAGGTCTAAAGGGTTTTTTTTTTTAATTACAGAACTTCCGTTACAAATGTAACATATTTGCAAGTATCGTTGTGCTTGACAACATGAGCTGTATTGGAACTTAAGGGGTCACAGGAGTCTTAAAAATGTGCAAAGATACTACAAAGCATAGTTTGATCTTGCATGTCATTTTTTATCTACTCAATGCATAAGTATAATTTTTTTATATGTAATTCTACAAGATTCATTTATTATAAAACAAGTTTTAAAATTTATGAAACTTTAGCCAAAACTAAAATAAATGATATTAAACATGAAGGTACTTGAACACACTGTGATTAGGCTTGGCTTGCGCGGCAAATTGTGAGGTCAAAATTGAAAAAATGAATAAGAAAATGACTTTATATTGTACAAATATGTACAAACTAGGACTTATACCTAAATTCTCAGCTCAATTTTAATTAGAAATTATTTTTTTAAAAATTTAAAATAAATTATTTTTTAAAAAATTTAAAATAAATTTTTTTAAATGTTTATTAATTTTTTTAGAAAAAAGTTCTTAAAATAATTTCTAATTAAAATTGAGCTGAGAATTTAGGTATAAGTCCTAGTTTGTACATATTTGCACAATATAAAGTCATTTTCTTGGTCATTTTTTCAATTTTGACCTCACAATTTGCCGCGCAAGCCTAATCACAGTGTGTTCAAGTACCTTCATGTTTAATATCATTTATTTTAGTTTTGGCTAAAGTTTCATAAATTTTAAAACTTGTTTTATAATAAATAAATCCTGTAGAATTACATATAAAAAAATTATACTCATTTATTGAGTAGTTAAAAAATTACAATACAGATCAAACTATGCTATGTAGTATCTTCTTTGCACATTTTTAAGACTCCTGTGACCCCTTAAGCGAAAGAAACAAAACAGATTTAGCATAATTCTCACTGACTACGCATGCATGTTCCTGTCCCTGTCTAACCCCTCATGAGCTTACGCAACACCCAAGACATTAAAATAATATTTGCGTCCTCCTTTTATATAATATTCTTATAGTACTTTTGTTTATTGCCATACCCATAAGTATGCATCGTCATGATGATGGATTCCTAAGCAGTGCGTTCCCATCATCCTCCACAGTGCGGTGCCCGGGCGCGGAGGTGTGGCAGTCGTGCCCCCGCAAGTGCGGCGTCTCGTGCCGGGGCGAGTCCGGGGAGTGCCGCGAGGACGGCCAGTGCTTTCCCGGATGCTTCTGCCCGGACGGCTTCCTGGTCGACGACTTCAGGAGGTGCGTGCCCGAGGACCAGTGCCCCCCCGCACAAGGTACGCACACGAAAAGCTTATAGGGGAACTATATGGGGGGGGGGGGAGACAAACTGTGATGGGTTTAAAATGTTTAAGCCTTCCCGGTGGAAAAGCTGGACAATCGACAAAGATAGGGTGAGGTTTTTGAAAACTGATGCCACGGATAACAAAACAGTAAGTGTGATTAAATCCAATATTAATTTTAAAAAAAATAATAATAATTGTTTATAAAAAAATTATGAATTAGCTGTTACGGATTTACTTTTCGGAATTTTCCCTAGTAGGTTCGAGCCCTTTCTCTCCCTTATCTACGGAACCAACCGATTCTTCAACGACTCTCATGAGTGAGGTGCAGGTCTCGTGTTCGAGTCCCGCCCTGGCGATGGAAGGGTGCGGAAGAAAGGACGAGTCACAACCGACCGGAGAGGAGGACGTGGGTGACACGACTATCTTGTCCACCAACACTACGGAAAGCGATGACACGACTCCCCATTTTGTATCAACGCAAGGTGCGTAGGAATATTTCTCTCCCAGTATTTTGCAATGCCTTTTTATTATCCCGTTATTCCAACAAAAATAAAACACAGGCTCTCAATAAATGTCGCACTTGAGCTGCAGGGCCGGTATTGGAGCCCGGACATTTTCGATGAGAGGAGAGATTCACGGGGGGTTGGACAACGGAAAGAATGATCTAATAAATGCCGATTGATTATGGACGATGAAAGACTTCCCCCCAAAACTGCGAATAATACGTGAATTAATGGAAAAATAATGTCTGTATGCTCAAAACCCGCTAAAAGGTACCGACAGTGTGCATGTGATAGAATATGTGGCAAGTGCCTTACAAAAGCAATTGCCATCATAATACCATTTTATTTTTAATTACGCTATTAATCATTGTTATTAGTTATCTATTATGCATCGTACTGAAGACTATCTCACCCATCAATCAAACGCAAACCCGCAGCACTGCGATTCTAAGTTCCAAGAAACAAGTTACAGTAGGGGACAACTTAACGTGCGTACACACTATCCATGAAAAAATGACGCATGTAGATATAATAAAAAAAATCTTCCAACTGAAAACTATTTCTTTTTTTCTGGTATAGAAACGCCTCCGAGTCCCGCTGCGACCACAAAGCAGAGCACGCCCA
This sequence comes from Hylyphantes graminicola, assembly GCA_023701765.1. Classification (NCBI taxonomy): domain Eukaryota; kingdom Metazoa; phylum Arthropoda; class Arachnida; order Araneae; family Linyphiidae; genus Hylyphantes; species Hylyphantes graminicola. The sequence continues at coordinate 547,124 of CM043116.1, read as the reverse complement.
CCACAGTGGACACCAGCACGACAGCCCAGGAGACGACGGCGGACGAGGCGACCACACCCGAGGAAGACGGCACAACCACCACCACAACTACCACCCTTCCACCGCCGGACGAAGAAGAGAACGACTTTTGACCACTGGATGGCGAAGTTTCTCGGACAGCGAGTGGCATTGAAAGGAGGATTGAGTGACATTTAGTGTAGACAAGGGACAAAAAGATAGACCTAGCTAATTGTTACAAGCACCCATATTTCGGTAACCTTTCCGACTGACACGACCATAAGTAATAATAAAATCGGTTATTCCAGAAACCACCTAAGGGACAAGATTAGTTAGATATATATGGAATAAAAAATTCAATTTAACACACTTTTGATTTTGAACTAAAGAAACTGAACAGATCGCATCCCTGCGTCAATACTGATCTGTGCTGTCCCAAGACGAGTAATCCAGTCACAACCTAAAGTGTGTGAAATTGAATTGTTTATTTAAAAAAACCAGGCAAGTGACTTGCCACTTAGTGTTTTCTAGAATAAACCATTCAATTATAAGGATCATTTGATACACCTATTCTCTTAGTTAAAAATCCGTCCTAGACTAGAGCTTCTGAAGTAGGCGCGATCAACATTCTGGGGGTACGAAAATACGCTCGCCAGACGAGGAAAGGGAAACCCTCTCATATATTTTCACGACCGATCATACACAGAGTCACTATCAGCAAACGAAGCTATCCAAATACTGCCCATTCTTATCCGAAGATTTCGGCAATACGAATATTGTATTACAGATATTTTAACAAAATTAGCCAGCGTGAACTGAAATTTAAAAGCACTGCAAAGCTTTTGACCCAATAAGCGACAGTAGGTAAGAAATGGGGGTTCTGCAACAGTGGTGGAGGATTGAGGATCAGATCCTCCACCACCACCACCACCTCCGCAATTCTCGTACTGTTATACAAGGGTATTTTTAGAGAAAGTGACGTCACTGACCCTCCACCAATATGAGTCAACACTGACCCTCCACAACATATGACATAAGTTAGAGAAAGTTTATATTTTTGTGAGTGGCAACGATTTTTCCATACTGTTATACAAGGGTATTTTGGATGACGTCACCACCATGGATATGACGTACTCCTTATGGAATGGATATGAGTCACCGGACATGACGTAACCGGATATGACGTGAGCGGACATGACGTAAAAGGATATGAGTCACCACATATGACGCGAGTTGTTTTGAGGTGGTTTTATAAGACGTAATTATAGGATCGGTTTATGTTTTTGTAAAGAACAGTTATTAGTAGTTGTTGATTCGAAATATTTTTTATTACAATAGTAAGGGTAGTTTTATATGACGTAGATTATAGGTTTATATGACGTATTTTTGTAAAGAACAGTTATTAGAAGTTGTTGATTGGAAATATTTTTTTTTTATTATAATAGTAAGGGAAAGTTTTATGCGACGTAGGCTACTATAGTCTTAAAATATTACTTTTCCTCAAGTACAAATAAGTTTTTAAAGTTTTTATAATAAATATGTTTTTATAATAAATAAGTTTTTATAATAAAAAAGTTTTTATAATTTAAGTTTTTATAGTTAAAGTTTATTTTAATTTATCTTAATCCTATTTTCAAAGCAGTCATAAATACACAATTTTTAGAGACATCAACACTAAATTTATGTATTCATGGAATATATACTAACATTTCTTCTAAAGATGTAAACATATTTTTTCACATCATATAAAAATGATAATCATAGTGAAACAATTATTTGATGAGAATCGAGTTCATAAAATATTTACTTCAATTATTTTAGAAATTATATACATCTTAAAAATATAACTTTTTCCCCCCTCATAATCAATTTTTTTATTAATTGTAAAATGAATGTTATAAAACTTATTTTATTCTAACCAGATAACATTTTCCAATAGAGAACTTATAAATTTCGTAATACTTATTTCTAAATAAACACACAAAAATATGAAATAACACATTTTTTTATTTACATACACATATTTTACACAGATAACTTTATACCATAATCAAATTGTTTTGTAAAGAAATCATCAGTAAACAAATGCAATACATTTTTCAACTTTGAAACAACTCGATTCACATTTATTGTCATTAAGGCATCATCTCCAACACATAAATACAATTCTTCATAGGATAACATCATACACTCATGTTTATATTGCGATGGATTGTCTATTTTACATGCAGCACACTTAAAAAGTCTATGTAAATTGGTTTCCACTTCATCATGTAGAACAGAAATATATTCTTTTTCCAAATCTATATTAGGATCGTTTACAACTGTTTCAACAACATTTTCAAGAATTTTGCTAGGTAGGATCTTATACAATACAGTAGATTTGATAGTTTCATTTATATCTGGTATAATTTCACAGATTTTAACAAGATTGGAGTAATCTACATTTAGAGAAGACGTTTTGAATTTGAACACTTCAAAATGAAATATTTGTTGAAATACTAAGCCACCAGACACACTCATTATCGCAAGTTGGTTGTTACAAATTACACTACTTGACGTATATTTCACATCTACGTTATAAATTTTCTTTTTAAAGTCTAGATAAGTATCTAATGACATTACGATACCTTGCTTGGTAGGGAAGTAGGTTGGTGATTCACTGTTGGCACATGATGTATATTGTCTCATATGAATATACAATTTAGAGTTCAAATTGTGTAGAGACACCATAAATCCAAAACCGAGATCCCATTCTCGCACTGGAACACTTTTCTTAGAATGGAAAGGCGAGGTCACATCAGTAATTGTAGAATTCAAAGTTGGAGCATCTAACGCGATGAAATTGTCATGATTCGTAAAAGAATCTATCGATGCACCAACACTGCTACATACATCAGGGTCTTCGTTCATGTCGATGGGGAGAGGTTCACAAATCTCCTTCAAATTGCAGAGAGGAAATTCCACGAAAGATTTCTTGTTATGAGGCCTAATATAAGGCTTAGTTCGTAAGCGATGCATGACAAAAATATGTAGAGTAATAACAACTCTACAGTCAGTAATGAAATGATTTCCAAAGTTCAGAAACTGAGATAAGAGATATCTTATGTAAACATGTCTATCTTGTTTATCACGTGAAACTCAATTACAAATTCTTATGCAATATGCCATCTGACTATGGCTCATCCTGCTCAAACATGTATTATATTGTTCCACTAATTAATTTCTAACTAAATCCCATTTTTTCTTTAATTAAGGAGTAATTATTCAGTAATTTATTTTCCCACTTTTATAAAAATATTGATTCAAAATCATACATTTATCTATGAAAGAATCGAATTTTCCATGAGGATTATATACAATTTAGCTGCTGGAGAATAAATTTAATTCACGTTCAGATTTCTTTAAAAATATAGTATATCAAAGTATAATTAATTTTAAAGTGTAATATAATATTAATGTGTCTATTATTTTAAATATTAGAAATTTCTCCCACCCCAGGAATAAAAATAATAGTATATTCATAGAATATTTCAAACAAATTTTTTTAAAACGGTTCGTTATTATATATTCATCCACAAATATAACCATTTTTAAATCAAATAATTTTGTATGCCCCCACAGTAATTATAAATATATTTTTAAAAACTAAAAATATAATATAAACTTGTTATTGTATTCGAGTGGTAAGCAGATAAGGCCACACACACCACAATAGGTGTTATATAATAGTTATTTTGTTTGGACTTTGAATCTAAAGATAACAAAAACCCGTGACAAAGTCACATGTTTTAATTGCAACATATGGAGGTAATCGAATCATATGATCAGATCACAAGACGATCGAACTTTCTAGAAACGATTGCTTATAAGACGGGGGATCATTTCAGAGTTTTAGCTAATCTTTAGTAAAAATAGTGTTAGTTTTAAATTTTTTATGATCCTAAATAACCTTTACTATATACAAACTAGGGTAAACTAAGCTGAACATACAATTCCAAAAAAAAAACCTAGTCATAATTTCATGTGTGTTATGACTTAATTACATAGTATCCTTTCACAAAAACTTTACTTTCTTTGAACCACTAACGTATGAATCCAGTCTGAAAAAAAATCCCTTAGCTGACAACAGGTTAAAGTTTGTTATCTAATCAGTGAATTAACTCTTCTTAACTACAATTATAATTACTTTTAAGCAATTCTTATGAGTAGGTGAAACAGTATCCTTCAGTAAAAACTTTGTATTCATATGCGTGAGGTACAAAAATAGTTCGATAAGAGAAAAAAAAAATAGTATTAGCCGATAATGTTCTTATGTACAAAAAGTAACTATTTCACAACTTGAAGTAGACGGTTTATTACGTTTAAGTGTATATCAAATCAGTAGCCTTGGTTACATTTTTTTCTGATTTTAAAACTTTCTGTTTAATGTGAATTTTATATTTAAATGTTCTTAAAAGTATAATTTCACCCTGTAATTGTTTATTATATATCTATTATTGTTAAGACTCAGCATTAACAATTCTACTATGAATATATGTACATAACAAGAAATCATAATATTTGTACTTATAACGATAAGATTGGGGTATTCTACAATGATCTAATGTAGTGCTTAGTTTTATTAGTATTGATGTGAAATGTCAGCTTGTTAAAACATCTAAAGATAACAAAGTTGTAAATCTACTCTAATGTGGGGTGTCGTATTAAATAAAAAATATTTATACAATATGATTATTCATAAAATCATACAAAAATTATTATTTCTAAATAAAAGCCTCACTTACCGTTCTCACACACAATGTCCGCTTTCATACTGAAGTACAATGATATAGGAGTCGAATCGTCTTATGACAATAATCCACAGTCTCATGATACATTACAGATAACAATTGAACATGAGTTGGACTGTTTTCACTGCTGATAGCTATTTTTTTTAATTTTGATATTTTATAGTTTTATATGACGTATTTTAAGACATACTGATGCATAAGGCATGCTTAAGGCATGCATAATGAATGAAGCTGAGTTATCTTGTTAATTAAACAAACTTTCATAAAAATGTATAGCTATTTTTAATACAAACTTAAAAATAAGACTTGACTCAAAAATAACCCGTATAATAGATGTTAAGTTCATTATACGAACAATTTCCAGCAAATATTACAATAACTTAGTGATTTCACAGTTAATTTAAGAAGTAAATTGCACTATCTTTTGTTAAAATTGTATGAAATTTTTTAAAAAAAGTACTTTCTAACGGATTTGAAAACACCTTTTATAGTTCTTATTGATAAATATTACAACCAGTTACGGATTTCAAAGCTTATTAAGAAGTAAATATCGATGAGATTTTTTAATATAGTCTTATAAATACTACAACAGTTTATCTGATAATGTACTCTCGGTGGGAATAATTAACAAAAATGTTTAATTCATAATAAAAGTTCATACCTCAAGTAGGTAGTAGACACTTCATGTTATAATTCGTACAATTCTTCAAAACTAACAACATTAAAAAAAATGCTCTTCTAAACTATTCATATAAAGTGTTTTTTTTAGAAAATCAATAAGTTTTATACTAGATTTAATTTACTTTTAAAATAGATTTATAATATACTAATAGATTAATAACTTGCGTTTTCAATTTTGAACTCGTTAACTTCAAAATATTCAGGAATTCCTCTGGTTTAATGTAAAATGACACATCAACGAAGATTATAGGCTCATATGTGCAAATTTTGGTTGGAGTTCAACAACAACTTTGTAAGAAATTGAGCAGTTTTATCCAATATTTTTGATTGAAACTCTAAAAAGTTTGATATCTTCTTTGAAATAATAAAAATAGTAGTATGGAAACGTGTAAAACTCTATTTTATCGTCTTTTGATATAACATTAATGGTATGAATATATCTGAATAATAAATGAATCATGTAGTTATAATAGGCTTACATGTATTTAAATATATATGATGTTTGTATGGTTGGACTCATATTTTTAAAAATATATAGTATAAGGTTTTGAAAAGTTCAGAGAATATATCTTAATCACAGAGATTACAAACTACACAATGAACGGGTAATGTGTGACTAACTAACACGTTTAAATCTGTTTATCTCTGTTCATATAACTTTCTAAGGAGTTAGTGGCGACATAGTATTTTCAATCAAGTGTTTTGATTTATATTAAAGTACTTTATTACAGTGTTTAGAGTTACTCTGTATAATTTACATGACATTCATATCCTTTACTATAAACTGTCATCACCAACTAGCTACATGATAATAACACATGTGATTCCAAAACTTTACGAGTTTTTGATATGTGTACCATTCTGATTAACAAACAAATATATACCTTTTGATAATAGAATATAAGAAAAGTGACAAAAAAATGCAGGTTTAACTAAAGGACCAACTAACATAACCGTTAAAATTCCCTAAATTTATGACTGAAACTATATAATCTTTGAAGAAAACATCAAATGCTTTTTTTTTTTTACAATTTCTAAAAAAAAAAAAAATACAGACAATTAAAATATAATTGCATATTCGAAAAATACCTAAAAATGAACTAACCAACATGAAGATTCTTAATAACAAATCAAAAATTCAACTTTAATTTGCATCATTATTTATTCTTATAAGTTTTTTTTTTTTTCATATTCAGTTCTTGATAAATAGTTGTTTGACGATAAAATTCTTTTGATATTTGTAAGTTTCTATTGAATAATTATAATTAATGTTCGCAAACCATAGTAAAAACATCAATACCATTGTCAAAATAGAAGCAATTATTATGAAAAAGGATTTTAAAAATAAGTAAATTTAGCTTAATATTATGGTGCATGGTATATTAATTCTTCTTTTTATTATCATACGATAACCTATATCCTTGCTGAAAAATTTATATTCATACGTGAAAGGCTTAAAAAATAGTTCGTATATATCCTTAATTTTATTTGATAACATTCTAAAATTCCCTTAAAGAGTTAAGAATTATCGAAGTATATTATTTTTGGACATAATAAAGACTAATTTTAGGGGGAAAATATCTAACCTCATTTTAATTTATTCAACTCATGATTCAAACTCATAACGATCACTATTCTAAATCCTTATGAAACAGTTTTTTATACTTTCAGACTTTACGAAATAACACAAATTACATTAATATTCTAAAAATTTATGCAAGTTTCATTATTTTACTACGGTGTGAGAAGGAAAAAAATTAAAGTGTGCGTGTTTTTTTTTTTAAATTTAATTAATATCTGATGAAATAGTTCAATATTATTCAAGTCAGACATAATTTCTTGTTAATCGGTAAATAGTATACAATTATGATCACTGATTGAATATTAAGAAAGTAAATAAAAATTATGTCTGGTTTCAGGTAAATAAATAACGTAATCAAAATTAACTAGTTGTACTAGTTCTTCATTTTCAAATATCGAGAACATATATTTGAAGAAATTTTATTATCTCATATAATCTATACAATTTTAAAAAAACTTACCATATCTAATAGTATTGTAAAATCCAACGGTACGGTTGACAATTCAGATTCGATGATGTCAATTTCAGAAGACTTAACCAAGTGTAGCATGCAAGCAGGGATGATTCCTAAAAATATTATATCAATCTTAATTCAATACATATGAATTTATACCAAAGTCAATATTAGTTACGTAGTTAGTTATGTAGTGTGTACTTAGTAGTGTGTTGTTATGTAGTGTTAGTTATGTAGTGTGTACTAATAGAGTCTTTACTAGCTAAAAATAAAACGTGCATTGACTATCTATACGAGTCACTCGAGAAAGAAATCTCTTATCTTACCACTCTCACATGAGGTTGAATCATCCTTCAAACAATACAAACCTTTCGAGTATTCCGGTAAATTTCTTGAACGCCCTTTATACTATTTAAAATTTGTTGAATCGTACATTTTTATTATTTTTTTCTTTATATTGTTGTAATAAATAATTAAAAATACTTACAAAGATAATTATTATCATTTTCTTACCTACACTTCGATTAACAAGAAAGTAGTTCAAACTTTTAAACTAAAATTATTTTACCTATTTCGAACAAAAAAAGGCATACATATACTTATCGTAAACAATAGTTATTAATCAAATGAACATTTATAAAAATGATGTTAGTGTGAAATTCATAAAATGAGACTTGAGTTTATTTATATACATAAAAAATAGACAAAAAAAAATCTTCATTAATTCTTCAAAACAATCATGTCAAACATGTGAGACTGAGTCTGTGTTGAGATGCAGATCAATGAATTATAGAAATATGAATTTTTTTTTTTTGTAGCATCTTGGTAAAATCCGTCAAGTAATAATACATGTTCTACTACATGTATGAAAAAAAAATAACTAAGTCCAACCTCATTACTGTCGAAACATTTCAAGCTGGCTAGAAAATATGTATACATACATTTCTTCCATACGCTACGATTTTTGATGTTAAATTTTATTAATTGATTTTTTTTTTTTTTAAATGGATGTTTGAGAAGAAATTGCTGCTCATAGCGAACATATGATCAATATCACAATTTCTATCCAATCATCCAAAAAAAATCAATTAATAACATTTATTAATTGAATTACTCATATTGGTGGAGGGTCAGTGACGTCACTTTCTCTAAAAATACCCTTGTATAACAGTACGAGAATTGCGGAGGTGGTGGTGGAGGATTGAGGATCAGATCCTCCACCACCACCTCCGCAATTCTCGTACTGTTATACAAGGGTATTTTTAGAGAAAGTGACGTCACTGACCCTCCACCAATATGAGTAATTCAATTAATAAATGTTATTAATTGATTTTTTTGGATGATTGGATAGAAATTGTGATATTGATCATATGTTCGCTATGAGCAGCAATTTCTTCTCAAACATCCATTTTTTAAAAAAAAAAATATCAATTAATAAAATTTAACATCAAAAATCGTAGCGTATGGAAGAAATGTATGTATACATATTTTCTAGCCAGCTTGAAATGTTTCGACAGTAATGAGGTTGGACTTAGTTATTTTTTTTTCATACATGTAGTAGAACATGTATTATTACTTGACGGATTTTACCAAGATGCTACAAAAAAAAAAATTCATATTTCTATAATTCATTGATCTGCATCTCAACACAGACTCAGTCTCACATGTTTGACATGATTGTTTTGAAGAATTAATGAAGATTTTTTTTTGTCTATTTTTTATGTATATAAATAAACTCAAGTCTCATTTTATGAATTTCACACTAACATCATTTTTATAAATGTTCATTTGATTAATAACTATTGTTTACGATAAGTATATGTATGCCTTTTTTTGTTCGAAATAGGTAAAATAATTTTAGTTTAAAAGTTTGAACTACTTTCTTGTTAATCGAAGTGTAGGTAAGAAAATGATAATAATTATCTTTGTAAGTATTTTTAATTATTTATTACAACAATATAAAGAAAAAAATAATAAAAATGTACGATTCAACAAATTTTAAATAGTATAAAGGGCGTTCAGGAAATTTACCGGAATACTCGAAAGGTTTGTATTGTTTGAAGGATGATTCAACCTCATGTGAGAGTGGTAAGATAAGAGATTTCTTTCTCGAGTGACTCGTATAGATAGTCAATGCACGTTTTATTTTTAGCTAGTAAAGACTCTATTAGTACACACTACATAACTAACACTACATAACAACACACTACTAAGTACACACTACATAACTAACTACGTAACTAATATTGACTTTGGTATAAATTCATATGTATTGAATTAAGATTGATATAATATTTTTAGGAATCATCCCTGCTTGCATGCTACACTTGGTTAAGTCTTCTGAAATTGACATCATCGAATCTGAATTGTCAACCGTACCGTTGGATTTTACAATACTATTAGATATGGTAAGTTTTTTTAAAATTGTATAGATTATATGAGATAATAAAATTTCTTCAAATATATGTTCTCGATATTTGAAAATGAAGAACTAGTACAACTAGTTAATTTTGATTACGTTATTTATTTACCTGAAACCAGACATAATTTTTATTTACTTTCTTAATATTCAATCAGTGATCATAATTGTATACTATTTACCGATTAACAAGAAATTATGTCTGACTTGAATAATATTGAACTATTTCATCAGATATTAATTAAATTTAAAAAAAAAACACGCACACTTTAATTTTTTTCCTTCTCACACCGTAGTAAAATAATGAAACTTGCATAAATTTTTAGAATATTAATGTAATTTGTGTTATTTCGTAAAGTCTGAAAGTATAAAAAACTGTTTCATAAGGATTTAGAATAGTGATCGTTATGAGTTTGAATCATGAGTTGAATAAATTAAAATGAGGTTAGATATTTTCCCCCTAAAATTAGTCTTTATTATGTCCAAAAATAATATACTTCGATAATTCTTAACTCTTTAAGGGAATTTTAGAATGTTATCAAATAAAATTAAGGATATATACGAACTATTTTTTAAGCCTTTCACGTATGAATATAAATTTTTCAGCAAGGATATAGGTTATCGTATGATAATAAAAAGAAGAATTAATATACCATGCACCATAATATTAAGCTAAATTTACTTATTTTTAAAATCCTTTTTCATAATAATTGCTTCTATTTTGACAATGGTATTGATGTTTTTACTATGGTTTGCGAACATTAATTATAATTATTCAATAGAAACTTACAAATATCAAAAGAATTTTATCGTCAAACAACTATTTATCAAGAACTGAATATGAAAAAAAAAAAAACTTATAAGAATAAATAATGATGCAAATTAAAGTTGAATTTTTGATTTGTTATTAAGAATCTTCATGTTGGTTAGTTCATTTTTAGGTATTTTTCGAATATGCAATTATATTTTAATTGTCTGTATTTTTTTTTTTTTTAGAAATTGTAAAAAAAAAAAAGCATTTGATGTTTTCTTCAAAGATTATATAGTTTCAGTCATAAATTTAGGGAATTTTAACGGTTATGTTAGTTGGTCCTTTAGTTAAACCTGCATTTTTTTGTCACTTTTCTTATATTCTATTATCAAAAGGTATATATTTGTTTGTTAATCAGAATGGTACACATATCAAAAACTCGTAAAGTTTTGGAATCACATGTGTTATTATCATGTAGCTAGTTGGTGATGACAGTTTATAGTAAAGGATATGAATGTCATGTAAATTATACAGAGTAACTCTAAACACTGTAATAAAGTACTTTAATATAAATCAAAACACTTGATTGAAAATACTATGTCGCCACTAACTCCTTAGAAAGTTATATGAACAGAGATAAACAGATTTAAACGTGTTAGTTAGTCACACATTACCCGTTCATTGTGTAGTTTGTAATCTCTGTGATTAAGATATATTCTCTGAACTTTTCAAAACCTTATACTATATATTTTTAAAAATATGAGTCCAACCATACAAACATCATATATATTTAAATACATGTAAGCCTATTATAACTACATGATTCATTTATTATTCAGATATATTCATACCATTAATGTTATATCAAAAGACGATAAAATAGAGTTTTACACGTTTCCATACTACTATTTTTATTATTTCAAAGAAGATATCAAACTTTTTAGAGTTTCAATCAAAAATATTGGATAAAACTGCTCAATTTCTTACAAAGTTGTTGTTGAACTCCAACCAAAATTTGCACATATGAGCCTATAATCTTCGTTGATGTGTCATTTTACATTAAACCAGAGGAATTCCTGAATATTTTGAAGTTAACGAGTTCAAAATTGAAAACGCAAGTTATTAATCTATTAGTATATTATAAATCTATTTTAAAAGTAAATTAAATCTAGTATAAAACTTATTGATTTTCTAAAAAAAACACTTTATATGAATAGTTTAGAAGAGCATTTTTTTTAATGTTGTTAGTTTTGAAGAATTGTACGAATTATAACATGAAGTGTCTACTACCTACTTGAGGTATGAACTTTTATTATGAATTAAACATTTTTGTTAATTATTCCCACCGAGAGTACATTATCAGATAAACTGTTGTAGTATTTATAAGACTATATTAAAAAATCTCATCGATATTTACTTCTTAATAAGCTTTGAAATCCGTAACTGGTTGTAATATTTATCAATAAGAACTATAAAAGGTGTTTTCAAATCCGTTAGAAAGTACTTTTTTTAAAAAATTTCATACAATTTTAACAAAAGATAGTGCAATTTACTTCTTAAATTAACTGTGAAATCACTAAGTTATTGTAATATTTGCTGGAAATTGTTCGTATAATGAACTTAACATCTATTATACGGGTTATTTTTGAGTCAAGTCTTATTTTTAAGTTTGTATTAAAAATAGCTATACATTTTTATGAAAGTTTGTTTAATTAACAAGATAACTCAGCTTCATTCATTATGCATGCCTTAAGCATGCCTTATGCATCAGTATGTCTTAAAATACGTCATATAAAACTATAAAATATCAAAATTAAAAAAAATAGCTATCAGCAGTGAAAACAGTCCAACTCATGTTCAATTGTTATCTGTAATGTATCATGAGACTGTGGATTATTGTCATAAGACGATTCGACTCCTATATCATTGTACTTCAGTATGAAAGCGGACATTGTGTGTGAGAACGGTAAGTGAGGCTTTTATTTAGAAATAATAATTTTTGTATGATTTTATGAATAATCATATTGTATAAATATTTTTTATTTAATACGACACCCCACATTAGAGTAGATTTACAACTTTGTTATCTTTAGATGTTTTAACAAGCTGACATTTCACATCAATACTAATAAAACTAAGCACTACATTAGATCATTGTAGAATACCCCAATCTTATCGTTATAAGTACAAATATTATGATTTCTTGTTATGTACATATATTCATAGTAGAATTGTTAATGCTGAGTCTTAACAATAATAGATATATAATAAACAATTACAGGGTGAAATTATACTTTTAAGAACATTTAAATATAAAATTCACATTAAACAGAAAGTTTTAAAATCAGAAAAAAATGTAACCAAGGCTACTGATTTGATATACACTTAAACGTAATAAACCGTCTACTTCAAGTTGTGAAATAGTTACTTTTTGTACATAAGAACATTATCGGCTAATACTATTTTTTTTTTCTCTTATCGAACTATTTTTGTACCTCACGCATATGAATACAAAGTTTTTACTGAAGGATACTGTTTCACCTACTCATAAGAATTGCTTAAAAGTAATTATAATTGTAGTTAAGAAGAGTTAATTCACTGATTAGATAACAAACTTTAACCTGTTGTCAGCTAAGGGATTTTTTTTCAGACTGGATTCATACGTTAGTGGTTCAAAGAAAGTAAAGTTTTTGTGAAAGGATACTATGTAATTAAGTCATAACACACATGAAATTATGACTAGGTTTTTTTTTTGGAATTGTATGTTCAGCTTAGTTTACCCTAGTTTGTATATAGTAAAGGTTATTTAGGATCATAAAAAATTTAAAACTAACACTATTTTTACTAAAGATTAGCTAAAACTCTGAAATGATCCCCCGTCTTATAAGCAATCGTTTCTAGAAAGTTCGATCGTCTTGTGATCTGATCATATGATTCGATTACCTCCATATGTTGCAATTAAAACATGTGACTTTGTCACGGGTTTTTGTTATCTTTAGATTCAAAGTCCAAACAAAATAACTATTATATAACACCTATTGTGGTGTGTGTGGCCTTATCTGCTTACCACTCGAATACAATAACAAGTTTATATTATATTTTTAGTTTTTAAAAATATATTTATAATTACTGTGGGGGCATACAAAATTATTTGATTTAAAAATGGTTATATTTGTGGATGAATATATAATAACGAACCGTTTTAAAAAAATTTGTTTGAAATATTCTATGAATATACTATTATTTTTATTCCTGGGGTGGGAGAAATTTCTAATATTTAAAATAATAGACACATTAATATTATATTACACTTTAAAATTAATTATACTTTGATATACTATATTTTTAAAGAAATCTGAACGTGAATTAAATTTATTCTCCAGCAGCTAAATTGTATATAATCCTCATGGAAAATTCGATTCTTTCATAGATAAATGTATGATTTTGAATCAATATTTTTATAAAAGTGGGAAAATAAATTACTGAATAATTACTCCTTAATTAAAGAAAAAATGGGATTTAGTTAGAAATTAATTAGTGGAACAATATAATACATGTTTGAGCAGGATGAGCCATAGTCAGATGGCATATTGCATAAGAATTTGTAATTGAGTTTCACGTGATAAACAAGATAGACATGTTTACATAAGATATCTCTTATCTCAGTTTCTGAACTTTGGAAATCATTTCATTACTGACTGTAGAGTTGTTATTACTCTACATATTTTTGTCATGCATCGCTTACGAACTAAGCCTTATATTAGGCCTCATAACAAGAAATCTTTCGTGGAATTTCCTCTCTGCAATTTGAAGGAGATTTGTGAACCTCTCCCCATCGACATGAACGAAGACCCTGATGTATGTAGCAGTGTTGGTGCATCGATAGATTCTTTTACGAATCATGACAATTTCATCGCGTTAGATGCTCCAACTTTGAATTCTACAATTACTGATGTGACCTCGCCTTTCCATTCTAAGAAAAGTGTTCCAGTGCGAGAATGGGATCTCGGTTTTGGATTTATGGTGTCTCTACACAATTTGAACTCTAAATTGTATATTCATATGAGACAATATACATCATGTGCCAACAGTGAATCACCAACCTACTTCCCTACCAAGCAAGGTATCGTAATGTCATTAGATACTTATCTAGACTTTAAAAAGAAAATTTATAACGTAGATGTGAAATATACGTCAAGTAGTGTAATTTGTAACAACCAACTTGCGATAATGAGTGTGTCTGGTGGCTTAGTATTTCAACAAATATTTCATTTTGAAGTGTTCAAATTCAAAACGTCTTCTCTAAATGTAGATTACTCCAATCTTGTTAAAATCTGTGAAATTATACCAGATATAAATGAAACTATCAAATCTACTGTATTGTATAAGATCCTACCTAGCAAAATTCTTGAAAATGTTGTTGAAACAGTTGTAAACGATCCTAATATAGATTTGGAAAAAGAATATATTTCTGTTCTACATGATGAAGTGGAAACCAATTTACATAGACTTTTTAAGTGTGCTGCATGTAAAATAGACAATCCATCGCAATATAAACATGAGTGTATGATGTTATCCTATGAAGAATTGTATTTATGTGTTGGAGATGATGCCTTAATGACAATAAATGTGAATCGAGTTGTTTCAAAGTTGAAAAATGTATTGCATTTGTTTACTGATGATTTCTTTACAAAACAATTTGATTATGGTATAAAGTTATCTGTGTAAAATATGTGTATGTAAATAAAAAAATGTGTTATTTCATATTTTTGTGTGTTTATTTAGAAATAAGTATTACGAAATTTATAAGTTTTCTATAAGAAAATTTTATCTGTTAAATAAGCATTACGAAATTTATAAGTTCTCTATTGGAAAATGTTATCTGGTTAGAATAAAATAAGTTTTATAACATTCATTTTACAATTAATAAAAAAATTGATTATGAGGGGGAAAAAGTTATATTTTTAAGATGTATATAATTTCTAAAATAATTGAAGTAAATATTTTATGAACTCGATTCTCATCAAATAATTGTTTCACTATGATTATCATTTTTATATGATGTGAAAAAATATGTTTACATCTTTAGAAGAAATGTTAGTATATATTCCATGAATACATAAATTTAGTGTTGATGTCTCTAAAAATTGTGTATTTATGACTGCTTTGAAAATAGGATTAAGATAAATTAAAATAAACTTTAACTATAAAAACTTAAATTATAAAAACTTTTTTATTATAAAAACTTATTTATTATAAAAACATATTTATTATAAAAACTTTAAAAACTTATTTGTACTTGAGGAAAAGTAATATTTTAAGACTATAGTAGCCTACGTCGCATAAAACTTTCCCTTACTATTATAATAAAAAAAAAATATTTCCAATCAACAACTTCTAATAACTGTTCTTTACAAAAATACGTCATATAAACCTATAATCTACGTCATATAAAACTACCCTTACTATTGTAATAAAAAATATTTCGAATCAACAACTACTAATAACTGTTCTTTACAAAAAACATAAACCGATCCTATAATTACGTCTTATAAAACCACCTCAAAACAACTCGCGTCATATGTGGTGACTCATATCCTTTTACGTCATGTCCGCTCACGTCATATCCGGTTACGTCATATCCGGTTACGTCATGTCCGGTGACTCATATCCATTCCATAAGGAGTACGTCATATCCATGGTGGTGACGTCATCCAAAATACCCTTGTATAACAGTATGGAAAAATCGTTGCCACTCACAAAAATATAAACTTTCTCTAACTTATGTCATATGTTGTGGAGGGTCAGTGTTGACTCATATTGGTGGAGGGTCAGTGACGTCACTTTCTCTAAAAATACCCTTGTATAACAGTACGAGAATTGCGGAGGTGGTGGTGGTGGTGGAGGATCTGATCCTCAATCCTCCACCACTGTTGCAGAACCCCCATTTCTTACCTACTAGCGACACGCTTAAACGATGGAAGAGTTGCATAAATAAAGAATCGATATTTTGAAACCTAAGCAAACTTCAAGTTCACACACTGGTGCATTTACAATTTCACCTTTTGAGTCTCTAAGTAGTCAATTTAGAATACCACCATTTTTCAAATCACCAAAATTTAGAATACTGGCCATAAGAATACCTGCCATTGAAACCATTTTCTTTGAAAAGTAAAATACAAAATTATAAGGATTAATACATGATGACCTGACCAGATTCGTTTCAGTGATTAACTTTTCGACTAGGAAATTATCATTAACTTTTTTCATCAATCATTATTTTATTTTTGTTGCGTTTGTTTGAAAAAAAACTACGAAAAGTTAAACGGAGACTATTTGCACAATTTAGCATTAAGGAACTAAACTGTACTGCAAATGCAGTACCTGGTTACCTTCTCTACGAATTAGTTCTAATCAGTCATATAGAAACAGCATTCCAATAAAAGCATCTTGCAGTAACAGGT
This sequence comes from Hylyphantes graminicola, assembly GCA_023701765.1. NCBI lineage: Eukaryota > Metazoa > Arthropoda > Arachnida > Araneae > Linyphiidae > Hylyphantes > Hylyphantes graminicola. The sequence goes on along the minus strand of CM043116.1, from coordinate 529,983 downwards.
TTGAGTTGTTTCGTAGGATTTTGTCGAATTTGCATTGAATTACAGTTAAGCCTAATGAGGCGTGCTAATGCGACAAGAAGAGTTGAGAAAACATCCAGTTATGTCGAAAATACACCTAAATACTTTTAACACATTTTACTATCAGTATCTTAACATGAAACTTTACTTTTTACTGAATCCTTGAATAACCTTTAACTATGTTGTGATAGGTTTCAAAGATTTTTAGTAAGTTTGAGGCAGATCAATATTTTCGAATATTCGATGTCGATAAAGGGTTGGATTAAAAACCAAGAATTCAAGACTTAGTTCATTTTGTGCACGACCAGTACTTATAAAAAGTTGTATTTAATCAAGTAAAGAAAAATCATGTAGACTCAGATGCAACAGTTTAAATATTTCATAATAACAAAGCATAAGATTAAATCGAATATTCGTATGACAACATTATAATATAATCCGATGATTAGTGTGGAATTATTCCGTTTGGTTCAGAATTAGTTGGAATTATGTTAACAATTTACGAATATTTTACTGTTCCAAAGAGTTCAAATAAAGTACTCACATGAGATGACCAGAATTTCTCTCTTTTTTTTCATTTTTAAGGAATCACAGTCAATGAATATTATTCGTAAAAGTGCATTCCTTTGTTTGCATAAAAGTTCTTATAAATTGCGGAATTTCCTAATTTTTGAAAACAACAGCACATACAAAACAAACGTGCAGTTTAGTCTCGTTCAGTTCAGTTGAGGGACAGCTGGTTTAATGCCTCCCGAGTCCTGGGCTTCTACCAGGGTTGGGTTAGATTTCGTCGCGCTAGAGCTACAGAGGGGCTTTGGCGACGGGTGCCATGACTTAGAACCAGTCAAGTGACAAGCCAATACTGATCTTCAACAGGCGCATTTACATGAACCATGGAATGAAGAGAAAACTCCGCAATTTTTCCCTCTTAGTGATTTTCGCCCGGGCAGAACTGGAATCGAAGGGTTCATTGGGGAGTTTCGCAAACCCTCCAATGAAGGAGGTTTTGATGTTTCATTCCATGAATTCGGAAAAAGACAATCATTTGGGTTGGGTTTGAAATCCTGCTCGACCCCTTTTTCCCCAAATGGAGTGTTTGACATTCCCTGAATTCGATGGCTCATGTAAACGCGTCTAACAAGGTCTTAGGGATTTCACTTGATTTGGTTTCGTTTTAGTTCACATGCCTCGTAATTTTTAAAACCTTGGTCAAGTGGCGACATTTAAGCGGACAACCAACGTGAGTTTAAGGGCGACATCGTACATGGCGTAGGGTTTTGAAGCATACTTAACGGGCACACTTCCTCTACTTGTAGTAATATTCGTCGGACTCATGGCTGAACAGATAGTTTATTGATCGGCGGTTACTTTGGAAATGCCTCGGACCCGAACCGGGGTTAGGTTAGGTTTTGGATTATCGTCGCACTAGAGCTACACGAGGGCTATTGGCGACGGGCATCGTATTTTAGAACCACAGTCAAGTGACGAGCCAACACCTTAATAGGCACCCAACGCAACCGTTAAGAGCGACATCGTACGCAGCGTTAGGACTTAGAAGGATATTTAACGTGCACTCCCTTACACGGGGTATTATTCGTCGGACATTTTTGGCTGCACGGACCGTTTATAGGTCGGCAGCTATTTTGACGATACCCGGACCCGAACCTGGGACCTTCCGCATGCTAGGCGAGTGCCTAACCGACTGGGCTCCCCAGCCCGCTCTCGAACCGGGGACCTTTCGCATGCAACGCCAGCGCCTTATCCGACTGTACTCTCCTACTGTTGCTTTTCCCTATTCCTTTTGTCAACAGCCGTATTAGGTATTCCGACTGGAATTGAAAACAATTAAGGTCAGAAAAACTAAGTAATTACTTAAATATACATACTGGTAGACCAGAAAAATTAGGGACTACAATTAGCAGTTCATCATCATTAGTATTTCAATCCTTAGTCCTTGTGTAGCTCTAGTGCGACTAAATTCAACTAAAAAAAACTTATCCAACCCAACTTTAGACTTCACTTGGACTACAATATATTCCAACAAGACAAATTCTCATATCAATTTATTTTGTATAACTTCATTTAAATTAGTAATTCACCATTTAATGCCCACAAAGTAAGAAAAGTAGTTTAGCAAAATCATATAATCAATAGACTCAATGCTTTAAAATTCCTTCTGATAACTCTGAATATTATACATAGTTCAATATATAAATGTCTTGGGCGAATCTCACCATACTGTCTTTTGACTCTTCATGAACGTGTATTTATATGTTGATATGGGGTGACTATGTCACACACATCGTCTTAAAATGATGATGAGGGGACAAACAAAAAACACCAAGACACATTTTAAAAAATAAACAAGAGGCGTCTTTATTTGGCGTCGAGCCTGTACACCCGCCTCAGCTGGCGGTGCGTGTGTCGGAAGAAGAAGAGCAGGTTGTCGTAGCGCCCGTCGTAGGCCAGGGGGGAGAGGAGGGCGAACACGTCCCGCGCGAAGTAGTAGAGGGCCTCCACCGTCGCCAGGTGAGTTTCCGGCTTGCCCCGCTGGGGGCGCCAGAAGACGGACTTGTGGGAGGACAGCACCGCGCACGGGAGACCTGAAACGGCGACACCCACTCAATATTATACAACCAGATTATTCCCTCTTGGTGAACGCGAGTTGCCGTATCACCAAGGTTTTGTTACAAAGAGCTATAACCCAAAAGCCTGTTTCAGTGAACAAAATTTAAAGCGTGTTTTCGGGAATTTAAAATATTAAAAAAATACGAAATTAAATTTAATTATAAAATCATAATTATGATAAACACCAGAACCTAAAAGTAGGTAGAGAATGGCACCATGTTGGTTTATAAATTGTACGATCAACATTTCGGGAGTCAATTCGTCAATTGTTCAAAAACGAAGCCCACAAAACTTGCTCCTTTGGTACTGGGTGAATAATGAGTGAAGAAAAACACATAAATATCCAAATCTTGCTGATTGAAAACAATTGGGGAGATGAGGGGAGGAGGGTATTTGATAGGGAATAACCCTTCAGCATTGTATTTCCGCAGCTCAAAATCCGATATACATTTATAACACTTTTGCAAGACAAATTTGTTCTTAATTATATTTATATCGCCAGCCTATTTGGTGGTTAAAACATTTAGCGGTGAGCCAGCTAATTTTAGCAAGGCAACCCTCAAAGTTTAAACATAAGAGCCTCATTGCAAGAGTTTTTATAAAAAAAATACAGAACCCCCATCTTATAAGCAGCATCCACTCGTTAACACACCTTACAAACAACGATGTACAGCTGATACCCTCCGTCCCTACTGGGGTCTAGGGGTCGCTCCATAGCGATACAAGAAAGAGACAGAAATGGACGCAAGAAGATCTCACTTTTTTCCTTATCCTTCATCACGTCCCGCGTAGGCCCTGATGTTGTCGGGTCCGTACTGCGCCCTCACCCTGAAGTACATGAAGCGGAAGAAGAAGAGCAGGTTGTCGTACGAGTGCCGCGCCACGCCCGGCAGCCGGAGTGCGGAGTGCAGCTCGCCGCAGAACCGGTGCAGCGCCTCCACCGTGGACAGGTGCGAGGGCCCCTTCAGCCGCGAGTAGCGCCAGTACAGCGAGGGGTACGCGCCCGACAGGCGCACGCACGGCAGCCCTGCAACACACAGAGAAGGGGGAAGGTGAATCAGGCCTCTTCCGTGTCTCACAATAACTCAAGATCCTGCCACCTTCCAATCAAAACCCCCGATCCACCGAGGGCTCAAAGGATGCATAATTAGCAAAATGAGCCATAGAGCGGACGTGTTTGTTACAAAAAGTAACGAATGACAAATCCGCCCAATCCGAACAACTGCGAGATGGACCTACAGAAACCTTCTTACCATATTTTATTAAACAAAACATGAAGCAACTCAAAAAGGAAGAAATATCAATTAAAATAACCAGCTTTTATGCGAAAAATGGAATGCCTTGCTGCTTTCTTAGTAAACAAATAATGAATGATTTAGGCATTGTCACTTCACCGCCTATCATAATTATGAGACTTGTCTCCAAAAGAACACGCGTAACTTTCGTGCGATGTCCATTCAACCAAAGTGTTGAAATCGCGCCCTTAGTCGCACCGAAACTGCTCAAGTGCAGATCTTGTCCGCGGCTCACAAAGTTGTGATTTCCGTTACGGTTGCTTAAAGTTGCTTGTATCTTTAATGCGACGTCCATGGAATGCCAAAATCCCCATTTGGGAAAAAAGAGGTTGAGCAGGATTTTTAACCCAAATGATAGTCTGTGGCCGAATCCATGGCATGAATGAAACATCAAACCCTCCTTCATTGCAGGGTTTGCGAAACCCCCCAATGGACCCTGCAATTCCGGTTCTGTCTGGGAGAAAATCCCCAAGAGGGAAAAATTGCTGAGTTTAAGCTTCAATCCATTTATTCGATGGCTCATGTAAACGCGCCTAACTAAAGTTAACCGGCAAACAAAGTGTGTCATCCTGTCGAAGGGAGCGTTAACGAGCAGGGAGTAACAAAAAAAAAAGTAGTTTCTATAAAGCGATTCATCGGCTAGTTATAGAAGGGGTGAGAGAGGAGATATTCGGGTTAGTCAACTTCAATTAATGAATTAAACATGGTGGTTTGCTCGTGTCCGAGATCTCCGCCAGACGTCTCCTTCAATCACGTTTTGTTCCGCACTTACTGACACTCGGTCTCAAGAGCAGCGGAAGACTGGTATCACTCCCATCTAAAAGAGTTTTTCAGAACAAGTTATCGGATTTACTTTTTTTGCAACAAAACTATCCCTAAAAATTATATATAGATAACTTAAATTACTTGAAAATAAATGAACGGAAACTCTGTAGATATTTACTACATTCGAACGGCAATTAAATGTCTACGGACTCTACGGTTAATCCGAAGTAGTGGCATTTAAAGTGAAAGCTGTATATGATCTTCCAACTCCGATGCATTTTACTTAGTCCTACCATTCTGGCCAAGGTGTTTCTGCTATTTGAAACGTAATTTGTCACTCACCCACAATAAATAGTACACTTAAAATTCTAAACAGGATCTAAATCTTACTATAAGCGCACCCCCCACCCTCCGAAACGCTTATGCTTCCATGCACCTTCACGAGGCAGAAAAGCTTTCGCGGAGAGGGCATTTGCATTTCCATGGCATTTAAAGAAAAAAGGGCTAAAGAACACTTTAATCATAAAAAAAAGTTCCAAGCTTTTATGTTAATTACCGAACTTTATTTCAAAACCATTACATTCGAAAAACGATGCTGTGAAACGAATATTAATAACTTTTGTATTCGTACGCTGTACCGCCTCTCGAAAAGTAATTTGTTATCCGTCTGAGGCAAGGAAAAAGAAACACATCCCCCTCAAACCCCATGTACAGATCGAAAGGGTTATAAATACGCCACTGCCCCCCCCCCCCTCTTTTGAGTGCGCCTGCAGAAGGAGCCTCCCGGGAGGAGGAGGACGGAAAAGATCCCCCCCGCCATTCTTGGTGGGAGGAGAAGGATTCTAAGAGTCAGACTTTTTTCAGCAACGTGTTTGCCATCTTGAAATCGAGCAAGATTGGAAGTACGGACATAATGTCAGGGCATTATGTGTCATCTTATTTCATTTCCACATGGTCGCTAAATTTTATAAATAAAGGAAAATGAGTGTTGGTTTATATAAAATGTGTATAAACTCTGTTAACTTATAACTCTGTTAACTTGTTTTGTTCCCTTTTTGTTTGGGTGTAATTTGAAATGTTACCTGTAATTTTCCTTAAAGATTTTGATTGTTTAATTTTATGTGTTGCCCGGGGGCCCCTTGGCAACCTGTATTCTGTATTTGAAAATAAAAGTTTCTTCTTCAAGAAAGGTTTCCTGAAAAATTAGTAAAGGGGATCAAAGGGTCCTTCTTTCTTAATTACGCGTTGCTTGGATCTGCCTACAGTGCCCGCCCGATTCGATTTACCAAAAATTGGGTCTATTCGTTAAAGCACTCCATAACTGCGAGCCACGCGTGCCGGCCATGATACTGCTTGTTGACAACCAAGTATTATATAGAATTGTCCAAAAGAATGTTTGTTCAATGAAAATATTTCTGGGGACTGTTTTTTTTATAGTGAAGAATAGCTGGATTTCGAAAAATAATGAATGGAAATCTTTGAAGAATAACCACACAGGATTAAAGCCATTAAAGATTCAACGCGATGAAAGACATAGCATTTTTTTACCAAATGACACAAAAGGTCTCGAATAAAATATGAATGGTAATAAGAGTCACCAGAAATTGGACCACCTGGTGATCTCTGTTTCTCTCCACTCATATTAAAATACAACAGATTGATGGTGTGTGCTTTCAACGAAGGGCGCTAAACGATCCTCATAACTTTACAACAGAATTACATTCACATGACAGCAGTTTGCGGGAGATATAACTGTTACATCTAATCGAGATAAAAATAATAACAGCGAACGAATTTATCACAAGAAATGGTGCCGAGTCAAATCGCAGTGCGTATTAATATCAGAGTACATTTTTTAAACCACATATTTCCCAAGGCATTTCATTCAATGAGTATTTTCCCCAAGGTATGGGGGCCGTTGCATGGTTACCTTCTTTAAAACGAAACATAAATGATGCGTGACTAGCTGCATATTTTACAGTATGCAGGGAGTGGACTTGGACTCATAAAATAATGATAATAAACACACAAACGTTTGTTTTCACTGAATCGGAATTTCATATATGCTCATCAAAATATTTAATAAACATTTAGACGGTAAATAATAATGACTAGAAAACTACTAAATATATTTCAAAATAACCCTCTTTAACTATAATTAATTTTTCAAAACAAATTAATTTGTATTTTGTACTAATATTTTGTACTTTGAATAATTGTCAAAAACGTAATTTCACAACAGTTAATAACCTCACTCTTTAATTTTAAATACACTTTTACTACTGTCATCTATGAGGATTATTAGTAACTAAAACTTCAAAATGGAATGTTATAGATAAAAACTACACAAATTTGTCGAGAAGGAGCTCTACCTTTATGGAATAAAGTGGATTATGTTACTTATTAAATGGTAGCCAAACGGCAACAGTATGCATTAGAGGGTTCAAATAAATTAGGAATCCATTTTTATGACATGTTATCGTGAATTAAAAATGTTATAACTACTAGAATAACTTGTTTACTAAGTCTTAATCTGAATGTGGTGGGTATCAATGAAGTAACCGAAGTATAGATTCGATTAGAACTCTGCCGATTCTAACAAACACACCGATGATAGAAACTAGTATTTGGGTAATTTGAGGAGTGCCTTTCGTACTATAGCATTGTTTAATCGCATCCATGAGCTATGTGTTCGGCAAATTGAGAGGTTAGGTTTGAATTATCGTCGCACTAGAGCTACACGAGGGCTATTGGCGAGGGGCGTCGTATTTTAGAACCACATAGTCAGGTGACGCAAATTGAGAGGCGGGGCTCTGCTAAAAATATACTTTATGCTTAGTCAGCCCTTACACAGTTTGTACAGCGAGTATGGTTAGAAAATCCATGCAATTTAAATTGCACCAATTTCCCAACTAATGGAAACAACGGAACATGGGGAAGGTCCATAAACATATGAGCCGAAGACGGCAGATTACGAAGACGGACCTCCCTTCCGGCAGAGAACAACCCTCTGCACCCGATGTAGAAAGTAAGGATGTATCATCAATTGGAAGAGGAAATGCCGGGCTCGAAGCCCTATCGGTTCATATAAGGGGAATTTATCAATGGGCCCACATTCAAGTGGTTTAAAGAGGGACATTTCAGTCACTGAACTAAGCAGGAGGCGAGTTCCATCCTAAAGTGAGTTTTGTGCGTGTCCGTGTAGACATTATTTTCATACTTCTGTGTTGACAACTGAGGTGGGTTCGCTCCATATTAGAGTTTTCAATCATTCTTTAAGCAACAACTCGCTGGGGTTCGGGTCAGTGGTCGGGGGGGCCTTGCTTGTCCACCCACACGCGCTACAAGGGGGGGCCGGCCATTTGTCATTCCAAACGGCGTTTCAGAAACCGTTTTCACGCGCGATCCATCTATTGTGCCCAGAGATGAAATAAATCACGGAACGTGCTCGCGAACGCCTCCCCCTCCCCACTTTTCGCATTTTAAATCCTCGGGGTGTGCGTGCGGGGGGGTCATTACTTTAACAGTGGTACAACTCCTCTCATATACGAGCTAATTAGGAAAAACAAAGTAAAGACATCTCCCGAGTTGGATAAGTTTTGTGAGAGTGCAACTAGATTGAAAGATCAATCCCCCTACACCCCAAAATAGTGCAGGTGAGTAAAAGGTTAAGTTACTTATATTTTCATTAACAATGAAATAGTTTCTACCAGCACTCGCTGACAAAACACTCACCGTCTGAAAGATAGCGCTCCAAAAAACTAAAAATGACACTCACTCCAATACCAGTACGTACACACTCATTGTGTGAATCCCAGAAACAGTACAAGCCCACCTTTATACCCCTTCCCCCGCCCCCACTCTCCAGCTACACAACTAAATTACTATTTTTGGGTCCATTACATAAGACCACGGACCCGAAAACATTTTTTCACTAGAGCCTTTGATCAACAAATTATGTTTAATAAAACTGGGAGCAACATCTTCTATAAAGATTTCACAATTACTTATATTTAACTCCCCCTTTATAGGTGAGGCGGTGCGTCGATACTTAGATGCCCCCCATCTTCTTTGGAGGGAGGGAGTTGCACCATTCTTCCGAGGAGGCGTCCATTTCGAAGGGCTCAGGGAATATTCAAACGTATCGAGAATATTCTCCGAGGCATCGCCATACGAAGAGAAATGATCTTCGAATATAGAGGGGGGGTGAATTTATTTTAATCCGAAAAGGGACTCGAAGAGGAACGGCCAAAATTGTTTGAGAGGTATTCATTGTGTGCGGTGGGCATGTCATGCGTGGAAACGTTTTTTTTTTTTCAATCATGGTCAAGCGAAAAAATGTTGAACGAATCAAGTTAGATTTGATTTTCCAGCTTTCATTTCTTTGTAGTTACAAAAATTAGTTTTACAATAGGGAAACTTGTCATTAAATATCCGTAATACCTTATACGTAGGGTCGTTGTTTAATGGTCATATCGCGATCAAATACGTATCGGGTTCCTTGATTTTGCGACTGAACCTTTACATTTCAGAAATGGATATGCTTCGGTAGATTAGTCATACAAGTCAATCAGAAAAAATAAGTAAAAATTTCTAGACCCTCATTCTGTTGTATATCTTTAAAAATCATAAATTAGCAACAGATAACATTTTGATATCTTTAAACAGCTACAAAAGCTAAGGACCATTGCAAATATGAAGATAAAATGAAGACAGTAGATTCTCTCCAAACTGCATTTTGGAGATTAAAAAAAAACACAAAACTAACACATTTGGGGAGACTCAAAAGTTCAACTGTAAGTTCACTGGTTAAATTCAATTAATATTTAATTTCTCTTACTAATAAATCTACCATTAAAGTTCTTAAATTAAGCATTTTCTACCACAAACCAGGGTTGGCATGGTTTTTACCACCCCAGGTAAGTACCGTGGTAAAAACCGGTATTTACTGTCCTGGGAAATTTAGTTTTTTCCGCTGGGAAAAACATAGTTACTGAGACAATTAATTACTAAATGCTATTTTTTAATGGGATGAAAATGATTTTTAAATTTGTATTTTAATAAATATTCATCTTTGATTTAATATTTTTTTGAATTGACAATTCTTCCTTACTTATTTAGATGTATGGTAATATAACAATCATGTACTTTGGTTTATTGTTCACATAACCTCATCTGAATAACCATAAATACTTATTAAAATATGCCTGTGGTAAATATTAATTCAAATATTGTATAGGATAAAAAATTATTGAGTTATGCCAACTACATTTTGAAATAATAATAAAAATAATATTAAACTAACATTACATCCCAATCATTGTGTTCTAGCATTTAACAAAAAAAATGACTTCTATTTTTATAATAAATTTAATTATGGAATTTAATTTTCATTGAGGACTTAATTTTTAATAAGGAAATCAAGGAATTTCCTAGATAAGGTATAATACCTGAAAAAATGTGGTTCCCAGTTTTTCTCAGAAAGAAAGAGGAATTTCCTAGTTTATCCCGATATTTACCAATTTTTCCCACTGGGATGGGAAATATTAGTTTTGGATGGGAAAAACCCAACCCTGCCACAAACTAAAATTTTAAATTTTGTAACTGTCAATTTTGAAAATCACAAATTTAAAGAATAAGCTATATAATTATTAATATACAATACACTTTTTAAAAAAAATCCTGCTAAGATAACTCAGTTGCTGTTAAAATCTTGTTAACCTAGCTTTCAGTGTTTGTCAATTTGGAAAAAGTTAAAAATCCCTGCTAGCAAAATACTATTAAGGTAGGCGAATACCCAAAATTCTAAAATTTTTACTATTACTTTAATCTTTTCCAAATTTGGCATAGGGATTTCAAATATAATGAGCAATGCTTTTTAGGCAATTTTTTTTATTTAAATATAATTGAATTATTTTAAACGGTGTTTTTCACCTAAAAAAAGGGGTTTGCGCCAACACTTCTAGCACAAAAAGTTTTACATTAATTTACCTGAAATTTTTTACAGATGCTATTTCAATATATATCTGTGCCATGAACCTCTAACATCTGGTGTAAATATAGTAGTTTTTTTTAAAAAAAATGTCAAAGTGTAAGTTCATCGAAAAAAAAAAATACTTGGTTGGTCACTGTTTGCACGATGGCTTCGGAAACCCATTGCCCTTACGGCACCATCTGTGCATGCTCAGCATCTGCCGGAAATCCAGCTCTCACGGAAAAACACTGCGCGTGCGCAGACGGATACTGAAAGGGAAAGATAGTTTGTCACGTTGGCTTTTTATCGCCCAAAGTTTATAAGGTTTTGGGAATTAAAATTAACATGTTGATTGAGATGAAATCGATCCTCGTTGCCTGTGTTATTTTCTGTTTTTATTTACTTTACCCTATGAGCACACATAAGCACTTTAATTAGAAAGAGGCGCTAATAAATGCTTAAAAATAAAAAGTAATTAAATCTAGGTAAAATAATATTTAAGGTAGGCCAGTACCTAAATTTCTTGAAAAAATCGGTTTCGGGGTTTGGGGCTATTTTCATTGCCCCAAATGTTTTCGGTAGAAAACAGAATTTTATTGTCTTATGTATTTACTAATCTGCAAGACTTTTAGTCAAGGATTATCTATATCCTTCCGGAGCAGGGGAGCCCAGTCGGTTAGGCACTCGCCTAGCATGGTCCCAGGTCCAGGTCGGGGCAGGTCATCGCAAAAATTACTGCCGACCTATAAGCGGCCCGTGCAGCCAAAAATGTCCGATGATTACCCCGTGTAAGGGAGTGCACGATAAATATCCTTCAAAGTCTTAACGCTGAGTGCGATGTCGCCTTTAATGGTTGCGTTGGGTGCCTATTCAGGTGTCGACTCGTCACTTGACTGTGGTTTTGAGATACGACGCCCATCGCCAATAGCCCTCGTGTAGCTCTAGTGCTACGATAATTCAAACCTAACCTATATTCTTCATAAACGGAAGCAAATCTAGGCCTAATTTAGTTTTAGATTTTAAAAAGAAACTTAGTATGGTTAAAAGTAAGCCATTTATTTTAATAAACATACAGGTGGTTGCAAAATAACGCTAGCTATTCGGAGTTGTCTGTAGCTTGAATGAATAATCCAACTGCATCAAAAATTGAGAAACTTACTAATCAAAAAGGGGGGGGGGAATAGAATCATAAAAAAAGATAGATTCCAAAAAATAATCATAATAAACAAACTCGTATCTTGACCAGGGTTCTAAATTACGAGGCATCGTCAATTATGGCCAATTACGGCCAACACAGCTAATTACGCCTCGTAATTTAGAACTCTGGTCAAGGGACGAGGGTTTTTTTTTTCTTTTCGAAAAAGAATGGAATCATAAAAAAGAAACTCTTCTCTTGACAAAGGTTCCAAATTACGAGGCACAGACAATTATGGCTAATTACGGCCAACACATCCAATTATGCCTCGTAATTTAGAACCCTGGTCAAGAGACGAGTTGGTTTTTTATGATTCCATTCTTTTCTTCTTCTTGATTAGTAAGTATCTCAAAGTTTTTTATATTTGGAATATTCATTACAGCTACAGACCACTCTGAATAGCGATCGTTATTTTATAACCACCCTGTATAATTTAAAATGTATTATGGATCTGGAAATTGCTTTTTTAACTGATAACCATAATTTCCAAAGCCATGCTAAATGGTGACTGGTGTACGTTAAATACGTCGTGGACACTAAGTCCTCCAAGTTACCATACCAAATCAATACCTGTGACAAGTCAATTCTGGGGATCCTCTAGTTGGCCTCTGTCTCTAAAAATTAGATGGATCCATTTATGTGTGTGTGTTATATCTCTCTTACTTGACGAAGGTTTATAAGCGGGTCTTTTATGTAAAGTCTTACATCAATTGATCCCATAATAAAATAGGCTTAGAATTTGACTGTTATAATCCAATAATTCTATTATAATCCATGAACGCACGCGGTCGGCGAGGGTAAACTCTTGCTATTCAATAACAACCCAAACCTTCACTACAACCCTAACTAACAACTTGGCGATATTTCACCTGGCTGCTCACAAAAACATTTCGCTATCAAGTCGAGATCTGCGCATGCGCAGATTCCCGGCACTGTCGTTAGATTAGTCACATTGTATTTGTTTCAAGTTAATTCATAAAATTTGTCGTAAAACATATTCTTGTGATTTGTTTGTAACTCTAGAGGGTCATTGCACGGATCAGTTCAAAACGAAGAATTTAACACATAATTCATGTTTATCGGAGGAAAATTCAATGTGGTAGGCTTGTTGGCGTGAACCTCTTTTTTTAGTTGAAAAACACCGTTTAAAATAAATAAATTATATTTAAATTTAAAAAAATGCCTAAATAGCATTATTCATTATATTTGAAATCACCATGCCAAATTTGGGAAAGATTAAGGTAATAGTAAAAATTTTAGAATTTGGTGGAATTTTGGGTATTCGCCTACCTTAACCAATAAGAGTACTGTAGTTGAGCTTATAATCTGAAATACGGTACATTTGAATAAGCATTGCATAATTTGTCGGAAAGCCGCAAAAATCTTATTATGCAACTTTGCACTTATAGAGTCAAATATTGTCTTTCAAACAGTTATATTTCGAAAAAAATAAAGGAAAGGGCATTTTGAGAGTTTTAAATTAAATTTCTTAATAAACTAAATAACTTAATAACTAAGTATTATAGATGTGGAAAAATATAAATTTTATGTTAAAATAATGTAATTTTTTTTTATTGAAAGCCATACAGAAATATAGAACTTTAAAGTAAAAAAAAATCATTATATTTCCATTCAACATCAACCATTTAATAATGTTTATTTCAAGCTTATATTGGGGGGGGGGGGGGAACCTTTTTGTGATTTTTTTTCTGTGGTAGTTTGAAATTTTAAATAAAATTATTTATTTTTGGGGAGGGAGGGAATTTTACACACACGCACATAATAATAAATGACACTTTAAAGGTTCAATTGAAGGACTGGTAGGGCTAAGTAAGTAAGAACACTAAAAAAAATTTCATTGAAGATTTAAAAAAAATTGTGGTTATTTTGAAAGAGAAATATCACATAGTTTGTCAGTAAAAGAATAAAAATTAAAGCTGCTACAAAAAGTGGGGAAATAAACTATAAATTGATCTTAAAACAAATCAGAAAAGGAATCGGAAGATAATAAAATGAAAAATATGAGAAAAAACATAGAATAACAGCAGGCTAAAAAAATTGAATGTAGTGTTTCACCTCTCTTTTCGAATGTCTATGCATAAAGAGATCACACTTAACTAGATCGCATTATATTACAAGGCCCAATGAGGAATTTGCATGGTTTTTGTTTTAGTGTTTAATGGATCGAAGAGAGAAAAGAGCCCGATTTGGGATGTTGCTCTTTGCTTTATAAAGATAGCAGGTGGAGAAACAATTGTGCAGAAAAATGTCTGCATTGGGTTATAACAAGGTTGTTAGTTTAGAAACTATAATTGTAAATGATCACACAAGAAATCTTTAATATTGTAGAATGATTTTTTTGGTCTTATATTTTTTTAGTATACTCAAAATCTACTGCTATAAATAAAAGAAATTAAAAAACCAATTTTCAACTTTATCATTTATTACTAGAAGTGGCATTCTAAATGTGACAATTTTAGAATATAAACTACTTTACTTTTGAAGTGTTTGGTGACATGATCAAATGTGACATAATATTAACAACATTGGCCTAGTTTCAATGAATTATTATATAGCGACTACTTCAGAGGCAACAAACATTGGAATATAATTTATTAAATTTTGGATTCTGTGCACACATGAAACACAATTAACTTTTTACTTTCAATTATATAATACAAAGTATTTGGAACATTTAAATGAACAGTTTTTATACAGTTCTGTTTTGAGTTTTTGACAACACTAAACAGGTCATTAGATTTTATTTGAAGTTTTTGAGTGGGCCGTTTTGGGTTAAAGCTTTTGAAAGAGTCATTGTGATTATGCATTCCCCTTTTAAATTGTAATAAAAATGGAATCATCTTTTGAAGAGTTGTTTAGAATAATTATTTTTTAAACCAACTAGATTATACAGAAAATATTCTATGAGATTTGTGCACATAAAAAATTATTTTTTGAGTTAATTAAACAAATATTTATTTCAATAAATGACACAGGTAGAGTTCCTATACTTTTCCATTTTATAGAAACCATAACAGAGAGAGAACTAAATACCTTTATAACCCACTTTCAAGCGAAGAAAAGCCTGCATGATAATAAACTACACTCATATAACAACTGTTTAAAAGTAAAAGTTTATTTTAGTTATGTGATGCCTAGTAACTGGAAATCATGTAAGGATATTTAAATGAATGGGTTACTCCATACAAAAAAATATAAGGCATATGATAAAAAGAAAATTAAAACTCATAGGAGGGAGCACATACTTAAGAGATGGTAAATAAGTATATTAAAATGTATAGCTAGAGCTGACACTGAGGTGCACAAGGAAAAGTATTACATAAAAATTAAAAAAAAGGGGGAGAAAAAAGCCGCCAGGAAAGAAATTCCGCATATTTTGAATTTTTTGTTGTACTTTAGAATAAAAAGTTTGTCTAAAATCAAATTTGAAAAGGAAACACTTAAAAAAATATATCTATCCTGTTACAAAACCATCAAAAAATGATGCAATCCCAAGTAGTTCACACCATTGCTTTGATCATGCTTGCCCATCACTCTGCATGAATAGGCTGAAGAACGTTGGATATACGTATATGAGTCATTCTCAAAAAATGTTACAATTCCAACTTCCAATGTTAAAAAAATAAAATTGGATTTTACTTAAAGTAATTCTAACCATTACATTAAGAATTCATCTATCTAATGAAACTACATAAAATATGTATATTTTAAAAATAATTTATGCTTTAATTCAAACTTTTCACTTACCACAATACTATTTTACAATTACCGAGAGCTTTGAAACGGACGTGATAAAATATACGTATAGACACCACACTGAATTGCTTTCAACCATAATTTTTCTACAGTAAAAATATTTTCAAAGATTGCAGCGCTCCTGATTTCTTAGCTGTAATTAATTGGTTTAGTTTTTAAAACGAATGTAGTTGGAGTAGGTTGTGGTAGAAATTTACATACGAAATATTAAAATAAATTTTATGTTTGTGTTTCTCATTCGATGAAAAAGAAAATGCGGCAGCGACAATGGGAAAATAGCAAACTATTTTCCCCCCTTTTTTTTCATACAAAAGGATTTGCTTCATTGAAACCTGTGTTAATAACTATATTCTCATAAATATAATATAAATTTAATGATTATATTTTAGGGTTGACAAATTACAATGATAAATGACAGTGATTGCGCCCTCTAGAAGGGAGAGTGTAGGCTTTATAGCCCATTACCCAGCGGCGACAAAAACATATCAGCGAAAGAGTTTTAAAACAAAGATCAATTAAACCGAGCAGCAAATACGATCAAAACCAGTTTAAATTTGTTTTATACTACAAAAGAAACAATTTGTCTGCGTTGTGTGAGTACGTGTCTTAAAAAATTATGATTAATAGCAGTGATCGTAATAATTGACTCCGACAATGTTTAAAAAAATGCTATATGATTAAAAATTCCTCTGTTTAATCAAATATTCAATAATATGTGACCCGCAATTGTTGATAGTTAGGAATAAGTAGCCATGTCATCTAAAATTCTGCATATGTCAAGCAACAATCAAAACTTTTATGTCATATTAGTTCGTAGTTAAGAATTGGGGACACTGCGCTCAAAGAGTTAGCTTCTTTTTGTACGGTAACAGAGTAGACAATTTAAACTTTAACATCGCTTTTTGCCATGAAGGTTATTTAATTTAAAATTTGTTTTTAGCTTATCATAATCAGATTCATAAGGGCTTTAAACTGCACTATTACTTTATTCTTAAATAAGCTCCAGTTTAATAAAAAACACGGTAACATAGTAGTAATTGAATAATCACACTCACATTAATTTTTCAAACTTTTGTATTTTTCCTTCATAAACTAAAATTTTAAGAGAAAATTGTCAGGCATTTCAGAAATAAGTGTCTATAGTAGTACTTATTTCAGCAAAAATACTTAAATTTTTTGCATTTTTTGCCGTGAAATTTTGGTAACAGAGTCGACAAAAGAAAATTCTTCGATTCTGTGGGACACCATATAGTAAGCTACAAAACAAAACTTTTTTGTAATTAAATAGTGGTTAAAAGCACATTTGATAGCTAAGATGCTTGTTAATCATTATAAGCATCAATAATTAAGAAATATTTATTTTAAGTTATAATTATCTTCTCTTGTTCTTCAATTTTAGGTCATGGAATATGCGAATTTTACCGACTATGCTCCTTTAAATTAAGTCTCCAACTTTTGTACTTTTGAAATATAGGTACAAAAACTTAAAAGTGCGTTCTTTTATGCAGTTCAAGGGAAAATTCTGTAACAATAAAATTAAAAATACTACAAGCAATGAAAGCTGTGGGACACCATTTGTAACAATTTTAGAGAATGACCCATATATAATGGTAGGGAGGCCTTTGGCCTAAGATTCTCGATCCAGAGTCATGGACGTTACATTATCACAACGGCCCACTGCATTTCACTCTCTTGATGCTTTTGAGCTGAGACCTTTGAATTTTCGACTTTAGAGCGTTTTGACCACTTTTAATTCTACCTCCGTATAGCACTATTACTTTACAGATAGTTTTTATGTTGTAACTAACAATTTGTTAATTTTATTCTAAATTGGCTACTATAGTGTGGGGCACAATTGGGGCTTCACAGTAAGTAAGGGAATTGAAACGCTCTGAAAGCGCTGTCAACGCATAGCTGGCAGGTAAAAAGCAAGGGGCTGCAGAAGGGCATGTGCTACATCAAGAGGCTACTCATCCACTTTCATACGCTTTTGAGATGACTGACTTTCAGTTACTATAATAAAGTATGTATTGCAAAGAATATAAAAATATTTTGGATTTTTTTCGACAACAATTTTGAAATAGTATATTAGCTTACAAATTCAGAGTTATATTTATATTTGAATATTTGATCTTAAATTTTTTTTTCCAGCTGGAAAAGTTAGGATATAGCTAAAAATTTATTACTTTAATTAATATAACTTTTTTTAATAAATTGTTAATGCTAGAAAAACTAGTGCATAAATGACAGATAAAGTCAGGTCTTTATACTGAAGTTCAGAGTGGGGAAAAGATAAATGTACTTGCCAGAAAAAAAATAAGGCCCCAAAAATTATGCAGTGTTTTTAAAAAGCTAAAAATTTCCAAACTATGTTTTATAATTATGATCTACAAATACAATAGGTTGCAATGCACTAATCAATTTATACTTTAAACAAAAGGTTAAAAAAACTATTTTTTACAAATAGTCAACAGGAGTCTCACCAAAAACCAGATGTAAAAATAAGTGAAAATAATGACCAACTTGAAAAATAAAGCGACCAAAATAAATAAATCATTCTGAAAAATATTGAGCTTAAATCTGCTCTCTAAGCTCTTAAACACAAGCTTCTTAAGTATGAACCACAAAGGCTCTATAAACTACTAGATGTAGAAACAGGCAATTACACAAACAGTCTTTCTAATATTCACATGACGAATGTACAGTTCTAAAATTCAGCGTTCTTTTGTTTCTGATTTTTTTTTAGTTATTCTAATAGATTTAACAAGGGAGCTGTTGTTTGATTTAACACAGAAACTTAAAGCATATATATTATTTTTCAATTGTTGATATAAATCATACGATCTGAAACAAAGCAATACTAATTATATCACATCCGATCCCCTTTCCATTAAGCTTTTATTAATATTCTTTACATATGGGAATATGGTCCTAAAAGAGATGGTACTTTAATAGCTAGAAATACATAAAAAAGATACTTCAAAGCAAACCCAACCTGATATTGAAATTATTACTAAGTGTATTTTTCTAATTGAGACTGAAAACAATATAAAATAGGCACTATTTACTTATACTAGGTTTAGGTTCAGCCGGTAATGAAGTTGAAAATGCATACTGTTAAAATATATAAATTTGGGATTCGTTTAATACTTGCCAAACACTTTACTAACCATATAAATTGTTGTACAAAGGATTTCAATCAGAAATTTATTTATTTTGAAAACATGCATCACGCAAAATTCATTTGTTTTTAATCTATGAATCCTGGACATTTTACATTTGCCTGTGCCCATTTCAAAAAACTCCAACATCAGACGGAACGGTCGTTCCGCCCGCCAATCTCAAAATGACGCCAAGGGCTAAACGGCAGTTATGTATATATACAGAAAACATTTCGCTATGTTAACAGCGAAATTGATTTTATTTTCTGCTAGGCAAACTAAACTTCGTAGAACAATAAAAAAAATACAGTAGAAGGATTTTGTGGATTACTTTAAATAAAAAAAAATTGGTTATTCTAGAGTCAAAAACAGCGGAGAAAAAAATTATTGAAATTTTCGAAAATGAAATCTTTCGAGCAGTTTTAGTCAAATTTTGACCAAATTTTTGAAGTGACCTACAGCCATTACTAGACCATAAATCTGGAAGCGGTTTTTACTAAACGATTCAGAATGCTCCAATTCATCCCCTTTCATAGGTTTGAAGTTTCAAAAAGAACTTTTTCTATTTTTAATTAATTAAAATCTATATTACCTTTGGCTGTATGAATGCGCGATAAACAAGATTTCCTAGCGGCCAAGTACCTCCGAAAACGAGCCAAGGTTTACTGTATTTTCATCGAAGAGCCGCATAGCAGCGCCGTTAAATATGAAGTTATTATTACAGTTTCTAAAATATATGATTAATATAATATCTGAATAGTCAGATTGAAAAAAAAAATCTAATTAATAAACGAAATGCTTCTTTTAAACTTTTTGGCGTTTTTATTTTGAAAACTTATGAATAACTCGATCGATTGATCGAGAATTGTAAACAATCATATTTGCCTAATTGGTTGCCATATTCAGTTACCAATACCATTAAAAAAATAGTCTGTTGGGTTTTTTTTTTCATAAAAAGTAAGAAATATATATTTTTTCTAAAACTTACTGAGGAATACTTAATTATGTCAAAGTAATCTTTGCTTATTTTTTATGAAAAGAAATGATATTTTTTTTCTAAAATTTATTGAGGAATATTTTATTATGCCAAAGTAATATTTTATAATTAAAGTTACATTTTTTAACATGAGCTGCTACTAAATGTTTGTATTATAACACATAACAGTAACCTAAGAAACGTATTTGGTTATTGATTTTTCTTGAATTAGGCTGGATATTTTTTAGTTTTATGAAAGAAAATTGAAAATAAATATGCCTACAAAGGTGAAAAAAACTAGGCATAAGAGACGATTGAGGTACACAAAAAATATAAGCTGCGATGTAATCTCTAAATGTGTCTAAATCAATGTATCGGGAATAAAACGCGTCATCTGTACCTCACCACAGTTTAATTTAAGTATGCAGTATACAAATGTTCTACGGAGAAAAGGATAAATAGTTCTAATTTCCGAGTGCGAGTTATATAACGGTTATATAACTCTCTATAATTATTGAAACCACGTCGTCAATTTTGCAGTCATATTGTGTCTGTATCTTTTGTTATTTAAAAAAAACTACTGATATCCCCCCAAAAAACTTCGTAAAAGTAAACAAACGCCAATCTCAAAAAAAAAAAAAAAAACTATTTATTTTATTAAAAAACAAGTCATTATACAAATGTTGTAGCTAAAAAAGCCGTGATATAAAATGAATGCCAATCTCTTGTGTAAAACTTCCTGGTCATAATATATAGTATAATTTAAGTTTTCCTGCCATAAAAAAATTGCACTGTTTGAGGTTGGTGCCCATCTTAATCCCCCTAATAAAATTAAATCAAGGCAAATGAACTTGAATTATTAAATCAGAATAATGAAGGATTTACTTTTTAAAAAAAACTTTGACAAATGTATGATCTCAATACATTTATATAAAAGTATAGAGGGTGGTTAAGATGGGGGGGGCACCAACCTCAAACAGTGCAATTTTTTTATGGCAGGAAAACTTAAATTATACTATTTATTATGACCAGGAAGTTTTACCCAAGAGATTGGCATTCATTTTATATCACGGCTTTTTTAGCTACAACATTTGTATAATGACTTGTTTTTTAATAAAATAAATAGTTTTTTTTTTTTTTTTTTGAGATTGGCGTTTGTTTACTTTTACGAAGTTTTTTGGGGGGATCTATACTATACTATCACTATACTTATTAAGTTCTCACCATAAATTTTACAAAAACTTAAACAAAAAAGCAAATAGAAAACTAATAGATATTTCAATGGCTCACAAACATCAAAACAAGAGTTTGTGATCTTTTGAATAAATAATGCTTAGCAAAGATTTTACAGTGGTAACATATCAAACAGGTTTCTTCAAAAATGTCTATGTAAAATAATTAAAAAAAAACTATTTAAATTTGGCAGATATTCACATCCGTTTATTTAAAAAAAAAATTATGACCAATACTTGAGCAGTTTTAGCAAATATTTACTTTTAGTGGTTAAAGGAGAAAGTGATTTTTTAGTGAGGATAGTGAATCAGTGAGAGACCTGTAGTTACTAAATTACTCCTATTATAAAATGGACGAATAAGTAAAGATTTAAAAAAGTTACAAAGAAACAAGAGTGTTAAGAAAAATATTTTTGCAGACATCATGCAAAGACTTAACTCAAAGTTAAAAAAAATAGAAGAAACACAGAGAGAGGTACCTATTAACATTTGTGAAAGGCATGCAATATGTTACTCAGTGATTATTACTAAATTGAGGGAACACATTTCAAAGGAATTGATTTGCTAACAGGTAAATGAGAATTTTCATATTCATTTTAGTAGATGGTCAGAGGAAAATAGTATAAGGCCAGCAGTATAGAGGCGAGAAAAAGTATCACACATTAAAAGATATTTTTCCGGCATCGGCTAAGTCACAAATTTAGTTTGGGTTACTCCCCCCCCCCTCCCAAAAAGTAGCATTAAAAGACCTCACATAAGTGATGCAGCTTAAACGATAAAGATAATGTAAACATGTATTTGTTACATGTACAAAAATGTCAGATTACTCAGCACCTATGACCTATGAATCATAATATGAGGGGGTTAACATTCTTTAAAATATTTTGAATTTCAATAGCATGTTAGGGAAACATAAACAGCTGGAGTCACTTTCATTGAAACTTTTAAATCATTTACAACTGAAATTTTTATAATTTAGCTATTGCTTTCATGAATTATATTCAAATATCTATTTTGCGCTTTTGCGATTCGAATTTTTATCTCTACATCAGTTACAAGGTCTTTATCGATTGTTGCACCAAGGTATCTGAGCACAAAATTGTTTTTAAAAAAAGTAATTTAAATTTGGCGATCAAATAATCTAATGTAAAAAACAAAAACTGTTATTGTTTAACTCTTTGGTGAAAAGTATATTTTTGTATGGAATGGAGACAGACAAAATTACTAAAACACAAAATAAAATAATTAATAGTTGGCAAAACACATGTTTATGGAAAATCATGGGGATTTTCTGACCACAAACAATATCAAACATCGAGCATAAGACCAAACAAAAACCGCTTGCAATTAATAATAAAAAAAGGTGGAAATGGATTGGTCACATGCTATG
Source organism: Hylyphantes graminicola (assembly GCA_023701765.1). Lineage (NCBI taxonomy): Eukaryota > Metazoa > Arthropoda > Arachnida > Araneae > Linyphiidae > Hylyphantes > Hylyphantes graminicola. The sequence goes on along the minus strand of CM043116.1, from coordinate 507,572 downwards.
CATACCAACAAGTCGAATTCCAGCAGTAACAATGACATGTGCCCCCGATGGAAAAAGAAAAAGAGGACGGCCCATGATCCGTTTTGACATTTAGAAAAGAGGTGGAAGACGAGAGGAACCGGGCTGGATGGGCGAGCTGGTCAGAAGCAAGAGCTGCTGCTCAAAATTGCAAGAGTTGGTGTAAAAAGCCTTATGTGCCACAGGGAGCGAAGAGGACTAAGTAAGTAATCACTTTTGTATAAATGAGTGCTCCAAAATAACAATTTAAAAAATAGAATTGGACATGCCCTTACTTGCCGCTAGCGTGACAGATTGAAATTATGACGAAAATCTTTTGTTAAATTTAATCACATTAAAAGGCAGCACAAAAGTTTTTAAAATGACACTAAATGAAGTGGCCTTTATGGGCATGCCACATTAGTTACAATGATAAGTTTTGAATTGAAAGAGTGAACTCGAACAGAGGGATGCTTGAAGTAGAAACAGATCTTCGCACACAAAGGCCAATTTGGGGGCATTTATGCAATATCAATGAGATATGGGTTCAGCCATTTAGTACATTAAACTTGACAAATATGGCAGGGCGCATGCAAGGAAATTACTATTTTTTGCATAGATATTTGGAACATTCTAATACAGGGTGGCTACAGAAATTGAAATGTAAAATTCCCTGAGATTTCCCTGATTTCCAGAATATTTTCAAAAAATTTCCCTGAGATTTCAAATTTTGTTTAAAAACTAATTTTTGAAGTAATACATATAAAAATAACTTAAACACAAAAATAAAATGACTAACTTTGCATTTATTTTTCCATAGCAAAAAAGGAGGTGTGATTTTCATCTTTTATCCCAACACAAAATATATAATTAACATTTCCTACAGTGGTTCTTGATATTTTCATAAAGTAAACATTTTTAAAATTCCGCATTTATACCTTCACTATCGTTTTCACCAGAACTAAAAAATTTCCAAATTTTAGATGTTTTTTCAACACTTTCAGTGTATTTCTTCGAGTTGATATGATTTTTAATGTCACTTAAACCACCATGAGCAATTTTAATATCACAAGCAAATATTGCGCAGAAAGGGAAATTGGGTTCTTTCCGAGAAATTCCGATGCATGGGAATTGTTTTGAGTAGGAGTCTAAAAAACTTGATACTGTTTAGTTTTCTGACTTCCTGACGCTTACATCTTTAAAATAATACACGAATATAAACAAAAGCGGAATTCACTAGCATTTTTATAGCATGCTTACAAACGAAACCATAGGAAACGAAACAATAGCAATAAACAAACTCATTTCAATCCGAGCGCGCTACCGCTAAAAATGGGTCGGTCCGGAGTGAACGGTTCCAAAAGAACGGATCCACAAAGGGAACGATCATCCGGATCCTCTATATCGCGTTTAATGAAAGACTCATTACAGACCAGAAAATCCCACCGAGATCGCTGGTAATATGTTGGTCCAGAGTGAACAAGGTCAAATGAACGGATCAACAAAAGGATCGGTTCCTCTACGTCGAATAAAAAATCTGTTATTTTAAAAATTGAGGGGACAATAGGTAAATTTCCCTGATATTCTAAGGATTGCAAATTTCCCTGAGAATTTCCTGATTTCCCGGTTTTCCCAGTCTTGTCGCCACCCTGTAATAGCATTCCATAACAATCAACCACAAGCACATACATAAAATAAGTTCACAACTTACTCTTTAGACGTGGATCATTGTATAATAGTTTTGTCTGCCTCCAGGTACTGCAACAAAATTGTAAAAAAAAAAGACCAAATTAGCATATTGTATTTTTAAACTAACATATATTAAAAACTTAAAGTTACATAGGATTTTACTGAAAAAATATATATCCCAATACATAACACTATGCAAGTTGCTAAAACACCAATGAAGTTCTTTCACAATGGAAATACAGTTACCTTACTGGAACTGTCTGAATTTACAGATCAGTTCAAAGCTTCAAAAACATGTTAATATAAGATTTTTACGTTAAAAAACTTTCATTTTAAAATTATTACTTTATTGCAAACTTAGTTCTACAAAAAAAACCCTCATAAATATGAACCTCCTGTTTTAGTTTATTTAAAACAATTTAAAGAAGCTTCAAGACCACTAAAGCCCCATAACTTGACATATGTGCTACCAAAAAGTGTTGAAAGATATTCTTAAAGCAATGGTGAAAATTGGGCAAGGAAGGGTTTTGTCGACTGAACAATTTCTCCATGCGAAAGTCAAACAAAGAGAATCTATTACAAATGAACTGAACACAGTTGAACAGATAATTTAGTATTATATAAAATTTAAACATTAGGGTATTTGGCTTGGTTAAATATACACATAAAACATTTTTGACAAAAGGTTTAATAGTCATTACATAGTTAATAATATAAAAATTCATAATATAAGCCTATGATATGGATTAAATGAATAAAAATGGAATAATAATAACTCAACAGAAAAATTATTCTATTGCGACTTTTATGCATAACTAGTTTTATATACATGGTGTTATGCCTTAGTAATGCACCAAACAGCTATGATAAAGTGGCGAGTATTAATATGATGTTGCATTGTTAGTAATGAAACCAACATAATCAGATAAATATTCTCCTAAAAAAATTAGCAAGCTTACTTTAATTTTTCGCTATCGCCAAAAGTCTCCAACAGACTGACCCACTAATATCATAATCGCATCCAAAAAGGGAAACAACTCTGACCATCCAACTCACATCAATCTAACAAAAATGAAAGACTACTGTTTTTTAGACTCAAGTTTAAATAGTAGCACTCTACTTTAGTTTTAATATACGTTCGATAAGTGTGATTAACATTTTTAAATACATAAATAATACATACAACATTTTTATATACATAAAAATGTTATGACAGAAATATATTCATGTTCATGCTTTCTGCTTTTGAACATTACCTAGAATCTTTTGAAAGTAGGAGTACGCCCATAACTCACCTATCAATAAAAACCACTTTCGTGAAGGGGAACTTTGGAATGTCGTCACTTGAGGTTTCTCCACTTTCCACCCGCAAACACTCCTCCAAAGAGACCGCTGATGGACCAGGAAATATTAAAAGCACCTAACGGACAATCAATAAAATACAATAAAGAAAATATTTTTTCAAAAAATAGATATATAAGAGATTTTCATTATTAAATTTAACGTTTAAAGTAAAAAAACTACATTAATATATATATAGCTTAAAATCATAAGTTTACTTTAAAAAAAAAGAACTAACATAGACCAAATAAAAATAGTTTAGTCGAATTTTTAAAATGATGATAAAAATATTAGGTGAATATTGTTAAGAATTAGTGTTTAAAAGCATATATTTTTAAATAGGAAGACATTTGGCAGCTCATTTACACTGTAAAAACAAGTGGACAAGAATTATTTTATCATGTAAAAGAAGGCCAATGTTGAACATCATAAGGCATTTCTTACTCGTAACTATATTGATTATCAACACATTAGAACTAATGTCTTACACTGATAAAAGTGACACCTATTGGCATATTTTTATCTTTCCAAATTCCCATTTAAATATGAGTTTTACAATCAGTGAAAAAAAATGCTTTTAATGTCTAGAATGCCCTGGTAATAACCTAATCCCTTGTTTCTTATTACCAAATATGTGTATGATGCATTTCATGGTAACCAACTTTGATTAGTTAAAAAAAATAATAATCTTACAGTGACAAATGTACAGAGTTTTTGTAGTAAAATAGATACGTGAAAAGTTTAAGCTAAAAAAATGACTAAAATAACTGAAAATGAATTCATATGAATAAAAAAAAACATTCTTGATTGGCAATCCTTTAAGAGAAAATGTGCCCACATGTGTGTGGGTCCCCCCCAACCCATATGAATGGAAAACTAAGCACACTATTGGAACCCATTTCAAAAGGGGAGTGACAGAGACTTGTATGTCGGCTATGCTAATGATATAAAAGAAAACCGCTTGTAAAACGCAGCCGGAGAGGAAGGCGGCTTCACACACATTGGGGGAGGGAGGTCCTTGTGGCTCACCTGCTCGTGGGTGTAGTCCGGGACGTGGGGGAAGGTGTGCACCGCGACGTGCCTGGGGGCGAGGAGGGCGGCGTGGGCGCACGTGCTCTTCCCCTCCACCTCCCCCGCGTGACGGATGATGTCCACGCGCACCGGCAGCTGAAAAAAGAGGAGAATGAGACACACGTGACGGGGGGGGGGGGGCAGACGTAAAGGCAGAAACATAAACACCCTTCTTAAGAACAACTCACATTTGTCAAAAACACATCATAGGAAAAGAAGGGAGGAAGGAACAACAGACAACAAACGCAGCATGTACAATATACATGATGCACAACAACCTAACAGACACGGGCATCCGCTTCTTCATCTAATCTTCAAACATGAGAACTTGGTGGACGGACCAGGCCCTCCGAGAGCTGTCTCCAAATCCGGCCATCTGCCAATAACACCCTGAACTACCAAATTTACTGTACCGTAACTATTGGCAAACTTTCCGAAATCCCGCCAAAAGTCCGTATTCTGACAACTTTCCAGAACAAACACCAAATAGAATTAATAGAAATAAGCAAATAACAGTCATATAGGGTTGCTTGCCAGAAAACGTCATCGAAGCCAAAGAATTCGAATCATCAGTCAAAGTCAGACAGGTTGCCACAACAAACTATTTATCACCAAATCTGACAATCGCGCCAATAGTTACCGTACAGTAAAGGTGACCCGCACCACACAGCTATCATAGCTAAACTTCCCCTATATCATAGTTAAATTAAAATCAAATAATTATATTCAAATTACAATTTTATAAATTAAACCCATGCCCTGATTATGCTTTATATTGCAAAAAACCGATTTTTTAAAAAACAAAATGTTAGGTTTTGTCTGTGGCATTTAATGAATAATTCTTTAACTCACATTACGCATATGAGAGCTGTAGTTCTCGCTGAAATTAAAAGCAATTGCTTTGACTGTACCACAAAGCATTATATATATTTTAAATGTTGATAACATTTTAAAAATGGAAAAAAAAAATCAATGTAGCTCACATCTACAGTGGGCAAACGCTTGGCTACTTGCTCCACGGCTACGTAACATGCGTAGCAGTAATATTTCCTTGATTTGTGGCACTTGGGACAGGGACTGCGACTCGGAATCTCGTCTAAGAAACTGCAGTCGTCGATCTTCATGTCAGCGAAAGGATCCGCGGTCTCGCAATTCGTGAAGAAGGAAGACGTCTCAATAAACCGCTTCTTGGGAGCGACAGTGTCCATGATTAAATTAGAAGAAGCTACAAAATGAATGTTTCGAATGTATGGAGACTCATACAAAAATAAAAAAACTAATATTCCTTGATTTCGCTCTTTCTTATCTTTCCACAAATTATATGATAAAAAACAAAACATGGAACAAAACACAAACAAAGCGATTTGATGCCAGATTTATTTGAACTTTTACAAAAAAAGTTTTTTTTTGGTATGTCTACATTGAAACAGTTTCTGTTCTGTGTTTTCCGACGTGATTGCCATAGATTTATGCCGTACTTGGTAGACGCATGCGTTACTGAAAATATTATATGCCTTTTGACTCTCCCTACGTCGCGTCATGTTGTTAATAAAACGCATGCGCTTGGAAAAACCAATTTGGGGAGCATTGTCAACTCTAAGTCTAAACTGTTATAATCTAAACACAGTAATAGAAAATAAAAGGGAAAAGAGCTGATTAACTCACCAAAAGAAAAATTGGTGTATTATATCATTATGATAAGCATTTTGCGTTTTAGTTTTTCAAAGTTTTTTTTAAAATTATAACCGATAATATAAATTTTTATATTCCAGACCAGAAAGGATATCATTTGTTTGTGTCGGGCCAAAAAGAAACCACAACAAAAATGCCGGAATTTTCATGTTATGTAAGTTTCAAGAACATAAAATTATACTCTAGTTGTTACCCTTACACTATCTTCTAGTTGGTACGCATTTTATTTATTGTAAGCAAATTATTGTTTAATATATTTAATTGTATTTCAGGAACATGAATAAGTTAACTTATTAACTAAACTAACCTCACAGAAATGAAAACAGACTAACGGCACTTATATCACCTTGAAGCACTAACTAATTAGCAGGTGGAGACTCTTCTCAGAGAATCTTGCAGCATTAAAGAAAATTCTAACAATTAGATTGGTGTGGATTTTTTTGTGCATTTTCTTCATTGATACGAATAATTATTCTGATTCGAACAACTATTATTTTCTTTAATTTAGTAATTTAACTTTTTTACTTTATTTTAAATTTCTGACCCAGTATAGGTTAATACCAGTTAAAGTTATTACAATTATTTGAACTGGGCCTGATATATCTATTGCATCCATACACATAATATGATTACAATTGTGGTTATATAAACAAAATTAATCACTCGCATGTTTTACAGACATTTAAGCCATGTCTTTCTAGAAACTCAACCATGTGTGAAATTTCTCAGTGAAACAACACATAATAAGATTTTTTTCTTTCAGAATGTTGTGCCTTGATCCATCACAAGACTGAATGTGCTAAAGATGAAAGTGGCTCTTTTGACACATCATTTCAATACATACCCATAGGTAATCAACAACCCACAGGTTCTGTGGCAATGGAGTTGTGACATTCAGCAGACATCCTCAGGCATCATCGGCATTCATTACAACTTAGTAGTTATTCATGAAACATTCTTGTGAACAGATTGTTGCAGCACCTTATTTCATACAACACCTGTGCCTCCTTGCGCGCCATGTCCCGTCCCATGTGCGTGCTCTTCCGCCACGCGAGCACCACGTTCCGGAGACTGCCCCGCTCCCTGGTGGCGGGCAGGAGCGCCGTCCGATGGGGCAGCTCCCCCCCACAGCACGCAGGAAAGACACCGAACACGGACGCGATTCTGTCCTCCATGGCGCCAGGCGCAGACGTGTCGCAGGCCGTGGCTCTCCTCAAAGCTCTCCGCGTGCACGTCCTCTTCCACGGCCAAAGCCAAGGTTGGTTTGTGTGGATTATTCATAAGGGTGTATTTTTATTACTAAGGTGTTACCATACAGATTAAAATTCAGCATACACCACTACATTTTGTAAAAAAGAGAAACTATGTCTGAAGTGGACTTTAGAATTGTGATTTTATGTATTGATTCTAAAATTCTTTAAAGAAGAAAATACTAAGTTTTCAATAACAAGCTTTCTTTGTTATTTCTCTCTTTTATACATTAAATTAAAAAAAAATATCAAACTTGTGATTTTCCTCATTGAATTTTGTGCTCAGCCTGAAGAGGGATGACGAACCTAATGTCTTCCTGTGTTATGCCTGCTTAACATTTATAAATCTAACATTTATAAATTTCATTGAACTGTTATGAATAAGTTCATTTTAGCACCTTACGTTCATTTTTAAACGGAAGTAAAGTACAATGCAAACCTTGTGTTCCTATAGGTTTGGTTAAATTTCTAAACCTCTTCTTGGCCACCCATGAAATTCAAATGAAACGTACTTTTTAACTTCCTTAAAAGATGTATTAACGAATTAAATAGCAATATTAAAATTTTTAACTTAAAATAACAAAGTTATAAGACATACAGTTATTAAAAATGGTATATAACTTAAGATTTACATTGCAGTACATTGTGGAATAGCATTACACAATGAATACTAGTATTGTTTGTCGCTTAAAAGAAAAATAAACTTATATTTTTAATAAGGGAAAAGAACTTTTTTGAAGCAAGATGTAATAACAAATATATTTATAAAAGCAAATGATTTTATTATAAAAGGGGAACAAATAATATATTCATAATTAGGAATCTGAAAATGTTTACCTTTCGACATTTACGATTTTGAGTGGTATATGTTTCTTGCATTCTATCTTTATCTTTTTAATGTTTAAAATCGTTTGATTTAAAAAAAAAAATATCTAAAAAATGAGTAATCATAAAAGTAAGAATTTTTCAAAAATAGTTAAACAGAATACACTTTTACATACATTTTTTAAAGTGCAAAGTTCCATAAATAAATATTAACATCTGTGGCCAAAGTTACTCGCATTCATCGGCAAAAGCTTCCCAATTACCAATATTTAAATATAGCATACAATTTATTCAATTTAGAATAAAAAAAAATGGTGTAATATTCTTCCCCATAAATAAAAGAATCGAATAGTGTTTTATTTAAATGTTTTCAATATTTTTTTTAAGTGTTCCAGACAAAAGTTGGAAGAGATAGATTTTTTGTAATTTTATGCCCGTAAGAATGAAAACAGCATTTTTAGTATTGCCAGAATTAGATTGATAATTTTTTTTACATGAAATGAAAGGAAATGTTTCCACCTTTCCAAAAATGTCAAACAATTTAATATGAGATAATTTTATGAAGAGAAATTAAGAAACAAATCTTTTTCCGATGCATGGCCAAAGTTACCCTCTGTGGCCAAAGTTACCCGCTTTGAGGGTACTTCAAATATTTGAACCCCATTGGACTGTAACCCGTCTTCTTTGCAGCCGCCGCCCTGCACGGGGACGCACGCTTCCAGGGGGCGTGCCTCTCCTTCGAGCGGGGGCTGGGGGAGGTGGGGGCGGGGGCGCTGGTGTCGGGGCTGCGGTCCCTGCTGGAGCTGGGGCTGCCCCCCTCCGCCCCCTGCGTGCAGGCCGCGGAGGAGGCGCTCCTGCAGCGCATGCACACGCTCGACGCATCGCAGATGGCCGCCTGCCTCTACTACCACCACAGGTGAGGACAGGTTGCCTTACTGGTGGGGATTTGTTAAGTGAAGTAAAAGCATGGTGTTTTTTTATTGCTTAGATTGTATGTGGTAAGATAGGTATATAAAAAGGACAATGGGCTGAGTTTGTTGAGTTTGAATGTTGTTGAGTTTTAATTGAGAGGTACGCTTTCCCAGATTGTGTGTCAAAAAAAAGCAGAAAAATTCAAGAAGAAGCTTGATAGTTATGGGAGACTGGCAAAAAATAAGTTAACTTTTTGTGTTTATTTTTCAAACCAAAGACCAATCTTATTTTGTCGATCTGTAACTGTAAAAATTTAAATAGCAGTGGAGTAGAATAATCTATATATTTCAGAACTTCTTACGTTTCTCTTTGTAATTAATACTGCACTCATTACTGTTACTTAACTCTAGACAATCCTGTCACTTTTTTTTCTTATTTGTTTTTACTCGCGTAACATATCCATTTACAGGTTCATGGACAGCCCCCTCCAGCGGCGGGTGGTGGGTGGGCTGGTGGAGGGGGTGGGGGAGCGGCTGGACGCCCTCCTCCCCCCGGACGTCCCCCTGATGCTGCCCCCCCTGCCCCTCTTTCCCGACCGGCCCCGGGTGGAGGAGCGGCTGGCCCGCCTCGTGCCCCGCATGACGCAGGGGGAGACCCACAAGCTGCTCTCCGCCATGGCACAACGGTCAGGCCCCGCTTTGTTCACTCACTTCTTTTTTATTTGTGTCAATATAATGAATTTATAATAAATGCTCTTAGTAAACCATAGAGTGTTACCATATATAAAATATTTCATGTAATACTTGTAAAGCATGAAATAGCTGGAAAATTGCATAAATAGCTGTTGTTGGTACCCAACATGATTGTTTAGAAACTTTGCACTATGAATCAGAACTTACAATAGATTTTAAGTGTTCCAGCTCTATATTTCATTATTTATGGGGTAATATCATACTGAGAAGGTTACTACCAATTAGAAAACTCACAAAAGTCCCTATATTTTTAAAAAGTTTTAGGGCCCCCTTCAAAGTAACTTTATTTCCTTTACACTACAAAACTTGGATTTTACATTGTATTTGAAGAGTACACGGGAAGAAGCGATTGATTCATTAGGCGGACGCCCGCAATTGTCTGCTTGGCGACATAAAACCGGTTTCTCTCTTTGTTCTTCACTTGGTCCAAGCGTCGGGATCGCCAATCGCCTCAACTTGGTAGCTAGGAACCACAGAGGCAGTAGTTAAAGTACTACAGTGGCTTATCACGTGACCTGACTTCATTGGGGCTTTTCTGAGAGCTCCTTGCGCGTCCCGTCGTTAGCATTGGAGGTCACGTGATCTGCCACCATATTACTTTAACTACGATATCTATGGTAGGAACTGGTTTCCTTACACAAGTTTAGGCGATCACTCGCTATCATCGCCAAAGTGACCTGCTAAGGAAACTTCTCTGAAAAATCAATCGGTTTTTCCCGTGTACTCTTCATTTGTTAAGAACCATTCATAACACCACTTTAGTCCCACCTAGCATTTTATAGTATATATTGCCCACATTTCGCTAAGCTAATCATACATCCTGCTCTTCTCTTTTTTTGTACTTTATCTGCCGCCCCTATATGGATCGAAAAGAATGCCCCAAACTAGAAAATCTTTTAAAAAGCCTCTACATTTTGGCAAAAAGGTTTTGGTACTAACCAAGTGTGACCTTCCTCTCGCAGCTGTGTGCGCAGCGTGCCCATCCTGAGGGCGGTGGCGTCCTCCTGCGCGGGGCACGTGCGGCCCAGCCTCAAGGAGTCCCTGGCCGCGCTGTACGCCCTGCGCGGCCTGCACTTCTACCACCCCCAACTGTACGCGCACCTGCTGCACCACCTGCCCGCGGAGGTGGAGGCGTGCGCGCGCCCCACGCTCGTCGCACGACTCCTCACCGTGTGCGGACACCTGCGCTGGAGGAACACAGGTAGCGCCCCCCCCCCACCAACAGCACCGAGTCCATACACTTTGGAAAGCTATGTCTTATGTGGGTGGTTCTAGTTCATAGCACCCCAAGCAGAGAATTTTTCTCAATTTTTTGAGAAATGGGTATGGACTCACCCACAAATCTAGTACAACATTAAATTTAATTTCAATCAATAGAAATAAAAGCTTATTGGAAGTTAAGATCAAATTATAAAATTAAATGGTGTGTACACATTAGTGTGGTTGTGACTCCTGTGTCTTCAACCCAGGTTTGTGTATGGTCATGGGTCACTCAGTACTGCCTTCTTCCAGTGCTAATAATTAAGTACCAAGCTTGATTGGGAAGTTAATGGAGGCTACATTGTCAAATTAATCACTTGGCATGGACAATCGCTAAAATTAGGCCCAAAGACTGCAGAAACAGAGATAAAGCAGTCTTCTGGGCCAATAGGCGCAGGCAGACCAACTTATTTGTACATAATATCTTAAGCAGTTATTACTTTTTTTTTTTTGAAGAATTCATATTTTTTACTCAGTTCATTTTGATTAAGAACAAATATTCTTTTTAATCTCAACACAAAATTCAAAATAATCTTATAAATCTAATTTTTATCTTTCCATTTAACAAATGCATTATCTATTGAGCATCCAATATATATGATCAGATATGACCAGGTGTATTGAATGACAACTTTTTGATGTGTTGAAACATGTGCCTCGCATGTGTGTTCTGTTGGCAGATCTGCTGGACGCGTGCTCCCTCTGGATCCAGCGCAACCTGTCCTCGTGCGGGGGTCGTGAGCTGGTCGCGTTCGTGCTGGCCGCAGCTGCCCTCAACTACCCCCTGGGGGAGGGTGTGCTGGCGCAGGTGCTGCCCCGCCTGGAGGAGGGGGAGCGGCCCCCCTCCGTCACGCTGGACCTGGCCTGGTCCCTGGCCGTCCTGGACAGCGCGCCCAGGGAACTCCTGCTCAGGGTGCTCTCCAAGGACTTCTACAACACACTGCTGGGTGGGTACACACTTGCTGCATCCAAAGTGCATGTTTCCTAAAGCACCTCCACGCATGTGGCATGCTGGCTGTTCAAGTGTGTTGGCAATGACAGTCTGTTGTATTCATGCGTCACCATTCTTGTCTAAATCTAAATAACAGCACTATTTTGCTCTTAAATGCCTATTTCAATACAGGCATGCTACCAAGTTTTAGAATAAAAAAAATAGTATTTTTCTTATTCGAAGTTCTTAATGACAATAGGCAATGTTGTTTGTCAATGTAGGCTCATAACTCTTTTGTCGCTCCCCATGAATTGAGTTGTTGTTAGCTTTTCCGTTTCACTTCCAGCCGAGTGCGGGTCCTCCCCCAGCAACCACCTGAAGCTGTTGAACCTGAAGGGCGTCCTGAGGAAGGAGCACCCGGAGTTCGTCTTTGGATGCGACTTGTACCTGGAGCCCATTCAAGTAAAATATTACCTGAAAAGTTCCTGTTTTGTATTGTTCAAATTTTATTAACAAATGATTGTACTGGTTTGTATTTAAATAGCACTTACAAGTTTTCTTTTGCTGAATAAAAGTTAGATTATTTACTTTTTGTCTGAATAAATATTAATCTAAGATATTTGATAATATTAATTATCAAATATCTTAGATTCCTCCTCCTTCAGTTTTAAAAATAATTATCTAGAGCCCAAAATCATAGCTAATTTTCTAATTTTGCTAATTGTGTTGTCTTGAGACACACAATTTTTTTTGACATCTTTCTTAACTTATTCATTTTAAAAAGTACTTTTGTGTAACCCTCTGAGGGATATAGACAGATAAACCTGTCACCTGACTGCCATGTTTTCCAGCAACACACATAATTTTACTAAATTTAAAAACGTGATGAATAGGGGAAAACCATTAATAATAATCATTTTCTACAGTGTGTTATAAAGTAAGTGAATTAATGAATCTTTGAATTATGACACCTTTGCAGCTGAGCGAGAGCCCCACCATTGCGAGCTGTCGTCAGCATGTGGCTCAGGTGTTGGCCAACTTTGTGCCCAGGGACAAGTGCCTGAGCATGCACCAAGTCACGGACACTGGGGTCTTTATAGGTGACAATTCAATCAATAGTTATCATGCCTTAGTTTATGCTAGATCTGAAGTCATAAGCACAACTCTAAACTTTACTGTGATCTTGTGTTTGCAATCCTTACAAAAAAAAAAGAGTTTACTACAACCATCCATTCATTACATAAAAGGTGTACTGCAGCAGTGTTATAACTGCAGCTTTTATATATAATAGTTATACCTCCTTAACATGAACTCCAAAGGAGCATGTATTAGAATTTTTTAAATATGACAATTAACTTTAGTCAGTGAATAGTTAAAATATTTTTTTTTAATATTAGTCATTACTGAATACCACTATAAGATACCATTTTCATAATGTTATTTAGTTGTGAACTTTGATTTGTTCGCCTACAACTATTGAAAGGGAATTTTCGGGGTTGCTAACTGGCAGTAAAAATAGATTAAAAAATTAAAACATTGTAATAATAAAAATATTACATTGGGGAATCAGTTGACAAAATATTTCAAAGAGTATAAATAGACATATTAAAGGAGATCAACTACAAACAAATTGGGAATATTTTTTGTTTAGACCTATTTTTAATTTTAGGTTTGTAATATGCTTGGAAGTTAATCTTATTTGGCTTTAACCTTGCCATTGCACGCATAATTTAAAGAAAATCCCTAAAGTAAAGGAATGCTGCTCACCTGATCATTATGAGTTTTGCAACATGAAATTTTATGCCACTCTTTTCTTCCCCAGATGCCGAATTCATCATGAACAAAAACATGAAACCCCTTTCATTGGCAAGTTATGGAATATTGTCCAAACCGGAAAGCCCCCGGAAGAAGCTGCCTCCCCATGCGAAATGGTGGGTTGTTTTTCAAATGGGTTTCTTCCTTTCTTGAAGGTGTTTACTTGCCACTTTTGTGTGTGATATGTGTGTAGTCATGGGATTTCTTCCCTTGCACAGTCTCCTGATGGAGAGGAAGTATCAAAATGTTATAATGGGTGTACCCAGAGCCCTGACGTAACGTGCCCCTCTGTCTCTCCGCAGGGTGTCCCTGAGCGTGCTGTTCCACCGCGACCTCACCCTGTCCACGCGGGCCCTGACCGGGGCCCACGCCCTACGGCAGCGGCTCCTCGCCCACGCGGGCTACACCCCCGTCACGGTACGTGGGCCCCACTCTTGTAAATAGAATGCTCTCATTACAATGCATGCTGTTGTCACCCATTAATAATACTTATTTGCACAAGTCAAATGAAAGGCATTGGTTTGTGAGCAAGTCAAGACCTTTCCAGGGTGTGTTTTCCAGCCAACTGTTGTTTCTATGTCATAGTTTTTAACATGCACAGCAAGTCCTTTTTTTAATTCCCAACAATTTAAGTATTAGCAATTCTCCACGGCAGTGTGACTACTTGGCCAGGAGTTGTTATAATGTAAAAATAAATTATATAACTTTTAAAATCTGTACAATATTATATCAGATGATATACATTATGTTTATGGTATTTTTGGTTCTGAACTATAGAAAAAATTATAAACGATATATGTTTGGTTTGTTTTCAATAAAAAAATGAAACAATTATCAAAACAATCACTCTGTTTATACTTATTCGTCAAGGAAACAGAACATGAACAGAGTGGGCACAGTTGTGATTTTAACCTTATTCCGGAAGCACATTTTTGATCTTATTCTAAACAAAAAAAACCTCTGTTTACTGTTTGAACAGAGTGATTGTTTTGATAATTGTTTCACTTTTGCAATGCAAAAATATTTCTTGATTCCCAGGTTTAGCACAATCATTGAATTATATGGTGTTTTTTTTATTTTACTTGGTTCTTTTTTCCCTTTTATTATTTTTTTAATTTGTGGCGGCTTTCTTTCAATTAGATACACACAAGAAAACTGAATTTCATTAAATTAACGTAAAATGTTCTCATTGAATTTACATAGCCTTGAAAACAGCCACACAAAAAATGTTTCAAGAAAACTTAAACATTAGTCATGAGAAATTTATTTGTTGACAAGGTGGGGTTAGATTTTAATATATTTTTTTCTAATAATATTTTATGTTTAGGTGATGTACGATGAATTCTCAGAAAATAAGACAGAGTTGCAGAAAGCCAAGTTTTTGCTGGAAAGAATTAAAACATGTGCTGCAATTTCTTGATTTAAAATGTTTATAGTTTGACTTAGACGGAAATAAATTATTGCTTCTCCTTATTAAATCAAATGTGTTTCTCTGTAAAGTTCCTTGAGAAAATATTTATCCAAATATATAAATTAGTTCCAATATAGTGTTATAATAAAATTGGTTACCTCACCTTTAATAGGTTACTTTTCATCCTATATTTTTTACAATACCTTATATTCAAGCTTAATTTTCAAGTAGTGGTGTCACAGTCTTTTAAGCAAGGGGGTGTTATACAAAAAAAAAGAGGGGAAATATATAAGTAGAGCTACTCAAAAGTCGCTAAGACATTAAAAAAGAAAGAGAAAAAGACCCCAAATGGGAAGTACTTAAAGACACATTTCAAATTTGAAAACTTAATCTTTTTTATTTGACCTAATATACATATAACATGAAAATCTTTGAATTATCACAGATTTTTACACTATATTCTTTGATTTGAATAAAGACTTATGTCAATTGTTTTTCATCATAATTTATACACTACAATTTTGTACAGGTATAAGGGTCATTCTAAAAAAAAAAAAAAAACAGTACCATTCCAACTTTCAAAAAAATATGAAGTTTTTATTTCAGCCATTTGTTACTATTGCTCTTGTTATTGTTTGTTACTGTTACTAATATAATGTAACTGAACAAAAGTTTATAAAAATATATATTATAAATTTAATTTATTTTAATTTCCTGAATTTTGATTTTTTATGGAAAAGGGGAAAAATTTTCAGTGTTACTAAGCAATAATTGATACTTGTATTCATAGTTGGTAAGTTCCAAAATGCTCCATAATCCATTAAATATATGTGAAATAACATGTTAGTTTATGTTCGCTGTTACTTCAGTCGATAAATAATTTTCTGCTGATGGAAACTTGAGCTTAAATTTCCCAAATATTATGGGTTTTTAATTCGATGTATTCAAAATTAAAATTATATTTCTTTGATATTGGTACCATAGTGGAGATGGTAATATATTTTATAGATTTCTTTTACAATGCACACGGATATTGTTGTGTTACCTCCTCCTCCACACATCATGTGAGCAATCTTCAGTCCTCAAGGATGGTGAGGTCGAGGGTGGGCGAGCACTTCTGGATGAGGCAGGGGTGGCCGCCCCCAGAGTCCAGCAGGGGGTCGTTGTGGCTGCACAGGATGTCCACCTTGTACGCCCCGGAGTGGAAGAACACAAAGCCGCACTCGTGGAGGAACTCCTCCCCAGGCTTGATCTGGGGGAAAGAAGACAACCCCTCGTGAATGCCAGTCAGAATGATCCTTTTTCCCGAGTGAGACAAAAACAAGTAGGTTTGTAACATAATCTGTCCCTCAGCCCACTTCCACACGTGTGTTCAACAGGAAACAAGAAGTTCTAAAAGAACTAAAGTAGCCTACTTTCCTGTGACTAAAATAGTGAAGTTCTTGTCAGGAAACTACTAGGTTCATAACATCTACAAAAGCTTCGACACAAAATTTATGCACATTAGAATAAATTTCACTAAACACAGCATCCAGCTATAATTTAAACTTCTTAAGGCCCAAATGAACTATTTTCATTAATTTTCTATCGCAAATAAAATTAATATTACTTATCGTCTGTTTTTTGATTTATTTGTAGTTCTACGAATAATTAAACATTTATTTATAACAAAAAACATGAAACTATTCCAAAATTTATTAAAGTAAGAAACGTTAAATAAAACTAATCAGGATTATGTGCAAAAAAATATGCCTTGACACTTACGTAGTAAAAAATAATAAACAATCCAAAAATCACATTCCTGACGTCATTCCAAACTGATTTATAACCAAAATAAATTTTGCTTCAAATAATATTTTTTAATGAATAAACTTTCTCATGCCCTTGTTGAGTTGGCAACAGCGATTTAAATGATTCGAAATTGAATTTCAATGCTAATTGAATGGGAAATTCATCTACAGATAGACAAAAAGTATAAAAGTTGGGTGTCCAAGGTCATAGCGTTCAAACAAAAAAACAATTTTTAAGATCGGACGGATAGAACCGATTTTGGAAGAGGGGTACAGACAGACATCGACCGCATGTCAACACCTACTTTACATTTTTTAAATTCTTTTGAATTAAAATAAAGAAAAGTAGGCTAAAAATGTGCCAAACATAATATTAAATCTATTATAAACATTTACACTAAATTTGGCTAATATCATTTATTTTATTTCAAAAATTCAGTAATTATTTCTCCTATAATTATCATTGTTTGTAGAAATTAATTTATATTTCAAAGAAATAAATATGTAATATTCCTCTATTTTAAATCGAACCAAAACATTTCACATCAACATACAAAGAATATCTTATTGAAATATATTGACATTTAACATGGATTGATGTCACAAAAATAAATTTATTTAAGATTTAAAAGAATTAATCAAGTAATTGTTGCAATAGGCAATGGTTATTTAATTCTAACAATTTGGCATCTTCTAACAATTTGGCATCTTTTTTAACCATTGGCATCTTATGCTTTTTAAATATGAGCATTAAATTTCACAGTTTTTTTTTAAATAGTTTAAGTAATTTGAAATGGATTTTTTTCTGAGATTTTCAATGTGTTGAATTTTTGACTTATCACACTTGCCTGAAGAATTTGTAGTATGGGCTATGAAAGTGGGTGGACGGACTGAACGATTATGATACCTTCCACTTTCTAGGTTATAAACATGGTGTGGAAGCTAAAAAAGTTACGACAAGATAACTTAACACATTCACTAAAATATACATCTTCGTCAGCACTGGTGTCCGGCAACGGCCGTTTCAATCATTTTGAACCATCTTGACCTATCTGAAGCTATACTTCTTTCCACCAGGACTTCCTAGCTATTTCTCTACATTGTCTAGTCCAGTGGTTCCCAACCTGGGGGCGATCGCCCCCAAGTGGGCGATTTGTGTTATCAAGGGGGCGTTGAATAGTTTGGGGGCGATAGGGGGGCGATGAGTATTCGAAGGGGGAAAATTAAAATGATATACTGTCCCTGCAGTACAATAAAACCATTCTTATTTTTATTGATCACCTTTACAAGTTAAAATGGCATGCTAACAAGATATGACCAAGTTAGAAATTCCTGATTCTATTGTAGGTTAGGTTTGAATTATCGTCGCACTAGAGCTACACGAGGGCTATTGGCGATGGGCGTCGTATTTTAGAACCACAGTCAGATGACGAGCCAACACCTGATTCTATTGTAGATCCATTCTAGTTTGAAGCTGTGAGTTGTGGATAATCTTGACAATTCTTTGCAGACGGAGTTAGTAGATCAGAAATATGAATGTGAGGTGAAAATCATTTTCAAGTAGAGAGGTTATGAGTTAGCCTGCGTTAAACTTATTTTGCAATTATCCACACCTGTGGTAAAAAACCGAACCACTTCTAATCTCGTACCCGTCAACATATTTAGTTGCCAAAGGATTTGGTTCTGTTATCATCCAGCTCCGTACCAAACAAAGAAATCACTTGGACATTTGCCTCAAATACTTACACATGAACTTAACAAAGATAAAATAATACGAAGTTTTCAGCATTCATTTTTTTCTTTAATTTTTATTGTCAACTTTCTTAAATTTTGCAGAATCCAGTTTAAAGATCTTGGTTAATTATTTAACCCTTGCTCTTTAAAAAAATCTATTAAATATAAACATGTTATTTTTAGCCTACTTTTCTTTTTTTTTTAATTCGAAGAATTAAAAAAAAATGAAAAAGTAGGTATTGACATGCGGTCGATGTCCGTCCGTCCGTCTGTCCGTCCGTCCGTACCCCCCTTCCAAAATCAGTTCTAGCAATCCGATCTTAAAAATTATTTTTTTATTAGAAAGGTATAACCTCAGACACTCAACTTTCATACTTTTTGTCCGTCTGTCTGTACGATAGGACGGACATAAATTTACTATTTGTCGACGAATTTCCCATTGAATTAGCATTGAAATTCAATTTCGAGTCATTTAAATCGCTGAATTTAACTACAAATGCTACGGACAAGTGATACACGCCAAAAAATTCAGCGTATCCAAATGAGAATATATCGAAAATTTCAGAAAAGAATTCGAATTCTAAGTACTTCAATTATTTAAAAAACTTCAACATTTAATGCTCATTTAAAAAGCATAGGAAGCCATTTTATTAGAAATAAATTACCATTGCCATGGCAACAATCGCTTGAGAAACTTTAATTCTTTTAGACAATGAATTAAAATAAATTTATTTTTGCGACATCGATCAGTTTGAAATGACGTCAAATATATATTTCACTTCGAGATTCCGTATGTTGGTACGAAATGTTTTCATTCTATTTAAAAGCGAGAACTGTTACATATTTATTCTTTGAAATATAAATTTTTGCAAACGATTTAAGTAATAATTATTTAATTTTCGAAATAAAATAAATGAAATTAGCCGAATTTATAGCAGGTAAATGTTTAATATAGAATTAATGCTGGGTTTGGCGCCTTTTTACCTGTGGAAGCGGGTTAAGTGACAGATTATGTTACAAACCTACTTGTTAATTTACATTTCCTATTTTAAGTAAATTTTGAAGTAGTTTTTTGGTTTTTGTTTTGCGAAAAATTTAATATTTATTTATAACTGCAAATAATCATGCGGACGATAAGTAATATTTATTTTATTGGCGATAAAAAGTTAATGAAAATAATTGATTGAGAAGTTGAAATTATAGCTGGATGCTGTGTTTAGTGAAATTTATTCTAATGTATATAAATTTAATGTAGAAACGATTGTGGATTTCACTTACTGTAACGAACCTTGTTTTTTCAAGATAAGAATTTTAGTAAGTATTTAAGTAACAGGAAAGTAGGCTATTTTAGTTCTTTTAGAACTTCTTGTTTTATACTTTATTTAAGAGTGACTGGATCAAGCTGCTTTGGTTGTTTTTATATAAGGTGGTTAGTGTTTAAAATGATAAAATTGCTTTATTAGTTATATTTTATCTCAAATTATAATGGGAGAAAACATGAAAATTAAAAGGGGGCGATATGTGGTAGTCAACCTAATGAAAGGGGCGATGGTCCAGAAAAGGTTGGGAACCACTGGTCTAGTCTCCTTGTTCTCATTCTAACCTCATATCATACCACATTACTAGGATGTATTTTAGCCTTTACGCAAACTAAAAAGTATCAACTATTGAAAGATATTTGCCCTAAGCTTCCACTGAGAATAAATGTATTAAAATCTTATATCTAATAATAATAGCATTTAAAAAATAGATTGTAATGTGCTTGTGAAAAATAAAAAAACTCAACAGGAGGGTTTTGCATAATCAAAACCAAGACAAAAAAATGTCTAAAGAAACCTATCTTACAAGATTAAATTAAATCTTATTAACCTGTGCCAGTATTTAGGTAACTATTGAAAAGACAGTGAATTTCGTAAGTGATTTTCCTATGTGCGAATCTACTCACCTCTTCGATGTGGATTCTGTCTTTTCCACTCACTGCTCTTTTGGTTTCCAGGCGATAACTCTGACGTCCATTTTGGTAGTCTTGATAACCTCGCACAAAAAGGTTCAAACTCAAAAGAGGCACATCTAAGGAGGGAGAACACATCACAACAGAGTTTACTTCTTGAGCCGTTTCATGAATTAAATGACTGCCTGACAAGAAATATTTATGCATGAAGAAATTTCATTTTAAAACTAGGTTTGATACAGTTTCTTTTTGTGAGGATTTTTAGAATTTAATCAGAAAAGGCAGAGCAAAATATACTCTAAAAGATAGGACTGTCCTAAAAATGAACTTATGGAAAGGATGATGATCAGAGATTATTCCCCTCTTCAAGTACCTTTACTTCAACATAGAGGAGCTTCCTTAGAGCCATTTGAAACTTCTGTCAATGAATAAACATTATAATAGCTTCTGTACTAGTGTTACCAGTTTGTACTAGTGTTAAAATGCCCCTACTGTCAACTAAAATGTCAAACCTACCAAATACATAAAACTTTATTCAGTTATTATAAACAAAATTCTTAAAAATTCAAGTAAAAAAAGATTGCTATAAGAGGTAAAAAAAATTTATGCACGATAAGCTTTTAAATAGGAAGCCTTTTGTAATTCACAAAACATAAAAAGAATGTATTTTCGCAATAGCAAGATGTTTAAAACAATGGTTTTATTGCATGAAAGAAATGCTTTACTAAATAAAAATTCAAATGCACCTGAAACATTGAGTAGTTTAATACTAAACGTCACCAGTTCTCCAAGAAGAAAATTAAACTCCATTTCAGGCTGAAAATCTTTTTCATTGATGCGAACATCTGAAACAAAATTTGACATTAACTCAAACACAAGAATACACTCACAAATTGAACTGCAAAACAAACAAATATGCATAAATTTCTACTAGTCAGCTTAACTTATTGCAATTAGGCAGACCTTTAAAATACAAATAAAATGGGATGTTGTTTCATAGTCTTAGACTCTGCAAACATTATCACTATTACACTTAATTTCTCAACAACAAAAAAATCATAGAAACACAATAGCATACTGACTGTCCATAACAATGGTTATAAATTAAAATATTATGATGAAATAAAATGATTCTGTAACTAAACTCTTTTAAGTAAATTTATTTCATTTTAAATTAAAATGGGCCTCAAAAATATAAAACATTTTACAAGTATTATTTCAATAATTAGGGAATTAAAAAATATCAATGAAAGTTCATTATATCCTTGTAAAATATCTCAAAACATGTTGGTTTTCCTTGCACCATACACACCCCATCTGAGAGGAGACATCAGAATGAAGCCCAGCATGTCCTCGGTCCATGTGATCTCGGAAATGGAAGCCTTGCCGCTTATTTCTGAGGCAGGGTAATAACGTTAAAGAAAAAAAATCAAGTGAGGCCATTCCATGGCACGTAAACATAAGTTAAACTTTTATGCATTTCCAATTAAAAGAGTGAAAGAATATTTAAACAAACTAGTTTTTTTATAATCCAAATTATTCACATTGCTTCTTTTTTTAAATGGTCTAATGGTTAGGGTATTTTGGTTCGTGTCCCAAGTAAGTGGGGCAAAAGGATATGAGTGTCCACTGCAGGTCGACCTCGTGGTGCAGGTGGGCCCTGCAGGCGGACAGGAGGGCGGCCTTCCGGGCGTCCGTCTCCCCGCCCGACCAGAGGTGGCCGCACACGGACGCCCACTCCGCCCCCACGGGGGCCAGGGAGCACCTGGGGGGAGAACTCGTTAGTGGAACGCACACGAGGGGCTTCTAGTGAGCACACTCACGTGTAAAGAGGGGGGCGGGCAGGTTGGAATCACGGTCTGCTCCACTAAAATACGCCCCACGCGTAGGGTTATGTAAAGAAACAAAAATGTTTTAAAAGGTGTCTTTTAAAGGGCATCAAAAAAAGTTTTTTTTTTCAAATTTAAATTAACTTTACAATTGCCCAAATATTCTAGTTAAAATGCAACAACTTTTTACATAAGAACAAGCATATCTGGAAGTGGGACACATGGACAAACAGTAAGATTGTTTTTTAATAAAAAAGAATGTAACGGGTACAAACAGCTCCATTTGTCTACTATGTATCGATAATTTTTGAAACAGCACCTTAAAAAATTATACAAATCTATTAAAACTTAATGTTTGATAATATTTTAAAGGCTTTTACTTTACCTTTAAAAATAAATTATATTGGCTTACTTCAGCTTTAAAAATAAATTATATTAAACTCTTTCATTTATTTTAACTTTAATTTTTTAACTAAAAAAATTTAACTAACTTTAAAAACTCATACTATTTTTTTTTTTTTTGAAGACAGGATCTTAAAATCCTTTCCAGTTGAAAAAATTGAAATTACGTTAAAAATCAATAATTAGTTTTACGTATTGTTGTTTCTAGAAAAGCGTGTGCAAAAATTACAAAAAAAAAACCCCCGGGGATAATGCTCAGGAGGCAAGAGCAACGCATAGTAGAAGCCGCTTTCTCACCTCTGCACGGGGACGGGGACGCGGCACTTGTCCCCCGCCTCGATGAGGATGCGCTTGTGGCGCGCGTACGCCACCTCCATCTCGGCCCCCGTCCCGTTCTGCATGTCCAGCACCAGGTAGCAGTGGGTGGGCCTGCACACAAGAAGGAGGAGGAGAAGCTCAAGTAAAAAAGATGTGTCAAAACGAGGGACCTCTTCAAAAGTCATATGAGTGGTCAACGTGCATTGCGCACTTAATAAAATTGTATGCGACAAAGTGATAGTGTCTGCGACTTTTATGATTTTAAAAACAAGTAACTTTATAAATAAGGCAGAATATGAAGTACTGTAGGAATCATGTCAAATATACTCACATTAGCCATTTAAGTTATAAAATAACATCTACTAAAGAAATGTTAACCCTATAGTAGTACTATTACCTATTAGTAGTAGCAGTTTCATTTCTTTAATTCGAGGGACTGAACATTTATGGACATACATAAATTGACTGCAAGAAGAAATGGATGAACCTCAAAAAATGCTGATTCGGGAGTCAAGCTACTACACCATAGATTTAGTGTAATTGAAAGAATATCTATTGAATAAGAACTTAAAAGGTGGAGTTGTGTGCTTTCATAGTAGTTACTGACCATAATGGTACTCTAGAACTGAGTTGGGTTATTTTTACAATTTTATACTTAGGTTGTCTAGATAGACAGTAAGTAAAGAAATTCACAAAAGGAGATTGTTGGCAAGCGGACACATTAAATACCTCTCTGTTGCAGGCAGTAAGAACGAGATATGACACAAGCAGGGTGTTTTGCACCTTGGACCCCTAAAAAAAGGGACTTAGGGACCTATAGTTTAAAAAAAAGGGACCTAAGGGACCACTTAAAAAAAAAAATCGACGAGTGCTTAAGACACGTTGGAAATGAGAAAATTGTTTATTAAGGCAAAAACCCGAGTTTTTCTTTTTAAACCAGACTAAAAGAAACACAAGAAAAACAGACGGTGCAAGAACATTACTAGTGTGCAGTCCTGCGCAAAAGTTTTATGCACAGACGCAATTCATGAAAAAATCATCAATGTTACTATTTTACAGTAGGTTTTTTTTTAAAATATATATTCTTTAGGCAGCATGAAAAACAATAGGGTGAAAATTTTTGCCAACAAATATAAATAAATGTGACTTAAATTAATAAAATTAAAAATTTCATAACTTTCCCTGCCACAAAAGTATAGGCACAAGTTTAAGTTTTATGCAAATTCTTTACAGGAAGTGATTGCATCATTAAAGGGGAGGTTTTTTAAGTTGCTTTAAAAGGTTGAAGGTAATTTTCAATGCTTAGAACCATTCTGAAGTCAACTGAATTTTCGTACGAAGAGATTTTAACGATATGTACATTAAAATTCAGAGGTAAACCTGTTTCTGATATTTCTACTGAATTAAAGCGTTCGAAACAAGGTATTTTATAGAGTGTTGGAACGTGGCCATCAACATCCACCAAAATCGCGGTCTGGAAGACCTCGAATCACCAGGAAACTAGAGGACAGACGAATTAAAAAATTGGCTTCAGACAGACATTGCTCTTCAAATCAAATTAAAAGCCTGATTACGGCTCAATTTTAACGCAAACCTATCAGGAGGCGAGTCAATGAATCTGGATACTTGATAAAATCCAAGCTGAAGCGCAAGCCTAGCTTGCTATCTCATCATAAAGATGCAAGACTGCAATGGATAGCTGTAAGACATGTGTTATTGAGTCCATTGCAGTCTTGCATCTTTATGATGAGATAGCAAGCTAGGCTTGTGTTTCAGCTTGGATTTTATCAAGTATCCAGATTCATTGACTCGCCTCCTGATAGGTTTGCGTTAAAATTGAGCCGCAATCAGGCTTTTAATTTGATTTGAAGAGCAATGTTTGTCTGAAGCCAATTTTTTTATTTGTCTGTCCTCTCGTTTTCTGGTGATTGGAGGTCGCGGATTGGAGGCCGCGATTTTGGTGGATGCTGATCGCCACGTTCCAACACTCTATAAAATACCTCGTTTCAAACGCTTTAATTCAGTAGAAATATCAGAAACAGGTTTACCTCTGAATTTTAATGTACATATCCTTAAAATCTCTTCGTACGAAAATTCAGTTGACTTCAGAATGGTTCTAAGCATTGAAAATTACCTTCAACCTTTTAAAGCAACTTAAAAACCCTCCTCTTTGATGATGCAATCACTTCCTGTAAAAAAGCCGATTTTTTCATGACTTGCGTCTGTCTAAACTTTTGTGTAGGACTGTATTAAACTATTTCTACTTGCATGGTAACTTATTGTCATGCTAAAGAATATGCCCAATCCCCATTCCTGAGTGACAAAGAATATAAAAAAAAAGGCTTAGGCTAGTCACATGGTAATATTTTTTTTAAAAAAGGGACTTAAGGTACCAAACGTGAAAAAAAGGGACTAAAAGGGACCGAAAATAAAAAAAGGGACTTTAAGGGACTAAGGGACCAATGCTAAACGCCCTGCACAAGACTCTTCACCATGCCTCGGAAAAGAAAACAGAACAACCTTTTAAATGTCAGCTATTTAAGGGGGCGCTGGACCACAGGTCTCCAAAGCAAAGTGTGTCAGTGTTAACCCAATGGTTTTTCTTCCACATTTCTCTGGCTGCATTGAATATTTTTACAAATGGATTATTTTATGTGATAAATGTAGCTGACTTACATGTCGTGACAATATCACTTTTTGAAATTGGTTTGAATATATTTTTAAATGTTCAACAAAATATCACACGCATTCCAGAAAGTGGGATGATAGAAACGTGTAAGTCATCCACAATTTTTATATCAAAGATGCGTTGTGGCAAAGACAATAGTTTTTTTTCCCCCACTGGATTAACCCTGAGCCACTTGAGTTTGGAGACCTGGGGTCCAAGCAAGCCCATTCCCCCTTAAGAGAAGAGGAGGAGTGGAAGGGGGGGGGGGCTTACACTTCGGAGGGCAGGACGTTCCACTCGGTGATGACGAGGGAGGGCAGCACCTCCACCGTGAGGGCGACCGAGCCCTGCCTGCAGTGGCCCCCGCGCATCCCCCGGCCCCCGGAGTACTGCACCTGCAGCACGGCCTCCACGGTCTGCAACACACACTCCATTACAACACGCACTCAGCGGGGGGGAGAAAGAAATAGTTTAACAACACAAAAAGAATTTAATTCATCTAAGGCTAAAAACTAGCTTCCTAAAATAGACAGCAAAGGACTACTGCATGTTCTGCACAGTAGAGGCAACTTATCAATAGTTAGTGTGGGAGCAACAAAAAGTTCCTGCCCATAGGGGAAAAAAGAAGACGCTTTTTTTTAAACTATAAATATCATTAAATAGGAGAATGAAATTCACAATTTTCAAGCTCTAATAGCATCACAAAACAGTTGGATTGGGAATAATTTGAAATTGCAGAGGAACCTTGTTAAAGAAAAATATGAAAAGAGCACCAAAATAATTCACATTCACAACAACCATTAGGAAAAGTTTGACTTATAACTAGAAAATGGTTAAAACATTTTTGTTTTTATATTATTTATTAGTTCATGTTAGGTCATTGTCTGTGTTTGGCAAATCTTTGAGCATTTATTCAAAGCTAAACGGCTGGGGAACTACTTTCAGTTCATCTAAGCAGAATTTAATAAGTTGAGCAAGTTTATATGAACAAAGTTCAATAGATTACCCAACAGTGTGCTTGTAGCAAACATGTTTTTGAAATACCTTTGAAATACATTAAATAAACATGATTAAAATGAATCAAGTTTTGTCTTAAAGCCAACTAGTCAAAGCAGGGGATTGTCCTCACTTTACTGTTTCCCGTCAACTCAAAATGAAGTACAATTATTCAGTTTACTATTATCACAGTAGAAGTGCCCAAATTTGTACCTCCTAATTGAGATTTTGACTTAAATTTAATGAATTTACATTATTGCTCCACAGCCCTTATGAGGGAAATTACAAGAACTGTTTAAGGTTGGTATTGACAAAGTTTTTTTTGCAACAAAAATGCGTACATGATATAACCAGGATTTCCGTGAATTACTATTGACCAAAGAAGGAAATGACTTAAAAGAATTTTAATATTATGTTAACTATGTATCCAACCAAACCCAGCCGAGCCACACATGTAATCATTTATGGCTCTGCTGGGTTTCATTAGGGAAATGATTGCAATGACTTCATGGAGTCTGAAGTTATTGTAACAAATGCGCTACCCTATAGCAGAATAAATGTGATATGTATACTAGTCTTAAATGCATCAGATTGTTTAAGCCCATATGAAGAACAGGTATTCAATTGGTAGTTTTTTTGTATGCAAAGAAGAGTTACTTTGGCGGCAAAGGGTTCTGGCGGCTGCAGAACAGGATCCCCTCTTCTTCGAGGAGACGCGCTACTCAGGGGAACTGGGTTCCCTACAAAAAGACACCATATTTCATCACTCCACTAATGAGACAATACTTATTTTTTGTGTGCATTTAATTAAGTATATTGTTAGAAACATAGAAGCAAAGCTTTATAGATATGGATTAATTTGAAAATTTTATGAAACACTTTTAACTATGGTTATCTCCTAAGCATTGAAACAAAAACTAAAAACTTTTAATTTCACTGTTTAAATTCCATTTTTCTCAGTTTGTGCAAGTTAAAATGCATAGTGTGTACTTAAATATTCCTTTGATTTTAGGAGGATAAACTAAGCAGGAGTTCTGATATTTGTTTTTGTTATAGATCAATATAGCAATGAGCCTAAGTTTATTTTACATAGGTGCAAGAAAAAATGAAAAAAAAAATTATGAACATTTAAAAGGTTATAAAATTTTGTATTATTATTATTTTAATTTATAATAATTTGTTATAGATATTCTGCTTTTCTTATAAGCTTAAACAACAATTTGAAGACAATTATTTAAAAAAAAATTATTTAATTAATATCTTTTGACTTAAGAAAATTTCAGGACAACATAATTTTTCCTTTAATGAATGTTTAGTAAAAAGGTCAACTTTGTCCTAAAAACCCTTTTATCTCAGTAATATTTGTTGAAAAAAAAATTTGGACACTGTGTCCCCTTCCATCATATGTTTCCCAGCAATATATAGAAAGAGTGTATACATAGAAATAGCTTACCAGGCTTCTCCAGAATAAAAGGTCCAATGGCATTAATGTGTAGAGTGAGGTGGGCCACACCTCCAGCAGCTATGGGCAGCTGGGCGTTAATTTCTTCTTTATCCCAGGTGAAGAACGCCGATTCCAGGTCTAAACAAGGAGTTCAATCAGCAACTGTGTGCATAAAATGCCCGAAAGAAAAGTCAGTGCAATCACCCTCACCTTTCTTCAGTTTGGAATGCATGCTGATGTCCACCCACTCCACGGGTTCCTTCCCAGCATTGGTGATGGTGATGACACACTCCTGGCTGAGGGAAGAAGAAGTCATTTATTGCAAGGTACCTTTTTATGCAAAAGAAGGATGCTTATGACTAATAAGGTCTTAAAATAAAGCTTTTTTTTAAAGAAGTTTGTAATTTTAATAAATGTGCAAATATTATAGCATCAAAATAATTATAATCTAAGGACAGTATTTATATATTGCAAATTATAAAGATGTACCTTTTTAAAAGAAACAAAAACTAAATAATTAAACAAAGCTAAGGACCTTCAATTCAAAAGAACAGAGCTGTTCAACTTCTTTAAATGGGTCTTTTAACTCTGTAAATCAACACAATAACAGATGTCCAGGACCAAATTTTACTTTAAAATATTTTTAAGAAAATTATAATTAAATATGCAGAACTTTTAGGGTCAAGTGGGGTAAGTGTGATAGGGTTTCTGCATTTTTCATTAAGAAAATTCGTTCTCTGCTTCAAGTAAATTCCAAATCCTAAAATTGGTAGTGAATTATTATAAGAAACATACATATGTAGAAAAAAAATTATATGTTTGAATTCCAATTTTAAGTGTACAAAATTTGCATTTCAAAATCCATTGCTGTTTTATCACACTTACCCCACATAGAAAGACCCACATAAAAAGAAGACAGTTGCACTTAAATTCAAAAGCTCAAAACTTTCTTTAAACAAAAAATAAGGTCAATATTTCTTTTTAGTTTAATTATAAGTGGTCTAATGTTATATATTGCAAACTTTCAGATTTTTAGAATGATTTCCAAAGTTACAAGAGCTGTTTATAACACTTACCCCCAATCACACTTACCCCACTTGACCCTACTTTGAAAATGCAACTACCTAGTAACTACTTCACAAATGGATTGTCTTAAACAATATAAAACTAAGTAAAAAAAAACCTGACATTTGAGAAAAAAAAGGTTTAGTGAGTACATGCATTTCTCTGATAAGTTCCCAGTGCTGTTGCCTCCCCCCACCATAGTTTACTTTTGTTCAGGCAGATCATGACTTGGAGACATTGTTTCAAGGGTACATCTACTTGCATTGTTCTCCAAAACTACAATACAGTGTATGGTCAATTTAAGGGCAACTTTTGTAGCTCTTTTGTGAGTCTGTTAAAGTCTTTCTGGTTTTGACAGTCAAAAAGGTTCATCTTTTTAGTTTTCTTCCTCAAGAAGTTCCTTTAGAAAGTAACCGACCCTTTTTTAGTTGGAATTCTAGCCAGAGCCTCCCTTCAATGCTCTTGACAAATCAATAGAAACACAATATTTTTATTTTTTACCATCATCAAAAGTTTCCAATTAACTGTTGTATTGCATAAAAAAACTCATTGGTGACAGAAAGTTTTGCAACATGCTACCCTTCATCTTGTGTACCAACTCAAATATGGTGAAAAGTGAGTCAATTCACTGTGGCTCATGAAAATTTGCAAATAGGCTAGGCAGGACTCACCTTTCTTCTCTTTCTAAACAAATGTTAAATGGAAACAAGGAAAAACAACATGACAAAACATGGATGCAAGCAAAGTTTAAAAATATCCATCTGATAGGGAAAAAGTTTAATAAAAATGTGATATAATATGTGATATAATTGTTCTTTTTTCTTGTTTGTAAATTTACATCATGTACTTTCTGATGTCAGCCAATATGGTCTTTGTGACTCCCTCTGTACACTATTTTATCACTTTTGTATTTGTCTTTCCCCCAATTTAATGCGAGTATGTTTGTGTGTTACTAATGGGGGCAGGGGCGAGGCAAGGGACCCACCTCTGTCCGTTGTGGAGGGTGGTGTGGGCGGAGGCGACCACGTCGCTGGCGTCCTCCAGGGAGGAGAAGGTGGAGGCGCGGGGCAGGGAGGTGGAGAGGAGGGCGGAGGGGAGGCGCCCCACCACCTCCACGCAGAAGAGGGGCGCCCGCACGCACCCCACCTCCCGCAGACGGCACTCGCTGCGCACCCCGAGCACGTGCGTCGTGTAACCTGCGCAGGGGGGGAAGAAACTCAAATTATAAATTCTTAGCTTCAAAATAAAAATATAATTTTCTCACATTGCAATAATGAATTAGTAACTACTATGATGACATGTCATAAAAAAGTACTAGGTGACCAACCCGGTATTTATTTTATAAAATAGTTTAAATGACAAGGGTTAAGTTATCTGGTACCGTGCTTTTTTCAATGAATCAAAATAAGGATCTAAATTTATATTAATCACATATACTTAACAAATATTATAATTCAATTAGTACTCAGTTAGAAGTTAATAATAAAATATTTAACTGGATAAAAAAAATACATTAATATTAATGCAAGTGTTTTGATTGTTCCATATTGCGGTGTTTGCCAGTTAAACAATCAAGCCAATGTCCGAGCTGCTCATTTCCAAGATTCGAGGTTTGTTAAAAAGAAACAAGATCAGTTATTTTAGCTTCCACACTACATTTATAACGTAAAAAGTGGAATTTATTATAATTGTTCAGTCTGTCACCCACTTTTACAACAAACCGCAAGTCGCACAAATAAGTAGGATACATCATTTTAACGCAAAAAATCAGGCTATGTTACATCAGTAAAGATATCAAAAATTCTGAAGACGTTCAGCCTCTTCCTATCCTGAAAGAAACTGAAATTATCGGTGATGTCCCAAATTTAAAGAAAGAAAATATTGAAGATATTTGTATTTCAGTAAACGAAATGTATCAAGGAACTACTAAAATTTTGAAAACTTATGAACACTTTGGAACTTTGTTGCAGGAACTAAAAGTAGCAAACGAAGAAATGAGTAGGGCTGAAAATGCCAAAGAATATAATAAACGAAAGCATTGATGATTAACAAAAGGGGACATTTTTAAATGAATAAATGAAAGTTGTTATAAATATTCTTCAAAAAAGAATAATTGTTATTTTGATGCTAAATTCAATTATTAATAAAGAGTTTATGGTTTGAAAAGTAATACCTTATTATTTCTTTTACTTTAAATAGTTTTTGTTAATTGCATGATAATTTTGTTAATTTAACTAGACAGACTAAGTACTGGAGTCGGTTTAGTGTTTAATTAAAAATCTTGATAGTTATTTTTTAATGTTGCATAATAAATAGTTAGAAGAGCAGAGGCGTTATCACCAAGTTGTCATAAATGTCGATTTTCAATTTAAACTATAAATAACTTTATTTTTTTCTCTTAAACTTAAATTAATAATATTTTCACTTTTGTGTCCCAGTTCCTAATAAAAGGTGGAGGTTTCTTTTGGAAAAAAGCAATACACTCACCGTGCCAGGAAGAAAATTTAATTATAATTAAATTTAAAATGTTCATGGGTGCCCACAAGACATATAAGCTCTATCCATTGCATTGTTTCGACCCATAGAGGTGGAGAATAGAAGTTTTCAGTGGTTGGTCTGTATAACTGGTATGGTTGGTAACTACTATGTTGTTTCTGTCAGACGATTTTCATGCAGATATCCATTGCTTTTCAAATTAATTCAGCATAATTTCAAAGAAAAAAACAGAGTTGATATGTTTAATCAGAATACTATTCACACACTTTTGATTTAATTTTTAAAGAAATGCTGAACAACCCTTACAGGGAAGTACTTCTAGACACATGGCCTTCCAAGAAGGACAGGTGGATTACTACTGCTCGGATTGATTTAAATCACTCAACAAAATTAGGCCAATATAGAGCTGATTTTGGTCAACAGTTTTTAACAGCATTGCTCATTTCAGCACCAGCAAGAAAGTGAGCAACATTCCTCTGCATGATAGTTTTGCTTCAAGACTGGCGCATTTCAAATTTTATTTAATAAAAAAATAGACTAGAAACAGAGGAGATGTGTTCGTGTTTTTCTGTACAGCATTAAATGAATTAGTATTTTATAAAATAAAATAGTAAATGAATAAAATGTAATTTTTTCAAAATTTTAAAGCAAGTTATTAGTAAATCATTAAAAAAAAACTTGAAGTATGACAAACAAGAAGTGTAGAGTATTTTATACAACTGCATTCAAAAAAACTAAATGCATATTTTCTTTCTTTAACTAATGCATATTTATATTTCTTTCCAAATTAACTCATTTAATATTTACACTATTTTAAAAAGACAATATTTCAATTTAACACTTAATGTTAACTTATACTTTTTTTATATTTCAAATGCTAAAAAATTGTATTTTGAAAATAAAGTGAACATCTCGATAGCTTTTTTTGTTAAATCCATTTTTTTCCAACCAGAGTGAACAGGTTGCCTGATACGACATTGAATGGACCTCTAAAAAATGAATAAAGTGTGCCCCTATTGAAAACTGCCCACAAGCTTGTTCTATGAAACATTCCTTTTTTTTTATTAAGTATATGGTGCTGTGGGTGGAGACCAGCCCCCTGGTGCACGGAGGAGTGCCCAGATGTGGATGCCACTACTCACCCAGCACCTGCAGGCTGCCGGGGTCGAGGGGCTTCCCCAGCAGGGTGACGGGGTAGGGGCCGGACTCCGCGGGCAGGGACAGGCAGGCCGGGAAGCTCTCGAAGGGCACCCCGTCCGCCAGCAGGCCCTGCAACAACACATGGTTCATACGCTTGTTAGGGGAAAAAATTCAAGCACTTTTCAAGGACTTTTCCAGAAAAATTCAAGGACTAGATTTTTGGTGGCAGATTTTAACAATCATTTTTATATCGTTAAAAATGTCGAAAAACAATTATGGTTTCAGGTAATCAATATCACCCACTAAACAACTCCACTGCTTTAGGTAAGAAAAATGTGCAACCAGTCATGATAATCGGGATTTTTCAACCAAAGATCATTGAAAATACATTTTCCACTTATTTTGTGAAGTATTCAGTCAAGACAATCACCATAATACTTGAACAGTTTCAAAACGAAATGTATAAAATGCTGCTTTGCTAGGCACGCACTATGAAGAAAATACTTTTTTCACATATCAATCTCCACTACAGATACTTTGGTAAGCAAAATATTTTAGTCACATTCCAGAAATTATGCTAATTTTTGGCAAAAAGAACAATAAAAATGCTCAAACACAATCAAAAACTTATGGGCTAGAAATATAGTTACAGTTATCGAAAGATACCGGTCGCTTGCTAACTGGAAAAAGATTTTAGTGACATAGCAGCAATGTAATCAGGTGAGAGGTGTAGTGTTTCAGCAATCTCAAAGAAAAAAATTTTGATATCCGGTTTTGCAATAAATAGTGGGGATATTTTTCAAGCACTCTAGATTCATTTTTAAGCACTTTTAAGGACTTGAAAATTAACTTTTTTTGTTCAAGCACTTTTCAAGGTTTTCAAGGAGTGCACGAACCATGCAACAACAGACACACACTCAAAACCCCCATGCTCATCTCCCTACCTTAGGAACAGTTTCTTTTTCATATAGGATATCATAAGGAACTTTTTTATGTTTTGTTAGCCTAGCTCTTTCATTTGAAATGAGGATATTTCAAAGTATAAAAATACTTTTACAGTGATTAAAAAAAACATGTACAAAAAACAAGAAAATCAGATTTAAAGTTATATAACTTTATTTTTGAGCAGATATATTTATAATTCCACAGTTTAAATCAAAGAGCTATGAATGAGGAACAAATAATAAAACGAAATATGTTGCTATCTTTTATGGTTAGTGAGAAAAAAGTTCCTAATTATTGAACAACCTTATATTTCATGAAATGCAAAAGAAATGTAAGGTTCAGGTAAGAACAGATGTTCAGCGTTTCTCAAAAAATGCTTATAAAAAATGGAAACTACGAAACAGAAATTAATCATCTTATCGATATAAAAACAGAAAATCGACAATTTTAACTCAAACACATCCAAGTACCCTTACAAGTTGTGTTCACAATGTTGAGTCCCATTACCAAGTCCCCCAAAAAATTCCTAACTATTTTCATGGATCCAAAATGATCTGACTGAATAAGATCTCTTTTTAGGTGGTGCCTAAAAAAATCTCCCTACTGTGTTTTGCAGCATAGAGTTTTAGAACTCATTTTTCTAACCAGCATTTATTTAATAGCAGGTAGAAGAAATATTTTAGCCAATAATTATTAGATATATACTTTCAAGAACATCATTAAACATAATTTCCAAACACATTTAAGAAATTTTTCCATACATCAAAATGAAAAAGAAAAAAAATTAACAGGTAGGAAATCAACCTTGTAAAGAATACTCTTGTGATCCACAAAATTTCCATGTCAATTTACACATGTCTTAAAACTATACCTCAATGCTGTATAATTTTATAAAGATATCCAAAACATAATAATAATTTAAAATGGCAAATAATTAACACATTTTTATTTTAATAGGGAGATATTTTTATTATATTGTTTAATAAGAAAAAACTAATCTATATTTTTTTTTACCATGTGTGTCACTTTGAGCTCAAATGGCAATGGATTAAACACTTGCAAAACAACTTCACAAACATCTCCCTCCACCCATTTGAAATCTGGAAGAAGAAAAAAAACAGATCAGAATACTCCTGGATTCCTGCTCAAATCACAGCTTCACTTGTGCATGTCTAATCCAACTAGATCAAAATGAGCCAGCCCATGCTTGAAGCTGTGGTTTGGCACAATTCATAAGAAAAGACATTTGAGCTTCGTGGCTATCTCACACTGCCCAATCTAAAGTAAAATCCAGAATGAAGAAGGTTACTTTATATTGAATAGCGCCTGAAGCCGTTGTATGCTGTAAAAGACTTCTTAGATAGAAACTACTGGAATAAAAGTAGGGGCTGGGGAGCCCAGTCGGTTAAGCACTCGCTTAGCATGCGGAAGGTCCCAGGTTCGGGTCCGGGCATCGCCAAAATAGCTGCCGACCTATAAACGGCCCGTGCAGCCAAAAATGTCCGACGAATAATACCCCGTGTAAGGGAGTGCACGTTAAATATCCTTCAAAGTCCTAACGCTGCGTACAATGTCGCCCTTAACGGTTGCGTTGGGTGCCTATTCAGGTGTGGCTCGTCACTTGACTGTGGTTCTAAAAATACGACGCCCGTCGCCAATAGCCCTCGTGTAGCTCTAGTGCGACGATAATTCAAACCAAACCAAACCAAACTGGAATAAAAGTAACGCAAGATTAAAATCAACGCAACCCCCTTTAATCAAACACAACACCTCAGTTATGACAGACTTGTGCCCCATGGTGCGCAGCGCAGGTCCAGCTCCAAAAACAGTTACGGTTGCAACATATATACCAAACTGCAGGTATTTGACAAACATGCCTAAATTGGGCCATGCACATTTTGCTTTTTCTGCACGATTCTTTATTTAAATATATTCATATTTTAGGGTCTTCCAATCTTATGTTGCAAATACGGTGGCATAACCTACTACTGCATTTCACATTACAGTCTAGGTATTATTTAAACATTGAACTAAAAAAAATGGCTAAATATTAGCAATTACCAATTTATAAAAAATGTCTATTTATTAATTACAGTATTTTCAACAAAAGCAAGTTAAATAAAATATAATTCATGAGAATTTAGTTATGATTTATTGAAAAATTATGCACTGAAATCAATCTTATTATGCATATTTTAAATATGAATACAATTATAACATCAATACAATTCTAAAATGAGTAATTTTAGAATGAGTGAGATTAAATGAGTAAATTGCTAAAAGATTTATAAAATAACTAGCAGTATGGTCCCGCCTTACTGGGAACCCGTTAACTTCGCATTGCTTCTTTTTAGAGGCATGCTTACTTGTGAAAATACACTCAAAATCAAAACTAAATAAAATTCGTGTTGGCGTATGCACACTTAAAAAAGCAAACACTAATGAGGATGACACAATTTTAGGGCCAACGCATATCTCAACCAAACTCAATCAATCAAACTAATAGAGGATGGCGTCAAGCCCCCGTTTCGGCCCGGTCCATGTATTTTCAAGCCCTGTTTATGGTCCCGCAATCCCACGTGGATGACGTTTTTTTAAAAACTAACTATATTAATTAAAAATCACAATCAAATATGAAAAAACTAAGCCTCAGGTTCACACGTAGGTATTAAAAGGAATCTATGTTAAAAATTTCGAATTTTTAGAGCAGTCTAAGTAGGTCTTTTGCGATCAACAGACAGACTCCTTCTTTTATTATTATAGATAATTTTAAAGAAACATGAAAAAAAAAGTTTCAAAGAATTGTAAAATTGTATTTAAAAATGTACCTTCTTGGTACTTGTATACATTAAACATGTTCGAAGAAATTTTATTCCGTTTGTTTTAAAAATTAGAAAGTTGTTCAAACTTTACATAGATTTCAATAGTTTTAAGGAAAAATTTATAAAATTCATTTTGTAAAGTTGTTGATATTTAATGCTAACTCGAGAGCCATTTCAGTAGCAAATAAAATTGGAATAAGAAATTTTTTAAAGGGGAACTTTAGTATTTTCAAGTGGCATTTTTTGCATTTGTGGGCAAAATGCAGGTGTGTTTCTTAGTAAAAACCAATCGGAGATTTATTAAAAACTAACAATATTTTAAATTTGAGGGAACAAGTCATAGATTGACAATACCTGCATCCAATTCATGCAAATGGAAACACTTAAAAAATAAACAAAGTACCTGTTTCTTATATTACCATAGATGTAAAATAATTAAGCAATAGTGGTCATTTTTTAAAAATGTTTAAGTCCAGGATATATATTTATTACAATACAAAATTAAAACTATTTTTATTCATCCTATTAAATAAAAGTTAGTAATGTAGTTTCAATGGTTAGGTTTTTCGAAGGCAGGAAAAACAATTTTTCCTAGGATGGTCGATACTGGTTTTTACCATGGTATTTACCAGGAGCAGTAAAAACCAAGCCAACCCTGAACTAAATAGCCTCAGCGAATTTTTTTAAACAATGATTAACACAAACAAATGAGGATATTTTAAATTTGTTAACACTTATTATAAAATATTTATGTTTATTCATATGAAATAATTACTACAAAAGGTTTGTCAATTTTAATTTTAGCAGTTTTAAGATTTATAAGATTGGCTTACCTATATTCGAATTACTCTGAGCAGACTTATCCGAATGTCTTGGAATAGGCGAAAAGATGAATATAGATTCGTGCTCATTGGCAGCTTTCAGTTCATTTGTGACCATTTTTACAGGTCTGAGGTGTGGAGCAAGGTTTTGTAATTTGAAGGACCTAAAATAATTGTATTGTCAGTTAAATGAACTAATAGTTACAAAATTAAGAAAATTTCAGAATGCAATCAATGGAAATTTAATGAACCAATTTCTAAGATTTAATAATTTTTTGGTCAGATATGGCTCTTTACTCGCATTGGTAATGAATATCCAAATATTTTGCAATAACACATTGAAAAGTAAATTTGTTCTGGCTTGGACATGGAAGTATACACCATAAGTCTTCTTTTTTTCAGCCCTCAACAACCAATAGTTTATAGAAAAGGTGCCTTGTGGTAGTTGAAACTGTGTTTAGAGTATTTAAAACAACATGTGAAAATCTTTCCCAAACTGCCTCCAACATCACCTCAACATATCCCGATTTGTTTGGGACTCTCTAAAGAGGACATTTAATCTTCCCCTCTTCCTGGCCTTTCAACAGATTCTTGGATCTAGTCGGACTGCAACAAAAAGTCACACTGGAGTTGTTGCATATGAAATTTAAAACCTATATAAAGGAAGAAGTTAAGTGAGTGCTGCTCTTGAACAGTAGTGGCCACTCACGTGTTACTTAACTATTCAATGTTAATAGTTGTCTGTTGTGTGGCAGTGCGTCAATATAGTAGCAGTTTAAATGTAACATTCCACCACATTACTTAAATGTATTGCACATTATAGTTTAGTGTATAATCTTTTCTTCTAAAAATTGAGTGACAATCTTGGTCAAACGGTAGTTGAGTAAAAATAGATAAAATAAACTGAAACATTTATTCTTTGATCCAAATTGAGAAAATATCTCATTTTTGTCAGTTTCATCCCTGCTGCAAGAATTTTTTTTAGCTATACTAACATTGTTAGTCATGTTCAATGTATAGCTTTGTCAAAGTGTGATGGTATAACTTGCTAGTGCGGCTGTTTTCAGAAGTGAGCGAGTTTGATTAGCAATGGACTGTTGAAGGTTTTCACACAGCGGATGTCCACGAGAAAAAACAATTCATAGACAGGATACTGGATATCTGTCCGTGTCAGGCCTCCTTGGCGCCTACACTGGTGTCGGGAAACCCCTTACACACTGGGTTCTCTGATGGCGGCAACTCTGATTCATCCGGGACAAGAACTAGGGGAGGTTTTCCTCTCACCACCCGTGAATGAGGGAGGATCGGGGGGCTCACCTGACCGTGGGCAGGTTGAGCAGGTTGACGGGGGGTATGGGGGGCCGTCCCCCGTCCAGGGAGAGGGGGACGGGGGCGCCCTCGCACCGGGCGGTCAGCTCCTCCAGCTGGCGGCACAACTCCCGCTGCTGATCGGCCCCCAGCACCCCGAGCAGGGCGGCCAGCACAAACGTGATGTGCCTGCAAGATGGAAGGAATGCTCTGAACACGCCCTTTAAAAACTGGTCAAATGTAGAAGTAGGGAAATGTAAGTAAGATTGTTTACAAAGATGCGTCTGTTTGAGTCTATTTCAGTTTTTCCGCAATTGCATAAAGACAAGTGAGCAAAAACAAAGCACTTTATATGAGAATTCGTGTTCAGCATACACTAAAAATTATCCACAAAATTGAAACATTAAATATATAAGTTTAATAACGCCTTTACCCTTTTCTCACAATCATAATTTTTATTCATTGTTTTAAATGGTTAATTATAACCTAAACCTTATAACTTGTATCTTATTTTATAAAAAAAAATAGTTACAGAAAGAAATTTTGAAATTTTGATGACCATGAATGACATCGATGCCTCCTTCATTGTTTCACAAGCATGCAATGTTAACATGCTTTACAAAATATTAATAAATACCATTTGTTTATTCAAAAAACAAAACTCAAATATTTTAACTACATAACAAATGGCAATTTTTAAGAACGCATCCAATATGAAAATATTTTGAAAGCTTATAAAATTGATCAGGTTATTGAGAAATGAATGCTATTCCATTTGGGAAGGTAACAAGTATGTCACTAATTGTTAAAAAAAAAAATGCATTGCAACCTATTTCACTGCTTGGGGAATGATTGCAAATTGTTTTCTATAAAAGCAATTTTTTTTTATGGAATGATAATCAAATATTACTGATCTACTAAATAGAAGAAATCTTAAACGTATTACCTAACAGATATAGCTTGATTGTTCATCATTTTTGAGACACCAATGATATCAAATAGCATTTGAACTTGAATTGTTGGCCAACCCACAGTAGTTTCTGAAAGGAAATAATCATCATGAAATGAAATCAGATAAATTGAACCCACCTGTAATCTAACTGATCTGTGTTCCATAACAAAATTATCATTATAAAATAAAAAAAAAATAACCAATTAAAAAATTATTAAAAAAAAACAGAAGTATATGACAATTTTATTATATTTTTTGTCATCGTAATAGAATGAAAAATTAAAATGCAAAGTATAATAAGATAGTTAATGATTTTTGAGCAAGATGATCATAAGACTGTTTTAGAAAGAAAAAAACTGAAATTTGTCACGCACATTAGCTAATGAAGTGAAAAATTATAAATTAAAGAGATGCTGAAATTTATTTGAAACTTTATTCGTATTAACAGACAGATTAAGAACTTTGCACATTCATGAAAAATTGGCTGCACTTTTGAAGATCTGTTTCTCCCAAAATGACCCCTATCTAGTTGAAATCACAACAGTGCAGAAGAACTATAACTAACCAAACTCAAGTGAGGAAATACTGGCTAGATCTGTCTGCCAGAAGCTAGAATTGAGTGTTTGGGAGAATTCATTAAAATAACTCATTGTTATTCCTAATCATATTGTCATTTTGATCATAAAAGTTTCATGGAAAAGTACAAATTGTTTGGTTAGTATTAAAATTTATATCTTTGTCAGTTGAAGGTCAGGTGCAACACATAGGCTATGAGAATAACTTGAAGCTAAACCAAGTTGATAGTGTCCCTTAATACTACCCAGTATGCTAGACATTTATAAAATGGGCCATAGCCAGGACATTTGCCTCAAAAATAACTTCACACCCCAATATGTGCATTTATGTATATATATTTTACTTTCCTTTTGACACCAATTTTAAAAAAGATTAAAGCTTTTACAAAGTATAGACAGCATTATAAAAATTGTGTGCC
Source organism: Hylyphantes graminicola (assembly GCA_023701765.1). NCBI lineage: Eukaryota > Metazoa > Arthropoda > Arachnida > Araneae > Linyphiidae > Hylyphantes > Hylyphantes graminicola. The sequence continues at coordinate 466,951 of CM043116.1, read as the reverse complement.
ATTTTTTTAAATCTCAATTAAAAATGAAATATGTTAACTAATAAACAATATATAAAACATAGCAGAAATTGTATACTAAAATGTAAAGTTTCCATGTAACTGCATCAACTTCTAACTGACATTGGGGTCATTCTGTTCTTGTGTCTAGTTGTGTTTTAGTCTGGATTTAGTCTGGCTGAGTGTTAGTTTAAGTACATCTATCAGCATTCTTGCCAAAAGATAGAAAAGAGGAACTGTTTGGAATATTTTTTACTTTAAAAGGGAAAGGAGTTAAAAATATATTGCAAAAGCCTTAAAAATATCGTAAAAGAGCTTATTCTATATTGGTATTTATCAATTTTAAGGTATCCGATCACCATTTTCAGCAAAAATTGACTAATTGTTTTTTCCATTTTAATATAAAATAACTGTTTAACTTTCTAAATCTGTTTCATTTTAGATACTCGTTTCTAATAGAACCAAAGTCATAGCACTTTAAAGCATTTTTTTTTTGCTTGTTTTTGCATTTTTTTTTTCAAAACGCATTTCGCATTACGCAAAACATAAAAACTGAAGTTCTTTATTATCAATTGATTTTAAATATTTACAGTAGTTTTGTAACTGTATGAAGAAGGTTTTAAACTAGAATCGTGTAAAACTATTAAGAATTGGATATTTTAAAACTATTTATATGCTTGTTATTCTCTTGTTGTTTTTTCGATATAATGCAAACTCTTTGCCTATAATAAAAATTTGGGCACTGATATCTTAAAGATTTTAGTTCATGACCTATATTAATGACTGTTAAGCATATTTAAATTTAAACGATGGAAAAAAATTAAAAATTTGTAAAGATATCATGTTTTGCGTAAGCATGACTTTCGAAGCATATTTTACTTAAATTTTCCACAAATACTGATTTTTTTATGATTTACATTCTTTAAACTATTTTTATATTCATAACTAATAATAGAATTTTCAGAAACTGGCTGTCGAAGGTGATCGGCCACCTTAAATAACGTTTTATAAATAATTTTGTTTGTATTAGCACAAGTTTTTGTTTAACGAAAAAATATTTTGCGGAAATTCCTGAATTTTTCTCAGAAATTCATAAAAGTATGGAAATTTGTTTAATTTGGAGCATTCACCAGAGCATTTTAGGGCCTTTTACATCACCCATTAATACAAATAAAGGTTTTACAACTTATTAACAACTTAATATTGACAACAAAGTATTGGATGTAGAAACTTTAAAGCTATAAATGCAAACAAAGAATCAATATCTACCAGTAGAAAACTCTGCAACATCGAGCGGAAGACGATATCCTTTCAAAGATTCAAGCAACAAATAATAACACTGAAATGGCAAGGAAGAAAGTATCATTATTATCCTAAAAAAAATCTTGCACATCATGCATTTTTGACAAATAAGCACTTTTATTGCAAACTGAAATAAACTTTATACCCAAATAAACAGAATTCTTTGTTTACTAAACCAACTTTCATTTTACAAACTAATTAAAATTAAGCTTTCTTTATATTACTTTGAAAAAAAAAAGTCCCAAATATCATTACAAACTCACACGCATCTGTTTGTGTTATTTTTTAGAAAATGTTATTCATGAGTATAATCATGCACTGACATTTAAAAAAGTTACTTTCCAGCTATAAATTTCCCAGCTATATACAAGCCCTATCTATTACAAACAATGGAAATCTTGTGCTTGTTGTTTTTAACTTCTAGATTGCTATCCGTTGGCAGTTTATTTTTTTAATAATTTGCAAGCAACAATACACATTATTTCGTTCATTTCAAGCTGATCAGGAGAGTTCCTAAGTGCACCTTGTTCCAGTTGGGTTTGGGGTTGATGGCGGAGACGCTCCTCATGGCGGCGATCCTCTTGAAGAAGGACGCCTTGCGGTGGAAGCCCATCTCCGTGAACACCTGGGCCAGGGCGTTGAAGCGCACCAGCTGCAACAGAGAATCAGGGAATGAAGAAGACATCTCTTTAAGGCGAACACCTATGCTTGACGAGTAAGAACAGGATTATTGGATCTAGTTTATTACAGTTGATAGACATTCTGCGTAGATTGGTAAAAAGAAAATATGCATAACCAAGGGAGAGTTTATTTCGTTTCCTTTCACGAAACTTCCTTTGTAATGATAAGTGATGATCTTTATATTTAACAACTAAACATAAAAAACTTTTTAAGATTAACACTAAACACACTAAATTTCAAAATTCTTGACACTTCAAAAATAACGGTAATACTCTTTTTTTTTTTTAATAAATTTAAGATGTAAAAATAATTTTGAAAATCATGCAAAAAAAGTGAATTTTTGCCGATGACCAGGATATTGAGAAGGTTAAAAGATACATTTCATAACCATGCTACAAATAATCACAAAAGTATGTATACAGCGTCGGAAGAATTATAGTCAGTCATAAGAATTACCTTTTTTTTCAAAAACAACCCTATGAGCAATCCAGTAAAAAAAGCCCCAAATTACAATTTTGGTTTTGATTTATTTTACTTAGAATTGTATATTTCCTTATATGCAACTTAATATAAGTAATTCAGTAAACATGCAATAGAAAAACATACATTTAAGTCTTTTAATGAGGAATTAGTAGGGTTTTTTTTTTGTATTAATTTTTTGTGTATAGAGGAGAAGAGTTCAGTAAAGAGCTTTAATTTTCTTATTTTAAGAGGTGAAATGTTTTTAAATGTCAAAGCTTTTGTCACAAAGAAACAGTGTGATTTTCATCCCAGTTGTGCATGACATCAGAAGCTCATCTAATTTTCTAAATATTTTTCGATGTTTCAATGTGTTTGAGAAGATCCTTTTTATCTGTCTTTGGTGTCTAGCAATATTGATTATCCATAAAACCACAAGCTCAATAGGTCTTATCAAAAGGCAAAAATGTTTTCTTTTCATGTATCCGCAAGAATAAATATTCTCACAACAAAATTATTCAATCAATTTTTTATCCTCAAAAATATTTTATTGGAGATTTTAAAAATTCAAAGAAGTGTCTAAGAAATTAATAGTAGTTCACACAATTTTTTTTATTAAAAATAAAGAGTATCAAAAGAATATCACTGTAACAAGAATGGTGTAAAAAAATCCTATTCAGTTTCAGACAACAGTGACTCAAGACACTCGTTTGTGTCGAGTTTTTAATCAAAGACAACAAATTTTTGTTCTCTAATTTGTAAGACCTTTTAATCATGACAAAGAAAAAAAGGTTTTCTGATTAACATGAATTTTAAAAATTGTTCGTCATAAATATTTGTAATTTTTACTGAAGATAGTTTTAACTAATATAAACTTAAGAACTCTAATTTTAGTTTATTTTTATAATGCAGGATATAGTTTAGGACTGACTTATCACATTTTTTTATTTTGTGTATAAGAAAGGGACAAAAGGACAAACAAATATTAAATAAAAGTATGAGAGATATCTTTCTACGAATTTTTTTTATTAGAATGAAGAGAGAAGTATACTACTTTGTAAAGAAAGAACCCCGATTGTCGAAAGACAGATAACGTCCATGAAGACGGACAGACACATAATATAATTAACAATACATGCATCTGTATGTCATATCTTTCATATAAAAGAAGGATTTTAAATAGTTGTTGGTTAGCAATTTGCTAAATTTGCTAGAAAGAAATTTTAAATCTTATGTGAAAATATTTGAAACTTTCTGGGTGAGTTATTCAGGCCATAAAGAACAAGCTCAACAACTTCCTAAAACCAAATGTAACCCTCATTCTAAAAAAGGAACTAAAATCCTTATTAAACATAACAAAAAGTGCTTTGACATTTTCTCTTTTGAATAACAGATGCAACTTTGACATTTTTTAACAAGGCCAAAAGGATGTAAAAGAACATATCCATAAATTTTTTTAAGGATTTTTAATAATTTTTTACTGTATAAAAAAGTAATCCCAAAACGTTAAGAATACCCATGTTAAATTTTTAATAAGAAAATGCCAATTTGTTTATCCAAAACAAGGAATTCACGAAGTGAATTGGTGCAAATTGCATTAGGTTCCAAAATGTTTACCAAAAAAACTTAACATGATTCAAATACAAAAAAATGAATACTTTTAGGGCTACATTTTAAATAAAACACAAAAAAAAAAAAAATTAGCAATTATAAACGCTTTTAAGGTAAAGACTTGCTGCAGTGGCATGATTTTCTTTCATGTTTATGGAAAAATTTTCAACGTGTCATTTTAAAATAAAGTGGAAAACTTTAAACTGAGACATTTTAGCCAGCCTTACTTAGCCAAAGAAATAAAACTGGTGTCGTTAATTAGGAATGGGTAAAATATCTTTATTTATTGGGCTAATATTTTATAGACATTATTTTAAGCAAGCAATTACATGGAAAGGCTGAGTTTGATGAGAAAGGGGGAATTACAAATAGTCTACAACTAAAATATAACAAAGCGATGAAGTATTAGAATGTTAACTGACCTTTTCTTCTTCTGTTTGAACGACAGCTGTAAAAACGACATTTTGTAACATCTTTGTGGCATCGAGGTATTTCTGAAAAGGGTTTTAAACGTTTAATAATTACTACTCTGGTCACAGATTAATTTATACATATTTTTAAATGTTAGACTTCTAAAAAATTGCAGATTTATTACTTTTTATTATTTTTAAATTAATTTAAAAAAAATATGTATCTGTTATCCATCATTCAAAAGTGGGAAAATTGTGATGAGGTATTAAATTTAAATATACATAGAAAAGTATGAGAAATCAATTAACACTTCTAAGATAGATTGGGTTATTGGTATATTGGTTTTTTATATATGGGCAATTATTTATATATATATATATATATATATATATATATATATATATATATATATATATATATATATATATATATAATATATATATATATATATATATATATATATATATATATATGTGTGTGTGTGTGTGTGTGTGTGTGTAGATGGATAGGTGCATGTATGATAATTTTCTATGTAAAAATTATATAGAAAAATACAATCAAAAGTGCAATTCATGGTTTATTTTTTTATCAATTTCAATTTTTATAAAGATGGAAATAGTTTGAAATTCTACATACCCTAAACTGTATAAAAGCACGGACAGCTTTCATACAGCATTCCATTTCAATTATAAGCGCACCATGATACTAAAAAATGTTTAAAAAAACGTTATAGTAATCCTATGCAATTAAAATCTTTCCAGGAATCTCCAAGAGATCATTGAAAAATTCCTGAATATCAGTAAGCTAAACCTAACTTTTTAGCAACAACAAAAAATAGTTTGTTAGATCCAAGTTTATGTAAGATGCAATAAAAAGGATTATTAAGATTTGACAGTAAATTTAAAGATTAAGATTTGACACTTGGTAAAATTTTTTAAACTTAGTATTTAAATTTAGTAACAAAGGCAAATCAGTTATCAAAGGCAAATCCTTATTCATATTTTGATTTAATCAATCAAAATTAAAGTGAAAATCAGTTGAAGATAAAACAAATTGTATATTTATTTTTGAAAAATTATTCAAAGTAGAAGAAGTGTAAAACCAGACAACATACTTGTAAAATGCCATCTTATCTATCATGAAATGACCCAACACTTCAATATTTAAATTAACAGTAATAATATACTATTCATTATCAATCTATACTTTTAAATTTTTTTTATAAAGTATTAAATAAAGTTAAAAAAAAACATTTAATTTACTTTAGCATTTGAAACCCATCACATTCATTAAACACATTGTTAGGAAAAATACACTTATAAAAATAAATTAAATGCTTCACTTACTGCATTTATTTGTATTAGGTCTTTTTAAGTATTTCACCTAAGCAATTACTTCTAATGTTTTTCATTAGTGCATGGATTTAAAATTCCGCCTCCATAAACAATGCATGCGTTCACTTCATTCTATAAACATTCAGTGAACATCACTATTAAGTTGCATTTGTTTTGGTTGGCTTGAAAAACGCACATCTCTAGTAGCTCTTGTATGACGTTTTTATCATGGAAGTTGAATCCGGACGCAATCGTATTATAGGTTATTTTTCTGACTGGTTGGTTGAGTAATTGTGACTTTTATGCTAATTTATTGTTTTTACTATGTATTCATGCATACCGGGCACTGTAACCGCGCCCGATGATTTATGTATAAATACCGTGTGATTCTATCACTCTTCGCTCTCTGCTTCTGACTTGCTTGCTACTCAGATGAGTTAGACTGAGTTTGTTGCCGTAGTGTACGGCGTTTGTTATATTTTAATTTTAATTTAATTATGAATAAATTTTAGATTGGTTTTTAAGAAGTCTCCATGATCATTTTGGATTATATGCTTACAATTTTTCCCACTGCGTTTATCTAAGTTATATATAAAATTCTCTGCAGTTAAGGTTAATTGAGGACTTTTTGCAATGCCCTTTTTTAACCTACAACACACATAAACTTGTTTTGCTCAAGATAATAACTGAAGCTAACATCAGTTTAATGTCTTTTACTTTGCAACCTTACCTTCTGGTAGTGTGCGATGGCCTCCCCGTACTTGTCGGCCAGCTCGTCCACGCCCAGCATGCTCCTCCCGATGTTCCGGGAGTCCAGGGGGTCCAGGTGCAGGGGGAGGCTCCTGCTGCTCTGGGGACCCCCCACGCCTGGAAGAGGGCATACTGCGTCAAACACTAGGTTTCCCTTATATTAAAATGGTACATAAAAATACGTAAAACATTTAAAAATGGTTAGACATCTTCATAAAACACTAGGCTCTTCCATTTAAGGGTTAAAATGGTTCATAAAAGAGAGAAATGACACATAAAAACAGGCATCTCAATTAAAGTATATGATTCCACTAAAAAGGAAAATAAAACATGATAAAAGAGATAAAATGTGATAGATGGGTGAAACATGGTAAAATGCTGAGGCCCGCTTGGTGTGAAAGCTGGGAAGTCAACTAAGATATCGTGTGCACGTAGTTATCATACGTTTTCTTATTTAAAATTTAACTTTTAACAACATTGAATTTTCATTCTTAACTTTTTCTTGTTGGTAAGTATTTTTTTTAATCTTGGCTCTCTTTGGCACATTTTAAGAAAAATTGCTAATTTGACCATTTTACAACGCGACATTCCTAAAAAGTAACAAAGTTCCTTCCTTGCAAATACGCATCAAGTGAACGAGCGCCGCACCTGCTTTCGCCTTGGGGGCCGCCTCCCCGAGGAGGAAGTCCCTCGCGTGGAACTGCAGGAGGAGCGAGGCGGCGCAGTGCCCCTCGAGTGCGGCCCCCGCCCACAGGGGGTCCTCGCGCAGGGCGTCCGCGCACGCCCCGTACAGGGAGAGCGCCTCCAGGGGAAGCCCCGCCTGCAGGGACAGGTCGCCCGCGTGCTTCTTCAGCCGGCCCAGGCACCTGCGCTTGAACACCCTGCAACACACACACAGGGCGGTTAGAACGAGGCACTGGAAGGGGACGTTGGATCCAAGCTCATAACTTCCCATTCAGTATACTCTCAAAAAAGGTACTTGTCTTTTTCAACAAGTGGCACCGCTGCCTTGACCACTGAATAAGAAAAATACTATTCTAAAAATACTACTATTACTACTAATTCAATAGCTGAGAGCAAAAACACGTTTTTTTTTTAAATAAGCTTATATAAATGTTTACACATTGACTTAGCTTTCCTACACTCAGTACTGGTGTTTACTGTCAAGCTAAAATAAAAGCAACTCTAAATTCAAATAAATCTAAATTTGTCCTCATGAAGCCAAACACAATTTAGAAATCAGTGTCATTATCACAGAATAAGGTTAAACAAAGTTTGGGAACATCAGTCTTTAAGATATTTTTAAATATCTGAATGCTAAACATTTTATGCACCCGACAAGTAATAAAATAACACATTGAAATATCGATTTTAAGCGCAGTTATAAAAAATGTAAGATTTTAAAAGTAACAGCTATTTTTATCATATTGCTAAAATTAAACTATTATTGGTACATAATACAGTCACTTTGACCAGTGGATATTCCACCCATATAATTCATGTCAAACTCTAATGCTGCAGGGGCGCGCTCACTTTGTGTCCGTGTCGATGCCCACGAAGTTCCTCCTCTCGAAAGGGGCCACGAGGAGGGGCACCTTCTCCTGCCTCTCGTAGGAGCGGTCGAGCCGCTTCGACTCCAGCACCCAGAAGACGGAGTGCAGGAACTCCCGCAGCTCCTCCCCCGGCACCTCCCCCCCCTGGTACAGGACGCAGTGGGTGGGGCGGGAGGGGGAGGGCACGATGAACTTCTTGGAGCGGGCGGGGCTGGGGGCGGCAGGGGGGGCGCCGTGGGCGGGGCTGCCGGCCGCGCTGGGGGAGGGGGCAGCCGCCTCCTCCTCCTCAAAGTGCTGCGCGTCAAAGTGGGGCAGGGAGCTGAAGTCGGGGGAGAAGCTGGAGGTGTCGAGGCAGTCCCCTCCTGTCAAGGAACACAGCGTGAAAGAGTCAAGAAAAGTGGCATACATCTAAATGTTAAACTTAACAATTTATTGATTGGAAATTTATAGTTAAGAAAACTAATGCAACAAAAAACATTATATTCTCATAAAATCACTTACAGTCAAAAGACTTTACCAAAAAATCAAATTCTGGCTTTAAACAAATGAATATTTTAAACAGCATTTTAAATTAAAATACACAAATGAATAAAAAAAAAGTACAAACAAATGAGGCACCCTGCAGAAATGAGCTACGATGTTACTACTCAATATACAAAACAATAAAAACAGTTCTTCATAAGAAACTGTCACTAATCACAGTAGGCTCAATTATTTCTTGTTACAGTTTTTGAGTTACCACATTAAATGAGGGCTCAGTGCTGTGTGGATTAGAGCTGTGTCTCACTGCCTGGCATCTTCACATTATAGTTCACTATAGTTATGGAAAAAAATGCAAAACTCTGCCAAGGATGGTGCTTACCCCTTAGCGCTAGGCTCTGGCAGGTTCTGTAATGGGCTAATCAACTGTTCAAGTAAAAAAACCTACATTTACAGAAACCACAAAATGAGCACACACTTTCTTCAATGGTTGTGCTAGTATGATCCGTGGCCCCTTCAAAAGTTTATTTAATTTACTTTGGCAAACTTGAAAGGAGCCATATGTGTGCGGGTGCAGACATTCACCTATTAAAACACTTCATGTTAGAACATTGAACCTCAAGGTTGGGTTTCACGTGGGAAAGACTGTTTGTGCGTGTCACTAAAGACAAGGAAGGGGAGGCAAGGACCCACCTCCTTCCTCTTCGGCGGGGTAGTGGCAGTGGAAGAGGTCCTCGTGCCCCAGGTGGCTCTTGGGCAGGGGCTCCACCCCTCCCCCCTGGAAGAGGAGGGGGGCCGCCCCAGGTGGAGGGGGCGAGGCGGGGGAGCCCCCCTCCTCCTGGGGGGGGTCGGAGGGGGTCGCGCCGTCCCCGGAGAAGAGCAGGCAGCGCGCGTCGTACGCTGTGCTCTGGTACGGCTCCAGCAGCAAGCAGTGCTCCCGGCAGAGGGGGGCGACGCACTCCTCGCTCGCGCACTCCCCTGGGGGGGAGAGAAGGACATTCACACACTTGGCCCCGACAATCAAACTTTGAAATAGGGTGAAACAAAATACAGTATTAATCTCTTTACATTGTTTTCTGTGCTATAAACACAAACAAGCTAAGCTGTCTGTTTTGTTTTATCATTAAAAAAAATTGAATGCAAAATGTATGATAAATTTACAGCTGAAAACATACTTGCCCCTTGTGCTACATCCTTCCTTTTATGCAAATAAACAACTTATAATTGTCAACTGCTTTAATATCGATACTTTCAAGAAGCATAAACATTCTCATTTATAATAGAACTTTTTTTTAATGAAGTTGCAAAGCGATTTGTATGAACTAAAAAAAGGTTACCAAAAAAGGATTATACAGAGCAGCAGTTATTCTACTTAAATAAATGTAGGAAAACTAGTGAAACTTTGTATGTCTAACACCACATTCAATTACCCCATCCCTTACTAAATCAATACATTTCAAAGCAATTACCTATCATATAAGATAATTTCAAACAAAATAAGTTTTATGATGCTTCATATTGCATGCAAAATTTTCTTGAAAAACTTATAATGTAAAGTACCAAATTTGAAGTATATAGCTTTTTTTTTTAGTTTGACATAACAGTTACTTAGTGTACGACAATTAATTATGATTGACTTGACCAATATAATCCATTTTTAACTAATAAAAACATTCTACTTCCATTTTCAAAAAGTTAAACCAACTTCAAAGTTAATCAAATAGTCTCTAACTAAAACTCTTTGTTAAACTATAGAAATATTAAAACCTTACAAACATTCTAACTTACTTTCTGGAGCAGATTTTTTTTGAATAATCATTATTTATGCACAATGTCAAACACGCACTTACGACCACCAGCTATTCTTATATCGCATTTCAACTAAATTTTTTTAATTAATTATGGACCTAAAAACATGCTCGATGCAATAGAACTGTCACCTACCACCAACTCAAAACATTACTAAATGTTCAACTACACAATATTACGGTACAACTTTTTAGGGACATACCAATGGATATGAAGCCCAGAACTTTTCGATGTGCTTGAAAATCCCCCCACTCATTATTTTCTGGAGGGTAATCTGACTCGTACTTTATTTTAATGCAGCGAGTAGTGCCAGAGTCTGTTACTTTGAAAACGGTTTCTTTCTTGATATGTTCATAGATCTTGTTGAAAGATTTGAGACTCATTTTATCTCCTGAAAGAAAGAGTTTAAGTAAAGGAAAAAATACTTCACACTGTAAAATTAAACCGAAATTAGTTAATCCCTATAAGTGCACTAAGTATTTGTAAATGCTCCAAATTTAAAAGGCATTAGGAAATTTTTTCAAAAAATTAGATAGTTTCCAAAATTTACTTTGATTGATACCTAATTATTTCAGCCAATAAATGGGCTGGAAATAATGGAAGATAGATTAAATATTTAAAAATAGTATTAAAATAAAATTTAATTGGAAATTCCCACATATTTTTTTTATTAAACTTCTTAAAGTTTACATTTCCTTAGAAGATTGATAATTTTTAATAAAAATACATAAAAATAGCAGGATTACAAGATAAACAAAATATTTCAAAAATTCAGTTCAAAATTTTTATATTTAATAAAAAATAAAATATTAATAAATAATGTGGTGAGTAATGTTAGAAATTGTATGAAAAAATGTAGGAGCACTTTGAGGTACTAACTAAAAAAAGCTAGGAGCAAACACATATTATATCGGAACATTTTTGAGAATAAAAAAAATTAATAAAAATGAAAGCTTATATATTGTAAAATATTGAATACAATTAGCAACCATTTTGTTATATGATTACCTAAGTCTGAATATATTTCGACACACCACGAAAGAAAATAAAGGGTTTCGATTCCAAAAAAAGTGTATTGTTACAACAATGCGCTTGTTGAGAGGAACTCTTGAACTTTCTATGAAATATGATTTGAAGTACATTAAAGCATATTTCATGGGTGTATATATATTAAGGGTGCATAATATTTACCAGGTTTTTTTTTTAATTTAAAATTTTATTTTGATCTTTGTCAGAAATCAAGAAACTTGTGACAACATTTTCTAAACTAGGTGAAAAGAGAATTGGTTGGGTCATTTAACTGTCGAAACGATGATGAGTAATGAATAAATAAAACTAGAGAATAATTAAGAAATTTAAAAATAACCTATTGAGATTGCAAATAAATGCCAATAAGATTTAAAAAAGCAATGAAAAATAAAATATAAATTGCTAACATATCTCAAATAAGAAACAGCGGACCACCAGATAATCAGATCCGGCCGGGCATATTGGGTTGCCAGCTGAGTATCTTTTGCATCACTAATAGAATTCATTATGCATTTGTGTAAAGATATGTTTTTATGAATCGAAACAGTCATCAAATTACTTAAGTTAATTTTCAATCATTCTAATACTAAAGAAACTATGCATCTATGGCTATTATTCTTTTTATGACTTATTTTGTGCAGTATTATGAAAAGCGATCCTACTAAAAACTGCAACAACATTTACCTATTCGCTTCACTACTATAAGAACATTTCTATGATCTTCTGAACAAACATTGTAGTCCGGAACAGGATCCGTGTGTGACGATTTGGTGACGCTCATCTTCACAGTTCTTCTAACACGAGATTACATGCAGTACAAGGCAACTGAAATACAGAAATAAAACGCAAATAAAACTATTGTTGCAAAATATACTTTACAAGTATTAAACTCCCAATCCTTATTACCACCACCTATATATGGCAGGGATCGAAATAGCTTATTTGACTGCATTTTGAAGAAATAATAGCCAAAGGTCGCCAATGAACAGACTGGCCATTATATCATAGCTGTACCAAAATTGATTAACATTAAATCAGTGTTGCAATTAACAACATCATCATTACACAGCGAAAATAATAGATATTCCAGTGTAGATAGATGTCCAGATTCATAACATTACATAAAAACCTTTATATAAATACAATCAAACAAAAAAAATCCCAACAAATAAAGGGAAGAATAGAACCATAAGTCAAAAAGAAATTTCAATGGAATTCGTTTGAGGGCAGTAGGGCATAGATAGATAATTGGCAGTAGTAATTATTTTATAATTTAGGACATAAAAATATTATTTAAAAAAACGTAAATGATGGGAAAACTGTCATTTGATCTAGTAAGCGAAATTCGCATTAATCTCATTGGATTAATGAGGAAAAAACACATAAATTACAAAGTTCCTTAAATATATATCTTTTACTGACAATCGCCTTTTAAATATTGGAACATGATAAGTGAAACTAGTCAAATTCTCTAAAAGCCAATAATTTTTTCTGGGGAATCAAATGAGAATGATGTGAGGACGTCCTAAGCTTTTCACCAATAAGGGCGGTTCATAGGGAGAAAATAAAAGGTGTTTGCAAGTGGTATGCTTTTAGAAACAACAAAAATATTACTCGAATAAAAAAAAGTATTTTCATTAGTAAATAGATAACTTTTTGGACATCAAACATATCACGAAACAAGGAATATTTCAAATATGACGCGAAAACAATTTTTGAAAACTGTTGTCTTCAGCTCCGGAAGTATACATAAATTTCTGCATTGCTTACAATTGTTAGCAGTCATGTTTTTTCGAATTCTTGAAAAGTTATTTGTCCCACACAAACATAGAAAATTGGTTAATTTGGTTAGCAATGTTAGGTATCTAAAATTTTTATTCCATAGAATACAAACCGAACCGAAACAAACACAAGCTACAAACAACAGTACACATGACGGTTCTCGCAGTTACTACCATTTTCTTAACGATATTATTCCATGAATAATTAAATCGTACTCATATCTCATGAATATATTATTTGTTCGAAAAAACAAACATACATTTTTTGACATTTTATATATTTTTAATATTGATTTTATATAATTAATATAAGTGCAATAATAAAATAATAATTCTCAGTAATACCTGAAGTGAAGCTGAAGTGAAGCTAGCAACAAGTAAGCTTCAAAGTTTATGACCAGAAAAGAAAAACAAACATTGGCCTGCCGATCCGGTGGCCTAGTGGTTAAGACATTGGCCTTTGGAGCTCTTGGGTCGTGGCTCGAATCCCGTTGAGGCATCGATGTTTGTGTTTGTCGAGTATATAATATATGTATGTATAGTATAGTGTATGCGGAGTACGTGCTCGTTAAATCTGTTGGGTCCGAAAGTCCTGTGGACGGTCATTGCACAATTTCCATGGGTACAGGCAGTGGTGGCGCTAGGAATTGCCCGACGGGTGGGCTGGTGTACCCCGACGGGGGTGCTCCTGTATAATCTTAAATTAAAGTTTAAAAAAAAACATTCGTTCTCGAATTGGTTCCAATATGACCAACAATCAACATCAGCCCGTGAACACTTCGCATGTTTATTATTAATATTCAAAAATGAAACAAAAAACGTAACTCATGAAAAAAATCATAAATCGATTAATGCTTTTGTTCCAATTATAAAATTCTATTTCAGCTAAATGCGTTACTGTAAAGATTTTTTTTTAACTCGATTCAAATCCCCAAAAATTTCCACAATTCAAACAGTAGGATGTCTTGCCAAATTATTTTTAGGGGTGCACAGTTTGACAAACGTGTTGGTAAATTCAGCTAATGCCGATTCCTCTACAAACTGTACAGATATTGGACGACAAATTCGAGGTGACCCTAGTCCAGGATTCTTCCAGATTATATTTTTCTTGCATTATTATCTCTTAGTTAACGTTATCGACAATTGAAAGTAAGAACAATTAAGATATACATATTTTGTATTTAAAAAAAAATTACACAATTTGAAAGCAGTTTTAAAAACAAAATTTTAAGGGATTTCAAACTGCGAATCATTTTTTACGTGCCGAGACGAGCACCAACAACAAATTTACAGCTTCTTTTTAATTTTATCCCAAAAAATATCAATAATCGTGTAAATCAGTCTTTTTAAATAAAAATATATGTATTAAAATGCTTCCAAACAATTCAATAAAATAATAATTGAGGTTAAACATGCCCAAGTAGTCTGTTCCTTCACATTCTTTTATTACAAAAAAGCAAATATCTTAAAAGTGTTCTAAGTAAATCCGTTCGGAAGAAAAAGTGGTAATGAACCCTCCTGTGAAGGTCAACTATATGCACCCCCACTATAAGTTCCCGAGGCCATAAATTCGTTAGCAGTGGTGACATATGATACAACTAGTTGGTAAACTCAAAAGAACGTCCTTTTTTATTTTTTGTTTTCCCAGCTTTTAGAGGGTTTCTACAGCTAACCCCACTGTTTGGGGTGGTGGGACGATAAAAGAGAAGCTACATTTCACCGCTTAGGGGTATGCACTCAAGGTCAGTTGAAGAAGGTTACGAACCACGACTGAGAGTCAGTTTTGGAAATTGCGAACCAGTGTTACATTTTGAAACTGTTAAAAGGGTTTTTTTCCTACTAACAAATTTTTCCGATATTGTAAGTTAGTTTTATCCCGACGAAATTTAAAATTTCCCCGACGGGGGGGCTAGCCTTCCCCGACAGGGGGGCTTGAGCACCCCTAGCCCCTCTGCTGCCGCCGCCCCTGGGTACAGGTCCCTGGAGACTTAAGGGACATGTCTAAATTGTGGAGGTGGAGACAGATGGCAGCATCTGTCATTTGTGTATGTGTGTGTCTTGTGTTGTCCTATTTGACGATGGTTTATAAGCGGGTCCTTGCGACCAAGCACACAAGCCTGAAAATGTATGTCTACCAACCAACCAAACATTGGCCTCGATCCTCGATGCTCCAATCTTGTAAATCAATGTTATATCCTTATCACATGGTTTTTGGAATCAAATTTAATTAACAGTGTTATTAAATTTGATTCTAAAAATCATTTTGATATGAAACATCTGCAGAACTACAAATCTTTAGCTGCTATTTTGTTTTCAGCAGTGGCGCCGGAGCCGGTATGGCAGCTGCCATACCAACTTTTGAACAAATTATGTGTTTTGCGTTTTCTTTTCATTAAACAGAATCAAACCCAAAATGACCGCGTCAAAAAAAAAAGCCAACAAAAATGACCAAGCTTTCACATATCCTACCCCACAATCACACCATACCGAGAAAGATAACGCGTATACATATTCCCCGTTTTCGGTACTCGTTACCGTTAGCGATGGTACAGCTACAGACAAATTAGCTAAAAGATTTTTTTTTTTTTAAATTCCTGAAGATACTGAAAATCTTTATTATGTTCGAACTACTAAATTTTAGATACTGAAAATCTTTATTATGTTCGAACTAATAAATTTTTGTAAGTCCAAGTTTTTATTAATTAAAAAATTTAAGTTATGTAAATATTTAAATTTAGCTAATTGACAGGAAATCCTTTGCATGTTTTTGGAGAGGGGTCTATATATTTTTTAACTCATTTTTAAGGTAAATTTAAAGACAATTGAAAAATTAACTGTTTTTTTATAAATCACAACTTCTTTTTGTATTAGGTAACATGTAACATTGAAGTGTTTTTATATAAGTACAGGGTGTGCGCATTCTATTAGGAATTTTTTTTTATTTTATCTCCTGTTTAAGTTTATTATTTTTCTAAAATTATTTGATATTTTACGTTAAGAACAGAACGCTCACAGTGATTTTTCAAAGCAAGAGTACCGGGATTTATGAAACACCCTGTAGTTCGAAACTTTTCGTATAAATTCACAATAAATATCCAAAACAAAGCATAAAAAACTGATTTTCAATCATACTGAATTCACTTTTGATCTCATCCTATTGCAACAACGGGGGAGGGGGGACGACTTCACTCGCAGGTGATATAGTTTTTTTAAACTATTGAAATAAAACTAACTTCTAATATATGAAATTGGTTGTTTGCGTAAAAAATACGTATTTATTCAAATATATAATATATTTAAAACATCTATAGGAGGGGAGGGAGTGGTAGATAGAGGCATTTCTTGCCATACCTCTAAGGAATAAGTTCCGGGGCCACTGGATTTCAGTTACGTATTTTATCATGGTTATTTTTTCTGTTGCATTGGAAATCTAAGCGATGCTCTCATTAGGGTCATGGCTCTTGGGATTGGTCCTTGCAAAATTGGAACGTTATCCAAAAAAATAAAGATCTACAAGGTGTTCAGTAATCATTTTTCATGGATGAATAATTTTTGCTTAGATTTTAATGATTTGAAACGAACAATTGTTGATTTTTACCTATAAGTCAAATGCTTTTAGTTCAACTTATGGGAATATACTTGAACGATGTTTGAATGCATTAGTCCAGTAAACACGCGTATAAAGAGATTGCTAAGAAAAGGAACTAAGGAAAATCTAATATATTTTTACCACGTATGTTTGGAGATATAGAGATACTTTAATAAAGAGCATGTACTTTTCCGATTATGAGGATTAGTATTAAAAGATTTTATTTGTCATCTATATCTTACAACCACTTTTAAGTCAAGACCTATTTATATATCTATTCATTTAAATTATTGAACCAGCTTTAAATACCCAGCATTGAACGGGAGAATCTACAGAAACAGTGCCCAGATGTGCATCAACTGACGCCACATCTTTGAGTGCCCTGCTATGAGTGTTAATCTGAGAAAGATAGGAGTCTTTCAGTCATGGGTAGACCTGTATAATTCAAACTCCACATTTGTACATAAATGTTCCTCAATATTTCCATTTTTAATTCGAAAAAATAAACCAACAATCTGTAAAATTAAATCAAATTCAAACAATCGAGTAAATTCAATAACGCGTTAAAAATCCCGCATACATATGCAAAATTAACAAAAAGTTCTAAAAGAACTAAAATAGCCTATTTTCCTGTTACTTAAATACTGACTAAAATTCTTATAGGGAAGCAACTAGGTTCGTAACAGTGTCATCTACAACCGTTTCTACATTAAATTTATACACATTAGAATAAATTCCATTTGCAGTTGTAGATAAATATTTAATTGTTCGTAGAACAAAAACCATGAAACTACTCCAAAATGCACTTAAAATAGGAAATGTAAATTAAAACTAATCAGGGCTATATGCAAAAAAATATACCTTGCCACTTACTTAGTAAACAAATATTAAACAATCAAATAATCACATTCCTGACATCATTCTAAACTAATTTATTACCAAAATAAATTTTGCTTCAAATAATATTTTTAAAGGAATAAAGTTTCTCATGACTGTGTTGAGTTGGCAACAGCGATTTTAATGACCCAAAATTGAATTTCAATGCTAATCCAAAGGGAAATTCATCAACAAATAGTAGTTTTATGTCCGTCCTATCGTACAGACAGACGGACAAAAAGTATGAAAGTCAGGTCTCTTTCTAACAAAAAAAAAAGAATTTTTAAGATCGGATGGATAGAACCGATTTCGACTTTTTCATTTTTTTTTAATTCTTTCGAATTAAAAAAAGAAAAAGTAGGTTAAAAATCAAAACAAATCCCTTGCTTACAACAATACTACCCTCGTGGAGAAATCGGCTCCTGTTTTGCCTCCTTCCTCCTCTTTAGGTGCGAATTTCTAAAATCTCTTCTACAATGGCGCCTTCACTACAAAAGGAACACTTTAAACAAGCCCATGAAATGTGGAATCCATACCTCCATTAGGTGAGCTGGAAGTTGACGCGTGAGTCAGTCGGGACTACTCCCTCTATATAAAACGTTATTGAAAATTTTCCTATTTCTTTAACAAAAAAATCAGTACTTGTTATGGAAAGAATAATTACGATTAAAGAAAATAATTAATAATCTAACTATTTTTTACGGCACCCAATGTGTTTATTAAACTGGAATACCGATTGAAAAAAAAAAGCTTTTGAGGAGTCAAAGGTCCATTGGCACGAGGAGTCCCTTTCAAAAATATTAACTTTTGGCGCGCAAAGGGGGCGCGGGCGATCGATGGGGGCGCGAGTGGGGCGCCGCCCTGGTGTCCGCGGGAGGCGCGTGTCGGGAGTGGAGCCGCGGAATGCGAGGTCGAGCGGACACCTCCGGACGCACAAGGAGCCGGGCGCATTTCCACATCCTTCCAACACTCCTTCATTCAGCAGGCATGCCATCTCCCGCCAATCGATAGCACCAGGTATATTTTACAACCCCATTTCCGATTGAGCCCACTCTGATGAGTTCAATCTCGCGGACCGCAAAATGCAACTGCAAGGACAGAGCCATCTTTCTTGCCGCTCACGCACTTTCCAAAAAAAAAAAAAAAAATCGTTAAAATTAATTTGACACAAAAAAGAAATGGTAACGTTTTATTTTTAAGAAATTTAAGTCACCATGCAACACATACTGCAGGATGTATTCATTACGCCACATTCGCCTACGAAATGATTTAAAAATTCTACTTATATATTTTTTGCTGTATTGTATATGAATAATATTGTATCATCTTTATTTATTACCTGTCTGAGAGTTTAAACTAACTGTATTGTCTGAATGGCTTATCAAAGTATTTATGATTTTTTTAATAGTTTGCTGTGTAAAAATGAATGAAAATCTGAAAGAGGAGAGTTCCCCATAATAAAAATAATAATATGGTAAGGCATTAATCAGGGCAGTTTGGAATGAATACTCATTCCATGTTCTCAATATATGTGGACACTAGATTTGGCCTTGCAAATTCCTCTTGAGACCTGGCTTCCCTTAAGAGGCATGTTTTGTTTTAAGTTCCAGTTATTAGAGGATTTATAAACTTTAAGAATTGAAATGGTTTGATAGAAGTGTGTCTGAAAATCATGTCTGAATCTTTGATAGCAGGTATCAATCGTTTATTTGCATTAAAAAAAATAATGTAGCACGAGGATCAAGCAAGGTTTTAAAGGCCTTGCAAAAAGAAAATCAGTTGTACATTTGAAGGCATTTTGCATCAACGAAATATTAGACGGAATTATTATTATATTTTTAAAATATTTTAGTACTTAATAACTGATCATCAGCTCCACAGCAAATATTAAACGTTAATTGGGAAAAAAAATGGCAAATCATTCTTTTTAAATAACTTACACTTGGACATTTTTTTTTAAAACTTGTATATTTACACCAGATGTTAGTGGTTCATGGCACAGATATATATTGAAATAGCATCTGTAAAAAATTTCAGGTAAATTAATGTAAAACTTTTTATGCTAGAAGTGTTAGCGTTAACCCCCTTTTTTTAGTTGAAAAACACTGTTTAAAATAAATCAATTATATTTAAATGAAAAAAATTGCCCAAAAAGCATTGTTCTTTATATTTGAAATCACTATGCCAAATTTGGAAAAGAAGCCCAACCTCCTACATTCTGGCCTTTGAACTTACTTTTTGCAATACAAAATAAATATGCGCATTTAGTTATAGTTTTTAAAAGAATTTTGGCGTACGTAGAGCTGAAGTTTCCACTCGACTCCAAAATGAGTTTTCACTGCAATAGGTAATATTTTTAAAAGTTGTGCTCTAGTCTTCCTTATCAATCACAAAACCGTATGGTTTACCAAAAAAAACCCCTTCTAGTTTAAGAAAATTAAATTAGCAAGAATTAATGCTTGTTTTATTAATTTTTTTTAGCTGTTTGAAGCTAAATTGTTTTCCAACATTGAAATAATGTCACATGTGAATAGTTAATAAGCATAACAGACTGGTAGGTAGTTTTTTTTTTAAGTTTGTCTTATATCATATACATGAGGACATTTTCGATTTTTGTACATGATCTGTGTCTCCTGCCCTACACGGTCGGCTGCAACTTATGTTACAAGACCCCCTTGCTGAATTAGGTTAACGTAGTTTACTTTCCTCTGGCATTTCACTAAAGAACTTTACTCTTGGATCAGTTATGTACAATAATCATTATAAAAATAGTAGCTGTGTAAGTATAGTAGCTCAGGTGTGTTTCATGTTGCAGAAGGAGGATGAACTCTTCGTGCGTGGACGGGCTGCTGCTGTGGGCTTGGCAGCCGACCGCCAACCTGAGCCGGGGGGACGTGGTGGCGAGGGGGCTCGTCTACTTCGCCGCCCTCGTCTACGTGTTCGTGGGCGTGTCCATCGTGGCCGACCGCTTCATGGCCGCCATCGAGGTGATCACGGCCCGCGAGAGGGAGGTGGTGGTGCGGCGGCCCGACGGCACCACCCGCACCACCTCGGTGCGCGTGTGGAACGAGACCGTCTCCAACCTGACGCTGATGGCCCTGGGCTCCTCCGCCCCGGAGATCCTGCTCTCCGTGATCGAGGTGATCGGGTCGCGCTTCGAGGCGGGCGAGCTCGGACCCGGCACCATCGTGGGCAGCGCCGCCTTCAACATGTTCGTGATCGTGGCCATCTGCGTGGGCGCCGTCCCCTGCGCGGAGACCAGGCGCATCAAGCACCTGCGCGTCTTCTTCGTCACCATGTCGTGGAGCGTGTTCGCCTACGTCTGGCTCTACGTCATCCTGGCCGTCTCCTCGTACGGCGTCATCGAGGTGTGGGAGGCCGCCGTCACCTTCCTGTTCTTCCCCGCCACCGTACTGACGGCGTACGCGGCCGACCGACGCTTCCTCGTCGGGAGGTGCCTGCGCCGCAAGGAGTACCGCGCCAATCGCCGGGGGGTCATCGTGGGCGGGGAGGCGCGCGAGGAGGAGGCGGATGTCCCGCAGCAGGAGGCGGCGCGTCAGCAGGAGGGGACGGGGGAGGGGGAGGATGAGCCCTACGGTCGGGAGGAGGAGCAGCGGCGCGGCGGCTACGTGCGGCTGCTGCGGGAGCTGCGCAGGACCCACCCGGACGCGCCCATGGCCGAGCTGGAGGAGCGGGCCCGCACCCGCATCCTGGAGGAGGAGCCCAAGAGCCGCGCCTTCTACCGCCTGCAGGCGACTCGCCGCCTCACGGGCAACCTGGGGCTGCACCGGGGGCGGGGCGCGGCGCCGGACCAGGAGGCCCCCGCCCACCAGGGGGAGGCGCAGCAGCAGCAGGAGGAGGAGCGGTGCGTGCTCTCCTTCCAGCCGGCGCACTACACGGTGCTGGAGAGCGTGGGGCGCTTCGCGGTGGGGGTGGAGCGCAGCGCCCCGCTCGGGCGCGCCGTGTGCGTGGACTTCTCGACGGAGGACGGGACGGCGGAGGCGGGCTCCGACTACGAGCCCCTGCAGGGGACGCTGGTGTTCCGGCCGGGGGAGGCGCGGCAGCTGGTGTGGCTCACCATCGTGGACGACGACGTGTTCGAGGAGGACGAGCACTTCTTCGTGCGGCTGTCGTCGCCGCGGTACGCCGACGCGCTGCCCGACGGCATCCCGCCCGACCCCCCTCTGGTGGTGGACGCGGAGGCGGGGACGGCGACGGTGGTCATCCTGGACGACGACCACGGGGGCGTGTTCGGCTTCGAGGCGGAAGAGGCGGAGGTGCCCGAGTGCTGCGGCGCCTTTCCCGCGCGCGTCCTGCGGCGGAGCGGGGCGCGGGGCCGGGTGCTCCTCCCCTTCAGGACGAGGGGGGAGGAGGGGGGCGCACTCAGGGGGAGGGACTACACCCACGTCGAGGGAGTGCTGGTCTTCGAGAACAACGAGAACAGGCGAGTACAGGGCATATTTTTAAAATATTTTTAACGTTTTTTTGATAGTTAATTATTATTTTAACTTTTAAACTTTAAAATTAAGCACTTCGTTATTTTTTAAATAAATATTATTATTTATAAATCTTTTTTATTTACAAGACAGATTTCATAGCAATAATATTTCAGTTGGTAAAAAACAATCATCTTTAATCGTTTTCCCTCTTGAAATGTAAACATTTTTTTTATTCAAATGTACTATGTATTTTGAATGAGGACAGGAATTTAATTTGGAAGCAATGACTTAGCTGCGATTCCCAGTTGGCTCGTAACAGTACCCGGCCACATAAATGTAAGCCCAGTTATCACATTCATAAGGGCTCACTTGTTTCGTGACCACCACTCATACGGTTGCTCAGAAAGAAACACGCCCCTCTATGTCTCGTCAAACCACATGGGTCCATCTGGGATAACCAACTAAAGCCCAAGTTATGTCTTACTTACAGCTGTCTCTACATAAGTTATTCAAAATATCGAAAAAGTTCAACTTTTTGTGGCAGGATGATATCAAATTGCCAATGACACAAAATTTTACAGTTCATTTTTTTATTACATACATTATGCTTGTAATAAGCAATACTTTGTTCTCGATTACTCGTTTTGATAACATGGTCTTTGAATTTGTAGCTTATGAATCACAATTATGCCCACACTGCACCATGGTGATCTATGTGATTTTAGTTGTTTGAAAAAAATCTTAAATAGGATTCACATGGGTTGGTGATGGGAAAACCAAGGAGATTATTATGGGCTACCCATATCAAGTCAGTGGTGTGGGAAAAAAATCATCTAGCACAGTGCTAGTTATTATTCAGATAGAGTAATTTACATGTGAAATTAATTTTAAATGTAAATTTGAAAACATTTTACTGAATATAATTTTCTGCCTGCGTTTGGTAACCCAGGCTGCAGCCACTTATAACTGATATAATCATGAAATGTATGTCGCGTAAGATGTTTGAAGAAAGTAAGAGCCTTTTTGGCTGGCTGTGTGTCGCAGGAAGGACATCCCGATCCCCATCGTGGACCACGAGAGCTACGAGCGGGACGCCGTCTTCTACCTCGAGCTGGGAGAGCCCAAGACGGAAGAAGGTCAGTGCTGCACAGTTGGAAGCACTCTTACATAATGGTTTAGCTGGCACCTTCAAAATTTTTCAAGAATCTTTTTAATAGTCACAGTTTGTAATATAACAGTTGCTGCCCCTCTCAAAAATAAGTTCTCACTTTTTAACAGTAATATTGCTCTTTTTCTATTGCAGCTATTATCGAATAAAAATCTTAATCGTCCATTTTTTAAAAAACATTTTACTTAGTGTTTATATTGTTCTTTTCGAGTTCTTGATATTGTATTCGCCTTTTTTTACTAAAAAAATGAATGCCATGTCAAAATGTTGCTTTAAATGAAAAAAAATACCAATCTTTGTTAGTAAGTTTTCCTTATCAGCTTGTGTCACTGCTGCAACTAGTGATAAAAAAAACAAGTAAACAAGTTGTTAGAAGAACCCATAAGTAACACGTGTTGCACTTGGTTATAGAGTAGCGTCTAAAAAAACTTGCCGAAATATCCCATCAAAAAGGGTATGGATTAGCACTCTATTCAGGTTTAACCATAAAAACTTTACTTTAGGGTAGACTAACCAGTGAATGAACGTTTAAGGCGCTGCGTTCGGAATAAACACCGGGATATAATGACCAGGACAACCAACCATATGTCAATTAGCTTCCTACTACATGGGAGGCAGTCAGTGTTGCCAATCCATCTAGTTTAATGATTTTCAATCCTTATTTTTTAATTATAATTACCAAATGTTCAATCACTGGGGCCTGTTCACTCACTGGTCAGTCTACCCTATCATCAGTTTTAAGTCTTATTTCTTATAAAATATATCCTTGTGAATAACTGACCTTTTTGAATTTCGTTCTAATGAGGAATGGGGTTTCTCCGCCAGGGGTGGGTGTTGGGCTGACGGAGGCGGAGCGGCAGGTGGCGCTGCTGGGGCGACCGCGCCTGGACGAGGAGAAGAGCACGCTGCGCCTGCGCATCAAGGAGAGTAAGGAGTTCAAGGTATGCATGGTTGTCACTGAGATTTTAAAATTGTACTTCAACTAATTTAATTTTTGTATTTTTTAATTGAATTCTTGTACTAAACACTATAAATAAAAAAATTATAAGTTAATGCATGACTTTTTAAACTTCTGTGTTGCTTCCAAGGCAGATTGTTCCCATAGAGAGGTGTTTGTGTTTGTATCATTCGGATAGTTAGACTCATTCGGACACAGATTTGTCTTGGAAAAGGATTTTTGACTATTTCTATATTTTGTTCTAGGTTTCATCAAAAATCACTTCTACTCACTCTACGACAGCGATCAAAGTGATACCATCCAAAAATTAATTAAAAAAAAAACTTTTTTGTCGTTGAATAACATGACTTAATGAGTTTAAATAAATCAGAAGTACATAGAATTTACAAAGATTTTGTTTTAATTTGTGCTGTATCCGCTGATGATATCATGATCCCAGTCTAATTTTCACAATTATGTTTCCTAATTTCTCAGTGCTTTTCTGAAAATTTAACTTTGCAAGAATTTGTTTCAAATTAAATATTATGTTACAATTCTTAAAATATTCTTTCCAATGATATCTTATGCAACTCTGTAACCATAGAACTGATAGAAATATAGACATACCATAGACACATATAACTGATTCTACGAGGTTTTTTTTTTTTTTTTAACTCATCAAGCAACCAGAAAACAAACGATTTTTTACCAGTTTTCGAAAATTCATTACTCTTAAACTAACGTAAAAGTATAAATATTTTTTTTTTTTAACTCAGAAGGTCAAAAAGTACGAATCCTGACAATTCTCACTCAAATGGTGAGATTGTGGGCCTTGTTGATCGGACATGGAAGAACCCGAATATGAAGTTGCAAATGAAGTTGGGAATTTGAAAAAACTTGAAGGAAAAAAGTTATTGTTGTTCTTTGATGTGCACAAAAGTTTTTTTTTTTTTTTTTTTTTTTGCAATAGGCAAACTGATACAATGCCGTTGTTTTCTTTTATTACTTTTCTTCCTCTCCCTTTTGATGGTAGTAAACTGCATCTTCCAAAATAGAAAAATGGAAAAAAAAATCCACAAAACTTTTAGCCTAACGCTCGACTGCTCTGTATATTTGTGATTAAAAAACCAGCCATTGTACCAGTTATGTGTGTGTGTGTGTTGCAGAGCACCGTGGACGCGCTCTTCGAGAAGAAAGGGGGCGCTGCTGTCGGCACCTCTTCCTGGAGGGAGCAGCTGCTCGAAGTCATCACGGTCAGCGCGGGTGAGAACTCTTTCCACACACTCCACTTTGCAAAGGGAATCAAATATGGCAACAACAACAACCAAATAATAAAATTGTAAAAGAGCAAATAACTACGTTAAAAAAGTAACAAGTCTACAACACTTTAACCGATTCACGGAAAGCCAATAACAGCTGATAATTTGTTTTGAAAAATATGCACCACCTAAATAAACAACGAGTCAAATGAAACATCTGTGGGCATCCATAGAATAGGTGACGCAAATTTGGAGATTTTAAACCCCCTGTAATTTCGCGACATTTGGCTCGATCCCCCCCTCCCCATTCCCCGCAGTCTGACGTGACAGTTTTCATAACTAGTATTTATTATATAAAAAAATATATAGTATATTGATTTTAAAATATAAAAATATTGAAGTCCAGAAAAAAATGTACTGGAATTTTTCGCTATTTTATCGCAATTTCATACGATAACGTTTACATAAAAAAAATTGCGTGATATTTGACGAGACCCCCACGTGATATTCGGCTCTGTCTCCTCGTCCCCTAAACAAGTCAAATAAATTATGGACGCTACTTTTCGAATCAACATGAATGCTCATGTGGATTCGAAAGATTGAAGAAAGAAAGAATGTCGTCTCGTTGAAGAAAGAATGTGCTCGCATGTTGTTTGCTGTCTGGATAATCTTTTTCAATCAGCTGCCATTGCAAATGATAAAAAACGCGCCTCTTTTTTTTAAGTTTTTGTTCATAAATTTAAATAGAATTTCAATTGGGACTTTTATTTTCACTAAATATATTCTTAACCCTCTAATGCATACTGTTGCCATATGGCAACAAGTAGCATAATCCACATTATTCTATTAAAGTAGAGCTCCCTCTCGACAAATCTGTGTTCTTTCATCTATTACATTCCATTTTCAAGTTTTCGTTACAATAACCCTCATAGATAACATAGTAAAAGTGTATTCAAAGTTAAAGTGTGAATTTATTAACTGTTGTGAAATTACGTCTTTGGCAATATTCAAAGTATAATAATATTAGTACACTAAATAAAAATAAATTGTTTTGAAAAAATAATTATAGTTCAAGTAGGTTATTTTAAAATATATGTAGTAGTTTTCTAGTCATTCTTATCAAAATTGGAATTTTATAGTTGGTTTTTTGCCATATGGCAAAAATTTTAAAATTTTATATTATTTAAATTCCAATGCAGTTAATTTTTTTTTCAGTATTTTTCCCATAATGTATGAGTATTAAAGATACAAATATATTTTTTCGGGATGAAAAACCCCCAATAAGTTGCAGGGTTAATAATGTCCAAATCGTATCCCCTAAAATAATAATTGATTCAATTAAATTTGTGGAAAATAACGCATTTTTACTAAAAATTCACATGTGCATTCAAATGTGGCAACAGCGTTTTAAATGACTAAAAATTAAATTTCAATGCTAATTGAATTGGTTGTTCGTTGACAGTCAGGTGTCTGTCCGGACGTACAGACAAACGGACAAAACGTATAAAAGTTAGGTATCGGATGTCTATAAAAGCAATGTTTCTAACAAAAAAAAATAGAATTTCTAAGATACGAAGGATAGATTCAATTTTGGGCTAAGGATAGAACCGCGGGTTAGGCACTGCAAGGGACAGGCGGACATCTTCAGCATGGTCAAAACTTATTTCTCTATTTTTTAAAAAAAAAATTCTTTCCCCTTATTACCAAAAGAAAGGAAAGTAGGCTAATAAGTAATAATACAACATTGAAATCGGAGAGTTTTGTTTTGTATTGTTTGTTTACCCCATGGTTGAGCTATCCGACGCGGGGCACGGCATTCGCCGCCCCCCAAGTTGACCCGCGCCTAAATATTTTCCCATGGAACAGGTTTCTCACGAGGGGCGGCTCCTGGCTCCGCGCCCTGGCACCGAGTCAAGACCGCAGCACCGATCGATAGCCCCATTCACCCGCCATTGTTTGCCACGCACGAAAACAGATCTTCGGGATCCTCATCCATTGAACGAGTTCATACCTTTAATGGGAATTCAAAACGATCCTCTCAGCACACATTGTAATAGCCATTCATTTCCAAAAGGTTGTGCACAAATGATTTGTATTTATTCAATATTGAGTCGTTATTGATCACGTGACCTAGTTATATTTTTATTCATAACCGCTCCTAGCGCAACTCCGATAAACGTTTTGTGTGCAGCTGTTTTATCATAATGAATAATGCAGCAGATTTTGAATTATTAAAATTTTAGTTTCATTCAATGTTGGCTGTCAAAGCAACGTTGGCCAGGATGCGGAAAACACGCGGATTTTGTATCCTCATACCGGCGTTATATACGTCTAGCAACTTGCTCGAGCGGTTACCTTGAGAATCTCAAGGTAACCGCTTTATGCGTATTTATTCGAAAGCTCACTGAAGTTGGATCTCAAGGCCACCAACCCAACTTTTGTCGGTTTTTTGGTCCAGATCAAAGGAAAGGTTGCCATAAGGAAAATAGCAAACATATTGGCGTGTTATCTCTTTTTTAAGTGATCCTTCGAAAAAGTATGTAAAACATCGAATTGAATTGTATTGAGTTTTTCTTATTAATTTTTTTTACTTAAAGCAGGACGCATTCAATATTTTGATAAAATAAAATTCAATCACATAAATGAATGAAATTCAAAATTTGACACTGTAAAATATGTTGATGATAAAATGCTTTCTATGTTAATAAAAGTATTGAAACTCTTATTTATATCTTACCCGTAATCAATACAATTAATTTTTAAACAAGATTTTGTATTAAAATACTGAAACCTGGTTGGAGTTAATAGCTTAATCAGTTATTTTAATACATATAATTTCTAAATTTTTGGCAGACAATACTGAAAACACTTTTTTATTTGACCTGATTTTAATCAGTAATACTCCGGCATTAAAAGTTTTAAATATAAGTACGGAAAAGGACAGTCATCAAAAAAACAATCCAGAAAAAAAATGCACTTTCCTATACACTTAAAAACAAAAAAAATTCCCCGTAAAATATTAGTAATGGACAGGGACCGGCAGCAAAGATACCAGTCATGCCCCGTTAAAAAAACAGTCATGTCCTGTGTTTTTTTTGTTTTTGTTTTTCAAACAGTCATGTCCCTTAAAGATGGTATAAACAGTTAAATCACCATCATCCACCATCTTCGACGACGTTTTTTATATTTTTTTCTAATTACCTCTAGATAATTATCTAAACTCTCTAAATGTAAAACACAAGCAGCAATCAAAATTTCGTCATCCATAATCTAGTTGATTTTAAACAATGAATAAAATCGCCGCGCTACAATCTCACTCGCCAAATTCTCGCCAACCAAAGGTCGAATCGCTAGAGGTCAAAGCGCTTCCAGCGTTACGTTCAGCGGCCGCTAGACGTATGAAAACCCAGTGTCACAGTTGCATTGCCTTGATTAATGTAGAGTGGAAAAATAAATGCGATCAACAGGAACAAATAGAGACTTCTTTGTTTTTGCACTCAAAAACAGGGCCTTGAAATACAACTCTTCCTAACAGCAGTTCACGTGTGAGGTGGTGTCAAAAAATGGGTGTCAAAATTGCAAGCCATCTTACACAAAAATCCTTTCTCATTTTATTCCCTTTTTATGTGTTGACTGAATGTTCGCAGGGGACGAGGACGGTGGCGGGATGCCGTCGTGGTCCGACTACGTGATGCACTTCTTCACCATCTTCTGGAAGGCGCTCTTCGCGTTCGTGCCACCCACAGGTCAGTGCGTCACGAGATCCATGTCCCTTGGTTTTCCTTAAATGTCTGTCTATGGCACATAAAAGTGGCAAAATTAGAATTTTTTTTACAGTTTTGTACAAATAAATGAGCTTTGTATACCCGACGTTGCACGGGTCTACCCTTCATAAAACACCAAACAGTTATACTATAGCGACCCGACCTTAATTGGATGATTTGCGAAAGTCAAGTATAACTATCAAACTCGTATCAAATGAAATTCGGATTGTAACTATATATCTTGGAATTTGAACTTTTGTAAAATTGGACATTGTAAAATATCAATTTTTTAAACTAAAACTTAATAATCACTCACGCGCAACTCACTCTTAAAAACTAAACAATTGTAATAATACCTCCACACTACATTTTTACAAATTAAACCCACCTGCACTCATTTTTTTTTGTTTGTATTTTGCAAGACTAGAAATATATAAAAAAAATCGCAAAAAAATAATGCTCTCTGTTTCCATGGGAACCAAACACAATGTCTCCCATGTTAAGTCTATGAGTTAACTTTAAAAAGAAAAACCGAAGTTTTGAATGAAAAACGCAGACACCTATAAGGTAGCAGAATAACTTCCCCGTTCCAGTCTCCGTATTTTGCCACCTTTTCCATGTCTCTACTTGTTCCCTAATTGAGGTAGATTTCCGACGGATAAACAAACACAGTCAAACGTTAATAGTGTAGATTTTTTACACCCATGTTACTTTTCGGATGACACGAAAAAAGTCCATAGGAATGTATAGTTTGTTTGAAACTATACAAGTTGTACATTGTTCTTGCAGACTGCCTCGGCGGCTGGGCGTGCTTCGTGACGAGCATCGTGGTGATCGGCGTGCTGACGGCGCTGGTCGGGGACCTGGCCTCGCACTTCGGCTGCACCGTCGGCCTCAAGGACTCCGTCACCGCCATCTCCTTCGTCGCACTCGGCACCAGCGTCCCGGGTAACTCCCCCCCTAACTCATAAGCTTTTGGCACGTGCATGACCGAGGCGAAAAGCTTGCCATCATAATCATCACGGGGGACGATTCTTACTGGCCAATAATGGTCTGTCCGGATAAGCTCCTATCGAAGCCCAGTGATGATTTCTACACATTTCGCCATGGCTGTAACAACTGTGTCGTGCGACGTGTAGTTATTAATGCTACTATAGCAACAAGCTACTCTTATAATTATAAAGAACTTCAAATCTTTAGCATATGAGTATGTATAGTGCTCTCTCTAGTCTCACTAAAATACGATAGGATATATGCTGACAGTCGTTCGTGAGCCCACTTTCAAAACTAGCAACTTCTTTAGCTGCGTTTACACAGCAAGAATCTTACCTAGGTCGTTTTCACCCAGCAGTAGGGATAACAACGATAATTAGGGAATACCAGACAACCTAAGAAAGTGCGTTTACACACGTCTTTGATGTTTACCCGGGTGTTCGGCAGTGCAGTTAAAATATAACGGAATTTAAAATAACTATTTCAACAAATTTCTGTCTTTTAAATATTATAATGCTTCTTCAACTAAGTTTTTTCCGGCATAATTATTATACTAGAGCAGTAACATGATTTCTTCAAAAAATTCTAACAAAATTGAAGTTTTCTGAAATCATTGTATTTAAGTTAAAAAAAATTATTTAATCACTCAGTTGCATGTACCATTCAAACACAACTTTTTTTAAAATTTTATTCCAACTGAGAAACAAAAAACTAAATAATAAAGAAATATTTTTTTTTGTATTTAGAGCATCGATAACAAAGCAATCGTGCTGCCATCTATTATTTATATATTTAGAATATTTATATCGTCTCTTCATACTGTTTCATTTTAATCAACAAAAAGTTAGGCAATTAATAACTCAAACATTAAAGTAAAGTACATGAAAACTTTAAAAAAAAAACTTTAAAATATCTGTTGTTTCTTAACTATTACAATCGAGCCATTCTCTTGTTTTCTACAAGCAACACAAGTTGTCGACACGGCGACAGTAATGGCCGCCATTGGATTTCGCTACGGATCACTGATCATACCCGGGTAGAGATCGCTTACCCACCTCTCGACCAGGGTGAGATGAAACCCACCAATCACCCAGCATTATTCAATATTCTGGTGTGGCTGGGGATTTTTCGCTGTCTTACCTAGGTAAAACCCACCAATTTTGGCTCGTGTAAACGCGGCCTTTGTATGGATATTTCCCCCTCGATTTCTATTCTGTTGGAAGGTGCTTTTGTGACAGTATTGAATGTGTTCAACCGTGAAGTGACCTCACCCATGTGTTCTCTCTCTCTTGCAGACACGTTCGCCAGCAAGGTGGCCGCGCTCAACGACAAGTACGCGGACTCGTCGATCGGCAACGTGACGGGCAGCAACGCCGTCAACGTGTTCCTGGGGATCGGGATCGCGTGGTCGATCGCCGCCCTGCACCACGCGGCCCGCGGGCGCCCGTTCCTGGTGGCGCCCGGCGCGCTCGCCTTCTCCGTCACCATGTACTGCGCGTGCGCATTCGTGTGCGCCGCCGTGCTGATGGCGCGCCGCTCCCTGGCGGGCGGCGAGCTCGGCGGCCCGATGCGCTTCAAGGCGCCCACCGTCGCCCTCTTCGTCGGCCTGTGGCTCTTCTACGTGCTCATGTCCAGCCTGGAGGCCTACCACGTCATAGAGGGATTCTGAACACACACACACTGCTCAACTTCGACGTCCATACAGCAGGCTCACCTTCACCGAAGGGGCCCCACCACGATCTACTCCAAGAAGATGGGATGACATTCAGTACACACTACAGGACGTATTCCGCATTCCCTTTTTTACAAATGTGTCCGGCATAGTCGGATGTTCAACAAATACTCAGTCATGAAGATGAACAGAAATATGAAAAATAGTTATATTTTAGTCGACTTGCATTGAGATGGTGCCCATCTGGCTTTTAAACGGGTGGTTGTACTGAAGTCTGGATAGAGCCTTTCTGCCTTTAGAAAAGGAATATTTTTTTCTTAACGGTGTGTCCTTCTTACGAAAAAAAACTTTAATAGGTTCAAATACTAAAATCCACAATAAAACGGTACAAAATGATAAAATACGTGCATGGTGGTGCTTGTTTGACGGTTTTTTTTTTGTGAACTTTCGCAATAGTATTTTAAAATTGTCTTTGGATAACTTGGGATTACGTCAAGTGCAAAATACTTCAACTTTAACTCTCTTTTTCTTTCCGTCGATTTGAATCATCAAATTCAAATGAAAAGAGAGAACAGTGTTAAAATTTAAAATTATATATTTCCAGAAGAATGAAAACCAGAACATTAGTATTATACTGACCTGTTTGACAAGTTCATGAAAAGGAGCAAGAAGGGCAGTCAGTTTACTTAAACATATTTTTTGGAAAATCGAATAAAAATATTTTAAAAATTTCTTAACATTTTCTTTCACTAGTTTAATATGAAAATTATATTCGCTTTTCGATATAAAATCAGGAGTTTTGTTTTTCTTCTCTTTGCTGGTGGGAGGTCCATTCGAAAGATTTTCGTCCGTAGAGTAGGCATTTTTAAACACTTCGTGCCTGCGGGGATAGAATACACCGTCGGCTTAGCATGCAAAGATGTCCAGTGAACAAATCGTATTTTTATAAAAATCGGGAAAAAAAGAGTAATTACTTGTAATTGTAAGACCTTGAAAGTGTAACTTATGGTTATTTTTTGCTACTAAAATCGGAAACGTGGATTCGTAGTTTAAAATTACGGAGAAATATGGTTGAGTTAAAAACCTCTAAAAAGCCACTATTTCCTCGCACATTAAACTGAAAAAAAAAACTCAGTCACAATACATTATAATATATAATATTTTAATACGTTTATAAAATAAATTCCATCTCGAACTTGTTTATTGATAATTAAAGGAAAGAACTGGTCACTATTTTGAATTCTTATTTATTTATTTATTTATTTATTTATTTATTTATTTATTTGTTTCAGATGCACATAACAGAACTTATGGACAATTTGAATGAGTTGGAGCGTGGTTTGTTTTTGGGATGGAAGAAAATGTTCCATGTTTGACGTCCCCGTAGGCGTGACTTTCTATGTTTAGGCTAATGGCTGCCGGTGGTTTGGTTGTGGGATTTAAGAAAACGTTTAAAGTAACTCTGACGTTTCGTAGCCGTTCCAAATGTCCGTTTATATTTAAAATAACATTCAACCCTCTAAAATACTCCGTATACATGTCGTAAAAAACAGACCCTTTTCTACCACAGCAAAACGGTAGTAAACAAAATTACATTAGTATGTGGTAACCGTTTTTACCTTGGTATGTTCTATAAAATTACCGTGACATCTCAAATCTATTATCGCCAAAGCATATCACCAAATATTATCTATAGCCAATACACTCAACATTTTTGCATGCTAAATCAACGAGTCCTTATCTATCCCTACATTATCTAGGATTATATTCTAGTCGCAAATTGCATTTTTATAGAACCTATGTAACTCTTTTAAATAGCGGGGATATTTAATAGAGGGAATCCCTCTTCATTTGGGAATTGTGATATTCTCCGAAATGTGATAGACTGCGTCTTACGACTGCCCAAATTATTATTTGTGTTCCTTGTATTTTTCTTTTAACGTTACGTGCAGCAAGTCCATTTACTCATTTGTAAGTGTTCAGTTAAACATTCAATCCAAAAGGTTTAAGAGTTAATGTATTGATTTCGATCAGGTGCACTGTACAAAGTGAAAGTACTTACTTTTGATTTCTGGTAAGGTCAATAACCAGAAATTGCTGTTAGCACAAGACGACAGTTCAATCAACTTCCTGGACGCCGATTGATGAAAGCTTCAAATACTTTGAGCAAGCCTTCTACTACTATTAGCAGCATTTGTCCGTTACATATGCGCCGAATAAACAACGAAAAGCAGTTTTTAACTAGTAAATCCCTCTTCAGCTTGATAGTTACAGAACGTGGGACATCGAAATATAGATAGAATGTATAATTTAAAAAGACGTGTTTTTTTTGTTGTTGTTCAATTGAGGAAATTTCACTGCAACCTTTCGATTTTGGTATCGGGCAGTGTAAAATTGCTAAGAAAATGAATTCTTTTCGGAAATAATTTTTGTGGTGTAAATGTCGACACGACCTTTGGAAATCAGTTGGGTGAACATTGTAAATTAATCTCGCAATGGTAAATCGTTCACTGAAACTTATTCTCTTTGAAAATCAAATCTTTAACTGTATTCCTTTTAAATCTTGAACTTAAATATTTATAAAAGGAGGCTCTAGAAAAGCATTAAAAGAGCTAAAATATGTTTTTTCTCGAATATATGAGCATCATTTGCATTATTTTTGACTTCTTCCAAAAATATGCAATGAGAATTTTTAAAATTTTTTTAACATGAGTTGTTATAAAGTGCTATAGGTGAACGGCGAGTTTAAAAGGATTTAAATTTGGTGGAGCGAATGAAATGGGTGTTCAGTGTAAAAAAAAAAACTCGTTTTGATCGTGCATGACTCTTTTGCTGAAGACTCCGAGGGTGTCCTGATTTCCCACCAAGACTTCGCTCAATAGTGTCGTGGTTCTTTCTCTTTTGGAAAGAAAGCATTCTTCGACCTCCCGTTGACTGTACATATTTCAATTTTATCGAGTTGAAGATTACCTATTTATAATCTATCCATTGTTCTAATGTTGTGAGAATTTATGTTGTCAGCCACCGAGAAGCGTGCCTCGCTTCGGAGACTGGTGCTATCGACTCAAATAACATTGAAAATATCAATATATTTATTTATTATTCTGAATCGCTTGATTATACAACAAGTTGTTGAAATGTTAATATCTTATTATTAGTTATTAAACTATTGTAATTATAAATACTGCTTCAATCATTGATTTCTTCCTGCACAGCTTTTATTACACCTGTTAATTACACCCTACATCGAACAAAGTACTTGACATTTCCAAATGATTTTCATGTGTTTTTTAAACAAATTTTCTTATTTGTATTACATTTTAATAATCCCGGAAAGATTTTACTTAAATTAACGCCGTAAAATATTTTTGTGGGAAATTTTGACGTTTCGGTTAGAAACCCTTAACCCAGAATCAATTTATTATACGACAGAGTTTCTGAAGATAGAATTAATTGTGTGTAGCCCTAACATTAAACTATGTTTTTTTTCCCCCTTTAGCATATAGCGGATGTCCTAGGCACTTTGACCACTTGATTGGATTTGGTATAAAAATTTATCAAGTGAACTTCAAATGGTCAACTGTTAATTTTTCGAAAGCAATTTTAGCAGGAAACCAAAATAAAAGGACAGGGCTTTCGCTCATTTTTTAGCATTGTCAGTGTTGAAAATTTAGTTTGCTTGTATTAATTAGTTTAAAAAAACAGAATTACGATTTACAGAAGACTTACCTATCATTTCAAGTAAGTCCTAACCCAAATTTCAATTGTTCAACAAAAACTTTTTAACTTTTCATTCAAACTTTTATAAAAACAATAAAACGCCATGTTGTTCGAAGCCTCCTTCCCAAGCACTAAACACTTTCACTGAGGCATGACCAGATTCTTGAGTCAAGCAACTTTTTTCATCGATCCAGGTGAAATTTTGCGAACTATTTTTGTAAATAGGTCCGAGAAATAATTGTTAGTTTTGGAATTCAATCGATCTTAAAGTTCTCGGTAGTGTAAAGCCAGATATATTAATTGATTAATCAAGCTACTAAATATATGTATCAGAATTTAACATTCGAATTTCATAGCATGCTATGAAAACTAATTGCTTAAGACTTGTTCCAATCGTTCAACGGCAACGTTGGGTAAAAGACACTTAATTACAATTTCAAAAGGCAGCCAGAAACGATTACCTTACCTATCTGTCGCAATTATTTTGATTTTGTTTACTAATTCTCCTCATTAAACAATACATCATCATTTCAGATCCTAGTGAGATGCAAAATACAGGGTGAGGCAAACAAAAGTGGCCCCAAAGTGGAGATAAGAATACGACTGAAATGTTGCCATGTCAAAAACTAATACAAAAACAGGTTTGCTAACTGAAGCTATTGATCTCTTCAATATTAAGCCCAAACAAACGCTTGGCAACTTATTTGCCGGCAACTATGATATGGTTTGAGAAACTTAGTTGAAATGAAATATAAACAAGGTTTGTAGAGCTGATTAAGAAAAGTTCCCACTAGTGATTATTTCGATCGTTATTTATCCTAGAGAATCGGACCTTTTTGTTTTTGTTAATAAAAAACATTCTAAATTGTAAAACACAAAATTTGCATTATGGGGCGTCTTCATACAATAAGAAGTGAGATCTGAACTCTTCACTAGTCTATGAGTAGCTCTAATGTGAGCAGAGCAAGCATTTCAACGTATTCCTATCTCTAGACCGGGGCCACTTTTGTTTGCCTCACCCTGTACAACAAGTAACAAAGGACTAAAGAAACTAACATGGGTTCGGTTTTGCTAGTCAACGACACCGCATCAGGAATGATCACTCTCTACTGAAAGAATCGTAATTTCGAATCACAATCAAGTGGGCAAGGCTAGTACTCAAAACCAACTTAAGACATTGTACCGAAAATATATGTATGCTAGCTTATAAGAAATATCATCGCTATGTATGCTAGCGATGATAGATTAATGGAAACAAAGTTTTGTGGATCATTGAAAATAAGTATAGTAACTTCAAATACACACACTTATTTCACTTTATTAAAATATTTACACGATTCAGTTTCTGCTCACAAATCATGCCATGTCGGAACATAAAAAACAAGGCTTTCTTTTATTAAAAAATAAAGAAATTCTTAAAAAAATATATATCTATAAATTACGAAATGAAATATAGACACAATCATAATAGAATATACAGATAAAATCTCATCTACACAATATACAGTGGATTCATTTTGAATCCATTGAACCACAGCTTACAATAGTTATTTATGCAACAAGTGTGAAAAGTAACACTTTTTAAAACTCACGTGTCTTAAAAAGTTTACTTTTCGCACGTGTTTCATACACTATTTTTTATAATTGTGTGAAAAAAATATCATTGGTCCAAAAATATTTCATGCGTATATTTATATCTTTAAATAAAAGTATATCGATACAAATCTGGATTTTATTAATAATTATGAAATAGAAATTTTTTAATTGAAATGTTGGCATCTTATGAAAAGAGTGAAATAAAGTTTTTTTCGCTGTTTCAAAAAGTCAAAGAGTGAAATTATAATGTAAAAGTCGGGTTTTTTTCACGCAATTTTAAAAACATAATTTGTAAATGTATGGTTGTTACAACAACTAATCTCGCAAATCACAATCTATAAATATTCAATCCATTACAGTACAATATTAAATAGTCCAATCATTAAACTTTTAATTCAATATATATATACTCTAAATCTTTTTGTTTTTAATTTGAGCAAAATATCACATTTTCCCTCCTTGCAGAGAAAATTTCTATTTTTCCAAGGGAAGGGTATTTTCCCGAGAAGGGTTTTCGGGTCTCTCTCCATCGTACGTCTGCAAAAGAGAAAGACGTGAGAACTTGTTTTTGTGTGTGTTCAACAATATAATATATCAAAATAATATGTATATCATATAAATCAAAATAATATAATATATCAATATAGATATCAAAAACTAATATTTTTGAAAGTTTCATGAATTTCAGAAAAATCTTGAGTTTTTATGACAAACTATATTTAAAAAAATGCCTATATTTTCTTTATAAAATAGCTCTAGATATCTAATCAGTTCCATTGCTTTTCTCAAAGTTTTTTTCTGACGTGTTCTGACAACGTCGGACCTGGCAAGAGATAGGAAGAAGAAAAATAGCTGGGACTATAACAACAGCTGAAAAAGATAGTAATTTAAATATATTTTTCATGCTTCGAATCCTCTCCAATATTTTTTCATCCTATTTTTTTTTCTTTGAGGAGGACTGATAATCCTTTTTTCCCTTTGTGATTTGTAAAATTTTTTAAAGAGATTGTTGACTTTTAGCTGAAGCAGGGATTTAAAATTCCCGGCAAATATTCATGCAAAGAATAACATAAAATTATTTGTGACGATAAAAAAAAAATCAAAATATCTCAGCTGTACGTAAACTTTTGACTGTATTATATTTTTTGAATTCCTATCAACATGATCCCATCAAAAGATAATGAAATAGGGGGCAAAGAAACGAATTCTTTGAAGAAAAAGTCTTTACCTTTTTCCGATGTGAATGAATGCGTTAAAAGCGACCGGCTCACAATGAGGATGTGGCGCTCACCTTGTAGGTGGGGTTGTCGTAGGCCGCCTCGGAGGGGGTGCGTGAGATGGGCGCCGCCGCCCCCCGCCGCCGCACCACCACCACCAGGAGGAGGGCGAAGGCCAGCGCCGCCGCCCCGCACACCACGG
Source organism: Hylyphantes graminicola (assembly GCA_023701765.1). Classification (NCBI taxonomy): domain Eukaryota; kingdom Metazoa; phylum Arthropoda; class Arachnida; order Araneae; family Linyphiidae; genus Hylyphantes; species Hylyphantes graminicola. The sequence goes on along the minus strand of CM043116.1, from coordinate 428,322 downwards.
CCACCGCCACCAGCGCGCCCACGCCACCGCCCCCAGCGCCATCTGGAAGAGGACAGTTTTGTAAGGGGAAATAAAAGAGGTATGGCACAGCAGAATGGACTGCTCATTCAATTGCATGTCCACACTGCGACAATAAAAATGACAAGAAATTGCGCGCGCATGGAAATGTATATGCAATTTGGTCCATTCGAGGTAGGTGCGCGCGCATGCCTGACCAATTCGTATAGGCATTTCCATGCGCGCAATGTCTTGTATTTTTTTTATTGTCGCAGTGTGGACATAGCCAATCGAAAGCAGCTTCCAAAAACGTCCTTAAGACAGATCTCAACAAATTTCTAAATTTGACGAGAGTTATAGTTAGTATCATAGTTCTAGCGAAATGGTAGCGATGAGTTGCAAATGATATATGCTGCAACTCATCGCTACCATTTCGTTAGAACTATACCAATGGTCGCCAGACCATGCAGCCAAAAGTAGCAACTTTTTCAGCGAAATAGCGAGTCATCTTTATTACATTTCCAATTTCCTTTTTAAACTATTAAATTGTCGACCTCACTTTAGCTGTCAAAAACTCGCAAAATGGTCAAAACCAGATGACTGGGATCAAGTCACGTGCCATGAATAGGAAACCTCTAAGCCAGACATATATGGAAAAAATAGTTATTTAAGCAACTAGTGCCGAAAATGATGCTTTATTAAGCGAGTGGCTTTTATTTCACGAGACTGTAGGTCGAGTAAAATAATGAAAAGAGCTTAATAAAGTATTATTTGGCACGTGCTTTCTTACAATATTTTTCATAATAACGTGCAAAAGTATTGTTTAGCTTGAAATTTGTGTTCTTACTTTTGTCTTATTTAATTTCTCTATATAAAATAAAATTGTAATTGTCGGACGCGTAAAAGCCGCTTGACTTACGTGGCTTCAGCCAATCAGAAACGCTGAAAGTGTGGCGGTGTGCTTGTTTTGTGCCGGGGCTGCTTCAGGTTGCGTCACGCGGCTTTAGTAGCCAGATTCTATAGATGAGCATTCCAGCATTGGTATTATCCTCATATTATTCTTGCGTGGTTGTTTGCGGAGCAAACAAATAGGAATTGCTTAGCAATTCCCCGGGGGTTGGCGAGCAGTAGCTAGCAGGGGGCTTTGCCCTCTAGTCCTTTAATAATTTTGTAGTACTTGTAGTTTCCATGGAGATATTAGAAAATGCAAAAGTAACGAGCCAATAGAAATAAGTGAGTTTCATGACATCATTTTGTTTTTCTGTCAATCAGATACTCTTATTTACTTTACCACACTAGTGCCGAAAGTACTTACTTTCGGCACTGTATGGGACGAAAGCACGTGTCATTTTCGCAACGATTTATGAATGAATATGATATAAAAAAAGTGAACTTTTTTGCAAGTTATTATAAAAACTTCTTTGAAGCACGAAACTAAGCGTGCTCACCTTCCGTGGATCGCGCCTCCTGCGAGACGGCGGCGTCCGCCTTCTTCGTCTTGAACTCGACTCGGTTGGAGGTGAGGGCTCGCCCGTCAGCCAGGAACAGATCCAGCTGAGCCCAGTACCTGAAAGAACACGATCAAGAGAGGGCTCTCATCATTGGGCTACACTATGATAAATAATCACAGTAACTAGAATGTTATGGCCAAGCTAAATAGAGTGTCAGGCTTGAACATCCAAAATACGAGCTTTTTCTTTGGCTATGTTCAGACGGCGACAATTAAAACAAAAATGTCACGTGATGCTCATGTGATCCCCATACAATTTGTATTGGGATGCGCGCGCATGGAGGATGAAGCAACCGCAATTCATACACCGTGCGTCAACGAAAACATTGACGCACGGTGACTGCACCTCAATTGTGACGCACGGTGTTTTAGCTATTAACGCATGCCTTAAATGTCTACGAGAATACTCTGATTCGGTGCGTCTTGCGCTATGGTAACTTCTGAGAGAAAAACCGAATTTATCATTGGAAATTTTCAAATAATCAAATCGAAAGCCAAAAAAGCAATTAAAAATTCCACTCTCGCCAAGTAATCCTGAAAAAAGTTGTCAGAGACAATCGAAAATCCCGACAACTTTTCCTATTTAAAGCCATGTTAATTTGTTGTAGGGTTGCTATTGTCAATAAAAAAATAAAAGGGAAAAAATAAACAAAAAGGGTAATTGAAGTAGAAGTGCATAAAACTATTTTTAATCAATTGAATTTAAATTACATTTTGAGAACCTTAAATGTCTCCATTTAAATTGATGTGTTTAATTTTTTTCTTGTGTTTTTTATGCATTATGATAAAAACGTTTGTCCAATTTGATATGAAACTGGTTTGATATGATTGATGATTTTGATACTGGTTTGCCAAAATGTTATATAAAGCGAAATAAAATGATGGTGGATAAATGTAGATATTTTAAGACTTGAAAGTGTCTAGGGGCTGGGGAGCCCAGTCGATTAGGCATTCGTCTAGCATGCGGAAGGTCCCAGGTTCGGGTCCGTACATCGCCAAAATAACTGCCGGTCTATTAGCGACACGTGCAGCCAAAAATGTCCGACGAATAATACCCCGTGTGGCACGAGTGCACGTTAAATATCCTTCAATAATTCTTCGATTCCAATTTAATTATGTTATAAAAGTTAAAAATCTATGTTATAAACCAACAATTAAATTTGTTACACTAAGTTTTAATATTACTAACCAAATTTAATGTTTTCGTATCAATATTGAAATCAAGGTCACGCTTTAAAGTTTAAAACAAGCGATTTTCATCCCATTCCACTCTTTTCTGGCACAACACCGGCATTGGGCAGACTAAACAGATCCTCCAGACGCATGCGTTTGAAAAAAACCTACGATTTGGCGAAAAAACCGTTCGCTATTGCCTCGTTTGGCGATCGCCAAGTTTTTGTTTTAGTTGTCGCCGTCAGGACATAGCCTTTGACAAGTCACATGGAAAACAACTTCAGCGTGTTTGTGACACCTCCGCTGAATTGGATTTTACAGGTCCCCGGCTGCCTACTTCTAGCCTCCTTTAGGAGCTTCAACACAGCCGAATACGCTTCGTAATTTAGAACCCTAGTCAAGGGACGAAGTCGACACCTGAGCGGGCACCCAACGGAACTTCGAGCGACACGTTAGCGTACCGAATGCTTTTTAAGTACAGCGGAAAAAAATCGTTGCTCTACATTCATCATACCAAGATTCTCGCATTTGAATAACCATTTCCGCAAAGAAAACGAAACGCTTAGTTGAACGTGTGATTTGAAACCAACAAAGAAAACCAAGTTTCCCAACTGCATCTCGCACTGTTAAGGATTACGGTTAAGTTGAGTTATCGTCGCAGTAGAGCTACAAGAGGGCTATTGGAACCGGCCGTCGTAATTTAGAATCACAGTCGAATGACGGGCCAACAGCTGAGTAGGCAACCAACGCCATCTTCAAGGGAGACGCGGCGTCGAGACTTATGGGGCATATTTAACGTATTGACATTTTCTCTACATGGCTTATTATTCGTCGAACTTTTTGGCTGCACAGACTGAGATGCGTCGGAAGTTATTTTGGCGATGCCCGGTCTTCGTCGACTGTGTTTCCTAGCCGAGCACTGTACAGGAGGCATCGGAAAATGTTCAGTTCTAGATAAACTACAGTTGATTGAGAAAAACTTATGCTAAGTACTAGTTTGTGTACTAATACTTAGTCTTTCAAAGTTTAACACACCACACTTTAGTTACCTTCTTCCAAAACAAGATTGGTTTATTTCGGTTGAAGTAAAGCACACTAGAGCTACACGAAGGCCTTTGGTGGCGGGCCTCATATGATATTTTTTTACCACCATCAAGATGGCTACACAAATTGGGGAACACAAATACTTATCTTTAATGCTTGACTTAACTAAGTACATGCACTGTAAGGGGAATTTCGCTCAATACGAATACTTTTCAGAAAGCAAGCCCACTCACAGATTTCTGTGACAGTGCTAAGTTGGCCGATTCCACCGTTGAAACTTTCACTAAGTCTAGAAAAGGCATCAATTTATTCACTGTCAGTGAGGGATGGATTGGTAATCGGTGCCACTTGTGTGGCAGACCTTGTGTGGGATTACTCTTATCTAGAAGTATTTGGCTGTACTCACTTGGTGTCGGGTGCCAGCCCCTCGAGGACGGCGGGCTGGCTGGCGTTCGGGGGCGCCGTGTAGGAGGAGCGGCCTTCCTCCCCTCCCCCGCCCCACCGCACCCTTGCCGCGCGCACCTCCTCCTCCAGGGGGAGGGGCGAGACTGAGAAGGAGGCGCTGGCCCCGCCCACGCTCACGAGGCTCGCCTTCAGAGACGGCTCCTCTCCTGCTGAAACACAGCAAGGAAAGATGGATGAGAAATGAAACGACTTTAAACAAACATTTGAAAATCGAAAAGGAATATTTGATGCTAATGATCTCCGCATAAGATTTTATTACACATTTACATCTCCATATATTGTATTCATGGTCAACAAAGTCAAGTAGTTATTTCATTCATTAGGATTTAAAAAAATTGGATTTTTTATGGTCAAAAATAAATGGTGAGATCAGCACCTGTTGCGTTGGTGGTGGTGAAGCTGAGCGTGTTCCCCGGGGCTGCCTCGAGGGCGGGCGCCCCCTCCTCCCCGCGCAGCAGGAGGCGCAGCTCGTAGGCGGAGGCGGGCTGCAGGCCGCGCACCTCCCACTCGCTCGTGTCGCGGTGGAGGGGGGGCGTCTCCTCCCACTCTCCTGCCCCCTCCCTCCTCCACTGCAGGAGCAGGGCGTCCACCAGGCGGCGCTCACTGTGCGCCAGGGGGCGCCACGTGATGCGCGCCCCCCGAGAAGAGGGATGCGCGCGCATTGGACGCACGTCCACCCGCACCGCGGCTGCAAAAGGAGAAATGGGAGGAATGAATGGGCAAATTTGTCCGGGATATAGATTTGTCTAGAATATCCAACGACACAAAAATTGCATTTTTTTTCAAAAAGTCACTTAGCATGTTCTTGCACTAAGCTTATCAATTGCCTCGTACCGAATTCGTAAAGATAATAGATACCGAGGACAACACTTGATCTTTAGCAACACTAATATGAAGTTCATACATGCGATGGGGAGGATTCATGGAATGGAAAGAAACCGTAAAATTGTTGTATTTTTAAAGCTATGTTTAGATTTTGTTAAATGCAAAAACTACAAAGCATGAACAATAAAATATACATTCAAGATGATTATTGGTACATTAGAGTTTTCTGCAATTACCTTTTTTTTAAAAAAACAAAACTTTTTTAATGAATTAGACCTAAAACATTTATATAAAACTTATCAGTCACAATGCATTTAAATCAAAAGCTTTATTCTATTTACTTGTAAGTATAAAATTTGTTAAATAGAAAATTTGTCATCTGGTTATCTTAAGCTAAGACCGAAGTCACCCTGAAGAGTCAAAGTGGCCCTATTTTTACATGGAGCAAGGAGCAATCGGGCAGTGCTTACCTGGCGGCGGCATGGTGACCTTGAAGAGGGCGGAGTCGTGTGGGGCGGGCAGAGGGGGGTCCGGCCGCACCCTCACCCGCATGTAGTAGGTGTGCGAGGGTTCGAGCCCCGCCCCCAGCACGTACTCGATGTGGGGCGAGTCGAAGAGGCGGCGGGGGCGAGAGAAGCGCTGCGCCCGCCACGCCCCCTCGGCCAGGGAGGGGTCGGGGGAGAAGCGCAGCTCCGCGTGCCCCCGGCCCCCCACCAGCGAGGGGGGGAGGGAGAAGCGGACGCGCACCGCCGTCGCGTTCAGCGCCACCACCGACACGGCGCGCAGCTCCCCCTGCTCCTCCTCCTCCTCAGGGGCTTCTCCTCCTGCAACAGACACGCGAGACGAGTCAGCACACCGCTATAAAACCCCTGCCAAGTGAGTTCATCGTTGGACATCGCCTATATTGACTGTAGCTGCGGGTGGTGTTTTAATGTTTCGCGGAACGAAATTATTCTTACATTTTAATCTATTTGAGTTTCATGAGCAACTGTGCTTTGAGATGCAACTTTGAGATGTCTTCTTCAGAAGACATCTCAAAGTTCCAGTGGTACAGCTGTGGAAATAAAAAAGTACCCACTTGAGGTTATTTCCTCCGTTATTCATCCTAAAGAATCGGACCTTTTTGACATTGTGAACAATTAACATTCTGAATTAATTGCATGACACAAAATTTGCATAAGGGGCCATCTTCATATTAAAAATGTTACTAACTTTAAAATTTCCAAAAGCAACACCCCTTTTTGAATCCATATTTCAAATCTCTAACCTATGTTAATACGAAATGCCAAATTTTGTTAGTTTTTAAGCATTATTATTAGAGGAGTTAGAGCCGTGCAAAGTTTAGGTCCCATAGTGTTAAATGAGTTGCACATAAGAAAACTATCCCGATCTATAAATAATTAAGATAATGAAACGAATTTTTTACTGAAAAGAAATTATAATAACCCAAACAAAATGCATTCAATATTGGGGTATTTAAAACAATTTTTATATTTTTAAATAATTATTATATAGATTTTTAAAAAAAATATGAATGGAAACCCCTTAATATTTTTAAAGAAATAAATTTAAGACAGGAAGTTTAAGCGAAATCCCGATTTTAAAATTTTTTATTCATAATTTGCTGAGTAAATCACTAAATACTTTTTAATTACCCTTTAGGGGACTGTGTATAACATTACGGGTGTAATTGATAAATAAAGACGGCCTTGCATGCATGCTTGCTTGTCATTTTAGAGATGGACCCCAAAAGGTCCACATGTGATTCGATTGAATAACTCGTCAAATATTCATAAAAATGTAACAAAAACTTAGATTTAAGGGTTTTCAAGAGTGCTTAACATTTCTAAGTTATTAAAATTGGGTGTTGCCATTGGAAATTTCAAAGATCGTAATATTTTTACAATTTTTTTTGCAAATTTTGTATCGTGCAATTAACTCAGAATGTTAATTGTACACAATCTCAAAAAGGTCCGATTCTATAGGATGACTAACGCATGAAATAACCTCAAGTGGGTACTTTTTTATTTCCACAGCTGTACCATTGTTGTTCTTTTGACGAGACTTTATTTTGTGGTCTAGGGACTAGGCAAAATTTTATTACTTGGAGTGTTCCAAATTATGATTATCTTAAAGTTTATAAGAACAATGTTGTCATATTTTAGTTTTCATAATAGTACAATGCCTTAAGTTCATATTCTTAAAAAAATTATAACTATTCCATTGCTTCGACAGTGTCTTCCGAAATTATGGAAGGTGTAGGTCTTCCATGTCAAAGGAAGGTGTGTCCTCTCACCGTGTGCCGTGTTGTTGCAGACCACGTAGGGGCACATCTGGGGGTCGTCGGGGGTGACGACCACGGGCCGGGGGCAGCGCTCCGTGGGGGCGAGGAAGCGGGGGGGCACGCGGGGGCAGCACCGCACCCGCCCCCCCTCGAGGCACTCGCACTGCCGGCCCCCCTCCTCCGCCCACTTCTCGGAGGGGCGGCGGCGCACGCCCTCGGACACGCAACCACCTGCAGAGAGAACGGAGGTTTTTTTCAAAGAGGTCTCGCTTGTATGTATTCAGTTTGCAAATATGGCCTAAAGTGTCAAACCAAAGCTTCTTTTCAGTAGTGTTTAAGACATAGTGATTTGTTTTTGAAGAAAAAATATGCATAACAAATATGACTGGCTGTGGAATGTAAAAATATGTGTCTAGTTAACCCTTACTGAATTAATCGCTTATACATATTAATCAGAATTTGGCAGATTATCCATTACATCGCACCAGTTTTTAATCGACTTTTGGTTCCACAAATTATAGCATGTATTAAAAGTGAATTTATTCGTTATCACTTTGTAGCAGACCTCACACAAATACTGAATTCAAGTTATTCTATTTCCAAGTCAAAAATAATGTTTAATTCCGGTTTTTTTTTTCCAAACAATTAAAAAAACAAACTGGTTTTCTTTTCCTCACTCACTGTGTTTGCATCTGGGGCAGCAGGGGTCGTCTCCTCCCTCGTCCCACTCGAGGCATCCTTCGGGGGTCGGGGGGCACTGGAGGGGAGCGCATTGGACGCGCAGGTCGGCGCCGCACACGCACCGCGCCGCGCACCCGTCGCGGAACTCGGCGCCGGCCGCGTACGGAACGCCGCGGAACTCGCACGCGCGCGGGGAGGCTGCGAAGAGAGAGAAGCACACAAGTGGAAAACACACTTTCGGGCACTAAGCCTAATTCGTGATTTATGTGGCAGATTTATGTTTTTAATCTCTTATATTTTTTATTATTATGTCGATCTATATGACAGCGTATAGGCATAATAAGTGTTATTATAATATAAGTTTTAATAACACTTATTGTGCCTTGTCAAAAAAAAAAATATCAAGCTTCGAAATTGAACAATTTTAAATGGTTTTGTTTAATTATCTGTCACATCGCATAATGCAATTTATTTAATAATGATTATTTTAATTAAGGATTCTTTGAATGTTTGTGCATAATGATTATATATCATAAATAATAAATTATATATTTAAATTAGAGATAACTTAAATCAGTGTACAAAAACAAAACTAAACGCGAAACGAGGAATTAAGGTCTAGAAGCATAGACATAGCAGGGCCGAATCTACCATAAGGCCTGTTAGGCCCGTACCTGACGCCTAAATATTAGTTTTTATTATGCTAAAAGCTCTTGATTAAAAAAAATCTGTAACTTTTAAAATTTCTCATGACCCGGCTTTTTTTTAGATTGACTTTGACCCTGACATTGACAAAGTGACTGTCAACTGCCACCAGTTCTTCTATGAAATTGTTGGTAAGTTTAACTGGCCCGGGATGGGGCTTCTGGCCCATCCCGTGGGCGAATGGTTCAAGAGAGGTTGGCATAAAGGTTGGCCTCTCGAACTATTCGCCCAATTTATTGTCTTAATCTAGTACTCAATTACTGGTTTGTTAAATTTCAGTCTCTATACGATTGCAACTCGTTTAACGTCCTTGTCACTTGACAACAGTTTAAAATTGATAAATAAGTCGATAGCAGCTCTAGTGCCGCATTTAGTCGACGAAGGTGATGTTCCAAGCATATAAAATAAAATGTCTTGGTATTGTTTGTCATTCTGTTTTGATGAGTTCCGATTTATTATCAGTGGGTTATTGCATCGCCAATTTTTTTTTACAAACTATAAACATGACTTTATCTATAGCACTCGCCCCATTTCAATCTTTTCAGTGAAGTGTCGGCGTAGTTCTTCTCGGTCGAGTTAAAGGGTGGCCATTACAGAAATTAATATGGACCACGGGGCCAACTTCAATAACAAGGCCAGAGAAGCTCTCCCAAACATGAGCGTAGACGGAATTTTGGACGTCACAGTTCCGAGTGTGTCGAAGATCAAGAATCTAGTTCGGACGTATTCAAGACCCAAAAAATTTGGTCAGCTGTAAACGAGTGGTTCCGAATCTAACTCTATGTTCCGAACAGGTTTCAAGACGGGTTGTCTTTATCTTCGGAATAACGTCACTCGGAACTATGACATCAAAATTTCCGTCCGTGATCGTGTTTGGGGGAGCTTCTTCGGCCTCAGTAGTTGAGTAGCCAGTGGATGGACTCGAGTTCAAATAGACTTGACTTGATTAACTGTTCAATTAAAATATGTAAAATAAATCTGTATATTTGGACACTTAAGTTTTTTTTTCTTCAGCATTAAGAAGGAATATAAGTTTCTACAAATGGGGGGAGGAGTCGGTTCGTCATTGGACTGGGGTTCCAATGTTCCAAATTACCTGGACCGTCGCCCATAATTAAAATATAAAAGAGTAAAGCAATCGTTCAGCAGCTAAGACATTTTAATCCGTAAACTTGCATGCCAGAGTATGACTTCTGACTTCTTTGGTGGGGGGCAAGTTCGCCGAACACTGCGACCTTAGGTCTATTGTATTCAACCCCAGAAATTATGCCAGAGTAAGAACAGTTCTTTTCTAAACTTCAAGGGACCCTGAAAAGTAGCTCAAAGGGGTTGGCTTTTACTAAATCAAGCGGATTTTTTCCCAGGGGTGTGGAAAGGTTGATGTTGAAGATTCAATTTTTAAAAGTTCGCCCCAGGTTAGGACTTAATACTGCGACTTCTATATCCCTTTAATACCCTTCCCTTTGGGTAGCATTCTTGTAGCTCTAGTGCGACGCTAAATCAATTGAACTCTTCATATAGTCAAAATCCAAAGAGAAGAAAAATCGAGTAATGAATTATTGAACTTGGACGCAATGAAGACACCTGTGGAATTTTTCAACTTTGTTTTGACTATTTCTACTGTTAAATGAGATTCTACGTTTTAATAGCTTCCCTTCAAAAGTGTTTTATATAATAAAGTACATTGATAAACTCGATATAATCTGCTTGTTCGTTTTAATTAGTAATGAAGACCCAAAGGGAAGGGTATTAAAGGGATATAGAAGTCGCAGTATTAAGTCCTAACCTGGGGCGAACTTTTAAAAATTAAATCTTCAACATCAACCTTTCCACACCCCCTGGGAAAAAATCCGCTTAATTTAGTAAAAGCCAACCCCTTTGAGCTACTTTTCAGGGTCCCTTGAAGTTTAGAAAAGAACTGTTCTTACTCTGGCATGCAAGTTTACGGATTAAAATGTCTTAGCTGCTGAACGATTGCTTTACTCTTTTATATTTTAATTAATGTAGAGGATTACATTTTCTAACGTTTCTATATTTTAAAATTATTAATTAAAATATTTATGAATATTTAAAAAATCAGTTAAGAAAGGCTACTAACGATTTTTGAACATACATTATAAGTTATCTTTCCAAATTATTTTGAAAAAAAATATGATAGTTTGAATATCTTGACATTTATCAGTGGGTATTGAGAAAAAGTTTTACCTGGAAAAAATTGGCTTAATAGTAATAGAACTATTTAAAAAAAATCCTTCTTTAGTAATCACAAAAGCACTATCAACGTTCAAAAAATTTCGAGAAGCTAGCCATAGATTCTGATATTAAAGCTTCTAAACAAAGCGCAATTTTTAAAAAATATGATAGTTTGAATATCTTGACATTTATCAGTGTGTATTGAGAAAAAGTTTTACCTGAAAAAAATTCGCTTAATGGTAATAGAACTATTTTAAAAAAAATCCTTCTTTAGTAATCACAAAAGCACTATCAACGTTCAAAAAATTTCGAGAAGCTAACCATAGATTCTGATATTAAAGAGCGCAATTTTTATACTGTTTTATTCTACCCAACTCTCCAAGCGGCCGCAACAAGGTGGTGGAAAGGTCAAAGAGTCTGCTCTAAAAAAAAATGTGCTAGTGCGTACAGATTTACTATGCCTAGTCGAAGAACGCTTTCCTGGATGTGCGTACCTGTGGTGGGTGGCAGCATGGGCGGCGAGTGATGCTCGGGGCACACGGGGCAGGGGCAGTCCGGGGTGGTGAGGTGGGGGGCGGGGCAGCGCGGGGGCGGGCACTCGGAGGTGCACTGCACCCCCTGCGCCCCGCACCGGCAGATGGTGGTGCGGCAGCCGTCGCCGCTCTCCCAGATGTCGCCCGCGCGGTACGACGCACCGCCCTCCCCCTCGCAGCGCGCGCCTCCTCCCATGACTCCTCCTGAAACACGCGCACATTTATTCAGAAACAGAACAGTCATCTATGGAAATCTTGCTTCCATAGGAAAGTATGTGGATTACGAGTGTTACATCAGTGTGTCGATTTGATAAACAGGTTTTAATCTGTTTCAAGAACCAAAACGTTAATAAGGCTCTTGTTCTCGAGGCCGGAGCTGCTTGGTTAAATCTTTATGCGCACAATCTTCAAAATAAATATTCTCAAAAATCATTTAAAGTTCGATCATTTCGATATACATTTTTGTTAAAAAGTTCCGAGTAAATTCACGTAGTTTAGTCTGGCTCCAAAAAAACTCACTGACAGTTTAAATTCACTGACTTTTTTTTATATTTTGAATATGCACAGCCTTGCATAACTTATTTTTTCATTCATTGAATTCGGGCGACACCTGAGTGGTTATCTAACTCAACCCTATAGAGGTACGTCACTTCTCTGACCACGACAGATTTACCGAGTCGCAGTCTTTTATATATAGCATTGTTTACTGATTGCATTATTATATAGCCTAATTCGGTTATAGAAAGATTCACAAGATCTAGGAAGGTATACCCAGTGGCGAGAGGAAAAAAAAAGCTAAATTTGTCCACGCAAACAATATTAATAACATATATATCAATAAAATACGTGGGAAGAATTGGATTGGGTTTGCATACCCAAATCATAAACTAAACATAAAAATGCCATTTCAGTAACAACTTTCTTAAAAATTGTCAGTGGAATAAAAATTCTGAAAAATAATATAAAGAAAATAATGCAATTCGATTTTTAAAAATCTAAGTCCACACACCATTCACAGTGTGTTCACACAACTTTTTTGGAATACTTTTACAATATAAATTTTCCACACCTCTCATTTTGAATTTAGGGTTGCTTTTGAATACAATTCAGACCGTCCAATGAAATGCATCCGAGGGGCTCACCTGTGGGGAAGGGCAGCAGGTTGGGCGGGGCGTGCGGGGGGCAGACGGGCACCGTGCAGCAGGGGTCGTCGGGGGCGGGGCGCCACTCGCACCCCTCCAGCCCCACGGCGTCCACCCACACCTGGCAGCGGTCGCGGCACTCGAGCAGCCCGCCCGCGCGGCACACGCACCGGTGCTCGCACCCGGACTCCACCTCCTCCCCCTCGGCCAGGGGGCGGCCCTCGTGCACGCACACCCCCGCGGTGGAACCTGCAAGGGGGGGGGGAAACATATAGAGGTGGGTGATACAAGTCGGCCATCCCCCCTACATACGTGTGCTTCTAAAAAAAATGCAATCAAACACAGGACCCGGTTCTATATTCAGGCTTGCACGTCAAATTGAAACGAACTATTTTTCTTCGAAAATACAGTAATTTCACCTTATATTTTATTAAACATCTTTGTATTTAAAGAAAGCATTCAGTTAATGTCATTAGTAAAACAAGATATTGATCACACTTAAATCGAAGCAAAACAATCTATTTGATAATACAACACTGAAAATATCGATCAACCACTAAACTCACCTGGCGGCAGAGTCCTGACTTGCACCGTGTTGCTGGTGTCGTTATCGCGGGTGACGCGCAGCTCGTAGTCGGTGGCGGGCTGCAGCCCCTCCACCTGGAGGGCGCCCTCCTCGTCCGCGGCCCCGCCCCCCGCCGACACCCACTCCGCCCCCCCGCCGCGCCGCACCCACGCGCGCACGGCGGAGGAGGGCGGGTCGACGCGCACGCGCACCGCACTCCCGCTCAGCGCCTCCGCGGACACCACGCGCACTGCGGAAGGGACACATAATGCATTTAGGGGGAGAAGCATGGATGGGAATATGAAATGAATTTTAACTAGAAAAAAAAACATTTACTACTTTGTACTGTTTGGAAGAAGTGCATCTTCAGCAGAGCCGAAATTCAGTTACCACCACGAAATTCAATTGTTTGTGTCTAAGGTAGGTTACTTATCAACACTCTTAAAACAAAAGAGCGATTTTAACTCAGTCTGAGTTAATTTTCGCTCCTTTCAGTGTCGAAAATGCACTTTCCCTATAGGAGTGGATTTCACTCTTTTGTTTTGTTAAACCTCCGATAGAATCTCCACCACAGTCCCCTACGCTTTGAAATTTAAACTGCGGACAAGTGGCGCAGATGACACCAGAGATTTCAAACAATGAAAATTCGAGCTATTTGAAAATACAAAGTTGGGTGTTGTAAAGAGTTAGGTGTATGTAAATTGTATCAAATATATGTTCTTCTAATAAATATCATTCGTACACTCCTAAAATAAACGAGCGATTTTAAATCAGTCTGAGTTAATTTTCACTACATTCCAGTGTCGAAAATGCACTTATCCTAAAGGAGTGGCCTTCACTCTTTTGTTTTAAGAGTGGACGATTTTGTGCTATGCCATTAAAAGTGAAAAAAGCGTAAGACAATCCATTTTTGAGTGTTTGGCACTTCAATAGTGTTGTGGACACAATAATTAAAGCGTCAAACACTTCAATAGCGTAATGTGTACATTTCAATAGTGTATGAGTACACTTCAATAGTACAAGGTGTGAGTGTGTGTAAAAATAGATTCAGTGTGTGGTTTAAAATGAACTTTGAATCCACTTTCCTCAGTAGTGTAAACGTGTCGCCTGATGAGACACCCGGATATGTAAGGAGTGTGCAATTACCTCCTGGGAATGCGCACACGGCCAGGGTGCAGCAGTCCGGGTCCTCGGGGTCCGGGCGCAGGCGGCACCCGGGAGCCGGCTCCTCCTCCTCGGGGCGGCGGCACCGCGGGGCGCACGTCACACGCCCCCTGCCCTCGCACACGCAGCGGGCCTCGCAGCCGGCCTCGAAGCGGGCGCCGCGCGCGAAGGACGCGTTGCCGAACACGCACCCGTCAGGCAGGGCTGCTGCAACAGTCAAATCAAACATCATTGGGAATCGACACACTTTACATGAGAGACGAAATTGTCGGTCTGATGCAATACAACAACAGATACCCCAATATCTACACAAGATGAGAGTGTCACAACGAACGATAGGATTCGTGAGCTACCCAGCATCTGTTGACCCGACTATCTTAAGTTTTTCTCTTATTCTGGTTACACCGACATTCCTAGAAATGTAAGCTTAGTATAAGCGCATGGCGGCAATAGCGTTTCTTAACTGAAGTTAATGACTAAATCTCTAACTTTTCATGTCTATTGCCAAACAAACGTCCCAGCACACTATCATCCACTGATGGCTGGCGTACAGCACATGAAGAACCCAGTAATAAAGAGTTGGGTTGTCCAAGGAACTAAGTAAGGTTTTTTTTTTAGAGGAGTTTATTCTTCGGCGGGAAATTAATTTAAGAGTCAGATATTCTAACCTAACGGTTATACCGATCAATTGACTTATCTGTGGATCCACACACAAATGTCAGACTTCTAATTTACTTCGTTTAATTAAAAAAAAAGTCAAATTTATCAGCTACACCCCTTTTCGAGCAAGGATGTCTTTACCTTAAATATATAAATTCATAGTGCTTCTCATGTCAGCTGGACTCACCTGTTCTAGTGGTGGCGGCGGTGTCGTTGAGGTGGAAGTTCTCCTCCTCGGAGGCGAGGTCCAGGTGGAACGGGGCCTCGGTGCCGCCTTCTCTCACGGCTGCAAGAGGACATCTTCTCTCACTCACAAGACACAGAATGGTATGCAGATAAGCTGGCATTCATGACTCAACCCATTTTGCATTCGCACACTTAAAAATCCTTGAGCTTTAAAGGCAGGGCTCGGGGGTGAAAATCGGATTCGAATTATTGTTTAATACCTGCGTCCAGCACAACAATTGAGTAGCGCACGTATCACAATTTTGCGATGTCAAGCAGAATGATGTCATGCATAACCTTGTTATTTGTTAAGCATCTGGAGGAAACCTTCACGAAGAATTTGATGCCGCTTTATACAAACTTGAGATTCCCAGGCAAACATCTTTAGTGGGAGTATCCCCCCTCCCCCCGTGAGCGTTATATTTCAAAATTTTAAGGAGTCCAAGAAGTATAGACCAAATGAAGTCTAGAATAATATAGCATTACATATTGTATATACAGTGGTGGGCCAAAAGTGTGGACATTACTTTGCGTGCTTGTAAAATATATTATTTTTCTCTTAAACACAAACATTTATGCATTAAATTGAAGGTAATTTAACGCAGAATTTAGTAATACAAAACACCAAAAGTGAAAATTAATATATTTTACAAGCACACAATGTTGAAAAACATGAAACTTTCAAAAAGTGTCCACACTTTTGGCACCACTGTATATATTGGGTAAGTTCTATCCTTAATAACTAGTGCATTATTTAATCATTGATTTGTTCCACTGGACTAAAACATGAACCGTACCACGACCACATTGGAAATTGAAACCTCATTTATAAAGAAAATTCCTGATCCCCTTCCTTCCACAATTGTCTATTTATGTTATCAAAAGGAAGTCGGACTACTCACGCTGGCATCCGTGATCCAAGTCGTGTGGGTCCCCACGGAATCCGAAGTCGCACGCGCACTCCCCCCCGCCGCACGCCGCGTTCGGGCCGCACACCACGTGGTCGCACGCTGCAATGGAGTCGCATAACATTCATGAATAGATCGCACACAATTAGTTCTAAATGATAACCATTTAATAAAATATTTAGTTGTGGACAAACACTACCATGTACTAATTTCATTTAACCGTCAAATAAAATCAAAACTACATCCAGAATAACGTTATCAACAAATAAAAAATAAATCATTATATTAGCCTCCTATGGTTCTGTGAACTGAACTCAAAGGACTAATTCGTATGTCATTTCGGACGCTGAGTTTTTAAAAAAATCCAACACATTTGGCAATTATTCATGATTTAATCGTTATTTTTTATTGCATTACTAATATGCACTAGAGTCCTAGAATTTTCATTTAAGAATCTACTAACTCCCGAAACATTCGTTTTCTTGCGTACATATTTCCACCAATGAAACTGAAGATGCTAATGGCTAAACAACTGGCAAATACATGTGCCACTCTTCTGGTCTTAATAAACCATAGAATACATGACACGTTCCGCAGGCAATGAAAAAAGAACTCACGTTGTCGAGCGGGGGGCACGCAGAGGGCGCCCCCGCACGCACTCGGGCAGCACTTGAGGTGGTCGGCGCAGTCGGCGTCCCGGTCGCAGTCCGACAGGCACGACGAGTCGGACACCAGGTCGGGACACTCGCCCGACTTGTTGTGCGCGGGACCCCCTGCAAGAACACACATGCCCCACTTAGAATCATATCTGGGGGAAGAGGCTGCAGAACAGAAACGGGGAGGCCTCTTGGCGACAGGGAACGTTGATTGAATGTTTAACCCTCCAAGACCGAGCCATCTCGATCGTGCAGGTATAAAAGAGAATGTTCAAGCTTTTCAAAAATATCGTTGCGGAAGAAGCTGACATATGTTATTTGTATAAAAAAAATGACTTGGTTTTTTAAGAGTTGGCTGGCATTGATGCCGTTTAAGTCAAATTTTTCGATAAAACTCCTACAATTTAGTCTCATAGATAAATTAGCGCCACCTGACGTCTAAAGAAGCCTCAAACCGGCGTCCGAGTAGAGAATAAGCCTCCAGGTATCTGGAATCGGTGTCTCAACCCTTGAGCAGTCCTCCCAAGTACTATAAGATCACTGAGCGAGACCCACCTGGTTCGTCTCCGTAGAACTTGCTCTCCGGGCACCTGAGGTGTGCGCAGCAGGGGTCCTCCTCGTGGGGAGCCTCGTAGCAGGAGGGGTCGTGCGGGGGCGGCGCCGTCCTCAGGAAGAGGGGGGCGGCGCAGCGGGGCGCGCACTGCGTCCTGTTGCCGCCCGCGCACGCGCACTCGCCCCCGCACTCCGCCCCCTCAATCGGGATCGTCTCTCCCACGGACACGCTGCGCCCCTCCCACACGCAACCGTCTTCAGAGATACGAAAAAAGAAATGTCAGAAAAAAATCCCTTTTTTAAAATATAGTTTTTAAAATAAAAGGATCAAGGGTCATAAAGGGGTCAAAATGAATAGGACAATAGTTGATAGTTTATCTGTCCATCGGTAGCTGTAGTTTGGCTACAATAAACATATATATTCGTCTAAAAATAGTTTTCTTATTGTGCTATTCATTTTGAATAACCCTGTACAATACTTGCTGTTTGTGTTCAATTCAGTTAAAAGGAGTTTTCTTAAGCTTGATAGGAAATCTAAATTCAATTGAGGTGGATTAAGGAAAATAATCTAAGCATTTAAAGAACTGTCGGAGAACTTCGTGCCCCTCAAATGTGTTTTCTATTAAATGTAGTGCATATTGTTTATTATTCCTTGAGTTTGTGATTCAAAAAATTATGTAGTTCCATGAAAAATCTATTTGAAAGAAATCATCTACTTCGATGGAAATTTTTTAAAGTTTGAAGACAATATTGTCCTGGGTTTCATTCTCTGCTTGTGTGCATCAAATAAGAAGAGGAATCTCAGAGAAGTGCGGGTGTACCTTGTGTGCGGGCCGTGACCTGCTCGGAGGCGTCCACCCTTCGTCCGCCGTCGAAGGCGTCGACGCGCACCTCGTACGCGGAGTCCGGCGACAACCCGCTCAGGCTCACCATGGTGCGGGAGCCCGCCTGAAAAAAAAAGAGAGAGAAGCCCACAATCAGCACGTTTGCAAATTGCAGTCCAGCAAATTTGAACTCATGACTCCTGATTTAACACGTCAGAACCTTACTACAAAATAACCATTTACTCCATAAGGCGCAACTCTAGTTATTTTGAGATAAGGTAATAGCAGGAGTTGTTTAGAGGAGCGCTTTTTTTTTAATGGCAGGTTGTGTCTCAGGTTGTCGCGGATGGTCTGTTGTAAACTCTTTTTATTGTGTATAACCGCACTTGGTGGCCAAGCATTTGTAAATTATGAAAAAAGAGGCGAGTAGGTTGTTTGAAATTAAGTAAAGTTTTTTACAAGTATTGATCGAAAATTGTATTGTTAACATGAGTTTATTTAAACTATTTTAATAAAATTTTCAAATAAAAAATACAGTGCAGACCACCAGGGTAACTGTCTCGAAATTACCTCAAACAATAAACTTGCAACTCGTTTTGAAACCAAAAAGATTTTTTTTTCTTGCACGGAAAGACTGTATAGAGTGGCCTATGAAGAACTGACTTCGGATCTATACCATGGTCCTGGATCCATACGCCAAAACACCAATTTTTAAAATAAAAATTATTCGACACATGAACTATTGATCATCCAAACTCGTCCTTTTGAGGCCCGATGTACGTATTTTTTAAGGTTCACTTTAACTTAGACATTGGCCTAACGAGAAAGGCCCTATCAAGGTTATCAGGAGGCTGCAAGAATAGTGTAAGTGTGGTTCATTTGGGGGTTCCCATCCTATGAGCGGGCAGAGCAAGCAGTTTCTTTGAGTTTTGCTTTAGCTGACCCTGAACAGGAGTGCTTATAAAAAAAACTATAGTAATATCTGTGTCTAACTCACCTGCACTTGTTGCCATTCCTCGCCCTCCTCCTCCTTCCTGTAGAGCAGCGTGTAGTGCGAGTCGTGGCTGGGCGGCCGGAAGTCGTCCCACGCCACGGTCAGCGAGCTCGGGCCCAGCGCGCGCACCAGCACCTTCGGCTCTAGAGGGGTGAGGGTGAAATGAGTTCCCGCACACAATATTCATCGAAACGAACTCCTCCTCCTGGCTCTTTTTCGTGCTCTGGGGAATGATCATTATTTTTTGGACTCGGCTAGCACTAGCCGTCTTGCAAATCCGAACACTTGATTCGAACTGTGATTCCCGTCGCATCGTAGATACAAATATTTATTTATTTGAAATGCATGCAACAGAAAGAATCAAATTAAAGTGTGACCAAACGAAAGAGAACAAGGACGACAAATATAACCACAGAAAAACAAACTTTCAAAATATAACATGCATATATAAATAATTACTTTTTAAAATTTCAATGCATTTAGATTTTAAAACATTAAAAGACATATTAAAAAAAAAATCAAGATCTTGAGAGAAACTGTTAAAAATTCAAAAAAAATTTAAAGAGGCTGAAGTTAGCCTCTTTAAATTTAGTTGTATTTGGTAAAAAAGCATTCTTAAAAAGATCTTTATGTCTTAGCGATCTATTTGAAACTGCAATCTCAATTCAATTGAAGAGCTTAGTGGAAGAACGTTCTAAGTGGCAAAAAGGTGAAAACGAGAAAATAAGCTTTAAAGTTTTTCGTTTGCACTCAGATCTGTTGAAAACGGAACTTTTAAAGCTTAAAAATATAGTAAACTTAAAGTTTATAAAACAGGGGAAACTTGTTATTGTTAAAGAAGTTAGTAATATGTTCATTACCACAAAAATTTCAATTTTTTTCAAAAATGTCACTTAGCACGTTCTTCCACCAAGCCCCTTCAATTGTAGATTTCAGTGATAGCAATCAAATTATTTAAGACTAAACTAAAACTTTAAAAAAAAATTGAAATTGGTACATAAGGTGGCGGGAAGAACACATCCCAGCTATTATAAAACTTGTATCTAAGAAAACAATTTTAAACTTTCTTCAAAATTTTACATTTGTTATCAAATTAAACTGCGCAATAGTGTTTTTTACAATTTGTACTATGTACTAGTGGAGGTAAAAGGTACCGGAAAGATGCAATTCATGATAAGAAGGTTTTTTTTAATGTAAGTTTATGACCCTGCATTTTATTGAAAAAAAGAGAGACATCTCGAAAGTCGGTTTCAAAATGGCGGCCTTTAAAGTGGGATTATTGACAATAATATCGGATATAGGCATGTTTCGTGTACATTTGTGTTTTTCAAATCAAGCTTAAGCTAGTAATTGAAGAAAAAAACGCTACTTTTTTAATTCAAAGAAAATATAAGGCTACTGCTAGGTTAAAAAACCAAATGGTTTAAAAAGAAATTGTGATTACAAAAACTTTTGTTAATCGGTAGAACATTTGTAGCCGTAGGGAATTATAATCTGGCCAAGTATGGGTAATTCCCCAAAGGAAATTGTGGCTAATGACATTTTACAACTATTTAAAGGTTTTTCATTTCAAATGTACAAAATATGTTAAAAATAAATTTTTGAAAAATATTTCCAACGATAAGATAGCTCAACAGTTGATATTAACCGCGGTCAATTGACCGTATATACCCGAATTGACTGCATATAGCCGATTTTAAACATGAAAAATGAACTTGATGATTTAAAGGAAATCTTGTTATCTTGGGAACAAAGAGTTCTATAGTAGGGAACGACTCGCACTGAGCTGCCATGGCTTACTACGAAGCCCGAATAGAGTTACAAAAGTGCTATTTATAATTTTGATTCTAAAAGGGAGTACATCCAGGCGTGAATCGAACCCGCACCCGTTACAGCGTGCGGACTGCTAGCGCTATGACCTACCATCCAAACCACTCGGCCATTATCGAGCCCCACATGCCACCCTGTATTCCCTCCATGGTGCTGTTGGTAGGTTCAGTCTCTACTCTACTTTAGAACTCTTTGGTCGGGAATCTTATCAGCTGAGGTGCTAAAATCAGCAGTTTGGCACCTCAACTATACACTATATAAGACGAAATTGACTCTGGACGATTTATTTCTGTTGGTCCCAAAGACGAACGAGAACTAGAGCAGTGACAGGACTACTGTACCGAGTGCGGTGGTGAACTCCGCCGCCTCGTGGCGCCCGTCCTCCTCCACGCGCACCCAGTAGGCGTGGCCAGGAAGGAGATCGCCCACCGACACGCCCCCAGCACCACCGCCCTGCAACAAAAGAGGGATTCTTAAGGATCTTGGAAAGAAATCCAGTTGAACACAACTGTGGATGGGTGTTTTTTTGTTTTTT
Source organism: Hylyphantes graminicola (assembly GCA_023701765.1). Taxonomy (NCBI): domain Eukaryota; kingdom Metazoa; phylum Arthropoda; class Arachnida; order Araneae; family Linyphiidae; genus Hylyphantes; species Hylyphantes graminicola. Next base: position 406,857 of record CM043116.1, on the reverse strand, counting down.
CGAAATAAAAATGTATATTTTTTTATCACCACAATCCAGTGTTATTCTTGGTGATCTAGCTGTAAAAATAAGAAGGAGCAGTCCCATAAATAATAAAGTGAATGAATGTTCATAGGAATGGGTAATGAATTGGAAATGGTGGGAGTACAATTTTAAAGAGTTTCCATTTTAAGTTCACGGATGAATCATGTGAATGAAATGAAACCTGAATTAAAATGTGATTAGTTATGACGAATGAACGCTCTTTTCGTCCTTTAGTTTGGAATTTTCTTGTATGCAACAGTGATAAGTTGTGCCTTCAGGAAGCATGTCAATGAAAGAAGAGAGGGAAGTCTCACCTGGACCTTGGCGAATGCGCCGTTTGCAGGGGCGATGGAGACCTGCGCCTGGGGCTCGAGTCCAGCAGACGAGCGCCAGCGCACCCTGGCGGAGCGCGCCCCAACCTCGCTCACCTCCAGCGACAGAGGGCCTGCAACACAACAAGGATTCTTATACCAACGGTGTTCCTCCAATATTGACATTTTTGAACAGGAACCGGACATGTACCATTAGATCTTCAGCTAAACGCTCTCCCACTCAGCTATTTGGGCACACAATTTCACCCAACCGCTGAAATGTATTTCGGATGTAGTCCACTCAAGGTTGGAATCAGAAAAAAACTTTTTACTAAAACAGCATATTTTTACCAACAAAAACAATTTTAGTGAAGAAAGTTGAAGTATTTAAGTATAGTGTTAAATATATGTTTTTTCCCTGTAAAATGAAAAAAAAATTTAACAGTGAAGTTTATTTATGAAAATTAAAACTTTTATTTTGAAGTTTTTACATAATTTTTGTAATTAAAATGGTACTATTTAGTGGGCCCCAGAAAGAAATACCCCCTTATTATTTTTTGGCCAAACCACATGGGCTGCACCAAGCAGCCCTCCAAAAATAAAGAAATAAAGGGGGTCGCTTCTTTCTGGCCCCCTCCCCATTTCTGGGAGGTGCTACTGAGGAAAGTTACAAAGTTTTGGAAAAGAAGGAAAAGGGAAACTTTGAATTAGGTAATTGCTTAGGTCAGGAGTGCCTTCAAGGTGGATCAACGACGCAGATTGTGTCGTTGAAATTTTAGAGGAGGGGCAAAAAAATAAGACAATTTCATGAGAAAATTAAATACTTAAACTACAGAAACACATCATCCAACCAAGCTGAAATTCTATTAATTCTAGCATCCCACCCGCTAATTTTGTCCCCCGATGATAGCCATAACATATTTGCGCCAGATTAGCGCGCCAGGGCGAAACTACGTAATGAAGAATATTGTTTCAGACACAGAGGGGGGAAGGAAGCACCGTTGATCTATCCTCAAATAAATGTCACATTTAAAATGTATATGCAGTGATTAGGATAATCGTTACTACATAATTTAAATGTACGTTGAATATTTTAAATTAATGGATATGCTAAAAAGATGTTATTACTGAGAAAGTTTATGAAATTTTATAATAATGATATTTGACTTTCAAAAGCTTATACTTCGACTTAATATTGACATTTTGCAAAAGGGGGGGGGGGGTGCATCCCCCCATTTTTTAGGTGTGGGGGGGGGGGGCACCTTTAGGTTAGGTGCTGAAAAAGTTAAACAAATTTTACGTGTGTTCAGATTCATAAATGTTACTGTTTTTGAAATTAATATCTGTAATTATGTGAGCACAAAAATTCGAATGTTTGGATATTGAGCAAGGTCCTCCAAATGAAGGCCAAAAATGGTGTAAGCTCACCCCGGGCACAGTAAAAGAGGTCTCCTGCCGAGAAGAAGAGGCAAATACATTTGTAAAAAAAAAAATTGATGCTTAAATAATTTTTTGTGGCTTCAGGGCCGTCTTAAACTAGGCTGAGGCCCTTGGGCACACAATAATTTGAGGCTCTTATGGAAAATAAAAAAAGTGAATTATACGTAATAACATTTTTTACTGAGTATGACCATTTATTATAGGTAAAAAATACAGTATGATATAATATGTCATTAATGATGTTAGAGTGCGGCTGGTTTTTTGGTTACGATTAAGGTTTTTTTCGGGATTTCTGTTGAGCAAAATATTTTACTATATCATCAAAGTCAATTTTTTTTCAAGAATATCACTTTCTATGCACATAAATGACAAATTACTCAGCCATTTTTGTATCATTGTTGTTTACAATTAATTTTTTATTCTCTTAAGCTGCGAAAAATGACCGCTCTCCACTACAAATGGTAACCATAAGGCAAATGAATATAGTGTAGCAATTTCTATGTTTGGAAAAGTATCTTTGAATTTATCTGGTTTTATTAGGTTATGTAAGGTTGAGATATTTAAATCCGCTGATTGCTTTGCTATGTTTTCTAAATAATAGCTTAAATGAAATCATTCTGTTTTGATCTCATCTGTATTAATTTCTTCATGATATAACTCTGCAAATTCTTTGCATTTTTTTGGTCAACTCACCAGATTCGATTGTTGTTAACTGACAAAGAAAAACTAAATCGGCTATGAATATCTTGGTATGCTGCCGGAGATTTTTTTAAATGTGTATTTAATGTGTCAATTATGGGAATGAAAGTATCTACACGAAACTTCCCCTTACCTCCCAACAGTGCAGTCTCTGATGATCCCTCCAAAAAAAAGTGATACGTGTGCTGAGGGGCGAAATCTTTTTCCTTCAAACATGTATCTTTGTAGTCAGCATAGATTTCTATCTTTAGCAGCCGTTTTATACTGATTGCGTGCGGTATTAACATAACTGATCAGAGTAAAGTTTCCTTACAACAACCATGGTTATAGTGCTATTCTGTAAACTTAGACTTGCTTTATTCATAACTCCCAAAAGATCATTCCATATTTCCGTTAGAAGAGAAGTCTCAAATTTTCCCATTTTTTTTGCTAGGCTTTGGGCCTCCTTTCTCGTGTCTTCTGGTTGATTGATGTCACTTGCAATTAAAGACAATGCTTCTGAAATATCTAAATTACCATTTTGAAGAGCATTAATAGCATTGGCGCTTGCAGACAATCTAGTTTCCGAAAGAGACTTTACAGGACTCTATTTGCACCTAAATGATCCTTCAAAACTTTTCATCGTTTTGTCGAAGCTGAGAAATTTTTTTACAATTCAACCATAAACAATGTCGACATTTATGTCGGTTCTTTGTTCGGCGGTGCAGCTTGAATTTGGAATCGGAGTGATTGCGTGAGTGATCGCTAGATGGCGTACTTTGTAAATTAGGTAGGATGCGTTTGGAAATATTATTAATTAGTACGGTAGGAATTAGGGTACCTTTAATACACTGTGTGCCGTACAGGGTAACGACAAGGAGCTTGGCATGTGTGCCATGCTAGAATCGTTATCGCTTAGCCAAACTCGCCAATAAAACGAAACTAGTTATTTTTTCAGTTTTTTTACGTGTAAACATTATTTTGTTGCTTAGTTTGGAAGAAATAAGAATGTTTTCAACTTTCAAGTAAGCAATGACTCTGATTTGCGGTTTGTTTACATTACCCCGCCAACTATTGTTCCGCCAACGCATGCCAAATACCGTCTGCTAGCTTCGACATTAAAAATGGCATTTTCTGGTAGTATAATGATAAAATAAACTATTTTTAGAAATGTAATAGTACATATGATGATTAATTTACAAAACAAAGATTAAAAAGTAAAGCTTTATTTACTTTTTCCGAGTTTAAACAAGTTTTGTATTCCATAGCAATGACACACGCCGGTATTAAAACATGGATTACAGCTTTACCGTTAAGAATTTTAATCCAAAAAATAATAAGTATTGAAGAATATAGATCATTAAAAACAAAATCAATAACAAATAGTGGTTAAGTTCCTTTTATTATATCGTTTAGATGCGATTTAGTAGAGCTTCGCCGAGTCACCGTGTAATGTCTACGGAGAAAAAGTAACAGCTTCGTATCTCTGGAGCATGGCTATGCTCCAGCCAATCAGGTGAGAGCATCATGTCGCAACCCTCATACGCAGATATTCCAGTAACCCTAGTAGGAATAGGCGCAGTCATCCATATAATGGTGTGGTATATGCCTTGTAAATACTTTCTTATAAGATTACTGATTTGTGAAAAAAAAAAAAATGTAATGTGCCCGACAAATATGTTTTGAGAATGAATGTGTGAGAGAAATGGTCCCTCGGGGCCCCCTGAGAATGGGGGTCCTGGGCACGGGCCCCGTGTGCCCTTATGGTAAAGACGGTAAATAATTGTGCAGTGAAAACAAAAACAATTCATCATCAAAAATACACAAATAACGCGCCAATTTTATCATTTATATTATTAAATTTAATTGTTTTGAGAAAAATGGGCCTCCTTCAACAAAGGTCACGCGTGAACCATGGCAGAAACGAAAAGAGGTTGATAATTGCCATTTTTCCAAAATAAAATGTCAAAACAAAGACAGGAAAGACGTCAACCGTGTCTTAGGTAAAGTAGCATATTGCTGAGTTAAAAACACTTGTTGGTGCTGCCATCTCGTGAAAAATAGAGCGACTTATAACGATTATTTCTTTTTTGTAAGAAAAATGTGTAAAAAAATATAAAACGAAATGTCCCAGCACAACGGTTATAAAAAAATATTATATACAGTAGAGTCTCGTTTATCCGAAATTCGTTTTAACCAGAAAGCTCGGGATTTTTCTTTGTTGCTAAAATATGAAATGCATACGCATAAATAAATACACAAAAAATAAATACGAACTTACAAAGTTGGATTTATTTCTCAAAATAGGCTTGATGAACAATTTTGGTCCTTTACCTTTCGGATAAGCGGGACTCTACTGGACTTGGAAGTTTTGTAATGTCCCAAAATGCCATTTTGGTAGTTATTTGTCAAGTCATAGTTTTTTTTTTTTTTAAATTTTTAGTCAAAATTAATAATATCGAATTTTCAAAATGAAGGCAGACAATATTTTTTTTTGTCACAACTATAATTATAGCAAGAAGCAGGAGGGGGGATTGGCATGTCAATTATGAATGTGGCGCAAAGAGAAGACTCGCCGCTTGAAACGACGCAATGAGTGGAGCCCCCGAGGGGGGAGGAGGTCGGAGAGAAAGATAATTCCAGGTGCTGACTGCTCGGAGTTCGCTATTAATGGAGGGAGGGGGGGGGGTCGATGCATCGCCTATAGTTTCTTTTTAATCAAGTTATAATTTACAATCAAGTAGACAAGCATCACAAGTGTATTTCTTTGTATAATTGCTATTCATTTTAAACTATAAACACAGATAATTCTAATAACAGTTTTTTTTATATAAAATTCTAAAGAAAGCAAGTTTTCTAAAAAGTGAATTCACCAAAATTAAAAATAACTTTATTGTCACTTGTCAAATTAAGGCAAAACAAAACAATGTTTAAAAGCACTTATAATGGATTAACGATTAGTTTTAGTTGAAGGAAGAGGTACAAAATCACAACGAAAGGAAGGTATGGGTCAATTTTTAAGCATGAATAAATAGTATTTGTCCATACTTAGAAAGAATTAACATTAAAGATGCTTCTATAAGAATGTTTGTTCGCAAAGTGCTCCGATACACCCCTCTCTACACAAATATATGTAGCATTTTTTTTCTGATGTACTTTAAAAATATGTATTTTTTTTTACACAAAATTCAGATATCGGAATCTTTTCTGTCACTCCAAAGGAATTGAGTTATTTTATTCTACTTCCATGTATCTCCCCCCCCCCCTTTCCCCTGAACTACCAACTGTTCATGAACAGTGGTCAGCTTTACGAACAAGACACCTTTCGTCCCTACCAAAGAACGCGGAAGCATTCCCTCCCCCCTTCTGTGTGTGGGAGTGCCCCCCCCCCCTCCACTGGTCACGAGTTCGTGATCGGAGGGCGCGCACGAACTGCGGCGGCTCACGTCGGGCCCCCCCTCTTCGCACTTCATCTCATCCTGGAAGATCGCGCAACTCCACAGTGAAATAGGAGTCCTCCCGTATCAGTATATCCACCCCAGAAGGTGTGCGACACACAGCGGGAGAGCGACTCCGCCTGACCTTGTCGCGGCATTCCTCGCGCGACAGCCGGATGCGGCGACCGGTTCTCTTGCAACCCCCCCCCCCCCCCCCGTCAGGCAAACAGATCAGAATTCCCAGGGCCTGAATGGGGGGGGGGCATAATTCATAAATAAGATCGCAGCCCCTCCCCACTTGTCCTAACAGAGAATTAATTGCAATGCGGCCCCTTTTTAATGGTGCCCAGGGCCAAGACGACCAAGGTCACGGAGATGGGACCTGTCACCTGGAGGATAACCAGAAATGGGCGAAAGAAAAAATAAAGTTATTTGCCATCTCATCCACAAACACGCTGTAGGACGACAGGTGATTTATTTACGTGACTGATTTTAACGGTTGAACAAATATTTAAAATAATTTTCAAATATTTAGCTATAAAATAATAATTGGCAAAATCAATATTTTTAATAGTTTGTTTATGGATAACATTTCTCATGTTATGGATGATGTGGCAAATTTAATTAAATGGGTGGTTCGTCGACAGATAATTAGACAGATGTCCATCCGGACGTACAGACAGACGGACAAAAAGTATATGTAAATCTCTGATGACGACCTGCTTTTATACCTTCTTTTCCGTACTTAATTTTACTCTTTCGAATGAAACAATTAAAGTATGCTCAAAGTAGGCTTTGTTTCGTCTAATTCGCTTCATTCATTTTGAAAAACACCATTTGTTTACTGCATTTCAAGCAACTCGGGATTAAGAAATGGAAAAACAGTTGCATTGCGAATCGAGCAAACACAGTCCAAGGCCGAGCATCTCCTCCGAACGAGCTCTTTCGGTCAATGGATTATGGAGTGGTGGGGCGCTCTCTCTCTCTTCCAAGTTTGTTTTCCGGCTGATCGCCCCGAGGGGGGGGGGGGATGCATAAGAAGAACACCCTCCGAGCAGAGATGCCATTCCACCTGAGAGAAGTCATCTCCGCGGAGCAGCGATCCGAGGAGGGGGGGGCCGCCGCACAGTAGCCGGGGCCGACGCACCCTGCCCAAGGTCACCCGGGAGTTTTTGTTTTTTCAGCTCGGGGAATCAAGGTACTCTCGACTTTTTTCATCTCAAGCGCAAAGTAGGAACGTGTCTTCATAGCAGGGGATTTGAATTAAAAACTTGTCATGTTAGTTTTTTCTTTTACTCATTTCGAAAGACTTTACATTTTAAAATTGTAAAAACGTGTTTTCACTTTGCATGAGACTTATTTTAAACTCCTTTGGCCCTGGTGTCCCATTATTTGCAACAACAAAAATCTATAAAATACTCACCAAAATTTTTTTTTAATGTTAGGTAAGAAAATGGAGAGTACAGTCGACACCGTACAGCATCGTTACCACAATACTGTAATGTTTTGAGAGGCAAGCATATGGTGTTTATTATCGAGCCTAGTGTCTTTTAGTTATTACGGTTGTTACATATTTTTCTAATTAACCAAACGCTACAAAGTTTAATAATTGAGTTATTGACACATGGCACTAAAAGATTTAATCTGCTGAGTAAAAAATTTCCCTGCCGAAGGGGTTCATTATGTTGTAGTTTTAAAATTTCATTTTTGCACTAGTATATTGCTTGATATGTCTTTTCAAGTCTTCAAACTTGAATGCAAATTATGAGTGTTGTTAGAAACAGTCGCAAGACGGGTTTATTCACCAGGTGTCCGTTAACCCACATTCTCTCCCACGAGAAACTCGTTCTTTTCGGGATTTTTGACGATTAAAAGCAACGGTGTTTTGTGCGCGCCATCACGGAATGAGAAAATGAAATACTCGGGAGGCGGCGGAATTCCAGGAGACTCCAGTCACTCAAATATTGTAGAAATACTCATACAGTAACTCTGCTATTATATATTTGACAAATGAAGCCTAATTCAACGGCGATATTTCAATATGTTTTAGGGAGTTTTAAAAGGGAAAAAAATAGTTAAAAAATTCAGCCAGGTCGAGCCCTGACTCCAATACGGTCTACCGGATCTCCTATCGTCAAAAGATCGGTTGAAAGCACCTATCACTGGAAGCATCGTTTCTTTTCTCCAGCAGGTGTCCCAAGTGCGAGATGACTCCATTTGCCACGATTCCATTCACTGAATTTGTTTCGGAATTCGCTCATTTTTGGCTCACGTCGTCCGATCATTGTTCCCCCGAGAACAAAAGAGGATGAAGAAAAAGGAGAGTGGTTTCGCATCGAGGACAACAAAACGAGCGCGGGTTGCGCGGCCATGTTCGAGCACAACGCAGAGCCCGAACGGGGTTACGTGTGGCCGCAGAAACCAGTCTCAGAACTGGGCCAAGGAGCCGCAGAACGCGGAACATCCCAGAACACCCCCCCCCCTTTTTTATTATTAAAATAGCATTAAAAGCTCTTCGCCAATTCCCCCAAACAATCGAAACGTTTAAAATTAACGTATTTAAATATATATATAACAGTAAATACTAAATAAGAATATAATTATGGTATCTAGTAATTATAAAATATAATAATACATTAGATTAGACATCGAAATGCCTCCTTTAAGATGTCAAAAATGGGACAGGGTTTTAAAACGCGCAAGGGACCATTTTTGAGTAAATGAAAATATGGCATTTCGGAGAAGCAAAAAACGGCAAGTAGTCAAATAAAGAGATAAAATGGCCAATTTAGAATGTATAATAGAAAAAAAAAGGCTAAAAATGTGTAACAAAAATTTAAATGTTATTAATTTGTTAAATATTTCTCGTTTTTCAAGATTTTTTTTTCCAAAAAATATAACTCATTAATATGATAGTTAAAAGAACTCGAACTTTCATTCTTTTGTTATACTTAATGTGTTATTTTTTATAAACTACACTTACCTACTATTACTCCTATTCAGTTGTTTTCAGATTAGGTACGCAGTCATGCAGAATCTAATTATGCATTGAGGCATAAGGGTGAAGGTGTCATGCACACAAGGTAAATGTTTTTGTTATCAATTTGAAAATAAAACATTCGAAGCTATTAATAATTAGAATTACAGTGATTATAATTAAGCTTAATATCGTCTGCAGGTTTCAAAGAGAGGAAAATAGTGTACAGTTGTCTTCTTCGCTTTATAGAAATAAAAATTACTTTTATAATAGTGATTTAAAAAAAAAAACATTAAACTGTTTATCGTTTGTTCATTTCACAGCTGCTTCAAAAGAGAAGAAAATATCGCTTGCATTTCTAATTTCATCTATTCAATTTCTAAGGATTGTTTCGTTAATGGCAACACATTCAGCTTGAGATATGTTATTCGAATTTCGAATTTATTTAGTGCATTCGCTGTTTAACCGAATAATATTAGCATAAGCAAAGGATTAAAAATCCAGCTAAACTTACACAACCAAGCTCTGGGGTTACGCTGATGTATTCGAAATCTATTGAACATTTATTGCTCTATTCAGTTGTATAAAAGTGTCCGCTTACTGTGTCGACTAAACTTTTTTTAAAATGAAGCCTGGTAAGTTCTTTTTTTAGTAAATGTTTTGATAGAATTCCTCGGTTAGTGACATCTCGGCTTGTGTTATTTTTAATTGTACTTATTATTTTGTGAACCTTTTGTATATCCATCATTTAAGAAAACAAACAACCTGACTTAAAATGGTTTGATATGTTTTAAAGGAAGATATTGTTAAAGATCGATCTATAAACTTGCTAGATATATTATTCTCGTTACTTAGTTTTTAAAATGTTAAAATTATTATTCCATACAAGAAACTCCTAAGAAATGTTAACTACTTGCATAGACAAAATTTAAATTTTGATAAATATTGATAGTTTATTTAAAAATTTATGAACACAATGTTCTTAAAATTTTTATGAAGTTTAATAATAATAGTTTTTAAAATAAAAGTAAGAAACCCTGAGAGTTAAAGTTTTTTTTTTTTTTTTTGAAAAAATCTATGCTATTTAAGTTAATTTTAAAATTCCAGGTGTCAACGCATTGGATTATTGGGGAAGGAAGAGTGCAATTAGTTTCATTCGAAAGAATATGCGTTATTATGTGTTCATATTATGTGTGTGCATTTTGTTACAACATATTGTTTATTGATAAAAGTTGATCGGAAGCAATTCTAGGCCGTTTTGCTTTCATTGAATGAGTCCCCGATGACACGATCATTCATTTTTTTTTCAGCAATGCGGCATTCATTTCAATTGCCATTTTCTGACGGATTTGTTCTTAAAGTAGACTTCAAAGAGTCCAATAATTATCGATAAATATTAAATGACAATTTGATGACAAAAATGAACAAACTAAATTATTTTTATTTTCCCACGACGAAACATATCTGTGTTTTTTTTCCTGATGAAAGTTCAAAGCAGTACAAAACCACGAATTGTCTAAAGGAATGAAAATGGGTTCACGTTGTGTGCAGTATTTCGTCATAAATCCCACCAATGGGAAGGTAGCGACCTTCTCCCGCCCGGGGGGAAGGGGGGGGGGGCACTCGTGCGGGGAGTCCATCATTCCACTCCACTACGCATCACACTCGGGAGGAGGAGGAGGACTCAAGAATGACAATTCAAAGGAGGGATCCTCGACCCGGGAGGAGAAATGACTCCAATCAGTTGCGTATTGCAAAGACCACCTGTTGTGTCTCTCTGGGGGATACTTCATTTGCATGAGTGTCATCTTGTTTACACTAAATTAGATAAAAATTTAATGGAGTTAAAGTGTTTTCAATGTTACTTTTGCAGCAGATATTTATAAATGTAACTGCTCTATACTTTGAATTTTAAAATTTAGTAAAAAAATATATAACATTGTTAAATTTAATTTGTAAAAAAAATACGAGTGTAGTGTACTGGAAACCTGATAGTCAGGGGAGCAGGATTTTTTATGGTTGCCTTAAGGCTATTTTTAAAGTAGTCCATCGGCCAGAGTGGGGGAGGGGGGGGGGGGTATCGGCTCGTTTATCTGGAAATCCATACTGCTGATCCATAACGATTATAGTTTCTCAACAAAGTGCTTGAAAGTAAAATTTGGCCGAAATAGAGCAAGATTTTTTTCTAAATAAGTTTTGTATTTAAAAAAAAATCATCCTCGTTTTTCAAAGAAACGTACGTATGGTGTCGACTGTTGCAGAATTTTATGTAGATGGTTAAAAATGGGAAGAATAGTTTTGCCAATCGAATCCAAATTTTTAACTCTAATAACTACTTATTCAGCTGTTTGACAAAATTTGCCGATGCGGGCCATAAGCTTTCCAAAAAATACCAAATTTATTCGTTTGAATCCCAACAGAATGAAATTCGTGAGCAAAAGGGCGCGTATCCTCAGGGCGCGCGGGAAAAATGCGAAAGGTTGGAGTCGCATCTCCCGAACGACAACTACACGCATCATCTGTGCTCACAACTTAAGGTTCGAGAAAAAGTATAGCACATATTTTCTTGGTATAACACTCAAATTTTGGATTACTCGTTGAATAAATCCGGTAAATAAATTATCATAACATTTAAAAAAAAAACTACACATTCACTTTTTTCAATACTAAGTAATTTTCATTGCAATAATCCGATCGAGTTTGTACATGAAATCAAAATTAAGAAATAAATTTTGCCATAAACATACATACAAATATTATAAAATTTCCCCAATATTTGCCAAGAAAATCATTTAGCTCACACTGGGACCTCCTATAGAAATTTTATCCATTGAAAATCTTTTAAATTATTTAGCAAAAAGGGGTTAGTTTGACATCTCTAAGCTCTCGATAACACTTGTGAATTGCAATAATAAGAATATAGAGATATGAGAATAATAAAGAGATAACTATGGTATGGAGGAAGGAGGGGATAAAATTGAAGGGGGGGGGGGCGACTCTTATTATCCGACTGTACTTGCGGTGCATCAGTCGATCGAATTTTAATTTTTTGCATCTTTAAGGATCCTGAAGATCTTTGAGAGAGGGTGATAAGGGGGAAGAGGCGCGTCTCACCTTGGCAGGTGCGCGTGTCGGGGCTGCACCTGAGGCCGAAGTCCGGGTGGCAGGGGCAGGGCGCCCCGGACCGCCGCCCGCCCGCGTCCGCCTGCTTGGGGCGGCGGCCCTCGGCCGGGGGCGTGGAATCGGTGGGGGAGGGCGTCGCGGGGACGGTGGGATCCGTCACCGTGCTCTCTATCGGCTGGTCGACAGCGTCCGGTCCCAGCGTTGTGTTGACATCCGCGTGTCCCTCGTCAGTCACCGTCATGTTGACCGGAAGAGGCTCTCCGTACTCCTCCGTCACTGTTTCGTTGACGGCGTGCAAGGCGCGTTCCTCGGCGAGGGCCGTCGTGTTGACATCCAGGTGTTCCTCGTTCCTTTCCGTCGTCGTGTCATTGTGCTCCCCGTCGTTCGGGACGAGGGGGGTCGTGGGGGGGCTGTGGTCGGGGTGCCCCCCCTTGCACAGCGCGAGCAGGAGCAGGACGACGGCAGCCACGTAGTCGCGGCGCCCCATTTCGGGCAAGCAGAGAGAGAGAACAGCAGAAAGGGGGAAGAGAGAGAGAGAAGCGCGCTTTTCACGACCTCCGCAGCATCCTCCTTCTTCTCGTTTTCTGGGGCCTTCCCAGCAGCAGCAGCAGGAGTTCCTTCGCACGCGAGCGAGGGGGGGGGGGGGGCAAACCCGTCGTGCGACTCTCGGGCTACTGCTCTCCGGCTACCTGCTCGCCCCCCCCCCCCCCTCGCCCAGGGGCTTTTTCCCCCCACCTGGTGAAGTGAACGCATTCTAAACACTTGTTTTTCGGCTTCTGCTCATTTTCCTCACCAACGGATCGCAAACCTGTTACCATTTTCCCCCCTGCCATACTAGGCAGTTTTATAAAGAGGTATTCTTGTTTTGTGGTAGAAAAAAATAATAACCAAATAAATATACAATCGCTTATTTTATGTGTATCTGCTTGAAAGGAAGGCTGTTTACAGAAGCTTGCACCGAATTTCTTTTAAAAAATGAAGCGAAATTTTTGGATTTTGTCGCCGCCTCTGTTTTTATGAGTTCTTCTTTTAAATTAGCTATGGGCAATTTACGTAGCTTAAAATTTTATACATCCACCCATAATTAAACAAAAAAGAACGAATGCGCATGAGCGCACGTCGCACTCCAAATTTTTACACTTGTGTGTTTTTTGATTAAAAATTCGAAAAGTAAAAAGTTAAGATATTAAAGAAAAATTTAGTAAATAGGCACTCGTGGGACGTTTTTATTCTTGAATACATTGATATAAGAAAAGTGAAAGTTTTTTAAACATAAATAACAGAATATATATTAAATTCTGCGATATATTTAAATTCGTATAATTCATACTCTTTCTTTAAAGGGAGGAGGTGATGTGATAAAATGATAGACAATAACTATATTTCTATTATTATACTATACTACCTCCTTCCCTCTCAATTTTTTTCACTTTTAAAGGCTTTTTATCAATTCTAATTTATTTTACTTCGAATATCTCCTTGGTTCCGGGAGTAGTGCCACTTGCGACAGTCCCATTTGCGACGAAGGGAAAAATCCTCAAATTTATCCTTTTCGCACCGTAAAAGGGGAAACTCTGGAGGGTCTCACATAGGTGACGGAACTTGGCGTGGTGAAGCATTGCAGTAGCGCCAATACTTGGGTGTTAGTGATAAAAATTTGCAGTTGTCCCCCATTTGGCATGTGAGTGCCTTTTTCGTTATAAAGTGCGTGTGGCGTCTTAATCTTAGAGGGGGGGGGGGGGGGGGGGGCAGGGGTTAATTAAGTGGTCAAACATCCTGCTTTTGACGGGACAGTAACTTGGCTGGTATCGCTGTAACACTTTGATGTTACTGAAATAAAATGCAAATCAAATAGATGACTGCACTTTATTTATGAATGAGTATTGTTAAAATCATAAATTTTACCATACGATGCACAGCGGGGCAAAGGTCTCAATCGTTTCCAAAAGGAAAAAAAATGAAACTTTGAATTTAAATTTTATATTTAGTCCTCATTTAAACGATAATTTAACTCATTAAAAGCCGTAATATACTTTTTCCGATAGAATAATGTTTTTAATATTACAACGCCTTGTTGGGGACCTGATGATAATCATTTGGAGTGCGAAAATATCTATTTCAGTAATAAGGAATTGTAACAGTGTAAAATCTAAAAAAAAATTATATATTATTAGCATGCGTCATATTTTATAAAGATATTATGAGCATTATTGAATATCCCTTTATTACCCTTACATGTTCCATAATAAAGTTTAGGACGTATATAAATGATTTTTAAAAATATCCAGTCCACATACTTGCACTTTTTATAATAAATTCAATGTTTTTGCGAAATTACTTTCAAGTAATCTTATGTGACGGATCTTACACGAGAGACGTTCATTATTTTTTTATTTGAATTACTAATAATAATTTTAAAATAAATAAATAACGTTTTTTAAACAAATACACTGTTTTTAACGAAAGACAGTGAAAAAAACTATTATATTGTACATTAATTGGAAACTATCATTCTTTTTTTTTTACCTTTAACACAATAGCAAAAATTCTGAAGAATAGAATGTCTTTTGTGCTCCGTAATGCACTTAGATGCATAAGTTTACAGAAAGGTATATGTTTAATGTGATACATAAATATAATGCAAATACTATCTTCTATAATAATAAAAGAAAGAGTCTGTCTGTGTGTATGTATGTATGTCTGTGGATCGCAAAACACCTACTTAGAATGCTCTAAAAAATTCGAAATTTTTAATATAGATTCCTTTTAATACCTACGTGTGCACCTGAGGCTTAGTTTTTTCATATTTGTTCTATTTTTAGAGAAAATTCGAAATAACTGGAAAAAATACACCACTTTCGCTCAAATCCGATAGCTTTTTTTCTTCCGCGTTGTCATTGGCTTAAGAAATTAAATTAAGCTCAAAATAATTCAAATTTGAAATGTTTATTTTATTCTTTTGCCATTATATTTAGAAACTACATTATTTATTTAAAAAATAATTTATTCAAGGATATCGCGGTAGGTCTGTTTATGATTATTTAATGTCTTCATTTTTTCGCCAAATGCATTGCCAAACTTGCTAAAATGTTACCTAAAAAAGCGCCAGATGGGTAAAATTTATTTTGTTTAAATAATTAATCTGGTTGGTTTCTCCAAGGTCATCGTGATTGACCTGAAAATGTCAGGGTTTGTAGCTATATCTATATTTTCTCGCCAAATTATTACCAAAAATGTGCCACTGACCTAAGAGTTTTTTTTGGGTTTTTTTTCTGGCTGTTACCAAGTCATCGTGTTCTAGAGCTGTACCAAACTATCAAAGACTGTTGAATCTTCATTTTTGCGCCAAATATGTTATCAGAATGACGGAAGGAGTGCAAACATTTTGTATCCTCAAGTTCTTCTACATTAATGTTCGAATCTGACAAACCACTGGTTTTGCTAAATTTCAGGTAGTCAATCTTATTGAAGCAGAGAACAACTTTTCAATATTCTTTACGACACCCATTTTCCATTAAGTTAACGGGTTCCCAGCAAGGCGGGACCATACTGCTAGTCGCAAATAAAACGAAAACTGAATTGCGTAGGAACTTTCACTCAATTTCCCTAAAGTTTTCAGAAGATTTCTATCGATAAATATCTACATTTTTAGCTAGCCAGATTTTTAACTAAATGAAAGTGGAATGAATCTTAACAAAAATAATTGACTTTGATAAAGAAAGGTGACCTGTCTTTAGGTAGCAAAATTATTAACATGGTACACTGTGAAAAAAAATCTGTAACCATTACAAGAAAAAAATTGTAAAAAACTTTTCCTAGAAAATTTCTAGTAAATAATTACTAAAAATAGTGGAATTGAACCCCGGTCTTCCACGTAGGAGGTACTGACCACTATACTACAGAGGCATAGCAGACTGCCGAAACCCGGGATTGAACCAGGAACCTTTAGAAGTTCAGTCTAACGCTCTCCCAACTGTGCTATTTCGGAACACAGACCGCAAGGAAATGATAAGTGAAATTCATTTGAAACAATCAACTAAGTTATAAATTTAAAATAGCGATTGGTGCCTCGAATCACGATCGAAGACCACGATTGGTTTGAAACAATTGCAAGTACTAGAATTTTTTTTTGTAACTGCAGAAATGAAGATTTCTGTTCAGAATTACAAAAACTTTTTTTGTAAAATGGGTTACTTCTGTAACATTACTAAAAAAATTTCTGTGTGTTTACAGTATTTTTTTCTCGTTCTCTGGGAAAACTGCTTTTATAATAGTCTTCAAACATTATATTACTTAGAATAAACTGACTTACCATGATTTAAGCAAAAAGCACTTTTAATAAGCACTTTTTTTCTTTAAATGGTTATAAAGTAAAGTTTTTACATTACGTATTTCATTATTTTATCCAAAAAAGAAAGATTTTTTTAAATAAATATCTATTAAACATGTTATTTTTTCTTATAACAGTGGAGGCTAAAGCTGAACTCAGTAGTTTGTTATGTATTTAATAACTAAATAAATCCTTACCAAAAGTAAAATCGAAAAAAAAAAAGAAACTTGTTAACACGTTTACTGCCTCGCAATTTCCTTTTGTTTCTGTGTTTAGAAATAAATAAAAGAAATTTTATTTTCATGGGATATGCTGGAATTATTCAAGCGTCTTTTGATGAATTGGTTATTTATTTGCATTGTAAATTTTGCATTCAAAACACACGATAACTGAATCCTGAATTTTAAAAGGGGCCAATGTATATTTGCAGCACTGTTTCCGTTTCTTCAAAACACAATGGTTACAGAAATTTTATATGCTCTTATAGAGCACAGAGACTGCTATTAAAACACTGCTGCAATGTAAAGCACGTTCAGAAATTCGCGATATAATTATTTTCTGTATGTAACCGTTTACTGATATATAGTTGTTCTTATATAATGTGACCAGACGTCCCGCTTTTTGTCTCACTGTCCCGCGGGCCGAATGTTTCGCCAAAACGTCCCGCTTTTTTTTTTTAAAAAGTCCCGCAACATCCCGAAAAACGAGGAAATGAAACAAATTGAATATACCTCGTTTTTTCCACCATGGCCAAACGAAAATGCGTTTTCAACGACGGTCTAAAAATGAAATTGTTGAAAACTTTTACAAAATATTATGCATACCTTTCTCAAAATATATAAGTCCAGTCGGCTAAGACGTTCGCCTTGCCTGTGGAAGATCCGGGCTTCTCTAAAATAATTGCTGACCTATAGACGACTCGTGCAGCCAAAACTGTCCAATGAATAATACTTCGCGTAGAGGAAGTGCACGTTAAATATGCTCCAAAGATCAAGCTGCGCGTTCTATGTCGTCCTACTTAACTGTTGCTTTGGGTGTCTACTCGGGTGTCGGCTCTTCAATTGACTGTGATTATAAATTGCGGCGCTCAAAACTGCCAATAGCCCTTGTATATCTCTAGTGCGACGATAATTCAACCTAAACTAACCAAAAAAGTTTAAATAACCAAGTGTTCCATAAAGTGCTTTTCATAAACACGTGGGAGAAAAATAGGTTTATTCAACAAGTAAAGGATGCAAAACTTTAAAAAAAGAATAAAACTATGCTACATGACGAGCCAGGTAAATAATTTTCTGAAGTTTTATAAAGTTTAATTTATACCCGAGGTATGGTATGGTACATATATTTTCTAGCTTGTGTGCTTGTTCAGAGAACCGCTTATAGTTATAAGCTTTCGTCAAGTAGGACAGACACAGAAAGAATATTAACAGTAACAAAACAGGAATAACACATAGACAAATAACAACATTTATTGACGGTCACAAACATTCATGCCTGACCGAGTTCGAACCAGATTCCAGCAGCTCCAAAGGCTAGCACTCTAACGATTGCGCCACCGGGGCGGCATACCCGAGGTTTGGATACATCTTTAGTATCACTAGCGAAAAATATTTTTAGCATTGTATGTAAGATTTTAAGAACTTATTAGTTTTCCAAATTTAAAAGAGTTATTTATCTCGTTTTTATTATTTTTTTCTATTATCGTGTATAAAATTTGGATTCAATGTAGAATGAAACAGTGCAAAAATTGCCACTTTGCGCACTTGCGCTTAATGAAGAATATTTTACACTGGCTTCTTTAAAGTTTTTTCAAACAAGTTGAATACATCATTTCACTACTGTGAACTCCGAGTGAAATTACTATACTCGAGTTTAAAAAAGAGTATTTTAAGCGCGTGCCAAGTATTTATAATCAAGTGCAAAAATATAGTTACATTGCTAACAAAGTTTTATTGTTCACTTGCAAATATTTTTCTTTTCTCAACATATATTGGCATTGAAAACTTCCCCGATAAATGTAGTAGTTTCTGTTCTCAAACCAATGTGCTAGTTGTGTAATATGAATTCTATTAATACATTTCATTTTGTGCAAAATCCCTCTTATTCTAATAAATAATCGCTGATATTTCTTTTTTTCTCAATGGTACTTTAAATTTTTATTTGCACTTGAAGTGCATAATAAATATGTATACGCACTTGTTCGTAAAGTAACTTTTACGAACCGGCAATTTAAAAGAGTTACTTTAAATAATATAATTAAATAAAAAAAAACGAGTTTTTTTACGGGATTATAAAAAGTACCTTAACTTATAGATTCTGAACAGTTAAGCAAAATAAAATATATTAAATTAGGAGAAAATTATTTGGTCAGAGCAGGAAAATTGCTCCTCGCGTAATCCGAATGGTGAAGATCTTAATTAATTTGGTAATAACTTTAAGCACTTGTTGCTTAAATATATTTTTTATTTAAGATTTCACGAAATTTTCAAACAAAAGCAATTTATTAACATTAATTGTTACTTAACTAAAAGGAACTTAAATGATATCTATGTTCTTCACTTTTTCCTACTTATACGAATAAAATGTACTTAAAAATTAAATGTTTATTTTATTTGCATGATACAATTATCTTTAGAAAAGTGGTACAAAACTTTATAGAGCACATATGGCATGCACTTGCACATGCAGCCTCGGGATAGTTTTGGGGCCAAACCACCTCTAGACATCCCCTGTCCCGCCCCGTCTGTCATCTGGAATTTCTTATCGTATTGCAACGAGGGGTTGGTGTACAAAATAATTTTCCTTCTACCTCTTTTTCTCCCCAACTAAACTAGTGGGATAAAGAAGCCAAGCTGTAGATAAATCGAATTGCAACATAGGGAAAACGAAGTTTAGGGTTGTTAAGTTTTCCACCCCAAGTCCCTAACTAATTGGTCAGCTATAGGGATTTTTTTTCGTCGCATCTGGGACTGTCGCAAGTGGGACGACACGTTGGTTCCGCTCCCTCCTATGTATATTGTCAAAAGTTAATCAATTAATGCAGAATATTTTCTCTCTATTTTTTGGCTTCTCTTATTAAAATACTTCATATTCAAGGAAAATTCTCGCATCTAACTTCATTGTCTTTAATGTGAATTAATTTATTATTAGCATTATTATCATAACTGCCGTAATAATTTTTACGTCAAATCCTCACTTTCAACTCTCTCGCAATCTTTGTGTTTTTAATGCAACTACAGTTTGACTCCTTAATAAAATTGCGTGTAATTCAAGTAAGTTTAAGTTACTGTGCTTCACTGTGTTACATAGCTTTACTGTGAGAATAATTACTCATAACGATGTGCTGAAATTTTTCACTTGCTTATTGAGGGGGAGCTTAGTTACATTTTTCGACAGTCTTGGTCAATAGATTGTAGACAATCCAATTTCAAACCAGCGCTATAGAAGAGAACGACAACACTGTTGTGACACTCCTCTTTTTTCAGCACGTCACCCACAAGAATCGTTATTCAGTTGTAATTATTGTCGTTAGAGCTGTTTTTATGTTTTTTTCGACGTTGAGTAACTTACTTGAGTTAAACGTACTTTTATTAACCTTGCAGTTTTATCATTGCGCGTACTGAAAGGTAGTTACTCTCTCTCTCTCTCTCTGTGCAACAATTTATTTGTTTTCTAAAATAATTTAAATCTCTACTCGATTATATAGGTATACTAGTAAAGTCAAAATTTGCAGACGATGGCAGGTTTTCCAAAATTTTATGGGACAAAAATTCCAAAGATGCGTTGTAGAAAAACGTACTCCAACCAAACTTAATATATTAAAAGTGTAATTATTTTTTTAGAAAGTTTCTAAATGCAAAAGAGAATTTTAAAAAAATTGTCTGCGTTGTATTCACGAAGCAATATACGTCGCTTTAACAACTCTCAGGAAGTGGCAGAAAAGCATTCTACAATTTAAATATTCCCCATAGATCTAGAAACATATATCTGTGTGTTGGCATAAAGAAATCAACTTAAAGAATTAAACACGTGGAAAACTTTCCCCGAAAAAAGGACAAAAAATTAATTGCAATCCCTCTATAAAAGGTTTATTAATAATAATGAATTAGCCTTTTCAGCAACCAGCTAAACTTAAGTTTAATCATCACTTATTAAGTTTCGGCTAAACCGATTCGTCAAACTTTTTGTAACCCTCTCTCCTGGAACAATCCTGGCAAAACTTTACTCGACAACGATTTGACGGGGTCACTTAATTGGAACTTAAAATGCGTTCATTCTAAAAACTAAATTTCGATCGACTCGGAAAGGTTGAAAACCTAAAATTCCTAAACGTTTGGATTAAAATAAAAATGTACAAGAAGTTTGGCCGGTTTGTTCCGATCCGTGGTCGCCACACATTCGCAGCGAAACGGAAATAGAACGGGTTTCCTGTATATCGGGCTTTTTTCCCCCATCTTCCGATATAATAACGTATCTTAACAAACCTCAACATCGGAAAAAGAAATAAATTTCTTTTAAACATTTCGATTTTTTTAAACCAAATTACGAAAGAAGGAAGTAACAATTTTATTGAAATAATTGAAGCACACATATCCGGTGTTTCAAACAGATTTTTATATAGAACTTATTGAATACGTTCTTTAAAAAAAATGAACTTTGATTTGTCATAGTTTCGATTTTAAAAATTTCTGTTAACTTATTAAATAAAAAAAAGTATGAATTCAAACCAATTTCACGTAGGACGTGCATTTCTCGCTCGCGTTTACTGTAACATCTTTCACGGTAACTCGTGGACTCGGATTGTTGAAAAGCTAAGGTTTGTTAATGTGCAGCAATTTTAAATCCAATTAAAAACAAACTCCGTACTAATTATTATTATAATATCATGAATCATAAGGAAAAAAATAAACAATATATTTTATTTGCATTAAAAGTGAAAATTGCCCCAAAAAATTTCTAAAAAATACAGAGAAAATCAATTTAATGTACGTTTATTAACCTAATTTCACATTTTTATTGCTTAAATTGCATTTATTTTTTATATGAAAATTTAAAAAAAAAACACGATATCCAGTTAATTTAATTTATTAATTATCTTGGTTCAATTTTATACCATAAACTGAAAAATCGAACTAGAGCGAACATCCGGGTGTATATAATGGTGTGGAGAGAATTAACGTTGACGCCACCAATTCCACTCATCGTAACAACACTTCGGATTCATAGTTGTTAGATTATAAATTTGAAGCAAATTATTATAAGAGCTGTTAGAGTTTTACGAAATTTCTTCAATTCACCGGATATCGTGTTTCTTAATTTATCATTAAAAAATACAATTCAAGCAATAAAAAGGCAAAATTAAGATATTAAACATGCATTAAATTGATTTTCTCTGCATTTTTTGTGGTAATTTTCACCATTATTTTATTTGTTATTCAAGATATTTAAAAAAAAAAATATTTATCCCTTCCTGATCCTTACTACTACCACTTTTGTCAACCAAACCTTTTCACTGAAATTTCGTGACTCAAAATATTTTTGACAGACTATAAACAAGTTAAAATACTTCCAGTTACTTACCTTCCTAAGAAAGCAAAACAAATGAAACCATTTTCGTAAGGAATTCTTTAAAATTTATCTTTACCATTGTATTATTTATACAAAAACGATTTTTGTTAATGATTTTCGTCTATACTTTCTGTCTATAAATTCCCCCATCTATACTCTATTAAAGTATTTTAAATGACTCAAAACCAGGAAAATGATTGAGAAATTTATAAAGAATGATAAGTTAGATCCCAAATAAGAATTTTAATTAAGTTTTTTACCATACTGACAAACATGTATTAACGTCATGTCAGCTATAAAAACGGCCGTTTTCAATGAAGAGAAAATATTCTATCATTACATTTAATAACAGTTTGGTTAGTTGAGTTGTTGCAAAAAAAGTGAAACATTTCTGAAAATTAAAAGTAGTTTCAACTACATTCATAGACCATACAATTATAGATAAATATTTTATTGATATAAAACACGTCTAACCATCAGAACGGCAAAAATAATAACAATCAACCATATAGTTAGTAAAGACACAAAATTACAGATGCTGTTCGCTTGTTTGTCTCTTTTGATTGGGTCGGACTGGACAGCCTGCGTCTCGACCCTCGTCCCACGAGTGTTGCCAGGTGCGTCCGCATGTCGCTGGCGCGCCCCCTCCCCCTCCTCCCTCAGGGGGGCCTGGAAAAAATGACGCCAAAAGTAAGGGACAATTGAGAAAAAAAATCATTGCATATTCAATTAAAAAAAGTTACTTTTTCCATTGGTCTAGCATGAAGCAGTAAATCTTTTTTTTAAATCCTTCTCATCATTTTTCACCTATGTGCACATAGCACCTTTACGGATACAGCAGCCCTGTCCAACATAAGATGATTTAAATTTTAAACAATGTAATCTTAGGAAAACAGAGATACCAACTGATAGTCAATCGCATAATTTTGTTAGATGTCATCAATAGTTGACTTCCAAAACTGAATTACAGCAAAAAGAATTCCAAACTTTTATTTTATACAGGAAAAGATCAATGGGACCTGAAGTCCCGATTTTGGCGGGACAGTCCCTCAAAGTGCCGGGGGAAAAAAATGCTTAAAATTATCATATTGTTAGTCATTTATTTTTATATTTGATTGCTAAGATAATCTTCATTCTTTACTATCAATTACTTATTAAATATTACTCAGTTATAGTTGTTTTATTAACTACAATAACTATGCTATTGTCTGAAATGGTGTCGATTTGGGGGGGAGGAGAAATGATGGAGTGTCCTAATTTTTAATATTGAAAATCTGGTCACACTAGGGGAAATGTCATGATATGAAGGGATTTTATATTAAATATTTTTCTGCATTAGTTAAAAAAAAAACTTAACATAGCAGACAAGAAAAAGCAGTTGATCTCAACAAAATCTCAACCAAAATGTTCAGATCAACAAGGTTTCGCTGTATATTTGAGCATTGTGATGTATTATTGTGATTCAAAAAGAAACTGCATAGCCGCTTAAACTATACAGCTTACGTTTTTTTTTTATTAAGCATGCTTCAAACAGTCTAGCAATTTTTGCAGAATTACAAGATTAATATAAGTATGGAGCCTAAACTCATAGGAAATTCATTCAATAACTGTCAATAAAAATGTTTAGGAATCATATGGAAATGCATCAAGCACCCAAACCTGTATTAAATTAATTGCTTTTTTATTATAAAGTTGATAAGTTTATGACTTATGATTTATAAACGTTAAAAAAACTGTCATAATAAATAATGTGATACAGTAACAGTAGTCATTTGCTTATCCATAAGAATAAAAATAGCAAATATTTTACATGATTTGCAATATTTAATAGGATATTCTACAGAGGCATTGAATAAAAATAACTATTTATCTCAAAAATGGTATGTACAATAAAGCAATCACACAAGCACCAAAAAAACTTGCCTTGGATTTTTGCTGTGATTGTAGAGATTCCTTCTCTGGTTCTTTCAGGACATTTCTAATGAACCCACACTCATTACATTTCCAATTTTGAGATCTGAAAACAATTACATTATTCTTGATGGCAAAGTATGAAAAAAAGTAGGTATTTTAGGCTTGATAAAAATATGAATTTTGGCTTAAAACTATAATATTGATACACAAGGGGCTTAAAATATATGATACAGAAGTAGGGAAGGTTCCAAGATGCCTTCTTTCTCAGTCTCCTGTCTACCGCATAATAATCCTAATATAAAACTATAATAACCTTAAACTTGACAAAAAAACAAACAAACACTTATATTGAGACAATTTAAAAATACTATGAATCAAAGTTTTTCAAGATATAATTAAATTATTGAAATGTAAAATAATAGTTTTGATGGACTTCACAATTTATAAAAGTAAATTAAAAACAACTTTGAACTGTTGTCAAAGTTGACCACTAAACTGGTTAACCATCAAAAATCTAAAGTTGGAAACACCACACTAGAATGCTCTTTAATGTAGAATCAATGGATTAATTGAACTAAATATTAGAGAAAGAAGGAGGAATGGGCACGCTGGACTGTGGGTATCCAAAGTGCATCTGTGTCCATAAAATGTGTTATTGTCTAAGCCACATTCCTCCAGCTGTATTGAATATTTTTACAAACAGGTTTTTGGGTTCCGTGAAATGTGACAAAATACCTCAGACGGGGGAAACCTTGTGGGCGGGAGTGGTCTGCGAGGGTCTCTCCTCATCACCGAGGCAGGAAAAAATGGGATAATCGTGCATGTCAAGGATCACTTGTTAATATACGAGTCACAAATTCTTAATTATATGTCTATGTAGCTTAACTGATGGGGCTATTAATCAGTTCTTTCTACATGACTCTTGATCAGAAGGTTAATTTAGCTTAAAGTGTTGAACCTTGAAATAAGGCTAGTTATGAACAGGAACAAATGTATAATTTATTAAAAGAAACAAATAAATAAAAGAAAAATCTAAACTGCGCTTAGGGCACAGTGCTAAGCTTAGACTTTGGTAAGAGCGAGACTGCCGGTACATAAGCAGTACACGCTTCCATAGAGAGAATCGAAATAAATCGAATTTGCATATACAGAAGATAGATATCATACAATAAAACATATTGGTGGAAATAGTTCGTTGTACTAGAACGTCGAAATTTGCTAGCACCACATCTACAAAAAAGCTAAACCCAACAATAAGGGCAGCACCCCTGCCTGCTGAAAGAAAAGGCATCGTTAAAATCAGATAATCCCTTAACAATGTACCAAACCAATGGTGGATTATCCTGCCACATAAATACGACAAGAGTGACTACAGACTATTCCAACATCATTAAAAAAAATCAAGGAATATGTAGGGGAAGGCGTTGTAAATCTGACCATATTGTTCCTTTGACCACCTAGGCTGTGGGCCCCTGTAGCAGTATTTTATATAAATTAGTCGATTTAGTATATAGTTATTCCACTGGGGGGGGGCTTCTGTATGATAATAAGGATTATTCAAGGCAAAAAAGATTCGTGTGATATATAAAAATGCTTTTTCATTCAAAAAATGTAACTATTTTGCTCGGTTTTGCCCAATTAAATTTTTTGTGTGAAATTTTTGTTGATAGAAATAATTTGACATACTAGCTAAAAACTTCCGAAAATATATTGTGGAGCTTTTGAATATCGTAATCCTTTAACTGTAGCATGCTTATAAATTCGGAATTCATGGTGTTGTACTTCTGACCATCATCAGTTGGTGTTCCTTTGACCAGTTGAATGGTACAACACTCCTAACTGAATTTCTCAACATTTCAACTTCTATGTGTTACTGTTACATCTTTCGTAAAATTAATTAATATTTTTGACTTAAGCCCATAAGGATTAAAAAAATGCATATAAATTTTAAAACTCTGAGGGTAAAGAGAATTAGCTGAAATTTAAATTTGTTTTCACAGATCACACAGCATCAGATTTAAATTAAAAATTTTAATTAGCTGAACCAATTAGCTGAACTCTAATCTTGTTTGTTAGTTCATTTATATCAAGTTTAAATTAGAAAAATTTTAAAGAAAAATTATTTTCGTAATTTTTTTAAAGAATATCTCTGCAGTAGATGGTTATAAATAGGCACTCCATTCTTTAAATTTTAAAATTTAACAAAATTATTAAATTTATAATTTTTTGCAAAATATATGAGTTGGTGAAAAACCTGACAGTCAGGTGACGAGTAAAAAATATATTCTACTAAAGAAAATTCAAAATATAATAAAATGTTGCTACTAATTTCCAATCTATACATCGTTCCCAGATTCTTGACTATTCTATTCTAAAAAATATTTTTATTATCTTTCGAGTGGATAAAAATATGAATAAATAAGGCGAAATAAAATTAAGTAATTAGAATTTTGTTAACCTAAACTATCTTGTTCTTAACTAACTTCCCACTTTGTAAATATATTCCCTGAATTTCAAATGATATTTAAACTTGTCAAAGGTACAACACTGTGTTGTACTTTTGACCCCAGTTTCATTATTTTTTAAAAATGAAATAAAAACGTAATTAAATTGAAACTAAAAACTTGAAAAAATTATATATGATAAAAAATAGGATGCAGATTGGAATAAAATAAGAAAAATAAAGTTAGCTTTAATATTCAAGTTTTAAAAAAATAAAATGTATGAAGTGGTCAAACTTAAAAGAGCAATTACTTGGAGGCCAAACATTTTCGTTCTTCAGGGGTGTAATCGAGTGAACCAATTGCTCCATTCCCGTGAGTCGGAAGAAATCCAATTATAGCAAGCAATGCGGTACGGACTGCAACAGAAAAAAAAGGCATAGTTAGGCCATATCCAAATGCCTGTGGAAAGAAAGAAGTTTAAAATAAATGTGCAGCAATTTGCAGCAAAACATTTCTGCTGCTGGAATACTGAAAGTCAACTGTAATTAAATTACATTGAATTGGTAATGGTAATTATCACATTTTTTAAATTTTGCTGAAAATGGGTTAGTTTTGTAGATTAAGATTTCTGGCGTCCGAAAATGTCATAAAGAAGTTTTTTAACAAGAGGACATTCCCAGAGTTATTAAACTAAAAACCGAGCGGTTTCGCAATAAAGAAATGTCACTTTAGACACATAGAAAGGTCTTCCTCCTTCACTTGTGGTAGATTTATAGTTTTATAGGAAATAAAAACACTAAACTACATGCTTATTTATAACCGTCTGGTAAAAGTCTGACGAAAAATACTATTTTTTTTTAATCTTAACTTGGTATTCCTACAGTCAGATGTTTCTTTTTCTGTAAAAAACAGGCTTCTGAATTCTTTAAAAATGTTTTCAAAAGGGCTATTTGTTTCGAATAGAAGTTATTGTCTTAGCACAAATATAAATTGATAGAAAATTGAATACTTTCCTTTTACCTTAGAGATTTGAAATACCTTAACACTTTACCTACGGGCGTCGACTGACCCATAGACTAAGAACACTCTAAGTTTCAAACTCTCATTGGAGAATTTCTACATTGAAATTGACATAGAAACTAGCGCGCCCCCTTTGTGTCTAAGGGAACTAATGTAATGGTTTCTGGCTGCCTATTTGCAGTCACCTTTAGGAGATTTAACAGAGCCAATGACATCTCGTAATTTGGAACCCTTATCAAGTGACGATAGGGATCTATTTTTTACTACAACTTATTTTTGACTTTATTTTTGAATATATACAGCTACTCATTGACTTTTATATCCCTCGAGGCCCATCCTCAAGATATTTGACCTTGTGCTTCTTTTTCTCCATTAATAAACCTACAGACTGACTACGCTTGTCATTTTAGACATGGTCCCCCAAAGATCCACAAGTGATTCGATTGAATAACTCGTCAAATATTCATCCAAATGCAACAAAAACTTAGATTTAGGGGTTTTCGAGGGGTTTTCACATTTCTAAGTAATTAAAATTGGGTGTTGCTAATGAAAATTTTAAAGTTCGTAACATTTTTAATATTAAGACGGACCCTTATGCAAATTTTGTGTCATGCAATTAACTCAAAATGTTATTTGTTCACATAGTCAAAAAGGTCCGATGTAAAAGGATGACTAACGGTTGAAATAATCACTAGTGGGTAACTTTTTTTTAACAGAGAACATTACGAAGAAACAGTAGCCTTACAATTGAAAGTACAATTATGCCAATCAACAAATCAACCTTTAATAGTGTTTTAGTTGCTTTCGACACGTTAGAAGCGCTAGGCATTAGATTAAGTTGCTGGTCTAGAAGATTTTTAGTCTACGGGTCAGTCGACGCCCGTAGGTAAAGTGTTAAGAGATAACTTGAATGCTCTACTAGTATTATATTTATATTTTAATTTTCTATGACAACATGTTGTCAAAGAGGCTTCATTAGTGTGTAGAACTATATGAAAAGATTAAGCTTAATTAAAGATGAATATCATCTAGTTAAAAACTACAATTTGTTATTAGCACCTCACAAAACAAGTAATTCAATAATCACCAACTGTAAGATTTCTCTGTTTTAATATCACATGCAATACGTATATCACATTCAATAACAAAAGTTCAGTTACATAACAAAGTTCAGTTACATAACAAGGTTCAGTTACATAATTTAGCATAAAATTAAGATTTACTGCCTGTAACAATTTATTTCTTTTACCCTTTTGCAACTTTGAAAGTGCATTAATAATAGTTTAATTCCTGCTGTATGATGTGGTCTGTAACATGCTTGACGAAAGAAACCTTACTACGTCATATTATGGGATCTTGAATTAAAACCAAAACTGCCCTTTTTTAAATTGATATTAAAAGTAAAATAAGAATCTGAAGGAAGTATAAATGTTGTTTTAGGTCATTTAGAATTTCAATTAACTATTTAGTTCATTTTTTTAAACCTCGTTTTTTTTTACAATGATTGCTATAGGAATACATTGTTTGCCGAGTTGGCACATTTTTTTTAGTAACTCCATTACTTGAGCTCACATCCCATTTCATAACACTGATACCTACTGGACCAGGAGGGCTGCCATGTTTCAGGGTGGTGTCCAGAAATGCTGAGGCATATTTTCTTATTCACTTCAAATCTTCCATTTGGCTTTAAAAGAATTTATTTTAGTTTATTAAATAAATGACATTATCAATGACATAATACAATGAGTACTTAATGATAACATACCTAACCCTTTCAGTCCCAGTGATGCCATTTGGCATCATCGCTTTCAATATTTTTTTTTCTAAATGTTTATGTCCCGTTATGACATACAAACACACATTATTCGATTCTTCACACTCTGTTCTATTTGACAATACTTTACATTAATCTCAATAGAAATAAGAACTAATATTTTTTTTATTCAGAAAATAGCTAACAAGTGTTTCACCAGATTATTGAAAAGTTCACTTCAGTTCCTCATATTTAAAACACAATTTAATGTAATTCGGTTAAAATAATTATTAAATTTATTTTTATAATATGGTCAGATACCTTAAAATATATAACTTGAAGGGTTTTTAGGTAATATATATATTTTTATTTTGTTGTTTTCCACAGTTAAAAAATTTTAGCATTATTTCAAAAACAATATAAAAAATTTAAATGAATTTTTTTTCTTATGGAAATCTTATGTTTGACCTAAAATAAGCTTATTTTGTGAATATCAGATGTTCCTGTAGCGTAGTAAATTTTTGGGACTGAAAGGGTTAAGGCTTAAAAAATATTTACAAAATATAACAAATATAGTTAGATAGAGGTAGTAACAAAAAAAACCCCCAGAAATTTAAATACAGATTTATTATGAGAATCCAGCTTGATATTAAAACCATCTAAAACGATGTCTACTATATGATAAGCTTGCACTGTCATCAGACCACACGATGACAATGCAAGCTTGGCTTGTGGTTTTCCAGGAAACGGAGGGAGAGCCGCTGCTCCACACCTACCTGGATGAAAGCTCTGCTGGGAGTGCGACGCCAAACCCAAGTAGGGTGGGGGGAGAACGCCCCCGTTTTCTGGAAAACCACACCGGGGGAAGGCACGACTATATTGAACAAGAGGCTTTTGCGGGGGGGGGGGGTGCGCTGGGGAAGTAGGGGCGTGTTACCGTGAGCAGTATGATGGTGGGCGGGCGCATCGGGTACTCCGGGGGCAGGGAGATGCGGCCGTGGTACACGCCCCCCTCAAACTCGGTGGCCGGGGGGCCGCGCAGGGTGAAGTGCCACTCGAACAGGTTGTCCTGGAAGAACAACACTCAGCATTTCACAACATTTCACAACTCTTAAAAAGGAACAACTTTTCTTAAGAGACTTTTTCACAAAATTCAATATTGGTTATCTTGGGCAAATATAGCAAGTTGTACAACATTCAGCCATTTGACAATATTGGCCCAATACACGAAACCAATATTTTGAAAGTTAACATTTGCCAAGATAGGAAAAATATTGGTGATATATTGGTTGGCATAGGGGGCGCTCGCGCTTGTCATATTTTTCCTTGATGAGATTAAGAAGAAGAAGAACAGCTAAACTGCCCCTCGGTGGCCGAGAGGTGTAAGCGACGAGCCTCACACCGAGAACAGGGCTGCCAGTCCCAGAAAGCTTTGAAAATAGTTGCTTTAGTAGCCTCAGATGGTAAAAAATAGTAGCCAAAATAGTATCCTCTTTTACCTAACTAAATAAACAACTTTTAATTGTTAGATAACACAAATGTATTTTTAAAAAAATATTTGCATTGAATGTTACCCGAAATTAAATAAAATTTCCAAAAAAGTGATACATTAGTTTAATATGCTTCGATGCAAAAATTTCAAAACTAAAACTTAAGACTTATATCAGTGCAGATCTTAGAATTGTAGCACCAACACTCGGTTAAAAGGATTGATAAAACTGCCAATATATATATAGTTTTTCGGATGTATTGCAACAGAAAATTTATTTTAAATTATTAAACCAAATTATATATAACTGTTAGGTTAGAGAACATAAATTAGGAGAAAATATTTTAAATCTACTTATTTGTATTGGAATTTAATTAGCAATTGCATAAAATTTTTCAAAAAACAAAAATATTCCATTAACGATTGGATAAGAAACAGCTATAAAAGTGCCCTTTTATCCTTCAAAAATATACATGTATGATAAATTTTTAATTTTTTGATTAGTTTTTAGCTTAAAAATCTAAGAAAAACCAACATTCATCTAGAAAAAGCCTGTCATTTCACAGAAGCGAGTAGGAAGAAATTAAAATGCTAAATTATGCAAAAAAAAATTAAGACCACAACTTAAATGTACAAATTGCAACACCAACTTTCAAATGAAAGGATTGATGCTGCCGATAAAATTTACTTGAAACTAAATTTAATTAAAAAAATATGTTATAAAACAAAAACAAGTTTATTTTAAGTAGTTATCAGTTATTCAAGAAACATAAGGATCAATAATAATCCATGTAAATATGTTTCACTGAAATATCTCGCAGCTTTAAAATACAAGGATGGCTGAATTAAACTATTAAATGTATTCTTATTTAACACGATTCAGAATCATTGAAATTCACAAGAAAAATATAACTTCTTTTTCAAATATTTAAAAAAAAATACGTATTTCGATACGATACTTTTAGATGCCGCTATATTACTTAATAAAAAAATAAAAACTTCAAAATAAAGCAAATTAATAACAAACAGACAGATATGTCAATCCTATCCCCAAATGCAGTTTTAAAAAAAATCTTCAACAAAGCATACAAAATCAAAGTTTTAGTTTCCATAAACTTTACATAGGCTGCTAAAAAAAAAAAAAAAAAAATTATAAGTCAAGTGCCATTTCAAAAACACCTGGTTTTGCTTTTGTTTGTGCAAAACGAAAGCAAAACTTGATGAGAACTTTTGATTTGAGAACCAAACAAAAACTATAGGCATTATCTGCACTTCACGTTTTGCGTATCGGTAGTATCCTGGTGGCGCCATCTATGAAAAAAGTATATAACTAAAAATAGTCGCCCAAGACTGAAAATAGTTGAAGGTTTTGCTAAAAATAGTCGTTTTAGGCCCTTTTTGGTCTTAAATAGTTGCCATAGTCGCCTAGACGCTAAAATAGTCGCTTTAGTAGCCTTTTAAGTCGCCACTGGCAGCCCTGCGAGAAGGTTCTTGGTTCTGTCCTTGTCCTAGCCATACTATAGACGTATTCGTGCTGGTAGAAAAATTCCTCTAAAATTCACCGGGGTGCCCGAGTACACTGCGATATACGTGCTCGTTAAATCTGTGGAGTCGAAAGTCTCGACTGCGTTAGCGTACAATGTCGCTCGAAGCATAGAAATCAAATTTGTAAAGTAGGAGGTTCCTTTTTAAAATTGACCCCTAACCCCCAGGGGTCACACACCAAAAATAATGGGATACATGTTCGCCGATTTTTCCATCTACCCAACCGTTTTGAAAAAAGTCGGTGGATAATATTGGTCCTATAATGGCAGCCAATAATGGCAAAATGTTTCCTCTCAATGGTGGGCCAATAAGGGTTAGCATATTGGCTCTACATTGTAACCAATATTGGGCCCATATTCGATGCTACTGGGGACTGCCTTCCAATGCAATTCCATCATAAGTAAAAAAAGTATATATAAGGATGCAAACATCATACACTTATGAAAGAAATAACGTACGATAGTAAACTGGACCAAAAAGCTACCATTGAATAGTACCAAAAGTGAGTTAGAGTAGTATACCTCCAACGGATAAGCAGCGTACTCCACCGTCGGCTCTCGGAGCTCCTCCGCTTCCCTCATCAGTCTCTTGACAGCTGAGGAAAGAGGGGAAGGTTAGAACAAACACACGGAAAACATCGGTATGAAAGCACGAGGCCCGGAAAAATCAAATATTGGAGGAATAACTTCATGTAGCTAAACTAAAGTAGGGAGAGCAATCGGTTCACCTTTACTATACGGAAACCATTGGCGCGATTTTCAGATTTGGCGATAAATAGTTTTTTGTGGGAACCTGGTCTGACTTCGAACGAACCCCCCCCCCTTTTGGCACAATTTTGGAAAGTTAGCCAATGGTTACCGCACAGTAAATTTCTACCGAGCAATCGTTATCCCTGTCTCTGTGGCTGGATTAAAAATGCTTCGGACTTCTACAATGAGGGAAGATAGCTCACTGAAATAAACACCAAATGCAAAAGAAAGGGTTTCCAAATGCAATTCTCAACATTTTAAGGCAATGTTACATTGTATTCTCTAGACATATTGTCAGCATTTTTACTTTAAACTAACTTAAATTCAAAGGATTATTTTTATGTTTCAGGACTAAATACTTAGGAGCACTCAACACTACTAAGTTTGGCGAAGGGCTGGAACGCAGAATCTATTTCGCAAAGTGGAATGCTGAAAAAGGAAGGTAAGCTTGGTTAAAACGAGAGAAGAAACAAACCTCCTCATTCCTGGTGTAAGGGTGTGGTCGAAGAACGTCTGCACCGTGGGGACCAGTCTCAATGAGGCGATTTCTGTTTTGCCAAGCCGAAAAATTACGATCTAGGTAAACATTCCAGCTTAACTTACATGCAACTTGCTAATTATAGTTTGGGAAAACTCTTCTTTTTAATAACTTATCAGCGGTTCATTTACAGCTTTAATCAATAGTGTCAAAAAAGTTTAGGATAAATAAAAATAAATAAGACATATACCTGGATTTTTCAAGTTATACAGGGACATGCTAGACAAAGATTTAGCTAGAGACTTTTTGCAAAGACTCTCAAATTTAAAAATATTTTAACACTTCAATTACATAAGAATTTCTTAGAGAATACAAAATTCTGTTGAATCTTTTCTCAAATGTCATAAATGATGGACAACATTTTATGAAATTGCACAAAAAAAGCACCGATTGTATTATTTAAGGAATTCCATTTGTTTGACGGCTTTGTTCCTTTGTTGACTGACTGACGTTTGTTTTGTTTTGGTAGGAAGGGCTTAATCGTTTCCGCTTGTTGAATTCTAGCCTTCCGTGAGGAGCTTAAACGTTGCCAATTTAGCTTCGTAACTTGAAATTCTGGTCAAAACACGATGTCGACACCTGAGCGGCAAACCAATGCAACTTCGAGCGACATCCCAACGCCGCCGTGACTTTGAATTCCTTAAAATTAACGGGCCAACTTCCAACCGAACTCGGGAACCTTCGTAATTTTGAGAGGTTTGGAACACGATAATCGTCGTCGGCTCTAGCCTAGCCCCTCGATTACCTATACTTAACTTATCGACATCCATTTCCTATGCCTTTCCATAAGGCAGAAGCACAGGAAATTTTGTTAGGTTAGTTTAGGTTTGAATTATCATCGCACTAGAGCTACACGAGGGCTATAGGCGATAGGAAATTTTGTGATTTATACTAAAGCCCATTTCACACCTTGTCACAACTACTTGCAACTCCCATAGGACAGACACCGTGCATTAAAAAGTTGCACTCAAGTCGTAAGATTTTTTCATGCGAGCACGAAAAAATCTCAGTTTTAGCCAATCAGCACTCAGTATTTCTTTGGCTGCATTGTGGCGAACTAGACTTCGCCAACTGGTTGTTTGTTTACTTTTTACAACGAAAACTTTCCTTGCTTGCAAAAATCTGCGCAATTAAAAATGGGTAGTAAATGGATGGCAAAAATGGAAATTGATCTAATTAAGGAAGTTCGGAAACATAAATTTCTGTTTGATGCAAACAATGCCCATACAAATATATAATATAGTTTGATTAAAGTTAGCTTTCAAAAAGAACTTGCCAAATTGTGCTTGCTATTGAAACTTGCCAAATTTTGAGATAAATAATTTTTTGTGGAAACCGAAAAACCAGGTTACCACAAGTTGCAGTTGCAAAAATGTTTTTAGTTAATGTTATATGATTAAATTCCGAATTCCACGTACCTGAAAATATTTATATTTCTGAATATATTTAGTATCTTTTTTATGTTTTCATTGGAACATATGGTTTATGTACTAAAACTATGCTTTATTATATCTACATATACGTCGACAAAATACCTTTTTGAATGATATTTGTGCTCCTAAATTAGTGAAAAGAAATATTTAATAGAAAATATTATATATGCTGTTTTTTTATTCATGTATTAAATTTTTGGATGACATGAATATTATTTATATTATTTGTTTAACTGTGGTGCAGTACATAATTAAAATAGAAATTAAACAAATACTTGTGCAATTCAAAAAATTTTATTAAAGAATAATACTATTATTTATCATCATGAACAATGAAATCCACATTTTCCAAGTAGCTGCAGGCAAATAATTATTAAAGCGCAAATTAATTGTGCAAATTTATAATTAATGAAGTGAACATACTTAGTTAATATTTAATTAGCTCAATTAACTTGAAATTAAAACTATCGTTTTGTTAAACTATGATTACCCTAAAATACATTCACTTAACTTCTCAAATAAAATGTCTTAGATGTCTTGTAGATGGCGCTACTAGCCACCTTGCCTTCCACGCCAAGGCCCCTTGAACCGTCGCGCACAGTTGGGACGTGCAATGAAACTTAAAAGTATAACAACTAATATTTTTTTAAGAAATTTAGTGAGTATATAATTGATCTAGGACAATCATAGTTTTATAAAACGGTATTTTAAATTTGAAAGTAATAAAAAATAAGGCTTTGCGATCACTTATAGTAAGATTTTACGCATCTCTTTTTATATTTGTTGATCCTTCAATATATTTGTTGGTTGAAAAATATACCTTAACATTATTTGAAGTGGGTTTATCAAATTCTATATTTATACGATTTGTATACTTGGAGTTTTAAAACCGATTACCATTAATCCTCTTTAAAGTGACTTTCAAAAATTCTCCCGTTGATGCCCACTAACCCTTCTTCGCACATGATGGAGACTATTTAAAATCAAAACAATGCGTGTTATTTTTTGCTGCAAATCTATGTGTGAGGAATTTTAAAACTAAATCGGAGCAGTTAATTACGTAGCTAGATTTTAGCTTTACATTTAGCTAGATTTTTGTTTTACAATGTAGCTTCTAAAACCCAACTCTTAATTTTAATAATGAGATTTATTACTGACTATTTATTTTAATTTGATGATGGAATGATTTATTTTTGACTTAATTTAATAACTAACTTTTTTTGTATCCCGACATCTAAACGAGTTGTTAACAAAAGCACAATATTAAAATAAAGTATATAGAATATTTCTCATAAATTGTAATAAAATAATAAGGGGGGGGGGATATTATAGATTAATTTAAGAGGGGGGGGGGTATAAATTTTAATAAAATAATATGGCGTCCATAAATTACGTGACTTTTTGGGGGGGAAGGGGTCGAGAGAAACACCACTTGGGGGTGGGGGGTCTTGTCAAATATCACATTTTTTCCCCAGTAAAAAATCGATGTAAAATTGCGATAAAATGGCGCAAAATTCCTGTCAAAACTTTTCTGGACTAGAAAATTGGCAAAATCCTAAATAATATTCATTGTGGCTCTCCGAATTAAAACTAAAAAGTTTAAAGAGCAAAAGAACTATCCGTTCTTTTGTATAGATTCGATTGGCATTCGCTTCTTTCTTTATTAGTTCAGGACCAAAGGACACTTGTTCATGTCACAAAGAAAAAGCAAACAAACTGTGAATCATTTGCGATTTCGAAGTACTTTCAAACCATCATCATTTCCGATGAAGCATGCACCTGCTGTTTAGAATATCCGCAGATCCGTGTTTTGGATTCCCTCGGATGCGTGGTGGATTCATCCCTCCTTCTCTTCTGTGGCGAAAATAATTCGGGAAGTTTGTTATCGAGTAGGGCGAGTTTCCGACCGGCGAGAAAATGAAAACAAATGAACTACTGGAATAGTGTCATATTTGGCAACTTAGCACAATTAGCAAGTTGCCGTTTCGTTGAAAAATAAATGAAACTAGAAACACTTATTTTTAGTTACTTTTTTTACACATAATAAATGGACGCCCCCGAATTACTTAAATGAGCGAGTAACTTATTTTTTTAAAAGGATACGTGTATACAACACTTTACTGATCCAGATTAACAAATCCTTACAAAAACTTTTTTATTTTGAAAAAGGACACATTGTTTTTCCTGGTGCACCACCCTAATAAAACAACGAATAGATTCATTTCAACGGAAGTTGCATATCAGCTAAAAGAAACACTCGCATATTATTTTATTAGCACTGTTTAAAATTTAAATATAAAATTATTTCAATTAAAGTTTGTTTGCAACACAATAATAAAAACAGTTTTGAATTTTTGATAAGCATGGGTGCATATTTTTTAGAGGAAAGCATTTTCAATCAAAATCACATTTGATTGCAATAAACAGGCTATAAGGTATTTATGAAAATCATTTTATAGGATAGGTTTCATACATCATATAGAATCATATATTACGAATTGATAATGAACGAAATAATGAGTGATTCTTGTGGCTATCAAATTAAACCCCTACCAAAAAAACACATCTTGCAATGACATTTGATTTTCAAATCATATTTAATATGGTATTTGAACATCTAAATATAATATTTTTGTTTGTTACACGAAAAGGCAAAGTTGAGTCGTGTCAATTCATAAAAACCAACACAAGCAGGGCTCTAAATAGAGCTGCGCCACCTTTTTAATATTCTCCCTTTTATCAACTGGAAGAATCAAAGAGCTAATAGAAGGGAAAGTTTCTTTTGAAAAGTATCCCTGTTACAGTTACTTAATATGGAAAGTAACTAATTTCATTTATTTTTAGAAATTTCAAGTAATATAAGAAAATTGCAATTTAACCATCTTACCATTTTTCAAAGAGAACCACGATTACAGAAGCATATAATTGCTAACAAAATACTGCAATTATAATTAATAAAAATTGGCAATTGGCCTTTGGATCCCAAAGTAACGAATCGTTTCGTTACCGATAACAGTTACATGTTACAGTTTCTGAAAACTAACGGTAAAAAAGTAACATTTTTCAAGTAACGTGTTACTCCTCAATCCCTGGCTAATAGCTTCGTTTAAAATCAACAAGCTTTTTTATTTTAAAATCAATGATACTATCGGACCTTTGATCATATTTTGAGACTGAATTTGAAAAATAATTAATCAAAGCTAAATTTATTACCTCATAGCCTGTTTATTGCAATCAAATGTCCACATTTTATCTTAAAAATTTTCAATGTCGATTTCACACAGTTAAATCAAATCTCCTTTAAATCTTTCTTTCAGATTCGATTTCACTAAATTTCATTAAGTAGTATTATTTTTTAAAAGTCAAAATATATATTTGTTAAAAAAAACATAATTTACCTATTTTGGCTAGTAGCTGAAACGATGCAAAAAGCCAAAATTTAGCATCCATTCTCCAAATTCGTTGAAAGGGTTAAAGTTTTTATGTATATATTTTAGTATAATTTGAAAAAGTTTTATAGGAGTAATTGGCAATAATAGAACCTGAATAAAAACACAATTTTGTATAACTGCAAATCTGTGTCATCAGTAGCGATAGCCTTATTAATGTATTTTTTATCCCTTCGATTAGTAATGTAATTTTTTATGCCTTTTTATCCCTGTAATGCATTTTATATCCCTTAGGTTATACCTTAGAAGGTTAGGTTTGTATCTGCTCAGTTAATTAAAGAGGACTTTGTGTTCATTACTTTATATTTCATTAGAAAGTTTTCCTTTAGTTTATCGTATTTTGTTGTTTATATTTGTACTGCAAATTCATATTTAATGGTTTTTGTCTATTTGTAACCTATCTGAAACCAAGGTCAAAATAGCTTTAAATTGTACATTTTGGGTCAGGATTTTTTTTTAAAGATTCTATCAATAACGAGTTAAGTTGTATCTATACGACAAATTCCTCAGCACAGAAAACCAAAACTTGTAATGTTTTTCCGGAATTTAAGAAATTAAAAAAAAACAGTGGCAAATTGTAAATTCATTGCAAAATGACTATTTTATATCCTCGACAAATTAAATCTGAAAATTGCGAGAACTTGTCTTCAAATAAATGTGCTTTACGATTTTTCCTATTGTGGATAGAAAAATAAACACTTGATCATTTAACAGTACGGGTAATTGCGGTGAAAACAACCTTAATGGATAACGTGTGCTTTTCTAAAATGCCAATAGCTGTACAAATATTCTTAAAGTACTAACCATTCAACTTTCAACAGTACGAACAAAGATTTTTAGACATTTGACAGATCTAATTATTATTTTCTTTTTTAATAATTACTCGGCGAAACTGTAGCTGAATTGATTTCGGAATTTTGGTTCGGGACGTGATTTACTTTACCGATTTATTTTTTTTAAAAAAATTGGGGTTGCAATTCATGTTTTATTTTTTCTTATTTAAATTTAAATAAAAAAACATAAAAAATGAAAGATTGATGAAAAACTTGTGTGATTTGTTTTTTTGGTAGATTAAGAAATATATAAAGAAAAAATTACTTTGCTTGATTCATTTTATTTGTGGAGGTGGGTCATTCCCTGTAAAAGGGACAAATTGATGTCCCGGATACTTTTCTACCCGGACTATTCTACTTTTCTTTCTACTTTTTTATTCTTTATACTTTCTACTTTTTACCGGACTATTTTCAAATTATATATGCACGTTTGTGATTTGTTAGTGTAAACTGGCCCACAACCTAACTTGTCCCGCTTAAAATATATAAAACAATTATAATTTACTTACATAAAATTTCATTTAAATACTCGATTTGTCACTCCCTCACAATGTCACTGCATGCTTTTACAACTTTTAACATCCTAAAAAATACCATTTTAAATATATAATATAATCCTTTTTGGCGGAACTATTTATGGTTAATTAGTTTCTGTAGTTTTCGAAAATGTGTCTGATGTTTTCTACCATCAATATTTTTTTTTGTATTTTTGTGAGTATGTAATGTCCCTGGGTTATGGAGTCACTCCTATAACAGTCCTTTAAAGCTCAATTTAAGGGGTCATAGGAGTCTTAAAAATGTGCAAAGAAAGTACTACAAAGCATAGTTTAATCTTTCATGTAATTTTTAACTATTTTATATAAAAGTATAATTTTTTATATGTAATTCTACAAGATTTATTTAATATAAAGCAAATTTTAAAATTTATGAAACTTTAGCCCAAACTAAAATAAATGATATTAAACATAAAGCTATTTGAACACATTGGGATTAGGCTTGCGCGGCAAATTGTGAGGTCAAAATTGAAAAAATGACCAAGAAAATGACTTTATATTGTACAAATATGTACAAACAAAGACTTATACCTAAATTCTTAACTCAATTTTAATTCGAAATTATTTGAAAAAAAAATTTAAAATCAAAATTATAAAATTTTATTAATTTTTTTAGAAAAAAGTTCTTAAAATAATTTCGAATTAAAATTGAGCTGAGAATTTAGGTATAAGTCTTTGTTTGTACATATTTGTACAATATAAAGTCATTTTCTTGGTCATTTTTTCAATTTTGACCTCACAATTTGCCGCGCAAGCCTAATCCCAATGTGTTCAAATAGCTTTATGTTTAATATCATTTATTTTAGTTTTGGCTAAAGTTTCATGTATTTTAAAATTTGTTTTATGTTAAATAAATCTTGTAGAATTACATATAAAAAATTATACTTATTTATTGAGTAGTTAAAAAATGACATGAAAGATCAAACTAAGAAATCGAATTTAAATTGGCATATTATTCTTAAAGGATTGAAGCTTCTAAGTCAGCCATTAGTTGTTTTAATCCGAGAGTGATAACGTTTTTACACTTTTAGTATTAAAAATATCATGGGAATCTTTTATTTACTGTCGTCACTCACTCAATCTCATTTACTGATTGTAGATAAGTGCGAGAATCTTTTTACTAGTCTCTAATTGTAGGCAATTAAATGTAGATTATCATACAGTCTCTAAATTTTATAAAAAATTCTTAGAAAATGATGTTATTTGACTTTTCCTACGGAATCGTCACTCACTCACACATCACTAACTCACATATCAGAAGTAAAGATCAGTCCACACTGGATAACTTCATCTTGGATCTTTTTTTCCAAGCGCATTCAATACCGAGGTTATTTCACTTCAAGTGTGGATTTTTTTAAAACGCATGCCCTTTAGATATTTCACGTGAGTGATTATTCGTATCTTCTTCTATTCTCCATAATCAAGAGTTCATATAATCAAGAGTTGGGGTCAAACTTGCCGACCCGGTGGCGGCGTAATGGTTAGGGTGCTAACCTTTGGAGCTGCTGGGTTGGGGCTCGAATCCCGGTAAGGCAGGGATGTTTGTGTTTGTCAAAAAATGTTATTATTTGTCGATGTGCTTGTGTCGTCTTTCTTTGTGTGTCTCTTGTGACTGTCTCTTCTGGCGAGCGGTAACGGGCTATTATGCCTACACTCTTAAAACAAAAGAGTGAAATCCACTCCAGTAAGAGAAGTGCACTTTCGACACTGGAAAGGAGTGAATATTAACTCAGACTGAGTTAAAATCACTCGTTTGGAGTGATCCTGTCGGAGGTTTCACACACAAAAGATCCACTCCTCTAGGGGAAGTGCATTTTCTAGACTGGAGGAGTGAAAATTAACTCAGTCTGAGTTAAAATCGCTCGTTCGTTTTAAGAGTGTACGCTCTTCCTTTCTAGAGGGCGCTCTCGCTATCATTCGTCATAGGGTCACACTTTTAATTATTCTTATACTAGAGGTACACTAGGGCTAATGATGACGGGTATCGTAATTCAGAACCACAGTCGTGTTATCATCAAGAGATTTATGACAAATAACTGCAAAATAAAATGCGGTGGCAATTTTTTTTTTAAACCTGCTCTTCTCGATCAGGAGTCGTTTCCTCTAAACACATCATACGCATATCAGACCCCCCCCCCCCCTTCTTAAACACAATTTATTCCAGTGAAATTATACTTGACCAATATTCAAGCATAGTCAGGGTCGGATCGACACTTGACTGCGGTTCTAAATTACGACGTCCGTCGCCAAAAGCCTTCATGTAGTTGTAGTGCGACGGTAATTCAAACTCAAGTCTTTTTTGTTAGCGGGAAAGCGAGTCTTTTTTGTTAATGGGAAAGTTAGGTACAGCTGTGGAAATAAAAAAGTACCCACTTGAGGTTATTTCCTCCGTTATTCATCCTAAAGAATCAGACCTTTTTGACATTGTGAACAATTAACATTCTGAGTTAATTGCATGACACAAAATTTGCATAAGGGGCCATCTTCATATTAAAAATGTTACTAACTTTAAAATTTCCAATTGCAACACCCCTTTTTGAATCCATATTTCAAATCTCTGACCTTTGTTAATACGAAATGCCAAATTTTGTTAGTTTTTAAGCATTATTAGAGGAGTTAGAGACGTGCAAAGTTTAGGTCCCTTAATGTTAAATGAGTTGCACATAAAAATCTATCCCGATCTATAAATAATTAAGATAATGAAACGAATTTTTTACTGAAAAGAAATTATAATAACCCAAACAAAATGCATTCAATATTGGGGTATTTTAAACAATTTTTATCTTTTTAAATAATTATTATATTGATTTTTTAAAAAAATATGAATGGAAACCCCTTAATATTTTTAAAAAAATAAATTTAAGACACGAAGTTTAAGCGAAATCCCAATTTTTAAAATTGTTTATTCATAATTTGCTGAGTAAATCACAAAATACTTTTTAATTACCCTTTAGGGGACAGTGTATAAGATAACGTGTGTAATTGATAAATAAAGACGGCTTTGCATGCATGCTTGCTTGTCATTTTAAAGATGGTCCCCAAAAGGTCCACAAGTGATTCGATTGAATAACTCGTCAAATATTCATCCAAATGTAACAAAAACTTAGATTTATAGGTTTTCAAGAGTGCTTAACATTTCTAAGTTATTAAAATTGGGTGTTGCTATTGGAAATTTCAAAGTTCGTAATATTTTTAATATGAAGACGGCCCCTTATGCAAATTTTGTATCGTGCAATTAACTCAGAATGCTATTTGTACACAATCTCAAAAAGGTCCGACTCTATAGGGTGACTAACGGATGAAATAACCTCAAGTGGGTACTTTTTTATTTCCACAGCTGTACCTTTCCTATTAACAAAAAAGACTCGCATTCCTATCGAGAGATATATCGTGTGCTCTGTCTACAGTAGGTTTAGTTGCGCCTTTTATTCAACCATGCCTAATCGACATCGACTTGAATCACACGTTTTTGAACTAAAACACAATGCTTAGCACTTTGGGCAAGTCAAAGAGGCATGCAATGGTTTCGGTGTTGCATAGGCATACAATGTCTTTTGCGCATGCTCAGCATCTAAAGGAGTTAACGATAGTTGTCAAATATGGAGAAAAAAAATATTCGCTTTAGAAAAATTATTAAATGGATCTGAGCCATTTTTTTTACTATGTGAAACACATATAATAAAATTATTCAATTAGAAAAAAAAATTCAGTTTTTAAAAGTGCAATTTGTCCTATTTACAGAGAATGACCCAGGTATGAATATAA
The DNA here is from genome assembly GCA_023701765.1 of Hylyphantes graminicola. Classification (NCBI taxonomy): domain Eukaryota; kingdom Metazoa; phylum Arthropoda; class Arachnida; order Araneae; family Linyphiidae; genus Hylyphantes; species Hylyphantes graminicola. Next base: position 363,483 of record CM043116.1, on the reverse strand, counting down.
GTTTGTGAAACTTTTTTAACATTATGGGCGTTTAACTTTGAATGCTTATATCTCATCTCTATCTCAACTTCTTTTGGATCTGGGGTATTTTAAAGATGATAGCCATTTTTATATTTAAAAAAAATTGGGAGTTGCCATTGTAATTTTTAAAGTTGTTATTCATATTAATATGTAGATGATCCTACGATATGTTTCCCTTATACAACTTGTGTTGCCAGTTCTCAATTTCCTACGCTATTTCCAGAATGACTCCTTTCACAAAATTCCTTATACTAGCCGCTACAAACAAAGGGTGGAGCGCCCCCCCCCCCCCCCCCCCAGTTGCACCCAGTTTTAATGCTAGAAAAAGCTGAGATTTCGAAAACGATTGAAAAAAAAGAAACTTTGTTCCAAGGAATGCACGCTATTTCGGATTTATGGTGTCTTCTTTCTCACTACCAGCTCCATGATGGGCGTTCTGCTACCAACTAAGCCTGGTTTTCAAAAGAATCAACCCGTTTGCCCCCAAAATGCATTGCATAATAACATACAACCGCATATTTTCTACTTGTTTGTACAAAAAGTACTATGCCCCTTCACAAGCGAAAAAATCCCGTCCATTCATCCTTTATATCAACATATTTTTCAAATAATTTAATAGTATATTTTGCAAGAAACAAAAAGCTTACAACAATTGCTGAGAGTCACTTCTATTTATTCGAATTAGAGATTTTGATCTACCAAAATAAAAATGTGTGCTATGAATGAACATTGAACACACAAGATAGATTTTTTTTGTGAAAATAGTCCATTCTAACTTTTGAAAATCGAAAATTTCTTTTAATGTATGAATTAACCACTGAAAAAAAAAACTTTTTACAAGAAAAGTTCGAATTTGAGGAAATTTGGAATCGATTTTAAGGAAATTTGAAATATACGCTTCTGTAAAACAGCCCTACATTTTCTCAATATTTATTATTTCAATAGTAATTAGATTAAATCAAGTTCAATCAAAAAACAAAAAAAAACATCACGCCGGTTTGCTTATAGTTCATAGTGACGTCAGTCAAACCGACGTGTTTGTGATCACGTGAAAAAAATGCTTTTTTAAAACGATTTTTTTAATGATTTAAAGACTTATTTCGCAAAAATTATTTTTGCATTTGCTATTTTTTACTATCAACTATAATTCAAGTAACATTGGAAGGTATTTTAGCCATACAGTCAAATACCCTATTGCAGAGATTTTTGTTGCCCTCCAAAACGTGTAGAAAACACATAATCTCCATTTAGGATTTTCGGCCCCCATCGCAGTATTACCTATTCCAGCCTCCAAGGAGCTTTAGCACAGCCGCCTCGTAATTTATAACCCTGGTGCGACTCCACAGATTTAACGAGCCCGACTTTCTGAGTGCCTTTCCATTCAGTCGGCCCGGTGAATGACATGTTTTCTTTGAGTAAAATAAACGAAGTTAATATCCAAAATACAAAAATGGTTTTGAGAATGCTAAAGATAGTTCTGTGAGAGATGATGTACGCGAATGAAGGAATGACGTCAAGGTAATTAGTTGCGTTCACATTGTCATCGGTGTTCGTCGTCCTGTTACGTCATCATTCCAGAACTTTTTTCTCAACTGGATGGATGGTGTTGGATGGAGGGCGAAAACCAAACTACAAAATATTTCTTTTAAATCTTCTTGCAGTTATCGTGGCTATTTTGCGGCCGTAACCCGGATCCATGAATGCGCTAGTTGGAAATGGTTACAACCCATTTTTTGAAAGATCGTTTTCAAAATACGTCATGAGGAAAGAGCCATTTGTTATTAGACCGTAAATTCTAGCGGATATTTCAATGACTTGTGTATGTACAATAGCTCGGTGTCTCCACAGCGAGAACTTTCAGCACCTTATGCGAGGAAGTCATAGTGTCCAGTCCATTACACGGATCCCGCGTGCACCCTCATGTGCCTGTTGAGGTTGCCGCTCTGCGAGAAGCGCAGCAGGCAGAGCCGGCACTGGTAGGGCTTCTCCCCCGAGTGGATGCGCAGGTGCTTGGTGAGGGTGGACGAGTCCGAGAAGGACTTCCTGCACGCCGGGCACCGGTACGGCCGCTCGCCCGAGTGCGTGCGCATGTGCGTGGTGACGGACGAGGACTGCGAGAAGCGGCGGTCGCACACCCCGCACCGGAACGGCTTCTCGCCGGAGTGCGTGCGCACGTGCGCCGTCAGGTTGGCGGCCTGCGAGAAGGACTTGTGGCAGGCGGCGCACCGGTACGGCCGCTCCCCGGAGTGCGTGCGCAGGTGCGTCTTCAGGGTGCTGGGCCGCGCGTATGTCTTGCCGCAGATGCGACACAGGTTGGCGCCGCCGCCCCCCTTCCCCCCCTCCTCCTCCTGCGGGGGCGGAGGGGGGGCGGGGAAGCAGGCCGCCCGCCCCGTCGGCTTCTTGGGCGGCGGCACCTCGGGCGGGGGAGGAGGAGGCGCCTTGCTGCAGGGGGGCGGGAGGAAGTAGTCGAGGGGCGGGGGAGGCGGTTCCGCGGCCGGCCGGAACTCCGCTGTGAAGGTGTAGGTGCCTCCGCCCCCGGGCGTGGGAGAAGGAGTGCTGTAGAACTGCAACGAGAGAGGGAGGGGCATCGGGTGAGGGAGTAGGTAATAGCATATTTATTTTAATGATAACACTCAGGAAGTTAGTGTGTGACCCTCTTGTCCTACGATCCTCGAAAAGCAATTTTTTAATGGCTAACAAAGGAGTTTTCATCTTTAATCGAAAACTTATCATGTGTCTTGTAACGAAAACCTATCATGCCATCTTGTTATAGTTTGCTTGAAGTTTCTTCGGAAACCCATAGTCCAGCAAAATGATCCTCATGGCGCAGATGAGTTACTTGTTCTTTTATACTACCGGTTTCGTTGTCAACTAGATTACTGGTAGGAACTCGGCTGGTCAGTTCGGAGCTCATAGGAGATGGGGGAAAAGAATATTTAGATGTGACGTCATAAGGCTGCATGTTTTTATTTGGTAGTTAACCGCACCAATGCTCAACAATATCATCTTGATCGAATATTTATCGATCTAAGGAGAACATTTGGAATCAAAATCGAAAACCAATCGAGAATTATCCAATGAATATTCATACAAAACTGATAGAACTATGGCATTTCGCTGGCAGAAGGAAAGCAATCAATTAGTTATTAATTTTTGTAGATAAGTACAAAGTATAGCGAGGACGCTTGTGGGCGAAAACATGAAGAGAAGCAAGGAGATGTCTTAGGGTAAAAAAAGAGAGAACGCGGGGATAAACAAGGGAATAAAATCTATTGAAGGACAGTATTGGGAGGGAAAATCTAGTTACAATTTGAAAAGAATTACATAATAAAGAAATGGTTCTAAACCGGGAATTTATTTCTGTGGATCAAAGGGGAGATCAACCAAAGGCATGAAAGAAATGTTAAAAGACTTGCGTACTGGTCTATTATAAGCCCAATTTAAAACAGATACATACATAACTAGCTGATGTATCAGGTGTTGCACGGGTTGGAACAAAAGAAATACCAAATCGATCCAAGTATTTGTACCATTACTATACCATTTAATCTTTTTTTTTGTTCTACGATTTCTTTCACGTTGGCGACTTTGGCTATCGCTACTACCTCGCAGATTCTGCTGAGTGGAATAATTTCTATTCTCCACCATTAGAAATATCCTTATTAATCACCAAATTAAGGAACTTGCCCAAGTTAATCACCAAAAGGACATGCAGGCAGAGCCCAAACGACATCGGGAAATCAATTTGCACATTTAAACAGCTTTGATGCTGATCATCGTACTTCAACTTTCGCACCGAGTGGTCATTACACCAACATCGACTTTGAGGAAGAGTGACGAAGAGTTGATGAAAGTAGGAGAAACAAAGATCCAGAAAAAATAAGAGTTTTGTCTGTAGTATGTAATAATGGGGAATGAGAATAAATAGAGAAGTTAATACAAAGAATTGGACATTGTCACAGCGGTAATTAAAAAAAAATGTCCAATGGCTAGGCTCTGGTGATTAAGACGAACGGACCCACCCGAAGACTCTATTGGAAGGAGAGCCCGGCAGATCGGCACGGCCAAGAATGAGAGACGAAACGAAAAATACAGGAAGAGCTGAAGATTGGCCAACTGGGAGTAGTCTGTAGAATGGAAAAAAGAGGCCAGTGATGGGGGTGAAAACGGCGTTTGTTAATCATATTTGATTTTTAATATCACTTATACAGATCGTATTAATCATTTTTTAAAAAGTTATTTTTTTTTTAAAAATCTATCTTGAAATCAATTGCAACAAACAGCAATAAGTTAAATTTATGACAAAGTAATTCGAGGCGCGAAGTGAGTGGAAAGTGCGAATGGGTGAATTTTAATTGAAATGAATTTTTGAATTTGCCATCACACTCTGAATGGTGAGTTCAGATTTTGACACACATTGAAAATACAGAATGAGCGCATTTGAAGATGGGGTTGGCATGTGGAGAGGTGTTCGTACCTGCAGTGCGGCCTGCTGTCCCCCGTACTGGTGGGGGAGGGAGGAGGTGGCGGTGCCCACGAAGTCCCCCCCGTGCATCGTCATGTTCATGGAGAGGTTGACGCTCATCGGGAAGAGGTCGCCGCCGCCCGAGTAGAACACGCCCCCGCCCTGGATCGGGCCAGGGGGGCTCTCCACTGCAACAGAAGGCACACACATTGAGGCACACAATGGGATCGAAATTCTTAACCATCTTATACACTATGGTGAAGACATTCAGTGAAGATATCCTGTTCATCCAGTGCACAACCTTGGGGGAAGCAACCGAATAGAGTGTTTCGGGGAGAAACTCGTTGCTGTTAAAACATGTTTTTTTGCCAGTATATTTTTCAGTATTTAAATTTCAAAATGGTTACAAACCTATCGCTTGATGTAAGTGAGAATGCACAAAGTTGTCCCGGACGTCTACTTCCAGTTACGGAAAAAATTTAGTTGTAAGCTATGTTCAAAGTGCCGTAGTTGTCAGAGGAGGAATATCTAGTAAACTATGACTCATGGGGTTTCTGCAAAAATAGATTCAGAACCCGGGTTCAAACCGAGAAAAAAATATTTAGACAGTACAAAGCTCTTTCAACTGCGCCACTACAACACAGAGTTTCAACAAACTGTTAAAATGCTTGATGGGTTGTCGTCTCTTTACGTGGTTGAAAACCGGAAAACTGTTTTTATTCTAAGCAGCATATTTTGTAGAAAAATATGTTCAACGAAAATAACAGTATTTTTAATACTTTTCTGTAAAATTAAAAGTTTTCCTGCAGTGCATTTTGATAAAAAATCAACAACAAAAAAACAATTCAAAGGTATCAGTTGATTATGCCAATGATTTCATTTGATTTTGACCAATGCCATAATTTATCCACTCTAGTTTAAAATTTGAAACATCTTGATAATAAATGACCGATTTCCGTTCTCATGTCGTCTCATCTCATGCTTTACCACTGTATTTATAGATAATAAAAGTTAAATTGTACTTGGACACAGAGTGGGACTCCCAAAATGCGTCGAGGGGGCCATCCGCGAATACTCACTGCGGGTCAAGTTGTGTCCGTACCCGGGGGGCGAGAGGGGCCCCGGACTGCCCTGCTGCTGCACCAGGGCGGCGTGCTTCACGTACGCGTCGCCCGGGGGGTCGTGGCTCTTGTACGCGCCCCCGCCGCCCCCGTACTCCCTGCGGAAAGAGAAGAAGCACTTCTGCAAAACAGCAACTCCGGATAGAAACAAGTATACTAAAAAAATTATTGGAAAAAAAACCACTTCTACATTCGTCGAAATCAATGAGCTTAATAAACAAATTACGGCTTATAGCCTCCTATCAATATTGACGTCTTTAGAAAACTTATAAAAAAATTTAAAATATAATTTCAGAAAGCATTTTTATGATATTGAAATGTGCCTAATCTATTAAAAGAGTCTTTTTTGTTACATAGTTGAAGCTTAAAGTAACATTTAAAAAAAAAGATTGACGGGTTATTGCCATTTGGCGCGATAACAGCAGCCTAAAATTTTGGCCTATTGTCAGTGAACTGCAATAACAATAGCATTCCTATTTATTTTTGAATGTTAATTTCGAAAAGTTTTAAATAAAATTTTAGGTCCGTTCAGATTTATTTTTGCAATTTTGATATCATTAAGAAGTTGGAAATCGCATTAGGATATTCTACTAAAAATTCCAAATGAATACCTTTTTTTAAAAAATTAACTAAGTGCATTCCATCTAGTATTAGAAATAACTTGGAAAACGATCGAGTAGGCCTAAAGCTCATAATTGAAAAACACTGACATAAATGAAGTGGATATTTTCGGAATTTAAAATGGGAAATATTTAGGTTTAACTTTCTTGTATTTAACTACTTGTATTTCTTGAGGTATTTGCTTGTCCATATCTTGTTTCTCTTGCCGTCGGGTTGCGACTTACTTGTAGGGCGCGAACGAGAAGAGCGATCCGTCCATCATGTCGAAGGGGTCCAGGTCCACCTCGTCCAGCGTCCACGGCTCCTGGGGGTAGGAGGGGAAGCAGCCGTCCATCTTATACGGCCTGAAATCATACGAATGCGCGCGCTCATTGTGTGAAGGAGGCATCTCTTTGTGCAAAGGGGGCCAATCGAAGAGCCGCAATTAGAGACATTTGCCGAGGAGGGCACTCTAGGTCTTCGAGCGCCGCTTTGTTGTGCCCAAATTGCGCAAGAAACAGGAATATTGGAAAATATGATTGGTACTAGAGATAGGATACCATTGTCTGAAACAAACCTAGTTTCAGGGCTTTTTGAAAATTTAAATGATCACTTTGTGTTGAAAATTTAAATAATTTTTTTTGTCCAGGTTTTATTTGAAGAAAACAAATTTCATAGATTCGTTAAAAATACAAATTTATAAACATATTTTCGAGGAAATGAACAAATGTAAAGACATCTCATGGCGCTGGTTCGTATCCACCACAATAAAAAATACTATATCCCCACAAAACTTAACATATTTCTAGTGAATGATCACAGGGGGCCTCTAAAGTGGATTTTACAAAGTAGTAAATATACGCTTATAAGAAAGAAAACTGCTATACAACTGCCTATTCACAAATACAGATTTTTTGTGTTTTAAAAAACCGATTTTAGTTTTTTGAAATTAATTTTTATACATCCTTACTTCATCTTAGGACATCATTGCAAATTAGGATTTTGAAATTTAATTGTTCATCGATAACTGACGAGGAGCTTTGGTAATGGACAATTCCCACATTTTTTTTTTATTTTTTTATTCGACGTAAATATGTGAGACAAAATAAGGGCCGAAAAAATTTTTGCTCTCCGATGCGTAGTTATTTTTTTTATTTGATTTTAAAGTTAGGGTTTTTAAAAGCGCGCGAAAAACAGTACGTTCCGCGAGGAATCGACTGTGACGTACATGTACACCACACGTGACCAAATCTCCTCAGTTGCGTATAGCGTTAGGCGGGATATTTCACAAATCGTTTCGCAAAACTTTATATTTTCGTTTTCTTTAATGCAGTAAGTTTGTATTTATTATTTAATAATGGCATATATTGCTACTGCTTAGTTCCCTAGTGTCGAATACGACTACAGAAAATATATATTTTAACTTGCCAACAGAATCGGTACAGCGAAAACGATGGTTTTCAGCCATGCGACGTGATCCAAAAAAAGGAACCAGTTTTTAATAGGATTTTGGACTGACTTAACTATTCTTTAAAAATATAAATTTACATGTAAAACATGGTAAAGAAAAAATGCAGAGCCACAAACGCACAAAATTAAATTAGTTATTAGGTTTTTTTTTAAAAAGTATATCTACGGATAACATGTCAAATGTAGCAACTTAGGATATCTAAAAACATTGTTAATAATGTTTACTTACAGACTTCTACGTTAATATGTAGTATTAATATTTTTGAAAAGTTCAATATTTTTTTCCAATTTTTCCTTTATTCCGATGGTTAAAACTAAAAGTTGTGCAAACAAAATATGTCACGCTTTTTACACGTTCAGACGAAACTAAGCAATTTCCTGAAAATTCAGGACGGCGACTTTTTGCTTTCTACAGTAGTACCTTTATTCATATTATTTTAATGTATGACTTGAATTAAAAGAGTAATACTAAAATCCAAAAAAATGAATAATTTATGATATTTTATCAGACAAGGAAAATTGTGTTTTGTAAAAACGGTAATTTTGTTATGAATGACCTGTGTTTAATTAGAACATTTTAACAGCACAAAATACTATTAAAACTTTATCAATAATAACACAATTCTATAGGTAAAACAAGAAAGAAATAACCTTTCAGAAAAACAATTAAAAAAACCGAGTTAACTATCCAGGACACCTTTAAAACAATGAGCTTCTTGTGAGAAATAAAAAAAAAAACTTTGAAAAAACATTTGTACAGCGAAAAGGGATTTGAACCCGGGACCAAATGAATACGATTCGCTTACGCTACCACTACGCTACGATGCCCGTGATATATAATGCTTAAATTGCTATAAAACTTTAAGGGAGTTACTTTCAAAATTGAAAAAACAGTAAAGTTTAAAAAGAAATTCAAAATTTTGACTTAAAAAAATGAAAACTTGTAAATATATGTTATCCTTGTAAAATATTTTTTTTATTATTGCTTTAAAATGATTATTTAGGGTAAACACTATACATAAAAACACTATAATTTACAATTTTATGTTATTATTACTAAAATGTTTGCGGTACCGTATCCCTTTAAAATATATCTCTTAAATTATTTTTTTTTAAATCAACTTATGATTAAATAAATATTAAAAGAAAATAAACAAGAATAGAAAATTAAGGCAAAAGAAAGTTATAAAGCAAAAATGAACCTTAAAAAAGCATGGGAGAATCGAAAAATCGCAATGACTGAAGTAGCTAACGAACCCTACGTGGTGTACATGTACGTCACAATCGCTTAGCCAATAGCAGAACGTTTCAAACAAGAACTAAAAATTGACGATTTTTAACATTGAATATCTAATAACACAATTTTTTTTGTACATTTTAATCTAGATATTTGAAATCAGCGTTGTTTATTTTATCGAAAAAATGTATTTTTAGTAGTTTTTAAAAAATATGGGAATTGTCCATTATAGCGTGGAGGGCACAACGGCCAATTGTGCTTCTAAGGTTCTGAGATCGGGAACCACACAGTTACAAACGGGTTTTCAAATTACAGAATATTGTCCTCATTACATAGAGCAACGTTGGTTCATAATAGCTCCAAATGAATTGAATGAATTGAACATGGCTTTGAAGAGTGTGTTGAGTCGGCGAGCGGGTTTAATATTAATGCATGATCGCAAATTTGAGTTTTCAAAGTATTTGGGGACAATTTTTGGGGAGATAGTTATTTTCACGATAACCAACTGTCTCTTTTATTTTTTAATTAGGAGTGTTATAATCTTAACTTTCTCTAACTATAAAGCAAAACCTGTCCTTTGATGCATTGTGGGATGGAGACCATTTAAGTCAGAAGACGACGACGGTTTGGACACCGGAAGAAAGAAAATATTGACTATTCGAACAAGTTTTGAATTAGTATTCCAATAAGCCAGCCTAACAACTTGTAAAAAGCATCAATCTGCCAGATGTCACTTTGTATTTGCTATTATTTTAACAAAAAAAGGGCAAAATTGTTTCTTAAATCCTAAAATGTATCGTTTTTTAAATGGTTTGATCTGAATTGAATTTTTTTTTTTTGGGGGGGGGGGGTAAATTTGCCTTCCCACGCTCGTAATAGTATTTTAAAAGGATTATTGTTTTTGTATTGCTGGTCATGAAAAATTGTTTGGAGGGGTTTGTATAGCCACGAAGTGTACAATATATATAGACAGCCAAATATACTAAGAGTTATAAAGTCATAAAGGATCAGATGGCTGGGACATGTTTTTCGACGTGAAGATCTGGACCCAGTTAAAAAGCTGACGTTTTCAAAGATTGAGGGTACAAGGAGAAGAGGGAGACCGGTTACGAGGTGGTTGGATAGTGTTGAGAAGGACCTGAAAGTGATGGGAATAACCAGATGGAGAAATCTGGCTGCAAGTCGCCCTGTCTGGAGAAAGCAGACTGAGAAAGCCTTGGCCTGCGCCAGGCTGTAGTGCTGTTAAAGAAGAAGAAGAAGTCATGAAGAATTAAGGGTAAATTTTTTGATAAAATTGTTTAAAATTTAATTTTATTTAACTATGCTTTTTTATATTTTCCATTAAGTAAAACAAACATTAATGTCAAGTCATTATTTAATTCTCCACAAGAAATAATTCTTCCCTCTAACGATACATAAGTGCGTGTTTAAATTAGTCAGATAAAAATCCTAAAAGCTAATGATTCCAAACTGAATAATTGGGGGGGGGGGGAGAGAGAAAGGGTTTAAACCACCATGTGCACTGAGAGAAAAATACTGTAAACATACATAATTTTTTTAGTAATGTTCCAGAAATAAACTATTTTACAAAAAAAAGTTTTAGTACTTCTGAACAGATATCTTCATTTCTGCAATTACAAAAAAATTTCTAGTTTTGCAATTTTTTTCCAACCAATCAATCAATTTTTTTCAATCCAACCTTCTACATGAAGTTGCGCGCGCATCGCCACAAAAGTTTTGTTTCGATCGCGATTCAAATCGCCAATCGTCATTTTAAATTTAGAACTTAGTTGATTGTTTTAAATGAATTTCACTGTTGGTCATTATATCCTGGTGTTCATTCACTGGCGATACGTGACGTCTTAAGCGTTCATTCACTGGTTAGTCTACCCTAGTTACAGAAACATCACTTGTGTGGGATACATAAAATAGTCCTGTAAATCTACATAATACAGGGTGGTCCCGAACTCATGCTACAAACTTTAATGGTAGGTGCAGGACATTGTAGCAATGATTTATTGTATAGGAATGTATAGTCGCAAGTGTCGCTGTGAGGCGTTAACAGGGGAAATAAAAGGAAAAAGAAATGGAGTGATCGGTTGGTATCATTGGACCATACTTACTACCCACGCGACTCAGTGGCGAAAGCTATCTTATTTTTCTGAAAGAAATGTTACCACAACTGCTGCATGTCGTTCCGATCGCCATTCGTAACCGCATGTGGTTTCAGCACGATGGGGCACCAGCACACTTCAGCATTGATGTACGGAATTACCCGAATGCCGCGTTTGGTGCTCGATGGATTGGGCGTGGTGGACCAGTCCCTTGGCCAGCCCGATCTCCCGATTTATCGAGCCTTGATTACTTTTTATGAGGACACCTAAAGCATCTTGTTTATGAGACTCCAGTTGACTAAGATGAGGTTCCGTCGCTATCGCATATCTGTAGCTGCTGCAGATGTGCGTGACATAAAAGGCATCTTCGAATATGTACGCCAATTGCTCCACCGACGCTGTCGAGCATGTATCGCTACTGGTGGACGCAATTTTGAACAGTTACTGTAAACATGGCACTTGTCAACAACGCTTTCAATAAAATCTTTGTTTTTCCTTTCGTCCGTTATTTCCCCTTTTTACGTCTCACCGCGTCACTTGCGACTTTACATTCCTTATACAATAAATCATTGTTACAATGTCCTGTACCTACCATTAAAGTTTATACCATGAGTTCGGGATCACCCTGTATATGCATGTAATGCTAACAAAAATATATTATGTGTTTTTACAGCACTATTCTTAGTAATTATTTACTAGAAATGTTCTAGGAAAAGTTTTTTACAAAAATAATTTTTGTAATGGTTACAGATTTTTTTCACAGACCGCTCCCCTGATTGATTTAAGCAATGTATTTTAATTTATCGCAATGGTTTTGGACATGGTCAGTCAGCATACGAGTTAACTTAGTGCCAAGTGCGAGCTTAACTTATAGTCCAGGCAAACTAAGGCAAAAATACCATCAACCTCGACAAAATTGCTTCACAAGCTTTTTAAATGTTATTCGTATCAGAAAATGGTGTAGTTAAACATATCCAAAATCGGACAAAATCCGACAATGGGAAACCCCCCAAAAATGCAATTCAAAATGGCGGCCATTTCCCCATGATATCGCATTCCTTAGTATCTGATTATATATTTCTAATAGCTAATTTTAATATGACAATATAACTATAATATTAAAATAAAATGTTCTTATTATCTGGTTAGTATGAACAAGTTTGGCTGAGTCGTCAGATTTTCTGGATGAGAAATTCGTAGGCACGCATGTCATATATGAGTTTATGGTATGTAAAAGATCCCTTAAGTACCCATTTGGCTTGCGTTTCCTTGGCAAAATTATATCTCGGTTGGTTGCTGACTCTGTTGGTGGAAAACGTGCAGGTGTGACAAATGTTGCAACTTTTCCACTAACATTTGATGACGAAGTGTTCACAGAGAATCCCTTATCTAGCTGTCAAACAGGAGTAAAATAGCCTTATGTCCTGCATATTCATTGTCAATATGTTGTCTTCCAGATGAGGAAAATACGTTTGCAGCCACCGGTAGCTGTTTATCCTTCATTGGTTTTTTCAGTGCTGTAGCTTTTCCAATCCCAAAGATTCTTGACGTAGTACCAGAACCAGTAAAAGCATGTAAAAACAAAATGTTTTTACAAAGATCAGTACCCAGCAAGACTTTTATTCCAAGAATATCGTACACGCATTGGTGGATAAATCAAGCCTAATGTCACTCCGGAAGTACAGTTTAAAACGATTGCTTTCAGCATGGTGTAACATAAGAATCAACAAGTCTGTATCTTCCCTTATTAGTGATGGTAGATCTAATTTGGAATGATGATACTGCAGAATGAACAATATCTGAGTCTGCTTCTCCACCGGCATGTTAAGCAGTGCACCCAATTTTCGTCAGGGCCTCTGATATGGGTGTAATAATACGTTGCTTATTTGTATCATTAACCAAGAAATTATCTTTGTGTCCAACAAACTTCATCCCAGGGATAAAGATCACAGTCTTGCTAACTTTGAGATTGATGCGGCGTTTTTGGAATTTCGGAATTGATGCGATGCTTGTCCTTAATTGAAAGAGCACTATCGTAGCCATCGAATACAACAATAGCTCTGCCGTAATTATTAAATGTGAAGTTGGCGTGGGAATGTGCAATGTTCTGGTAAGTAGGGGAGACCGGGGCACAATGGACCACCCCCTATTATTTATTTTGTATATTTTCCAAATTAGTTCGTATTATAAGTAATAGATGACATAGCAGTCTTGATCTAGTTATTATAACCATGTTGTTAGCTCACACATTTGCCATTTTTTATTCTTGATGCGTATTAACCAGGTGAAAGTAAAAAAGCTCTCTCCTAGAAATTATCTTCTCATCATAAAAGTAACATTAGTTGGACAAAGTGGCTTAGCATAGTTGAAAGGCAAGATATTTGTCTTTCTACATAATCTATAAATTAATTTCTGAAATCATAATACAGCATATTTTAATTTTGTTTTTTGTTCAACTACAATATGGGGCACTATGGATCACAAAATCTTGGGTACAGTGGACCATGGTCCATTGTACCCCATGCAACTTTAGAAATACTTTTAGTTTCAAAATAAAATATAAAAAAATATTGATGCAAGTCCTTCCTAATTATTAAAAGTTAAATTTGCTATAATAGTAAAATAATTAATATATATTCTAATATTTACTTCTGAATGTAATAGATTTTCCCCTCGTCTACTGATAGTGCTTGTTTTTGTTTGTTTTTTTTAAATAAGAAGTAACAAATTATTAGTCAACTGATGTTTTAATTTATATATTATGACTTCAAACAATAAGTGTTTTGAATGAGAAAAGTTTTTTTAAAATTGAATGTGATACTATAGTGTTAAATTATTTAAAACAGAAGTACAAGTATAATATCATAAATTTTTAAATTAATATTTGATTACTGTTGATTTTTTTACTAACAAAAATTTTTAGTTATAAATAATTAAGTAACAAGCAAAGTTTCTCAGAATTGGTAAAATGCACAAAATTAAAATTTTGTTAGTAAAATTTTCACCCACATTGATTAAAGGAAGACTTAAAAGGTTAAAAAATTAATCTCGCGTAAAAACGAAGATTCTTTGATCCACAGTTTTTCCCTACACTTTTGGTGTTGTTTTGTATTGTAATAAAAAAGTGATTTTACTTTAAAGTGATCTCATAATTTTGAAGATAAAATGTAATGCTTTTACGAATTTTTTTTTTCCGATATGCCACATAACAGAATTAGAAAGATTAGTGAAGGAACAGTGCCAAAAGAAGTGATGAAACAGGCTGTAAAACATGTTATTAATGATAGTCGTTCTATCTGTTTAGTTAGCAAAGAGAAAGGCATTTCAAAAACAGCCCTTTTGAGCTACATAAAAAAGTACAAAACCTCCCATACACTTGCTAGATTTGAGCCTAACTGATCCTTGCACATGAAGAAGATAAACAAAAAATTTCAAAGGGGAAAAAAGCAAACAGTAATATCTGATAGTTCTCTCACTAAAAGAAGTTTTAATATGCAATTGGAAACTTAAAATTCAAATAAAATCCTTATTTTATATGTATGTTAATCTTCAAAAAGTGCAGATAATTTTTTTAAGCAAAAAATACCATGGTCCATTGTACCCCGTGATGTGGTCCATTGTAACCCGAACCTGGGGTACAATGGACCACTTTCTCACATGTAATAAAAAAGTGAATTCAGAAAAAAGTAATTGAAATTATATATTTTGGTAATGTATTTTTAAGCCAGGATATATATGTAATATATCTATACCTTTTTCTAAACAAGTGGGATGAATATTTTTGTACTTATAGCGCAAAAAGTGAAAAAGTGGTCCATTGTGCCCCGGTCTCCCCTATCCCCAGTCTTCCACCACGTACGATGACGTTTGCATCCACCATCTTAAACGTACTAGACAATTGCTTCGGTTTCTGGAATATCTTCTGCACACGTTATCACGCGTTTCCATTATCACATGTGCTATCTGAGGCTTGTCAGCTTTTCTTAATATAGTCCTTTATTCTGGCAGGTAAGCAAGCATAGAATTCAAAATTTAAGGCATCTACAAGATTCATGTCACCAATTGTAGCAACAGTCATCATTCTCTGGAAAAACAAGGCTGTATCTATGTCAATGTCTTTGCCAGCACTTGTAACAGCAGATGCTTACCCCAGTATCTTCACTCAGTACATTTACACTTGGATCAGCAGTAACTCCTGTAACAAAATTACGGAGAGATGTGTCACAATGGAACGGGAAATTGGTTTCATGCATTCCATAACTTTCTGAAAGTCACTTTTATATATCTGGACCGCCTGTTCACTCCAACTTTGTGCTGTTTGCTCGTTTCAAACGAAGTCATGATGTCTTCTTGCATTGAGAGGTTGTAAAGAGAACACACGGGAATTGATTTATGCCAAATTGCCTGTTGAATTTCTGTAAATCCACTTCCTTGTAATCGCATCAACCACCCCTGCTTTTAATAGACCGCCATGAGCACTTGTCCTATCACCAGATCACTCACTAATCCTGCCAATTGTTAAAGCATTCCGAGATTTAATTTTACCGTGGAAACGCCAGCCAAATGGGTACTTAAGGGATCTTTTACATTTACATGAATCAAAATCATATGACATGTGTGCCTACGATTTTCCCAACCAGAAAATCTGACGACTCAGCCAAACTTGGGCTTATTAGCCGGACACATAAAAAACATTCATTTTAATATTATAGTTACTGTTACATTAAAACCCTTAGAAAACATGTAATCTGATACTAAGAACTGCGATAACATGGGAAAGTGGCGGCCATTTTAAATTGCATTTTTGGAGGGTTTCCCATGGTCGGATTTTGTCCGATTTTGGATATGCTAAAATACACCATTTTCTGATACGAATGCCATTTAAAATGCTTGTGAAGCAATTTTGTCGAGGTCAAATCGTATTTTGCCTAGACTATTAGTCAGAAACATAATCGCGAGCTGTTGGAATTGCTGTTGGAAGCTTCAATGGAATGGGGTTTAAAACATGCGCGCTCCCCTAATTGTTTTGAGCAGTGTAGGTATGCTTCCATTCTAACTCCAAGGGACAAGTAAACTTACACGACAAGCGTTTTGTGGTATTTTTTCCGCGAGTGATGTTTCGCTTAGTACAAAGTCACTTGTCGACTCATTAAATTAAACCTTTACTAGTGTGAAGGACGGGTATTTGAAAGGACTGTATTTTAAAAATGAATTTAATATGAATAGAGCTTCCCTAGTGTATTTAAAAATTTAAGTTTTACGTAGAGTTTAAAAGTGCAATTACTTAAATAAATTTATATTTACACAATTTATTAGTTAAAATGAATCATTTGCTAATTTAATGTGATTTCATGTATTCTGAAGATCTAATTCATTTAGCTTTTGACCATGAGTCCTCCCCTTTACGAAGGAATCTTGAAGGGTTTCTAATCCTTCTGCGTCGATTCAATGAACTGGGGACTGAACATTTCACCGACCGAAAACAAAATCCTCCTCGTGTATATTCCATTGAATTTATATTTTAAATTGATAATTTAAAAAAAAAAATCTAACCATTTTTAAAAAGCGGGATTGCCAGGACCACATTTATCACGTAAAAGAACCGTTTGTAAAAATACAGTCCGAGAAATGTGACACTATCTTTTTCTCCCTATTAATACTGGGCAACTTTGGTTTGGAGACACACCGGGCTCATTTTCCCCTTCATACTGGTTTTCACTGTGAGGATTGAGTGACTAGATGGATTTAAATATAATGATTTATTGAACGAAACCATTGATGTATTAATAAAGCAGCCAAAACTACGCTGAAAGATTTGGTTTATAAAAAGGATGTTTTAGAATAATAGTATACCTTTGAAATAGTATACTCAGGAATAAACCCTCATTGTTTTTTTTAATATACTTTTGTTTATCCTTGACTTTTTCTTCTCTTGTAATTTTAAACAGTTTAACCTATTCAAACTTTTAAATAGACAGCAATATGTTCAAAAATCATAGAACAACAAGGAACTAAATACGAAGTTAATAAGTACTAGTAACGTATTTAATAAATATTGCTTAAATAAATACTTAGTTTTAAATTACAATTTTACAAATTACAGTTCAGCATTGGACAAATTAGTGGTTAGGTCACAACACCAGGTGTCCTGCACTGCACAGATTATGTTTAGAATAGATTCGCCGTTAAATGCTTTACAACATTTTTGATTTTTGCCAGTTCATTCGCACTGTGAGTAGCACAGTGGTCGGAAAAGACCTAAATCAGCCGAAGTGTATTTTTTATTCCCAAAAGTTCAAACATTTTCATTTCAAGTGTTCTTATCGTCATTGAGTTCGTAGAATTAACCAATTTTAAGTTACAATAGAGTTTATGAAAATTTACCATATAAAATCACAATCGAGTAGTATTACATTTGTGTTTTTGACACTTAAGGGGTCATAGGAGTCTTAAAAATGTGCAAAGAAGGTACTACAAAGTATAGTTTAATCTTTCATGTAATTTTTTAACTACTCAATATGTAGGGGAAGGTGGGTTACCTTGGACCTATTTTGACTTTTTAATTTTTAATTTCTTAATTACTTGCAAAAAGTGAATAAAAATATTTTTACTAAATACTTTATGTTGTTATATACAACATATTTTTATTTTAACATGTTATTTAAATGATTTCAACTATTACAAAAATAAATACAGAAAATTGTAATTAGGACCAAGGTACACCACCGGCGGTGTACCTTGGTCCAATAGATAGCGTACCTTGGACCAATTATTAACAGGTAGAGAGACTCGATTTACAGTCCGAAAACCAATATTTATTAGCCACATGAAATTCAAAAACATATTTTACAACCTACTCTTATTTCTAGCCAAGATTGTAGTAATTGGTTATGTTAGGTCAATTGGCTCAGTAAGGGGTTTTATTGCCTTAGTTTTTTTAATGCCCTTTTGGCTTTTTCAGCTGCAATGCAATGTTTCTCAGGTGTATCCGTTAAAATGCAGCATAAAATTAAACTGTTATTTCATGCCATAGAAAAAAATTTGGCTATCTTTCTGTCTTAAATTTGAAAAAAAACTCAAATATTCCCCCCTATGTTTATACAACTAGGCCTAAACGTAAAAAGGATGTTCTGCTTAGATATTTATTATCTTTAATCAAATATAAAATATGTTTTAGATGAGCATGCAATAGTTATTTTCTATATTATATAAATATGGTTAACATTTTATAGGCTTCCATAAATCTAAATAATTAACTACAAAAAAAATTCTTTATCACACCAAATAAAAATTTCTTACAAATTTCCATTCTTCTAGATTTTACAAATCAGGGTTGCATATTAATAGCTTAAAATACTTAATTTTTCAAAGGAAAAAATTTACTTGAATTTTAAAAAGGGTTATCAACAATCTGAAGCACATAAGACCTATAATAGTGTACCTTGGACCAGTCCAAGGTACACCACTTGTATTAGGTTCGAGGTACACCACTTGGATATTAAAAACAAAATAGTTAATCACCAAGTTAAGGTTAGACTTAATTTCAAGCACTCTGTTTTATAGCTAAAACTTTGCTTTATATTGCATAACCATCGTTTCTGAATAAACACTACATGTTTGAGTAAAAAAATACACTAAAGAATCTGACAAAAATTTACTTTTGAACTGTGAATTTAGTTTTTCGAAACTTCTTTAATAAATTGACCGTTTAAACAAACAGATAGAACTTCACTGAGATCCCTGGTAGCAAATACTTTAACTGCATGTGGTGTTGTTTCAATATCTTAGCTAATCGAGCTAGAATCAGCATAGGTTCGAGGTACACATACGTCCAAGGTACACCACTTACCCCTAAGTATAATTTTTTTATATGTAATTCTACAAGATTTATTTATTATAAAAATTTATTTAAAATTTATGAAACTTTAGCCAAAACTAAAATAAATTATATTAAACATAAAGCTATTTGAACACATTGGGATTAGGCTTGCACGGGAAATTTTGCGGTCAAAATTGAAAAAATGACCAAGGAAATGACTTTATATTGTACAAAATGTAGTACAAAAAAAGACTTATACCTAAATTCTCAGCTCAATTTTAATTAGAAATTATTTTTAAAAAATTTAAAATCAAAATTTTAAAATTTTTATTAATATTTTTAGAAGAAAGTTCTTAAAACAGTTTCTAATTAAAATTGAGCTGAGAATTTAGGTATAAGTCTTTGTTTGTACATATTTGTACAATATAAAGTCATTTCCTTGGTCATTTTTTCAATTTTGACCTTAAAATTTGCAGCGCAAGCCTAATCCCAATGTGTTCAAGTAGCTTTATGCTTAATATCATTTATTTTAGTTTTGGCTAAAGTTTCATAAATTTTTAAAAAAATATGCATATTAACTAAATCTTGCAGAATAACATATAAAAAAATTATACTTATATATTGAGTAGTTAAAAAATTACATGAAAGATCAAACTATGCTTTGTAGTAGGGGAGACCGGGGTTAGTTGGCACAGTTTTCACTTCAAAATTTTTCTAATTTTTTGGTTTGAAGATATTTGAAATGTAAATAGTTGGTAATGTAGGTAAATATTTTGGCTACAAATCACACATAAAATTGAATAAATATATTGTTGCCACTTTGTGTGAAAAATGTTTTTCCTTGTCCTGTCAAACTATGCCAACCTACCCCGGTATCGGGGTTAGTTGGCATAGGTAGTGGGGTAAGTTGGCATAAGTGAGGCAAGCGTTTTCACACGTCTTTATGTAAGGTGTAATTATAATGAATGTTAATCAGCTTAAAATTAAACATTCCATATGTCCTGGGCGGTAAATGAATGTTGGTTCATTACTGATTATAGGAGGTTGAAAAATCTTTGAACATTATGTGGGTTGAAACTGGACGTTCGAGCCAAACTCGTTGCCGCGGGGGTACGTATAGATAGTTGTGGGTGACGTTTTAGGAAAAAAGAAAACCAGTCAACACCTGCTGATTCTTTTGAGTCCCAACTACTAGGATGTGCAGTGCCATTACAACTGCATATTGATATGCAAAACTTTCCTGCCTCTTTTGGGCTCATTCCGAAATATATGTCACTTGCCTTCACTAGGTATTCACTCAAAGCAAATTCTTGCTCAGGAGTGAACACCTGCCGCACTATCCCATATCCTCCAATACCCTCTGGTACCCTTTAGGCAGAGAGAATTCATTTTTAATTTTGCGATCTTACAATACCATGCAAGACTTCTAACAGAGATCTTAAATTCATCCGCTACTTTTCTCAAACTTTTTTTTCAAGTAAGTGTGCCTCAACAGCTCTCTTTCGATGATCTGCTGTCATTGTAGCCCTCTCAGTTTTTCGTTTATAGGTACTCATAATCTGAACAAAAAATATTTACATTATCATAGATAGGTAAGGCAGAAAAAGTGAACTTACAGTTTCCGTTTTTTCATAATAATAACTAGATAACCGTTTGCTTGAAATCGAGATGAAATTTGTATAGTCTTAAATTATGCCATTTATTAAAACTCTGAGTATGGCAAATCTACGTAAAAGTATCTAAAGTAAAAGTTTATATCTGTCCAGCCGTTATTGAGTTATGACTGCGAAAAGAAAACGCCTTCCGCATTTATATATGTATAGATAAAAATAATAATAATTTATTTTTATGAAGTAGCCTATACCTAACTAAAATTAGGTCGCTAATGAATGTTATACTTATGTCAACTTACCCTTTGTTGCGGGGTTAGTTGGCATACGCAGCCAGCTTATGTCAACTAGCCCCCGAGTCCCTATGCCAACTAACCCCAATAGAGCAAGTAAAATAAACATGGCGACCGAAACTTTTGTTTATCAACTACAGCAGAAATGGACTTATAACCTCGTAGCTAAATGCCAAAAGATACTAAAAACTTGTGAATGTTATTCCTGAATGACTATACTACTGTACAAAACGACAAATACTGAATAATCAAAATTTTACTTTCTTATATGAAAATAACGTTTTCCATCCTTCCTCTAAAGGCAATGGCTGGATCCAACTGGCGTTCTCATGCAAGTTGGACGTTTAAATGAAGACTTGTGACAGGCTCAGTAGCGCTCTTAATAAACAGTGAATTTTTTTAAAGGCACAATGCCAACTAACCCCTTATGCCAACTAACCCCGGTCTCCCCTACCTTATTTGCACACTTTTAAGACTCCTATGACCCCTTAAAAACGATTAAAAAATTAATCAATTAGTTTCCTCAAATGGTTAATTTAATTAAAATGAAAACGTTATTCAAAAATAATAAGCAGATGAAAATTAAATAAGAAATTGAAAATGATGAAATAATAAGAATTTAAATGATTTTGATTGTGAAAACATGGTATTTTAGAAACTAGAATCAAAAACTAATTTAAAATTTTATTCAGTAATTTTTCAACTAAAATTATAAAAAAAAGGTTTTAAAGAACAAAGAAAAGAAAAAAATGTCATAATTAAATAATTTATGGTATCCGAACCATATTGTATTTGCAATAGAAAGGAGATTTTTTTTAAAAAAGAAATATGAACTGTGAAACAACTTTGAAAGTATTTTAGTGTATATGCGAAAGAAATAACTATAATGGCTATTTATGGTAAGATTAGATAAAAGTACCATCAAAATATGGTACTTTTATGCATACAACTCCTGGCCAAAAGTATCTGATCACCGAAAGCATTGCCTACGATACGTTCACATCAGTCACCATTCTTTTACAATTTTAATATTTTTTTTCAAACTTTTGAGGGGTTTTGTGAAATATAACTAAATTAGTTAAAGAATATTAAATATAAACAAAAAATATAGTTATAGTTAAAAAATTTACGAGAATATATAGTGAACCGCGTTGTAAAAAAGGTCCCGATCATCACTTTGTGGGGGAAAAAGTATTCGATCAAGTCACTTTAATATTTATGTGGATTATCCTTAAGCTATGTTTTGCATTTAAGCGTCGATGCATGGATGCGACCAACTCGTAGCAAAAATTTAAGAAAATTTCACCCCAGCTTTCTTTGATGACTAGGCGTAGTTCTTCCATATTTGTTGGTCTGCTCTTATCAATGTTTCTTTTCAAAACATTTCAAAACATTTTTTTTTCTTCAAAAATTTGATCAGGCTAGAAAAAATCTGTTCGACTGATTAAGAAAGTAATGCCACTAAGTTAAACTGTCAAGAAGATATACCTTAAAACCAAAATATATTTTTTTAAAAATAAATTCAAATTTTCAAAATTTTTATGGCTTGTGAAGATTATTAATTGTTTCAAGCAAAATAAAAAAACACATTTCTTCGAAAATTTATGTATATTTCCTAGACAATAATTTCTTAAATTAGTAGAAAAAAGAAATTTTAAAATTTCTCAATAGCTTTTTTTAGTTATCTTTTCCAACTGAAGATGTTTAGTTATTGCGAACATAGATATAGAAAAACCGTGAGCTATGACGCACTATTTAGAGAGGAAACGGAGAGTCAAAATCTGTTTCCTTTGAACATTTCGGCCAGTTACGTAGAAAATGACAGTACTAAAATTGCACATTTTTAGAAGCTGTTATCTAGGATCTGGTGGCTCTTTGAAATTTTTTGTAGACGTGGATTGTACTTTTATGATTCATGAATCAAGATAATTTTTTGGGGTAGTTAAATCTATTTCTATTCAGTAAAATAATTGTAATGCCAGACTCAATTTTGAATGATATTTTCTGATTGGTTAGGCTTAACGAAGAATATAAAATCAATAATTCCAAATTATCAATAAACAATTGTGGAAATTTTCGGTTACTTAGTAATATTATTTTTGATTCAAATTTAAATTCGAAATATTTGCTGTTATCAACTAGAAACAACTCAACAATCCTGATTCTAAAAAAAAAAGCGCAATTTTAGTACTGATTTTTTCTACGCCTATCGCCGCCATGGTGATGCTTCGGCACAAAACTCCCTCTGGTTTCACCATTACGTTTCTCTTCTAGATAGTGGGCGATAGCGCACGGTTTTTCTATCTCTATGGTTGCGAAGCATTTTAAAATCCAATTTTAGTTTCGAAATTCTTCTTCAGGTTGCTTGGATTGCTACTTACCTTTACTAAATTAATCACTAAATTCGTTATAATTGCGGCAGTTAAAATGGCGAAAGTTTTAAAAACTTGTTGGAAACCAGTAAATCTGGGTTATAATGTAAACAAGTAAAAAAAAAATCTTTTTTTCAAAAATGACATTTTATACGTTTACGGATACCGTCAGTGCGGGTAACTTTGGCCAAAATCAGAGTTTTTTTCACAAAAGAAGAAAAATTTAACTTCAAAAACGATTTAAACACTTAAAAATCCTTATGCATTCTAAGTATTGTACATTTAGGAATAATTTTCAGGCATTTTTGTTACATTTTATAAATTAATAAAAAATTGGTATTAATTTTAAAAAATAAGACACTGTTAGGAGCCGGGCGGGTAACTTTGGCCACCCAAGAAATACATAAGAAACGTACTTTTTAACATCCTTAAAAGCTGTGTTAACGATTTAAATAGCAATATTAAAACTTTAAACCCAAAAATAACAAAGTTATAAGACGTATAGTTATTTAAAATGGTATATAACTTAACATTTACATTGCAGTGCATCGTGGAATGGCATTACGCGTTGAATACTAGTATTGTTTGGCGCTTAAAAGAAAGAATAAACTTCTATTTTAATAAGGAAAAAAGAACTTTTTTGAAGCAAGATTTAATAACAAATATATAATTGTAAAAAGCAAACGATTTTATTATAAAAGGTGAAAAATAATATATTTATAATTAGGAATTTGAAAATGTTTACCTTTCGACATTTGCGATTTTGAGTGGAATACGTATCTTGCATTCTATCTATCTTTTTAATGTTTAAAATCATGAGATTTAAAAAAAAATATCTAAAAAATGAGTAATCATAAAAGTAAGAGTTTTTTCAAAAATAGTTAAACTTAATACACTTTTACATAAATTTTTTAAAGTGCAAAGTTCCATGAAGAAATATTTACATCTATGGCCAAAGTTACCCGCATTCATCGGCAAAAGCTTCCGAATTACAAATATTTAACTACAGCATAAAAAGTAGTCAACTTAGAATAAAACAAATGGTGTAATATTCTTCCTCATTAATAAAAGAATCGAATAGAGTGTTTTATTTAAATATTTTCAATATTTTTTTAAGTGTTCCAGACAAAAGTTGGAAGAGATAGATTTTTGTCATTTTATGCTCGTAAGAATGAAAACAGCATTTGCAGAATTGCCAGATTTAGAAAGAGATTTTTTTTACATGAAATGAAAGGCGATATTTCCACCTTTCCAAAAATGTAAAACAATTTAAGATGAGATCATTTTATAAAGAGAAATTAAGAAACAAATCTTTTTCCGACGCGTGGCCAAAGTTACCCTCCGTGGCCAAAGATACCCGCTTTGACGGTACCTTAAGTGTGTCTTTTGAGCAGGGTAACAAAACGGGCTATTTTTCATCTGTTGACTTCGCTACTAAATATGCTGTAAAACATTATTTTTAAGAGTTTTTGTTTGTTGTGGGGGGGCCGCGATTGGTCGAGGTCGGGGAGGGATTTGTTCGTAACATTTCAATATATATTCTATAGAATAACTGATTTCAGACCGCGGCTGTTCTAATTGAATCCGCTTAATAAGTGAACCAGCTTCACTGGATCAAATTAAGTAGAACAAAACAAAAT
Source organism: Hylyphantes graminicola (assembly GCA_023701765.1). Taxonomy (NCBI): domain Eukaryota; kingdom Metazoa; phylum Arthropoda; class Arachnida; order Araneae; family Linyphiidae; genus Hylyphantes; species Hylyphantes graminicola. The sequence goes on along the minus strand of CM043116.1, from coordinate 338,721 downwards.
CATTTTTTGTGTTGGAAATTCACCGCACTTTTGGATCAAACCTCCATAGTACAGTTCTTTGTTGCACAACCTTGCTTCCCCCCCCATTGAGAGCCCTCCACGAGTGACCATCTGCTGGACGCAGACAGTAATGAACACTAAAATATGACAGAATAGAGGAAGCGAGTTGCTGAACACTGTACAACTATACTTCTTGGCCAATAAGTAGATATATCCAAGGAGAAACAAGCTTTGCAGGGAAGCGGCAGTGCTTGTTTCTGGCGACGCATTCCTTGGATAGGAGCTGTGCTCCCACGTGACATGGATTTACCAATCGAGGCTTGAGAAAGAATTTACTTTCATTCAGCATTTCTGTTACCAGTCAAGACCTGAAACAGGCCCCGTATAGACTTTAAAAGTTCCAAAGTATTAATTTTCAACCTTCTATGTAATTTTCTTTTTTTACAATCATCAGATAGACGATAGGAGAAACAACTTTTCTAGACATGCTGGGGGCAAACAACTTTGCTTTAAGAGCAAAACAACTTTGTGCACTATACAGTTAGAAATCTTTAAGCATACAAAAAACAACAAACAAAAAAACAAAAACAATTTCCCCTTCCCATTATCCTAAAGGCGAATAATAATGAAATGAACCCTTGATTGTTTCTAATTTCCCTTTTGTCTGATAATATCAGCAGCTGACACGAATGATGTCTGGCAGTAAATAGGGTCGGTTATAAAGGTCCAGTACGAGGCAGTCTAAGATGTCGTCTGCTCCTTTCGGCACTTATGGCCAAGAGTTCATTTCCGTAATTCACTGCCGTCACCTGTGACGGGATCCACTTAGAATGTACTTCGTGCTGCAGGAATAATGTTCATCACTTTTCGTAGTATGGATGCTTTCCTACGTGGTTTGGAGGTGTTGAATGGAACTGCGACTGTCGGATAGTATCAATGAGTCCCCGTAGATAATTTCGCCAATGATATAAACGGAAGTAAATTTTCATTGCTCCTAAAGACAAAGCTGAAATTTGGGTTACGTTCTGTAATAGAATAACTCTTTATACAAATTCCACCGACTTTCCATTGCATTTGTTTTCTATAATACTGTACGTTTTCTTTGAAAAGAAACAAAAATCGAAAGGTTTGGTAAGGCAGGCTTTAAAATTGAAAAAGTATTTCCATATGGAAATTGTGGTTATGCACCTGTAATCCAAAATTTTTGAGAATCCGAGCATTTTCTTAACATGCCGGATATTTGAAATGTGCTTCAAAGAAAAGAAAGTTTTTTGGGAGAATAAAAATGTTTTTGTTGATTTAACAAAACTCGTTTAGTTGAGGCAAGTTCGGCTTGCTTTTGGTAATTTCGAACTGTGAATTCAAGGCTTCAGATCAACAACTGCACATCGAATAATTGAAGGAAATTTTAATCGACGCGAAATATTTTTTTTCTTGTGGCGGAATCAACCGGTTCCCCACAGGGCTACTATAAAAGTGTTCGATCTGGAAAAAAATATCGCACAAAACTCACTGGATCTCCGAATACTTTGGGACAGACGTGCTCGTTAAATCTGTTAATTCCGAACTAGCTAAACTTTTGTTGAACAAACAAAAATATCTGGTGGAAATGACTGAACCACCTTTATTGAACCGAGAAAATCATTTGGCAAATCTTCTAAACTTCTATTGAATCAACAAAATCATTTGGCAAATCTTCTAAACTTCTATTGAATCAACAAAACCAAATAATCTCAACAAAATTTAAGTATTGATAACACAATTTTTGTTGGCGCTGGACCAAGAAATTTTGTTGTATCTTATTGTTGTCTATTTTGTTAAATCAAAAATTTGATTATTTCATCAAAATATTTTTTCTGTGTTCGGAGTGTGTAAGGAGTGTTTTCTGCGTTAGGTTTCTAACATTAAAAGATATTTTTGGGTGCTTTTAAATAAATAAATAAATGCGATGCAGTTTTATCTGCAATTTTTTGGTTTAAAAATTTTACATTCTTATTCGAATTTCCGAAATAATAACATTTTCCCCATAAAAAAACGTTGATACAATTATTTTTAAAATATTCTGTTCTATTGTTGACTTCCCGTTTGTCTCAAACTTTAAGAGGAGCATATGTTTTTTTTTTTTTTTTTTAGCTTAAGTTTAAAAAAAAACAACCTTGAAACCTTGAAATATGAAAAAAAAATTGAGTTTAGGTAACAAACCGAAATTTGTTTGCAAATAGATATAGGTTTGTTGAAAATCGGAAAAAGTGTTCTTGCGTCTTATATGGTGTGAAACTCGCTTTTCCATTTGCTGAAGAAATGTTTAAGTGTGTCCAACAGAACTTTCTTCAGAGTAAAAAATGTGCAAAAGTGTGGTATAAAAGAGGTGTACGTAATTGTTTAAAGTTTAAATTCATCTAGCCATTTTATTCACATTTTGTATTTAATAAAGAAAAATAATTTGATTTGTATTTCGTTAATGGTTAGTCTCAAATCCCTTTTGCGCGAGGTAATTTTTTTGCTAACAAACAATGAACATTTATTTTTAAAACACCTTTCAGAATAAAAAAAATATGTTTCATCAAGACACTTTAGAGCATTTAACATAAATAAAACGTTTATAAAATTGTGTTTTTGGGAACTAATAGAAGATCCGAGTGTTCCAAGTTCCACCTGCTATGAGGCATTTCTGTAAAACTTGTTTCTCCTTGCATGTCTGCTTCTTGCTCAAGAAATCGTTGTACAGTATTCATTCGCTCTGCTTTAGTTCAAGTACTACATACTCCTAATTTTTAAAAGCACTTTTTATGATTGCAAATGTAATTGTACAAAGGTGAAATTTGTCTATAAAAATAACGTTTAAAAATAAAAAGAATAGAACAATTGAATTTCCAGTTTAGTTAAATGACAATTTTAACACTTTACCTCAAAACAGAAATTTTCCGCCATGTAGAATATTTTGAGAAGTGATTTTCTGTGAATGTGTAGGGGAGGGTGGGGGCTATTGGGACAAATTTTTTTTCAACCTCTTTATTTCAGCAAAAATAAAAGAATTTTAATTTCTTTTTTTACAAGCTCATAAACTGAACATTCATTTACTTAAAAAATCAGTCGATAAATGTTAAAACATTACCATATTTTGGATGCTGAGCATTTTAAACAAGCATGTAAATGTCCCATTAACCCCCACATGTGGGGCTAATGGGACAGGGTGCAGGGCTAATGGGACATGCTAAATGTTGCCTTAATAAAATATTAAAAAAAGGGGAACTGAATGAGGAAATTGTCAGAAAATAAAATTTTAAAGCAAATACCATTTACATAATGTATACATAACGAAATTTTATTTTTTAAAACAATTATTTTCCATTGAAAGATGAAATATCAAAGTTAAAACTCAAAACCGAAGATGCTCCCATAATTTTTGTTGAATCGCTGGAAAGGATAGTTTTATAACTAAATATTTAGTTTTATAACTAAAAATCGTCTAAAATTTATCCCAAACTTGTCCTTTTTTTCACGGTACAAGGACTTAAAAGATCCTCTTTTTCTTCAAATAGCTCACCATCGTTCGCCATTTTCATATCATTTTAACGAATATTTTCAGTTCATCGCCTTTTTTTTTCAGAAATCAATAAAGCGAAAAAAAATAGCTTGCTTCCTAGCAAAATTTACCAACAACAATTTATTTATCTTCACCAAGCTCTGTTCAGATGTAATTAATGAAATTGCAGGTGGAAATATGTCACCAATAAAGCTACTTGAGCTTTCACTTATTATACGATGAAAAAAGTTCAAAAAGTTTAAAATTAAAGTTTAAAAAAGTTTTTGGCAACTTGACTGAATAAGATATTGGAGATTTATATAGATTCCTCGAGAGATAAGCACACAAAGCTAGGTTTATTCGTGTCCCATTAGACCCCACTGTTTCTGTCCCATTAGACCCCACAGTGATGATTTTTATAAATGATCCAACACAGAAACACTTGTACTTCACCACAGTATTTGACATATACTATCTTAATCCAGGATATTTCATCTATCTAAAACTGTAGTTTAATTCATAGAAAGTTTTTATTCAATACTTCAAAAGTGTTAGGTACACTTTTGCGAGCTATTTTCCCCCGCTTTAGGGCCCTTGTCCCATTAGCCATGCGTTCCAATAGCCCCCACTCTCCCCTATGCAAAACACAAAGTAGCATGATTGTATCCTCCCTCATTACCCCCTTAGTCGCTTGATCAAGGTACACTTTTAATTAACTTTCAATTCTCCAAAACAACAATTTTTCTCTCCACTTCAGCACATGCGTTTAATGGCTGATCTTTGTTTTTTAAAATGTGAAGTCTAACTGTTACAATGTTGTAGTGTAGAAAAATTTGTAAAAAAGTATATTTTCCCCCGCTTTAGGGCCCTTGTCCCATTAGCCATGCGTTCCAATAGCCCCCACTCTCCCCTATGCAAAACACAAAGTAGCATGATTGTATCCTCCCTCATTACCCCCTTAGTCGCTTGATTTAATTTGCTAGACATAAATTGTCTTCCTTTGTCTTATGAATTTTTATGTCTGGCTGATCTTCGTTGGAATTAAAGAAACACATAAAAAATAATCGGAAATTCTTAAATCAAAGGATAAAGTCTGTTTTAAAGAGTCTAAAATGTATTACACTATTTTTATTTCAACAAACCTAAGCAGAAAGGGTGTGGCAAATGATCTTGGTAATCTTCGTTATAATAAAAGGAACACATTAAAAAAATAATTGGAAATTCTTTCAGGGTAAGGAGTGTTTTAAAAACTCTAAAATTTAAGTTTTGTAAGTTTTTTTTAAAGAAAATGACGTTTGCTATTTAATGTAGGCTTAGTTATGGTGAGCCCAATCTCTCTTACTCTCTTAATATATATTACTAAAAATTTCTTAAATAATTTCTTCCCGAAAATACTCAAATTCCCCTAACAACAAAAATCGAAAACTATATCCTTCAGACAAATGTATCCATAATACTTAAAAAGAACCATGTAGCTTTCGATCTTTTGTTGTTAAGAGAATTTGAGTATTTTCAAGAAGATATTATTTTGGAAATGTTTAATAATATATTTTTTAACACCTTTAGAATATAAATACCTTGACCTTTTCAGAATGAAAAAAAAAACGTTTTATAAAAGGCACATTAGAGCATTTACATAAGTAAAATGTTTAGAGAAGCGTGTTTTTTGGGGCTAATAAATTCGAGTGTTCCTAGTTCGACCTGCTATGAGGTATTTCCGTAAAACTTGTTTCTCCTTGTATGTCTGCTTCTTGCTCAAGAAATCGTTGATCGATTATTAAAACACTTTACCTCAAAACAGAATTTTCCGTCATGTAGAATATTTTGAGAAGTGATTTTCTGTGAATATGTATGCAAAACACAAAGTAGCATGATTGTATATTCCCTCATTACCCCCTTAGTCGCTTACCCCCTACACATTTTGCTGTCTTCGTATCTATCCAGAATTTTGTGGAAAGGAGTGGCACGCGTTAAAGACGCATTTGTGAATACCATTTAGACTTTTAATTACCAAATAGAAACGTTAAAAAGATTCGTTTTTCATGTGACTTAATTTGCTAGACAGAAATTGTCTTCTTTTGTCTTATGTATTTTTATTTCTTTTGCTAATCTTCATTAGATTTAAAGAAACACATTAACACATAATAGGAAATTCTTAAAATTATAGGATAAAGAGTGCTTTTAAGAGCCTAAAATGTATTGTACTATTTTTGTTTCAGAAAACCTAAGCAGAAAGTGTGCGGCAAATTTTCTTTCTAATCTTCGTTATAATTAAAGGAACGCATTAAAAGAAAAAATTGGAAATTATTTTGTTTAATGTGTAGGGTGAAGATTCTAGTTTAAAGGCAACTGTAGGGTAAAGAATGTTTTAAAAAATCTAAAATTTAAAGTTTGTAAGGTTTTTTTTTAAAGAAAATAACGTTTGCTATTTAATGTAGGCTTAGTTATGGTGAGCCCAATCTCTCTTAATCTCTTACTTAAAATATATTACTAAAAATTTCCTAAATAATAATTTCCAAAAATACTCAAATTCCCTTAACAACAAAAATCAAAAAACCAACATTACATTATTAAACATTACATTATTTAAACAAATGTATCCATAATACTTAAAAAAGAACCATGTAGTTTTCGATCTTTTGTTGTTAATGGAATTTGAGTATTTTCAAGAAGATATTATTTTGGAAATGAATAATATATTTTAAATCAGAGTGTTTGGGATTGGGCTCACCAAAACTATACCTACATTATATAGCAAATGAAATTTAAAAAAAAACTTACAAACTTTAAATTTTAGAGTTTTTAAAACGCTCTTTACCCTACAGTTGTAAGAATTTCCGATTATTTTTTTAATGTGTTCCTTTAATTATAACGAAGATTAGCAAGAACATTTGCCACACCCTTTCTGCTTAGGTTTGTTGAAATAAAAGTAGTACAATACATTTTAGACTGCTTAAAACACACTTTATCCTTTAATTTTAAGAATTTCCAATTATTTGTAATGTGTTTCTTTAATTCTAAACGAAGATTAGCAAGAAATAAAAATACATAAGACAAAGGAAGACAATTTCTGTCTAGCAAATTAAGTCACACGAAAAACGAATCTTTTTAACGTTTCTATTTGGTAATTAAAAGTCTAAATGCGTCTTTAACGCGTGCCACACATTTCCACAAAATTCTGGATAGATACGAAGATAGCAAAATGTGTGGGGTAGGCGACTAAGGGGGTAATGAGGGAAATCATGCTGCTTTGTGTTTTGCATACATATTCACAGAAAATCTCTTCTCAAAATATTCTACATGACGAAAAATTTCTGTTTTGAGGTAAAGTGTTAAAATAATCATTTAACTAAACTGGAAATTCAATTGTTCTATTCTTTTTATTTTTAAACGTTATTTTTATAGACAAATTTCACCTTTGTACAATTAAATTTGCAATCATAAAAAGTGCTTTTAAAAATTAGGAGTATGTAGTACTTGAACTAAAGCAGAGCGAATGAATACTGTACAACGATTTCTTGAGCAAGAAGCAGACATGCAAGGAAAAACAAGTTTTACAGAAAGGCCATAACATTGTCATTTAACTAAACTGGAAATTCAATTGTTCTATTCTTTTTATTTTTAAACATTATTTTTATAGACAAATTTCACCTGTGTACAATTAAATTTGCAATCATAAAAAGTGCTTTTGAAAATAAGGAGTATGTAGTACTTGAACTAAAGCAGAGCGAATGAATACTGTATAACGATTTCTTGAGCAAGAAGCAGACATGCAAGAAGGAACAAGTTTTACAGAAATGCCATAAAATTGTCATTTAACTTAACTGGAAATTCAATTGTTCTATTCTTTTTATTTTTAAACGTTATTTTTATAGACAAATTTCACCTTTGTACAATTAAATTTGCAATCATAAAAAGTGCTTTTGAAAATAAGGAGTATGTAGTACTTGAACTAAAGCAGAGCGAATGAATACTGTACAACGATTTCTTGAGCAAGAGGCAGACATGCAAGGAGAAACAAGTTTTACAGAAACGCCATAAAATTGTCATTTAACTAAACTGGAAATTCAATTGTTCTATTCTTTTTATTTTTAAACGTTATTTTTATAGACAAATTTCACCTTTGTACAATTAAATTTGCAATCATAAAAAGTGCTTTTGAAAATAAGGAGTATGTAGTACTTGAACTAAAGCAGAGCGAATGAATACTGTACAACGATTTCTTGAGCAAGAGGCAGACATGCAAGGAGAAACAAGTTTTACAGAAACGCCATAAAATTGTCATTTAACTAAACTGGAAATTCAATTGTTCTATTCTTTTTATTTTTAAACGTTATTTTTATAGACAAATTTCACCTTTGTACAATTAAATTTGCAATCATAAAAAGTGCTTTTGAAAATAAGGAGTATGTAGTACTTGAACTAAAGCAGAGCGAATGAATACTGTACAACGATTTCTTGAGCAAGAGGCAGACATGCAAGGAGAAACAAGTTTTACAGAAACGCCATAAAATTGTCATTTAACTAAACTGGAAATTCAATTGTTCTATTCTTTTTATTTTTAAACGTTATTTTTATAGACAAATTTCACCTTTGTACAATTAAATTTGCAATCATAAAAAGTGCTTTTGAAAATAAGGAGTATGTAGTACTTGAACTAAAGCAGAGCGAATGAATACTGTACAACGATTTCTTGAGCAAGATGCAGACATGCAAGGAGAAACAAGTTTTACAGAAACGCCATAAAATTGTCATTTAACTTAACTGGAAATTCAATTGTTCTATTCTTTTTATTTTTAAACGTTATTTTTATAGACAAATTTCACCTTTGTACAATTAAATTTGCAATCATAAAAAGTGCTTTTGAAAATAAGGAGTATGTAGTACTTGAACTAAAGCAGAGCGAATGAATACTGTACAACGATTTCTTGAGCAAGAGGCAGACATGCAAGGAGAAACAAGTTTTACAGAAACGCCATAAAATTGTCATTTAACTTAACTGGAAATTCAATTGTTCTATTCTTTTTATTTTTAAACGTTATTTTTATAGACAAATTTCACCTGTGTACAATTGAATACCTGTGTAATGAAATACAAATTAAGCTCCCCCCCCCCCCATATATATAGGGAAAATATGATTAAAATGGTTTTTAGAGCTGAAATGAATATTTAAACTATTTTTATTAAGAAATCGAGTCATGTGCATTTTACAAATTTGTTGCACTCTTTGAAGAATTTTACCAAGCATGGTTGTTAAGGGGTTGCTAATGTTTCGTATTGTTTTAGCTTAACTTGGTAGCACTCGAGTAGGAAATCTAGTCGAAGCATTCGCTTTCCGTGTCGTAATGTTTTGACATTAATGTTGATGATTTTTAGTAAAGCCTGGAGCATGAACCGTATTTTGTTGTTTCGTTAACGATCTTTTTTTTTCAATTTCTAATTAAGGCTAGAGGATCTCACATTAATGTTAATGTGCTTTTAATATTATACAGCGCTGCCACAATTAAAGTTGCAACTTCAAACCACTTTTAAAAAAAAAAATTCTCAGATCAGAACGTCAAATTTCAAGGGAATATATTGAAGGAGTAGGAACAAATATGGCATTAGAAATTTTTTGCGATTTCTGCTACAAATGATGCTGTAAGCATTCAAATAAGTTGTTCATTACACATAAAATGTCAAACAACTGCTCAAGTTACACTCACACTAACTGCATCAGTGCAACAGCACAATTTGAATTCACCTTTCAGCTGCCAACGAAAATACCACGTCGAATGAGAAAAATGATTTTCGAAATGTGCTGTGTCCAAAAAACAGTTTATCAGCTTTTAAATGTGAGTTAGTTTAAAACAGAAAATCTTACATTCTGGCCTTTGTTTTACCATTTGTACTCGAACCCTTATGAATTATGCTGATTACAGCTCCTTCTTTCACAAAAATACTTTTCTTAAATTACGTTTTCCCCCTCCCCTTCAATAATATGATCCCATTGAAATTTGACATTATTCTGATCAGTGGTTCTTTTTTTTTTATAGCGCTTTGAAGTTGTAACTATAATTGTGACTGCCCTATGCGATGAACAAGACAGAGTTTAATTTCTGAATAACAGGAAACAGTAAGAAAGGGAGACATTTTTTTTACCGAAAAACGACGTTGCATTATCCAAGAAAAACTGATTTTAAATGTTAAAAGAAGTAAACACATGGTTTTAATTTTGGCTTTTGTGCCCTTGCTAGATTTCTTTTAAGCTTTAAAGGAAAAAAATAAAAGGTCGTTTGATGAAGGTGTGGATTTGTTGAGCAATGCCAAAAAAGAATAGATAAATTACAACACTTCAGCAATATTTAAACCAATTGAAACTTGAAAACCAGTAATGCATGCTATAAAATGGGTAGTAAGCAGTTTTCGCAAATTAAGGAGTTTCACCAACACACAATCATACATTTAAAAAAAATCTCCTACCTTTTCAGCAAATGCAAAACAGAGGTTATCCACACAAAATGAAAACAAACGCAAAACTTGTCTACCCTTTCAGGAATGTGTGCGACGGACCTGGCCCCACTCCGCCAATAGGGGAGAGGGGGGCGGGGACAGAGGGGCGGAGACACTAATGTATTCGCACGTCATGAAAGGGCGAAATAATCCTCTTGCAACTCTTTTTATACCGTTATTTTGAAACAATTCGCGGGCAGGTGAAGGTTTTAACTTCATTCCAGGCACTGTATCCCATTGGATAGCTATATACATTTTGTAACTTCTCACTACTATTTTTAACAGATTTTTTCGCAAACAATATGTATTTTAACTTAAAAGGAAAATTTAGTTGAAAATTATTCAAGATCTTCTTGCGAAAAAAATTGACATTATACCGTCCATATTGGCACCATTTGAAACAAAAATAAATTAACCTGAAGAAGTTATGCTTCATCGGAAATATATTTTTGAAAGGTATTGGTAAGATGCAAGTAAAATTGCTATAACATTCTTTGTATTTATTTTGTAAAAATTGCAAAAAAACTCTTAAGAATTTTTTTTAGGTGGAAAAAAAACTGTAACGGAATGGTATTAGCATTTGGAAATTTTCTCTTTTTTCTTAATAAAAGTAAATGATAATAAAAGTGATTGATTCGACCACAGTTAGAAACACTATCTTTTTAACATCCTGCGACGATTCCTTTTGAATGTTGCAGAAGTTCGCGCATGTCAAAGCGACTTCTCCCCCGAGATGCTTCTCCCGGCGAGCGGGGGGCGGCGGCCGATCGCGTTTCTAATCCGGAAGGTGATGGGGCGCGCTCAAGACGCTTCCGGGTCAGATCGAGTGTCCCTTTCGGTCGCACATCTGCCGCCGCCGCTTCTCGAGATGCATCACCCCTTTCTTCGGTTTCCTTCTTTGCGTTGGAGATCCCTGCGCGAGGGCATGGAATGATGGTGCAGTACAGGTTTTTTAATTATTTTTTAAAATGGAAGAGTTTTCTCATTGACACGTTAATCGTATTACACTGTTGCTTACTTACGGCTCTTTAAGCCTAGAAGGCGGGGGCCAATCCTCCATCCCTTCCAGCAGGCCACATTCAGCTGCTTCCACCCATCTTATTTCTTTCGCTTATTGTCCTACTGATCCAAGTTGACTTTGGTCTTCCTCTATTTTTCTTTCCATTAGCTGACCAGGTCAGACCAATTCTTTCGTTCTTCTTTTCTCTTAAGGGGGAATGGGCGAACTGGACAGCAAACTCAAGTGCTTCTCCAAACTCAAGTGCCTCAATGTTAATCCAACGGGAAAAAAACTATTTTCGCTGCCACATTTCTCCGACTGTATTGAATATTTTTGCAAGCGGAATTTTTATGTGATAAATGTAGCTGACTTACAGGTCCCGACAATCCCACTTTTTGAAATTAGTACGAATATTTTTTTTTTAATATTCAATAAATTGTTTTACACAAAATATTAGAAGCAATTTTAAAAAGTGGGATTATAGAGACCTGTAAGTCAGCTACATTTATCACATAAAAAAAGTCCGCTTGCAAAAATATTCAGTACAGCCGGAGAAATGTGGCAGCGAAAATAGTTTTTTCCCATTGGATTAACATTGAGACACTTGAGTTTGGAGACCCCGTTTAAATGCGCCCATTCCCCCTTAATAAAAAAAGTTTTATGCTTATTTCTCGTTTAAAGATGCAGTTCATTTCTGGTATTATTCGTGGTCGTTTTATACAATTATGTAAGTATACATTGCAATTAGTATTGGAGAGTAGGGGCTTATAGGAAAAAGGGTCAAAAGCGCAGAAAAACATACTTTTAAATAAATATTTATACAACTACGACATAGTATAACAGTTAGACACTTCACATTTTAACAACCAAAGATCCCCCATTAAAAGAATGCGTTGGAGAATAATTGTTGTTTTGAAGAAATCCAAAGAAAGTGTATCTTTTATTGCACTTTTAAAGTACTAAATAAAAACTTTTCATAAATTAAACTATAATTTTATGTAGAAGACCTATCATAGATTAAGATATTATATATTAAATACTGTGGTAATACACGTGGTTCTGTGTTGGATCATTTATAAATAGTACGATGGGGTCTAATAGGACAGAACATGTCTGGTAAAATGAGACATGGATAGCTTTCTCTGCTTCTCTTGAAAAATCTACATAAATCTCTGATATCTCACTCAGTCAAGTAGCCAACAACTTTTTACAACTCAAATTTTGAATGTTTTGACCGTTTTTAGTCGTATAATAAGTGAAATATCAGGTAGATCACAGATGCACATTTTTCCACATTCTCCTGCATTTTCATTAATTACATCTGAACAGAGCTTGGTGAAGATAAATGATTTGCTGTTAGTAAAATGTGCTAAAAAGCAAACTATTCTTCATTACGTTTTATTCATTTCTGTAATAGAAAATGATGAACTGCGGCTATTTGAAGAGAGAGTTTTGGTCTTTTTCACCGCACCCGGGAAAGGAGGACAACTTTGGGATAAATTTTAGAGGATTTAGTTACAGAACTATCATTTCTAGTGATTGAATAAATTATGGAGTATATTGTTTAATATTAAAATTTCATTATGTATACAATATGTAAATGGTGTTGGCTTTCAAATTTTATTTTTAAGTCATTTTACTAATTCCTTTTCAATTTTTTGACATTTAAATTAAGGCAATATATACCATGGCCCATTCGATCCCACATATGGGGGCTAATGGGAAAAGGGGTGTTTGTTTAAAAGCTCAGTAATTTTTTTTTACATCTGTCAAAAGTAAATGAATGTTCAGTTTAAGAGCGTGTAAAAAAATTGAATGTTCATGCGTTATTACGGTTTTACAGTTTGGATAATTGCAATTTTTAGGGATTTCAAACAAATAAAAGAAAGGTTTAGTATTAACAACATATCCTAATTTAAATTGTTGATCAATTCAAAAAGTGTGTGTTCACTTCAAAGACAACCATGCCTTACCAGAGCGCCTGTGGACAAAATGTCAATCAAAAATTTTGATTTTTCGAACAAAAAAAAAAAAGCTTAAAAAGTAAGAAGGCTTAGCTGATAGAAATACACAAGTTCAATGTGAAAATAGACTAGATAAATGAAGATTTCAATGGTAGTAATAAGTTTTTAAAAAGTATAGTTACATAAATAATTCAATCCACGGAGTGGACAAAGGATATAGCCAAATAAAGATAACACAGAATTTTTTTTACAGCAACAATGAAATAATCAAACAGTTGTGTGCAATTAAATAATAAGCATGATGGCTTCCTTATCTTTAATTAAACTTAGTATGATGGCTGGTAAAGCTTTATAACTTGATTTTAGAGTTGAGATTTAGATCGACGGAGGAGACACATTTTATGTAGAATAATTTTTAAAAAATTAATTAAACAAAAAAAATCTGACATTTCTAATTTTTAAATAGTCTATAATAATTTTTTTGATATTAACAAAAATACTACACTTATTTCATGTTTCTTTAAGCACCTGATGAATGTAAATTTGTACATTTTGTGAAATCTTCTTAAGATAATTTTGGAAAGATTAAATTACCATTTTGAACTTTTTGATTGCTTTCTCAATCAAAACATAGTTTTTACTGTCTTAGAAGCAAAAAAATAATTGGAAACATTAATTAATTAATAATTAAGTCATTGAAGGACATGGTTTCTACCCCTTGTTTTATCAATGACCAGCATAAAAAATCAACTAATAACATTTAAAATACATTTTTACAAATTAAAACCAGATTTTTAAGCTTAATTTTAATTTATTATTGTTGATCATAGGTAAAACTTTTTGAACACCAAAATTACTACTTATCTTTAACGTTTCTTTGTACGCCTCTTCACACTTTCCCATATCTCTGTATTTTATGGTCAGGCTGAAAGAGATTTCAGAGAGATAGACTCTCACACATTAATATTGTCGATCTTAGCGAAAAGAGGCATCTTGTCAAAACGTGATCAATAGTTTTTCTTTTTCCTTTTTGAAAAATACTGGAATGCAGGCTTGCTGTTAACTAAACAGGCAAAAAAAGCCGTTTTTTGTTTATTCATGTGTGAAAGGATGACACTTAAAAGAGTTTTTGGTCCTAAATTAATTTTTTTACATCGCCTTGGTAATTAATTAAAGAAATATAAAAATGTAGATTGAATTCCTGTGTCTGCTGAATCAAGCCAATTTTCCACCACATGTGGTGGAAAAGCTAGATAGCTCCATTTTATGGTCTAAACATGATTACATTTTTTTCTTTCATTGTGGTGTCTGATTTTTTAAAAAGTCAAAGTGTGTTTTTTCCCCCTCAGCAACTATGCATGTATCTTGCTTACTCTACAGGCGGCCCACTAATGCAACAAAAATGTTAGATTAAATCTTATCGAAAAGTGTGTTTTACACTGGTGCATCAGCACGATGTCCCGATGGCACGAGCAGTTCTTTTTAAGTATACAATTTTCTTTGCGTGAGTGACACAATGTGACGTCGAATGGAAGAATCTCATTGCGTGGGATTTCACTTAATTAAGACAGTCTCCGAAAACAAAGCGGGCGAGCGCGGGCTTATCTCCGCCCCAGGGAAGCCCCGCAAGAAGCCCCGCGACTGCTTCCAGTGAGAAGGGCGCTCCCGCCGACCATTTAACCATTTTCGCTTATTTATTGCAAACAAGGATTGCATTTGGGTTCACGGAGGATGAAAATAATTCTTTCAACGAAAAGGGCCGGATGAAGGCAACTTTATCGCTGCCATTTGCGCGAGCACCAAAGGAAACTTTTTGTCCATCTATCCATTCTCCTTTCAATTTACGTTCAAATCTTAATTGCAAAATTGTCTTTCCGTATGAAAGATATGACTTCTGAGACCAATCTTATAACTTTTTGAGCATTCGACTATGTAGTTTCCGTAATATATAGATTTGCGAATTTTTGATTTAAAAAAAAAATATTTAAGCAAAAACTAAAAATGGCTCCAATTTATATATTCTTTTATTTTTAGGAAAAAATTAGTATGGGTAAACACAATTCTTAACAACAACAAAACGGGGGAATATTTCTGACATATTTTCCATCAACAATGTTATTAGTTTTCAGTTGCAGTGCGGGACTTATAAGCAGTTTTATCTTTAGATATTCATGAATTAAGCTAAGTTATTAATAATTTTTGTGAAAAAATTCAACCCTCCTCCCCCCTTATTTATGAAGCAGTATTAGTAATTTTTATTTTCTTTTTCTAGAAATTTATTTTGAGAATACATATTTTTAAATTAAATGTTGAAAAGTCCCTCACTTTTTAACAAAATCCGTTCAAGCTGGCTTTAGACAGCACGCACGGAACGGATGGTGCTATTACTGATCTTATTGTCATTTAATACAATTTTGCAATAAGAGGCAGAACTGTATTTTTGGTATAATGGAACGCAATTTATTTTCAATAGTATTAAAAATTCAATTATTCAATACGCAAGCCCTTAATTTAGTACAGTATTAATTTAGTACAGTTTAAGGCATTTAATACTCAAACTACATTAATATTACCTTACAGATGGACAGAATAAAAAAATGATGAATTATTTTCAGATTCACCACTTAGTAAAACTTTCGAAAACCAGTAGTATTCCTGTGTACGAAGAGTTCTTAAAAAATGTGTTTTTAAATACTTATTTGGGTTGTAAAGAGGTTGTACTATCCCAATGTCTTTTCGGAAGCTTTCTAAGCAACTGGAAATGGGAATGCGGGGAATAATATGCTAAATTGTAAATGGCGTATATCCCCTTTCACTATCAGCATGAGCACCCTATCATAGTGCACAGTTTAATAACTCACTAAAGTTTATTTTAAATAGCTTAGAATAAAGTTGATATCTATGCCTCCCCCCCCTTGAAATGTCTGCCTGCACCCCGGACATCTTCATGGGGGGGGGGGGGCGGTGTTCGTCTTGGACCGCGAGGGACGACACAGCAGCGTGAAGATGTCCCCAATTGCCACCGCATATTGTTTCAAACAACGTGTCCCGTGGGGGTGGGGGGGTTCGGCAGCGGCAGCAGCAGGAGAGCGGCAGCGTGAGGACACCCGATATCCGCGGCGGGCCCAGATGCGGATCCGCGCCCGAGCAGCTCATCCGCCCGAGTGCGTGGAAGTGGACGGAGATGCCCGTGGAGGGGGGGGGGGAACCTCCCCCGGTCACTTTTTAATCACGAATGCCGGACGACGACACCTTCCCGGCGCAAAGGGAGAAACCGTCCAAATAACTGTCCCATTGTGAGTAGGGAACTGCCCTCATCGCGGGTCGGGTTCTTCTTTTTTTATTTCATTGAAAACTTTCATTTTCACCGAGATCCCCTCTCGTTCCATTCAAAACCTCATTTCACTCATCGATCTGTCCCTTTTCATAACCCTTTCACGGTGGTAATCTCCTGGCCAGGGGACTGCTCCGGTCAAAAATGGGCCAAGCCTTTCATGTTTTGGAAACATAATGCAGAATCGTTCAACAAAATATCTATCGGCATTTAGTGATTTATGAATCATTGTCATCATAGTCATTTATGGATGCTGCTGCAAATATTTAAATATTGTTAATGAAGCATTTTGGTGGCAGATTTAAGAGTGTGACACCTTAGTCTAACTTTCAATTACGTTCCCCTTTATGGAAGGGGGAACGTAATTGAAAGTTAGACGTAAAGACCATGTTTGCTTGCGTGCGTTTATATATTTATATAATACATTTGTTTTACGCAACAAAAGGATGTAGTTTATTTTTGCTTCCTCCTTTTGTAACACAAGATTCATTTAGATTCTATAAAACTGTTTACATGAAATTGTAATACTATATCATATGTTTGGTGTAAAATATTTATTTTATAAATGTCGAAATTAGGCAGCTCTTCTATATCCTCCGCTGCACACTGATCAGCTTGTTTAGGACGCCGCCGCCCTCCTCGGCCCCTCTTCCCGGCCGCCGCCCGTCCTCCTCTGGCTGGTCAGGAAGACAGAGAGACATTCACAGGGAAATGTCATCCGAGTGCGCGACCACACCTCGCTCCGAGCAGTCCCCGGAAGCCGCACCCCCCCCCCATCCCACCTGCGAGTAACCGGACACCTCCGGCCGCCGAGACAAAAGGAAGCGCCCCCCCCCCCTCAGTGGGGGGGGGGGGGGGGTCGCGGTGATTAAAACGAGGGGGAGGGGGGCGTGTGTCGCGGCGGAACGTATTGTTTTTTTTAAACCGATCGAGACACAAAGGGGGGGATGGATGGCACCTCCCCCATTCAAGAGGAGCCCGTTTTTGTTTCGGGGCACCCCCATCAAATGGTGGCCCAACTAATACCCAACAACCGATAGCACAGCTGCTTAATTTGATTTTTGTGTATAGTGTGCGGTCATTCTTTGTGTAGGGGTCTAATATCTGCTTTACTGTATACCGATATTTAATGCCGCACTTTTGTAATTAAATACTAAATGAGGCAAACAAAAGTGGCCCCGGTCTAGAGATAGGAATACGTTGAAATGCTTAGCGAGAAAACCTCTTGAAGCCGCCTGAAACCTGTTTTTGCATTGGTTGGATCGGATTGGCTTCACATTAGAGCTACTCATAGACTAGTGGCGAGTTCAGATCTTAGTTCGTACTGTAATGAAGACGTCCCATAGTACAAATTTTGTGTCTTGCAATCAATTTAGAATGTTTTGTATTACCAAAAACATAAAGGTCCGATTCTCAGGGATAAATAACGATAAAAACAAACAAATAATCACAAACACAAGCACAATTTTTACTGACACGTAGAGAGAAAGTATACCCAGGGCGAAGGCGGGAATCGAATCCGCACCTGCTGCAACGCACGAACTGCTATCTTAATGGTCTGCGATCCAAACCACTGGGCCATCCGGACCCCAACAGCTGGTAATTGTTGGTTGGTTGACACATATTTTCAGGCTTGTGTGCTTGGTCACAAGGACCCGCTTATAAACCATCGTCAAGTAGGACAACACAAAACGCACACATACACAAGTGACAGATGCTGCCATCTGTTGCCACCTCCACAATTTAGACAAGTTCCTGAAGGGGAGGGTAATTTTCTCCAGGAACCTGTACCCATGGGAAACTGCTCAATGACCGACCACAGGACTTTCGGACTCAACAGATTTAACGAGCACGTACTCCGCATATACTCGGTAGGTCTTCAGTGACACCGGGTCTCGATCTCTCAACCTTCCGATCTCGAGACCAATATCTTGACCACAAGGCTCCCTACAACCCCTTACAGCTGGTAAGATTGGTTGGTTGGTAGACATATATTTTCAGGCTTGTGTGCTTGGTCGCAAGGACCCCCTTATAAACCATCGTCAAGTAAGACAACACAAGACACACACAAACACATATGACAGATGTTGCCATCTGTCGCCACCTCCACAATTTAGACATGTCCCTGAAGGGGAGGGAAATTTTCTTCAGGGACCTGTACCCATGGGAAACTGCGCAATGACCGCCCACAGGACCTTCGGACCCAACAGATTTTACGAGCACGTACTCCGCATATACTCGACTACAGCTGGTAATTTAAGGTAAATTAATCGCTTCCTCGGGTGTCTATTTATAGCCCCATATAGGAACTTTAGCACAGCCAATTACGCCTCTTAATTTAGAACGCTAATCAAGTGACGAGTTTGGCACGTCAGTTAGCACCCAAAGCAAACTAGTAGTGCCATTTCGCGCTTGCTCAGGTCTTTCGACTCAACAGATTTAACGAGCACGACGTACGTCAGGACAGACACAATAAAAGCACATTGCACGCTAAGAACTCGACAATAAAACAGACTATAACATGGAATTCTAAAATAGCACACGATAAAACGCTCAATAAAATCGCAGAAAATCAAAAATGACAATAGGAAGTACATCAGCAGAAACAGCATATCATTTCCTAATGGCAATGTCCTTACTGCAACAATCAAAACAAAAGCTGACAAAAATGCCCGTGCGTAGAGGTAGATGCGCGCGCATGCCTGTACAAATTGTATAGGAACGCGCGCGCATTTGTTATCAGTTTTTGTTTTGATTGCCGTAGTGTGGACACAGCAATTGTTTACGTAACACTATGTTAATTTATACTACGATCTGCCGGGAATCTGGCAACTATGTAGGGACTTTTGGAATTGTATAATGTAAATAAACCAAGGTTGTCGGTTGTTTTGTTTTTCAAAATTCCGAAGTTTAGTTTTAGTAAGATTTTCGTATATCTCTTTGTATCTATTTTATTCAGAAAACGAAATGGTCTGGTGGACTTTTGAAAGTCTCGTGATCCGCATTCAAAAGAAATTCTGATATTCTCTTATTGTTAATAGTTAGTATGAATTCCTTAAAACTCGCTAAGGTTTTTTCTTTGAATCTCTTAATTCAATTTGTTGAAGAATGAAAATCAAGATCTCTTCTTTATCGAAAACTAACTTGCATTACTTAACTCTGAAAGAGCTCTATCGTTGGTATGGCTCGTCTAAGTAAGTTCTACTGAATAGCACGTTCTGAAATTGTGTGCGGTAAATCTCTACTTCAGGGTGCCCCTTGGCAATATTGGCGATTTTTTGTTTGGCGCTAATCCTGTTTGTGCCGAACACCGTGCTAACAGTAATTAATCTAAACCAAGAATAATCCCGATTGCTAAGCAAAACTTAATGCATATTCATTAAAATATAGACGCTCCCGCGCTAAAATAATCAACATCGCCCAGTTTGACGAGGGCACCCTCAAGTATAGTCTAACCTTGTCTGCTTATTCATGCTTAGGAATAAAAAGATATTTCTCTCAATTTTATATTTAGATTTTTAGCTTCCACACTACGTTTATAACGTAAAAAGTGGAAGGTTTTATAATCGTTCTGTCCGTCTGTCTGTCACCCACTTTCACAGTACGAACCGCAAGTCTCACAAACAAAAGGGATACGTCATCTTGAAGCAAAAAATCAGTTTAGGCTACATTCCAAATTTCATTAAAAATTTTATATTAGAAGTTTATTTAAAATTTAAATAACTATAAATTTAATCTACATTGAAATAACATGCGAATTCCATTTTTATTCAATATTTTCACTGTTGCCCTGACATCAAACGTCCGAGAAACTTTATTAAAAATAAGAATAAAATTCTTGAAAAAGTATTTATTTTTGTGATATAACTCAATTTGGATTCTTTTAATTGCACAATAAAGTTATTTTGATGGTTCATTATATATGAATGAAGAAAGATGCATAAAAAATTCTAAATTTGCATAAAAATATGCAAAGTTTTGCTTTTATTTTAAAGCAACAATTTCACAAATTTATTTTTCGAAATGTAAACTTGCGGCTGCAAAAAAGTAGTTATTTATAAAATATGTCATTATCCTTCGAACTTCAAAAAAAAAAAAAAGCAAACGATAAAGATTTTTTTTTCAAATCTGCAGAAGAAGATAAAAGAAAATTATTAATTTTGACTTATAAAAGTTTGAATTAGAACTAGCTTAAGCCCTGCTTGGCGAATTTGTTTCTGAGATGTTGTTAGCGTGTTTCCTGTTTTGCGTAAATGTTGTGTGGAAGCGTTGTAAGTGACAGATTGTGTAACAAACCAACTTGTTTTAATTCAAGCCCAATTATATCTGACATGGCTGATTTTTTATTTGTTAATATGTTAATAATTTGCGTCTGTCACCCACTTTCACAGAACGAACCACAAGTCTCACAAATCAGTTTAGGCTACATTCCAAATTTCTTAAAAAAATTTTAATTAGAAGTTTATTTAAAATTTAAATAACTAACAATTTAATTTACATTGAAATAACATGCAAATTCCATTTTTATTCAATATTTTCACTGTTGCCATTACAACAAACATATAAGAAACTTAATTTAAAATAAAAATCAAATTCTTGAAAAAATATTTATTTTTGTTTAATAATTCAATTTGGATTGTTGTAACAGCACAATAATGTTATTTGAAAGGCTCATTATATATGAATGAAGAAAAATGCATAAGAAATTCTAAATTTGCATTAAAAAATATACAAAGATTCGTTTTTATTTTTTTATTTAGCAGCAATTTTACTTATTTATTTTTCGAAATGTAAACTTGTGGTTACAAAAAGGTATTTATTTAAAAAATACATTATTATTCTTCGAACTTCAAAAAAATTAGCAAACGATAAAAATTAATTTTCAAAACTGAAAAATAAGATTAAAGATAATTATTAATTTTGGCTTATAAATTTATTTGAATTAGAACTAGCTAATGGCCCTGTTTGGCGAATTTCTTTCTGAGGTGTTATTAGTGTGTTTCCTGTTGAGCGTAAATGTTGTGTGAAAGCGGTGTAAGTGACAGATTCTGTAACAAACCAGATTGTTTAGTTTTGTGTAAGGCTAGAGAGAGCCTAAATAAGATAATGAACTAATACTTCGTACAAGTACTTAAGAGTGGTTCCAACGTCAAGGGACTGGCTACTTGTTCTTCCCGGTTTGTAGCTAACTATAATGGTTATCGCGGTAGAGTACTCTACATAATCGCTTATCTTGAGTTAATATTTGGCCAGGCTAATCGCTGGTAAAAAAATGTTTGTAAACATGTTTTGAGTTATAAATATGAAAATTGAGATAATAAGTAATGGATGCAAGCAATATTTATTGCCATTCCGTTTTTATAGCTTTCAGTAGAACGTCGACATGATTCCAACTATCGCCAATGTAGCCAAATAGGGTCTGCAGTGCTACTGTTCCAAAATACCTTTTTCCAATTAAATTAAGAATTATTTTATATTTTTACTTTATACGAATGTAGAGTCCTTAATGAAAGGTAAAATTACTTAAAAAAATCTACATTTTTATGGTCACTGCTATTGAAAACTCTATAAAATTGACAAACCAAGAACAAAGTCAACCAACATTTCTGAAGAACCTTATATTATGCACCTTAAAACTTGCTTAATATAAAACAAATATTCTGTGCAAAATGAAGCTCAGACAATTAATAAGATAATTATTAAATAATGTACAATATTAATAAATAATGTACAAAAAAAAGTTCAACATGTGGCAAGTTTTGTCTATTGAGCAGATTATCATTATGCATGCATATTTTGTTCTACATGCCATGGGAAAAATAAGTCGTAGCCAAGGTTGGAATAGCGGCCAATGGGATCGCAGATTCCCTCACATGGTCGGCGCTATAAAAATCCAGATTAGGGAATCCCGGCTATCCTCGTTTAGGATAATGATACATGTGTATAAAGGTCAGTTTCCCCCGAAAACATTAATACTTTAAGGATAACAGAAATGTACTGCAAATTGTTATGGCATTATAAAGTGATAGTTTACATGGCTCTGTTTTTACTTCTTATAATTCCTGTGGTTGGATATAAGTTGTTTTAGGGCTGAAGTAATTTTCCTTTTATTCAGTCCTAGAAATCCATACGAGGTGCTTGGAGTGAAGAGGGATTGCTCTGCGCAAGATATCAAGCAGGCATACATCAAATTGTCCAAAAAGGTAATTCAATGTGGATGTGACATCAGGGGATCTGAAAATACCTAGGAATGCTTATAAAAAAATTCAAATACTAAACTTAAATGAAGTTATGTAGGTTTTGTAGAATGATATTTATTATTTTAGCTTCTCTCTGCAGTATTCTTCCCTGAATGCAAGTGGAAGCATGCAGGGAAGGGGCTGAGTTTGCTCAGGGCATTATCTGCTTCTTTGCACCATGCATCCCTGGTTGAAGACATGTCACTTCATAACATTCATTGCTGACTTTTAAGCCCATTTCACACCTGCACAACTACTTGCAACTCGTAACTTGTTGTAACCTGGTTTTTTGGGTTTCCACACAAAATTATTTATCTTACAATTTGGCAAGTTTCATCTTTTTTTAAGCAAACTTTAATCAAATTATAGGCATCGTTTGCATCAAACAGAAATTTATGTTTCCGAACTTCCTTTATAAGATCAATTTCCACTTTTGCCATTCATTTACTACCAATTTTTAATTGCGCAGATTTTTGTATTTTTTGCAAGCAAGGAAAGTTGGCGACTTAAAAAGTAAATAAACAACCAGTTGGCGAAGTCTAGCTCACCACAATGCAGCCAAACAAATAACGAGTCCTGATTGGCTAAGGTTACATGCAACTGCGATTTTTTCGTGCCCGCATGAAAAAATCTCACGACTTGAGTGCAACTTTTTAATGCACGGTGTCCTATTGGAGTTGCAAGTAGTTGTGACAAGGTGTGAAATGGGCTTTACATTAAGCAGGCCAAAACATTTTAACCTGTCTATCCATGACATTTTATCTCATCCCCCATATCATGCCTTGTATTCCTTTCTTGTTGGATTCCTTTCCTTTATAGTTGGATTCCTTGATTTCCTTTATAGTTGGATTGGCATATATTCAGCATTAAAAAAAACATTGGTGTCACTGTTTTTAAATGTTGTATGCAGCTTTCAATAATTGCTTAAGCCTTTTTTATTCAAAAAAACCTTGTTTTAGACATCTAAATCAAATTGTTTTAAAATGTTTTGTGTCACATTTATGTAAGATTGTAACCTTTTTTGAAAATAAAACCTCGTGTTTGATGCAGTATGTCCTGAAAAGCCACACATCTGTCCACCCATAACGTTCATTGGCAAGCATCACGTACCTTTCCTTGATAAAGTGCATGATGCTCGCCCACGAAAGTTATCCAAAAACAAAAGCTCTGAAAGCTCCAAAATTATGGCAACATATCTTGCGCATGTGTGCGAGCTTGGACAAGCGTGGGCTGACGCGCCCTTCTTTTGCAGCTTCACCCGGACATGCGGCCCGGGGACCGCGCCCAGCACCAGAAGTTTGTGGAGCTGAACGCGGCCTACACCGCGCTGGCCAACGCGCGCACCAGGAGCCACTTTGACCGGCACGCCCACCCTGGAGCCACACCCCCCTTGTGAGCCACACCTCCACTTCCTGATGTGAGCTCTGCTGTGGGCAGGCAAACTGCAGTAACCTCCTTAATGACTTGGGCACAATTGTTGAAAACACTCAATTACCCTTTAAACCTTTCAGTCTCAGTGATGTCATTTGGCATCATCTCTTTCAATATTTTTTTCCAAATGTTTATGTCCCGTTATGACATCCAAACACACATCATTCGATTCTACACACTTTGCTCTATTAGACAATATTTTACATTAATCTCAATAAAAGTCAGAACTACTATATATATATTTTTTTTTAAATTGCTTACTAGCGTTTCACCTTATTTTTGAAAAGTTCACTCCAGTTCCACATGTTTAAAACACATTTTAAACTATTTCGGTTAAAATAATTACTAAATTTTTTTTTAATAATGTGGTCAGATTCCTTAAAATATGTAACTCGAAGTGTTTTTAGGTAATATATATATATTTATTTTGTTGTTTTCCACAATTAAAAAATTTTGGCATTATTTCAAAAACCATATAAAAAATTAAAATGAATTTTTTTTTCTTATGGAACTCTTATTTTTGACCTAAAATAAGCTTATTTTGTGAATATCGGATGTTTCTGTTGTGTAGTAAATTTTTGGGACTGAAAGTGTTAAGAAAACATGCCCGACACAATTTATTTCGGAGGGAAAATGGTGCCACTCATTGTTGGGATTCCTGCAGCAGTTTGCCCACAGCAGAGCTGTCCTCGTCGTCGTGTGCCGATTGTTCAGCCTAGGAATGCTTTTGTATTCCTCCCTTTTGCACCTGAGTTCCTTCACATCTCCTCAAGGAAGGGATCCATTCCCCTGTGTTCCCCTATTGAAAAAGATAGGCTATGCGTGAAAGGATGAATGAAGGTTACCCAAATGACTCAAAAACATATCCTCACTTGAAACTTCTGTTTTGAAGGAGAGAAATGATTTGAATGAGTTAGTTTTTAGCCTATCTCTCTGTAATATTTAAGGTAATAGTAGAGTAATATTTAAAAATTTTACTACAATTTTGAAAAAAAATCCTAATGAAGCCTAGAATTTGTTCCATAACAGTTTTAACCTACCAGCATTCATATAATTTAGATAGGTAACTCCCAGAAAAATCTTACACATATATTCTTCTCCAAACAGTTTTTACTAATATATATTTCATATTTGCTGAAGGGCGCATACATGTAATGACTCTTGAGGTTTAAACTAAAATTACACTTTTCCAATGCACTAACAATTGTAAGTAAGTTTTTCGCCATTTTAGAAGCATCCTTTAAGTGGATGTTAGGTCTCAGGAGGATATAGACTTAAATATTGACAATGTTATGTGTTATTTCAGCATGTTTACAAATATTTTCGTCAATCTTCCTCTCCTTTCTACAAATACTTTTCTCAATCAATATATAACATGCAATGTCTTATGAAATGTCACAAACACAATTTACAGTGTGCTTACTTATTAAAAAAAAAGTTTCAGTGTTTCTTTAACAGCTTTTATGAACTGATTTACAGTTTCTACTAAGTTGATGTATTTTGCTATAAGTAATTTTATATTTGTTTTAAATTCCTTAAGTTTAAATGAGATTGATAATCTTTATTTTCTATTCAAATATTTGCTGCGTGCCATGC
The DNA here is from genome assembly GCA_023701765.1 of Hylyphantes graminicola. NCBI lineage: Eukaryota > Metazoa > Arthropoda > Arachnida > Araneae > Linyphiidae > Hylyphantes > Hylyphantes graminicola. The sequence goes on along the minus strand of CM043116.1, from coordinate 313,139 downwards.
CTTGAAGTTGAATTCACTTCATTGCATCTTAACTTTAATAATAACTTTTCAATGGATTTGCTATGTATGTTTCATTTTTTTCAGAACTGCTACACAGTCTTTGTATTTTGAATATTTAAAATTTAAAAAATTTTAGGCAAATTTGTAACACTCATTAATTTTAGGCAAATTTGTAACACTCATTGAATGTTGAAATTTTAATATTGTTGAGCATGAAACAGTTTGGCTTTTTTCTTGTATATGTTAGCCAATATCGACTCTAGTTAAGTATGCACTATTTCCTTTATCTTTTTTTTCTGTCAATGTCTTTCCGTGTGTAAGCGTCGTTCCTTATTTGGATTCCAGCCCGGAGCGGGGCGAGTGGTGGGAGCGTGCCGAGTACTGGCAGCAGTTCGACCGTCGGGCCGCGCGCACCAGCCACCGGTTTAGCCGGTCCCTCACCCTGCTCGGCTGCTTCCTGCTGGTGGTGGTCGGCTCCGTCCTCAACTACTCCGCCTACAGGTAGGCCCCGCCCCCCCTCTCATCTGGGACGTGCTTCCATCTGACAGGGCCCCCCTCTCTCTGTGGGGGGGTGCGCGTGAATGTGCCTCCTTTTATGGAACGGTGGTGTCCACTTCAGAAGAGATGGCCATTCATCTTTGCTTTGTTTTCGGAAACAAAAACGGCACAGGGTTTCCCCAACACGTGTCTCGCTGTCCCCTACGATTCTTCCGTGAGGCCCTGACCTGATTCACAGAGGAAATGACCCCTGTTGCTTCAGGTTTTCCTAATGGGTTTGGATGAATAGAAGTGCACCCCAACAGTGCAAGGCAAATTCCCAGCAAATGAAAAACTTGCACCGTTTATCCTCTCTTAAATCTTGTCATGTTATTTTCACTTAAGTATTAAAAAGGGAAATAATGGATTGTATTTCAACTTTAATATGTGAATAAAGGGTGGGAGGGGGTCGCCCTCAGGCCGTCCACCGGAATGCAATTTTCCTGAACAGAAATGGAACAAGGTATGAGCCAAAATTTCCTCAGAACTGTCACTTAGCATGGTCTTCCACAAAGCAAAAGATTAAATTAAAAACATCTCGTGTGCATTAAGTTGTCAGGGTGCGCATTTTGTAAATTTTGTTCTGCCATGTAAAATGAATCTAAACCAAAGTCCACCAAGCATTTTAAGTAATTAAACTAAAAGATTCTGCCAAGCAAAATCTGATTTTTTGAGAGAAAATGTGCAAAATGTCTAAAAGCTTGGTGGCTCGTTTTCTCATTTTCGCCTTCTTCCCCCTCCATGAGCTCTTCAATTGTGTGTTATATTGTCTTAGTAGTGTGTAGCCCTTGAAGCAATCTATTTTCACAGTTGAGGCTCAAATAATGTGGTGCTGATTTCCTATCGATATAGCATCCACTCGATTCTAATAAATGTCGAAGTGACCTTTTGGTGGAACACATCTCTTTCAACACTACTCTGAAGAGAAAAAGTTTCAGCAAAGGTTGTGTACTTATGTATAAGTTGACAATTTTATTTTATAACTGTCAACTTTTCTATTTCAACTATTTTATAAAAGAGCAAAAGCGGCTGCAATTTTCCTAAAACTTGATACAGAACTTATAAGTTGTAATTGGATATTGTTGCATTTTTAATATCTATTCCAGGGATTATCCAAAAGTGAATACGTTTGAAGGATATTCTCCACTTAAAAAAGTATTATTTATCTCCCCATTTTTTTGGCCCAACCAAACATACCTTGCCTTTTGAAAACAAATCAATTAAAGTTTCTTGTTAATGTGCTGCGAAGTTGCCCACTAAGACAATAATTGGCATCCTCCAATTTCATAAGTGTTCTTTTAAAATTTTTAACAATGCTGTTTGGATAATACATTTAATCTGTTTTAATTCACTTAACTGCTAATAATATATTTTTTTTTGCCAGCTATGCCACAAGATATACTCGGAATAAAGTCGATGAAAAAAGCAAAAAAATTAGTGAGATTTATAAGAACATTCAAGACAAAGCACGGTAAGTTTTTTAAAAATATATTTATTATTTCATTGCAACCAATAATTTTAAGTTTGGAATGTCTGGCTTGTATGTACCGTGAGGGAAGCTATTTTGCATTAAGGGAAAGAAATACACATGAAAAAAACTTCTAAAAAAGCTACTTTTAGTGACACTAACTCATTTAATTTAAATATGAAAACACATATATTATGACTTCAATATGGCCCTACTAAAATAACCCCAGCCAAGTATATTTGTAACAGTACACGATAGTTAAACTGGAAGGTAAACCCTATTACTATTCTGTATTCCAAATGTATATATTTTGAGGCCCTGTTTGTTCTTTGCTTTATCCTATTTTTTTTTTCGTCAGAACCAAAGATTTCTTATTAACTGACTTAACATGTTATTTTTACCATTATGAGTTATTTAAAATTAACTAAATAAAATATCCTTCCATTATTACATTTAGTTTCCTTAGACATAACATTCTTAATTAATAATTTTGAACCAATAATACAAAAAATATCAAATGAAAGAAATACTCAGTTCATCTATTTTTCCTTCATTTTTAGTTAATTTTTTTCCCCCTAGGTTTATTAGCTTTTAAAAAAATCTCCAATATGACGTACTCTGATTAATTTACCTAACTAGTTGCCGGTATGATGATATCGTGTTGCATTATATGTGTATTGTGTTGCACTGAAATATTTTTGTTTATGCAACAAAAAGGTTTGTTAGAAATGCATACAATCGTGTTTATATGCTTGTAGAGTTTGAGGACTAGGATCCAACCTTGTTTTCCACGTTCGTTTCTGCCATTGTCGTTGTTTCTGTTTTGTTTGAATCGTTGCTAATTTAAGTGAGTTTCCCTTTGTTTGCCTGAACGGGATTTGTTTTCTCTTTTTGATGAATTTTTTTTATTTCTTTTTATTTGAATAATACAGATTATTGATATATGAAATTTGGAGTAGGTAAATCGGTTTTCCAAATTTTCAAGTGTTTTGACATAATAGGACAAACACTGTCATAAAGTTACATACTTTTAATTCCAAAACTTGAACAAAAAGACATTCTAATGTACAGTAAAACTGTTATCTGTGTCTTTCAAATTTACTTTTGTCATAAATATATCGTTTGAAATATTCCGGGGAAAACATAGTTAACAAAAACCAAAAAATCGAATTTTTGAAACCAGTATTTTCTGATGGATGGAAGCCCAACCTATCGAAAGAGACCAATTTTGTATGGATCAGTTAATTATTTCTTATAAAAACCAAAATTATAAAAATAAACAAATATGCCATGCCTCCTTTGAATTACTAATTGTATGCTTGTATTATTAGTGTATTATATTATAAAATAAAAAAAAAATTAAGTTCATTTTTTAAAACTATATTCACTGGTTCAATGTAAGAAAAAATTGCTGACGGTTAATATAAAATTCGGTTTACACAAAATGTTTCGGTGGTCCATTCGAGTTAACGTGATCGACTGTATATGTTTTTCGCGTTTTTCTCAAAACTATAATTTTCAACCCATCGGTACACTTTTCACTAAATCTATTTAATATTTCTTAATACACTGCGATCCAAAAGTTTAGACAATGGCGTTTTTTAGCTGTAAAATTTAGATTTGTGAAATTAGAATATCAAAACATCCCTATATATATTAAATGCGTATTTTGAAATGCTGTAATTGAAACATAATTGCTTGATTTGCTATAACAATTTTTAGTTTCATAAAATAAAATTTTGTATGGTCCCAAAAGTTTCGACACAAATACGAGATTATGCTAATTTAAAATACAAAATTGCCTAATTTTGCATTTTTATTGTTAAATTATATATTTTTTATGTGATAAATTAAAAAAAACAACGATATCCGGTGAACTGAGCAGATTTTATTACGATATTGGTTCAATTTTACACCAAACACACAATTAAGCCATATTAAATCTTTATTCAAATCCCATTTGCTTCAAATTTGCAATTTAACATATCTGAATACGAACCGAATGAATACCAGTCCATCACCTTAAAGTTTTGAAACGAATTCGTGGATTTAGAGACATGCATTGACCAATTTTCTTGATGAAAAGTGCAATCTTTCCCATATAAAATCACAAAATAGCGACATATCATTTTATTTTGCACTTTAGTACAATGCAGAGATAAGTCACCTCTTCAAAAACGACAAAAAAAAAGTAGGGAATTTTAACGCAAGTTCACTCCACACCATTACGAAAGTTCCTTCTTCATACTAAAATTTGAAGTTTCTTGAGAAAAACCGGTTTCTTTGAACCAGTTACAATTTAACCGGTCTCTTTAGTGCTGTTTAAGCACGTTCCGTTTAACCGAATATTGAAAAATATGCTTTTGAAAACACCGGTTTTTCCCCTCAAAAACTCTAGCATCAAGGTGGTAGTTTGTAATGGTGTAGAGTGAATTTACTTTGGAATAACCGAATTTTTTTGGTGTTTTTGAAGAGGTGCATTGTACTAAAGTGCAAAAAAGAATAATCTGTTGCTATTTTGTGATTTTATATGGGAAATACTGCACTTTTCATCAAGAAAATCGATCAATGAACGTCTATAAGTCTACGAATTCGTGGCAAAACTTTAAGGTGATGGGCTGGTATTTATTCGGTTCGTATTTAGATATGTTAAATTGTAAATTTGAAGCAAATATGATTTGAATAAAGATTTAAAGTGACTATATTGTCTTTTTTGGTGTAAAATTCTACTAATATTGTTATTAAATGTGTTTAGTTCACCGGATATTGTATTTCTTTAATTTATCATATAAAAATATATGATTCTTCAATAAAAATGCAAAATTAGGTCATTATGTACTTTAAATTAGCATAATCTCGTATTTGTGTCTAAACTTTTGGGACCATACAAAATTTTATTTTATGAAAAAAAAATTGTTATAGCAAATCAAGCTATTATATTTCAATTATAGCATTTCAAAATACTTCTTTAATATATATAGGGATGTTTTGAAATTCTACTATCCCAATTCTAAATTTTACAGCTAAAAAACTTCATTGTCAAAACTTTTGGACCGCAGTATAGTTTTTATGTGTGTTATAAAACCATTTTAGATCTATTTTGTCTTACAAATTAAAAAAAAAAGTTTTATTATTTTACACTTTTCTGCGTTGAAAATCAGAATTTTTATGAATTTAGAATATAATGTTTTTTAAATCAAATTTAAAAATTATTTTAGGCAAAAAAAACCAGGTGACCAATCTAAATCTAACTGTTTACTTGCATTTAAAACAAGTTTTACGTACATTCATTGTATATATATTTGTTCAATTGGTACCGAAAAAATACTTGTATTTTTGAAAATTCGTAATTGTATGTTTCAAAAGATGTCTTTTTTCTTAAAAAATAAAAAATTTTAAATATAAGATTTTTCGGTATAAATATAAAAATAAAAGTTCAATTTATAACTTGGTACAATTTTTTTTTTTTGTAACATGATTTTTAAATTATTTAGATCCTTTCGAAATCAATACTAAGAATTGCTCATTTTTGCTGTCACTAACTATGTTCTCCCTTAATCGTGGCCTAGTCTTTTTCCATATCGATTTTATATTGTATGCCACTAAAGAAATTTCTATGAAACAAAATCTTTTCGTGAAATTGCCCTCACTTCTCTGTTCTCCCTGAAACGCACCCTCTTGGAAGCAAATTTATCACGTTTTTTATGTAAAGCTGCCTGTCCCGATTGATGGATGCTGAAACCTGTGTCCATGATGCCATAAAATGTGGAGGTATTTATTTCTGAGAGATTTCCTAAAAATTCCTTTCCTGTGGGGTGTCATGTAAACAGTAAAAAATATGGCGTATTTAATTTTCCAGAAATGATAATTTTCAAAAAATGCTTTTATGTCTTGGAGTTGATATACTTTGACAGAACTTTGTAGATATGTAAATGGTTCAACTCCTCTGGTGTAAATAATTGATTTTCTGATGATCAAAATGTAAATAATTGTTTTTCGGATATTTTTTCCCTTGAAAGACCATTTATGACTGATATAATTGATTGAAAGATTATAATTGATAGCTTGTGAATTGTTTATTTAAAATTCCTTTAGTTTGGAGTTTAATAATTCTTATTATTATTTGGCAATCTTTGTAAAAACATTGTTTTTATTATCCTTCGCAAAAAAATACCACTTTATACAAATAAATGTTTCTAAAGGAAAAAAAACCCCGTTTAAACACATTGTAAATGAAACTTTTTTAAGCATAATTGAACATTGTTAGTTAATGCTCTTCTCATAACGCTTTTTAGATAAACGAAATCCCTCTAGTTTAAAAAAAAAGTGTTGCTTTTTATGCTTGTTGTTTACTATTCTTTTTCATTGTGGTTTGTTTTAGGGCTGGAAATAACTTAAAGAAAATAGAAGAAATTGAAAAAAAGTGGAAGTAATGACACTTATTTTATTGAATTTTTGAGAAAATGTACTATTAAACCTGTATACAATATTTATCTGTAAATATAATACATAATTCTAAAATCTGATGTCTTTTTTTATTCCAAAATTTTAACTTGGTACACAATCAATGATTTAGGAGACACTTTCATAATGCTAAACTCAAATTGAAAGTTATTACACATATTTTGATTCAATGCAGCTTTTGAAACTCAAAAAACCATGTTTTCCAAAAATAGCAACGGCAAAAGATTGTGAAACTTTGTAACTTATGTATTAAGCGAATTGTGTGATACTTTCCAGGAAAGTGTTTATGTAACTTTTATTTATTAATTTTTATTAAAAGATACATAATTAAGATTTTTTTCTGTGTGTGCCAGTCATGACATATGGCTGTACGAAAATGTGTCTGTTGCCGCACATGAAAGGAAGGAAATGCATCGGAAGTCAAGCAGGGAACACAAAGAATCACTACTGAAAGCAGAAGTAAGTTTTTAATAACCAGAAATATTTTTCTTACAAAAATGGTTCCTGTTAATACAAATGTGTTTGCCACTTTTCGTCCTTGCAAGGAAGTGGGTTCTCCATGGGCGTCTGAAATTAGAAATATTTTTTTTTATATCTTAATGACTTAAAAGGAATTGTGTGCAATTTTATGGATCCTGTATTAAAAGGGTCCCATAGCCACAATGCATTTTTTTTATCCACAACTTTTGTCAAAGTATTGCTTTCTGCATTTTATCCACCAGCTATGAAAATACCAGAGTATTCCATTATTCTATGTTGTCTTCCTTTGATCCATTGATTCACAATTAAAGGTTTGAGAAAAAAAAATTTCATTCAATATTTCTGGTGCCACTCAAGACCTAAGATATGCCCTTTAAACAAATTGGGCATGAAAGTGGACGGGTCGTTTGAGCAGGAACAGATCTTTAAATATACAGCTGATTTTGCATGAAAGCTGTCTTTTCATGCAAGTAAAATTTCAAACACTTTTCATCTTTAAATTATAATTTTTAACATTATTAGGTGGTGCGCTTGAGAAGTTTCATATTCTTTTTGAGCAATTTAATCTGCACCAAACCAATTTGAAAGGACATTTAATTACTCATAATGGATGCTGTAGTTTATCAACAAATAGATAATATATTTTTAAAAAAATAATCTTGAATTTTGATTTCAATTATGTTTTATTGTTATTAAAATTTTCATACAATCGAAAAGAAATCTTAACGACTAATACTTTTAAAGATATTGCGATTTCAAAAATGATTTATTGGGTTTTCATTCTGACAATCTATTTGTTATCTTCAAGAAATATTTGCGAACTAGGGAAGTACCTTCAAAGATCTTTCTCCAGGGATGTCTACAAATAAGTCTTCTATTTCAGAATGGGGCAGATAGTTTTATGTTTTAATGTGTGCTGCCTACATGTATTAGTCGCTGTATACAATCCTGCACAAAAGTTTAGACACAGACGCAATTCATGAAAAAATCGTCAATGTTACTATTGTTCAGTTTTTTTTAATATATATTCTTTAGACAGCATGAAAAATAATAGGGTAAAACATTTTGCCAAAAAATATCAATAAATTTGACTTCCATCAACAAATTAAAAATGTCTTTACTTTCCTTGCCGCAAAAGTATAGACACAAGTTTCAGTTTTATTCAAATTCTATACAGGAAGTGATTGCGTCATCGAAGGGGAGGGGTTTTAAGTTGCTTTGAAAGGTTGAATGTAATTTTTAATGCTTAGAACCATATTTTGAAGTCAACTGAATTTTCGTATGAAGAGATTTTTAGGATATGGACATTTTTTGGCATTATTTCAAAAACCATATAAAAAATTTAAATAATTTTTTTTCTTATGGAATTCGTATATTTGACCTAAAATAAGCTTATTTTGTGAATATTAGATGTTTCTGTAGTGTAGTAAATTTTTGGAACTGAAAGGGTTAAATTACAATTGGATGTTGTGTTTGACTAATTTTTTCTTAATGTTTATAAATCTTGAGTAGCAATGGTTGCATTTGACATTTTATGTTAATATTATTTAAACCTATTAGTTTGCCGATAAGAATTTCAGTAATATATAACAGGAAATTAGGCTATTTTAGTTGTTTTAGAACTTTTTTCAACAGTGTGTGTTGCTTCATCTTGTTAGGTTTGAATTATCGTCGCACTAGAGCTACATGAGGGCTATTGGCAACGGGCGTCGTATTTTAGAACCACAGTCAGGTGACAAGCCAACACCTGAATAGGCACCCAACGCAACCCGTTAAGGGCGACATCATAACCAGCGTTGCTTCATCTTGTAAATATGCACTCAATTTTGACTACATTCGATTAGCAGGATGTATTATATCAATATCTGCTTGTAACAATTTTGTATTAAAAGATTGACGCAGCTAGAGTAGACACATCTTTTGAAATTTGGGTGATTAGAGGGTTTAATTTTATCACTATAAAGTTTTTTTTTATATGTCTGATATCTAAAATCACACTACATGGTCCTTTTTCAAAACATGTTTGAAAGATAAAAATCGGTCGGTCGTCAATCCAATCGTATTTCAAAGACATTCCTACATGTTGAGCTTGTGAACAGCTCTCTATTCCAAAATGAAACAACTCTTTTTGAACCGAGGACAGAAAGATGCTCCAATGTCGCCTCTCTTTGAATGCAACAGATGAAAGCAACAATGGAGGTAATGAGAATTGGGTCATAATGCTGTAAAAATAGTCATTTGCAAGGATTCGTTAATTTTTTATATGGGGCTTTTCACATAATCTTCTCGGGTTGCTAATTTTGATATCAACAGAGTTACCTAGCAGTCCTTGTGTAGCCAAAAAAAAAAAAAAAAAAAACACGACTATTTCATAAGTTGAACGCATTTTTCTCAAACTTTGCTTTAAAAAAAATCTTTCTCTTAAGGGGGTATAGGACACAAAATCTTCAAAAAAATCAAAAAAAAAAAATTATTATTATCATAAAAAATAACACAAATATTTTAGAATAATTTTAAACAAAAATTTTATTTATACCTGCAGTAGAACGTGAGATGTGTAGTTTTTTGTGTCATGACATCTGTGTTGGCCAACCACTTTTATAATCTTTGCTTCCTTGTAATATTAGAAAGGAATAACGTTATCGAATCCTTAGTTGTTCGGTCGGTTTGGAGCGCTTCAGCAAGGAAAGGAAAAAAAAAATTCAAAGCTGTTTTTCTCCTTGATCGTGTTTTCGATGATTTTTTGACTTTAAATTGATATAACTCAAAATCTACTGCCCATAGAGTGTCAAAATTTTCCACTCATATTTTTCAAACATATATCTTTAATTTGTCTTTAGGGATTAGTTGTAAATAGTTTATTTTTTTATTTATTATTTTTTATAAAAAAAAAGTGAACCTGTGAAATTATTTTTAAAAAAAAACTATGGCAAATAAGAAAAATCGGAAAAGACAGTTTGTTAAATACATTTTCCTGTTTATAAAAATGCTAAATTTTTGTTTGTCAATAAATAAGTTTTTGACTTATAACAAAAATAAGAAACATCACTTTTTGACACATTTTATTTTTAAAAAAAATAAATAATGATAATTTAAAACCTTTGACTGTCTAAAAGTGTAAGTATATTTAGTATACATTTATAGAAAAAAATTATATTGATATCTGCAATATTTAAAAAAAAAGTTTAAAGTGTCCCATACCCCCTTAATTTAAAAGAACGAGGAAGATGATTGAATCATTGGTAATGGTAAAATTTTTGCTTTCCGTTTCAGGATGCTTGACTCGTTCATCAAATGCATATTTGAGTCGTATATTGTCGTTTATTTAAGTCGTATCACTGAATTCCGCATCCTGTTATGAGATGATAGCCTATAGACAAAACAATTCCTTGTGTAGGGATGCATTATGATTATATTTTGTACTTTAAGCGACAGGAGTGCTATTGCAATGTCATTACATAATTCAAAAAAATGAACAGCGGGACATTTCCAAAGAAGAAGAAAAAGAAGCGTTCTGGCTGCTCTCTCTGGCTCGAGGGATGAAAGGGACATCGCGGTCTCCATAGAAACCAGTGATGACGTCAAACTGCAGGAAATGACGCAGCGCCACTGCTCTCTCCCCCCCCCCCCCCCCCCGATGAATGAACCCCATGGCGAGAAGGCCTTTTTCAAAATCCCCATTTCAGGTGCCTTTCAAAATGAACCCCTTTTGTGTGACATCAAAAGGAAGGCGTACTTCTTTCGCTTTCTATTCCTATTCAATTGACAAATTTGGGACCTAGTTGAAAAGTAGGCAGGCTAGTTTTACCCAAAGTTGCTGATGAATTTGGATTCTTTTTCATGTACAAAAATCTAGTGAATAGTTTTTTTTACCAGTTATCTTAAATTGCCCAAATTTACGAAGTACATTACAAAAAAAGAAAGAAAGAAACACAATGAGCAACATCTGTATAATTTTGTTTACAGCAGAATGCGCTACATATTTGCAGGGGGTATGCAGCAGAATTTATACAGAATTTTGAGTTAATTTTGAAATCAAAATTCAAATACAAAGTTAATTTAATTACCAAATATATTTCATACATTGAATGTGAATAATCCTCCAGTTGTCTGATGAAGACCTACACAGATCTTAAGGAGTCGATGACTAGAATGTCCTCTCTATCCAGAATAGGATCGGAAGAGGCGTTTTTGAAATGAAGTTCTTCCTACCCTCAAAAAGGAGACTTGTTGTGTGCCGGACACGAGGGGATTTCAGTCCCGCACACGATGAGCCCTGCCTGGTCCACTAGGATGGCTCTCGAGTGTGGATGAGAGATGTGTGGTGGTGAAATCGCTCTGCGAGGAGAACCCACTGAACTGAACTGAAACTCTGGAAGAAGCATCCCGATGATAAGCTGGTGAAGCTTTTTTTTGGGTCACTTGGCGACAGCTTTAGGGAGAATATGTGCCATATTTGGCATAACCTCGCCGATCAAAATGGACACTTGACTTGCAGTTTGTATTGGATGTCGCCAATCACTCGCCAAGAATAGTACTCCAAGGAATCAAAGTTTTAAAGATTGTTGTCGCAATTCTATTTTTTTTAAAGTACATGTTTCCGAAACTTCATTATGTAAAGAACCTCCTAAAGCAATAACCTATCAATTTTCTGCTTAAAAAATTATTGAAAAAGTTAGTTAAAAATGCCTATTTTAACAGGTAAAGTATAGGATTGGCGGCAAAAGTTGGGTTGCTCTTACAGGGTTGCCGGGCTTCACCGACCCGTTTGACGAGTGTTTCGATACTCCTTCCAGAGTTTCAGTTCAGTTCAGTGGGAGAACCCCCCCTACGCGGTGGTCTTCTTCTCTTCCATGGCGAATGAGTTGACCTATTATTGTTTTGGAAGGGGGGGATTCGATTGATCCGTGCGCGGGGAGGGCTGCGCGCGGGAGAGGATAACCACCAGTTGTCCTCCTCGGCCTCCTCCTCCTCGTCGGGCACAACAAGAAAAGGACCCAAAGACGTCTCCGGCCGGAACTAGTCGTGTGTGTGTGTGTGAAGCTGAGTGTGTCGCCGCACAGATGCATTGGAAATGTGGACTTGTATTCAGACACAAAACATGGGACCGTCTGAAGAGTGACACAACCGAAAGCAACGTCATACACAGCAGCTCGACCAAACATGTGTGGGAAATATTGGATTGAAAAGATGGATGCCGTCAAAAATATCTGGCATTAAATACTAAATTGGATACACTAAATGTTCATATACTTTATTTGCATCTTAGATATCCGGCTCTGATTGATTCAACTATTTTGTGTACAAGCATAACTTATATACATGCATACTTTTTTTATGGCTGCTTCTATTTAAAATTACACGAAAATATATTTATTTATTGAATCTTAGCATTTCATCGCATTCATTGTTCTGTCTGTAAAAATTGAAAAATTAGCAAAGAAGCTTTGATCCTAAAATCATGTATTTTGTTTGCCAAGTATTTTTCAAAAATATGTAAATGAAATAATTACTTCTGTAAAAATAGCGATATGGTCTTCCCTAAAATTTGTTTATTGCATTTTTTGGGGAAGAACAAATTCGAAAAAAACATTTTAAAAAATCGTGCCTCGTGAACGCAAGAATTGTGTTCACCTTTTTTCATGTCCTAGTGCCAATACTTGTCATATCAATTTTAACGCCTTGACTTATTCAACGAAAACGTCTGCATTGCTGTTGTGAATTTAGCTGTGTCCGTCACAATACGATTAAACGAATACCTATGCAATCTTCTTTCCAAATCTTTATATTGTCATTCTTGTCTACACGCTTTGGATGATTATTATCCTGGTACGCAAGCTCTGCAATTTTATATATTTGAAATGCCATTTTCTTCCATCGTTTCCGAGATAATTCTAGCCAAAATCTAAAAAAACCTTGCCACTCTTCGAACCTTCCATATACGCACTGTGTGCCGTCTAGAATGTCGATATTTACTCCGCTTCTTTTGCTACAAGTGTCTTTCCATTTGGAATGCTGCCATTTGTTCCGTCTCAGGAGATAGCTTTCAACAAGTGTCCGCGCCCCGCAGTTGGAAGCCGCCTTCTGGGACCCAGCGAAGGGACATGTTCCGAGAGCAGGGCGGTGTGTGAGCCATGAGGGGCGGCGGAAGAGGGGGTGGCGGCGGGGGCAGTGGCGGGGGCGGCGGATCGGGGGCCGGCAACATCCGCAACAGCCCCTGGGACAAGCTCATGGAGAAGTTCTACCAGCGCCAGTCCAACGAGAGGACGCGCCAGAACAACGTGGCCGCCGCCGCCGCAGACAGGTGAGGACACAGAAGGGGGAGGGACAACAGAGCACACCTTTAAAATGCGACACATTAAAAAAAAAAGTTGCAAAAAGTAACGAAGTATCTCGCCGAATCAGCCATTCATTTCGGCTTCCTTCGTTGCCCGCTTCACGAAGTTACAGCCAATTGCGTTTTGAAAACTCGAGAGACCGCCCACACGACTAGTTTTCCGTTGGGTGCTTGTTCAAGCCCCCTAATTTAAACAAGGGAGAAATATGTTTTAAGGGGGTATTTGTAATATTAGGGGGGGTTTGATAAGCTACACTGCTAAAAATTTGACGCAGGATTGCACCGGAATCCTAGATCTCTTTTTGTCTGCCACCACGATTCGGAGTGCAGATAAAAAGGTCTTGATGCAGATTTCGGTTTCTGTTTCACATCAAAGTTACGGTTTTACAACAAAATTGGTTGTATCATGCTCCAAATAGTGGTGGCATCAGCTAATAAGTTCCAGAATTCTGGTGCAATCTTGTGCCAAAATGTTTAACTGTGTTATCTATCTCAAACTAATAATCTAATCTTAGTTTCGGTTCTTTCCTAATGGATGTGAATATAAAAGTTGAAAAGATTATTAAAAAAAAAATAACTTAAAAAAGTTTAGAGGAAGGAGGGCAATATGAAAGGGTCGGGCAATATGGAATACCGGGGTTGCAGCCCTCCCCCGGCCACCATTTGGGAATGTCTTGATAGACCCAAGAAATCTCCCGTGATGCAGCGTACAAAGATTTAACTTCTTATGCTGCTATCGTTACTGTAGCTGCAAAAACGGTATTTTTTCTATGTTTGAAAGTTTAGTCCAGGAATTGTTTAAGGGGTCATAGGAGTCTTAAAAATGTGCAAAGAAGGTACTACAAAACATAGTTTGATCTTTCATGTCATTTTTGAACTACTCAATGTATGAGTATAATTTTTTTTTATACGTAATTCTACAAGATTTATTATAAAACAAGCTTTAAAATTTATGAAACTTTAGCCAAAACTAAAATAAATGATATTGAACATGAAGCTATTTTGAACACATTGTGATTAGGTTTGCGCGGCAAATTGTGAGGTCAAAATTGAAAAAATGACCAAGAAATTGACTTTACATTGTACAAATATGTACAAACAAAGACTTATACCTAAATTCTCAGCTCAATTTTAATTAGAAATTATTTTTTAAAAAATTTGAAATCAAAATTTTAAAATTTTTATTAATTATTTTAGAAAAAAGTTCTTAAAATAATTTCTAATTAAAATTGAGCTGAGAATTTAGGTATAAGTCTTTGTTTGTACATATTTGTACAATATAAAGTCATTTTCTTGATCATTTTTAAATTTTGACCTCACAATTTGCCGCGCAAGCCTAATCACAATGTGTTCAAATAGCTTCATGTTTAATATCATTTATTTTAGTTTTGGCTAAAGTTTCATAAATTTTAAAACTTGTTTTATAATAAATAAATCCTGTAGAATTACATATAAAAAAATTTTGCTCATTTATTGAGTAGTTAAAAAATGACATGAAAGATCAAACTATGCTTTGTAGTACCTTCTTTGCACATTTTTAAGACTCCTCTGACCCCTTAAATGTTTTATTCTACCAATATCCATGAGCCTTCAGATTTAATTTTGTTGTTGTAAAATAATATTAGTTTGTTATACTGCAGTCGTTTTTTAGCTATTAATATTTGATCCGTCAGTAAAATGCCTCCTTATACACGATGGCATGTCGGGTATTAGTCCAGGCAACGAAGGCTGAAAAAAGGGTCTAGAGGGAAAGTTTTGGAACACAATTTTTGACTTCATAACTTTGTTTAGACTAGTTAGGAGGTAAACATATCAAAAGTCCCCGCCCCTAGTCCCTGTGCTAAAGGGGGGAGGGGGGGTTGAATGTCCCATTTTTCGGTTTTTCGCTTATATCTCGAAAACTATGAGTTCTAGCTATAGAAATGTAATACACAAAATGAAAGCTGATTAAATTTGCTACAAGTAGCACCCCTCAAGTGTTTTAATATCTTGTATAGTTTTCGAGATATCCGCTCTTGAAAGTCAGTAATTTTGGAGAAAACACTTCTCCCCCCACATTTTCCCTCTTTTTTGACCGGATAACTCTTCAATAATGCACCGAAACACTAAATTTTGGCCCTAGATTAGTAGAGAATTTAATTCTTTTCAATAATATATCTTATTTTACTATTTTATCTATTTTCCTTCAAATTTTAAAGCGGTTTCAGTGTTGAGTGAAGATTGTACTGAAAGTCCCGTAGAGGTTATGCATAAGTTTTGAAATCGCAACTTTTGGAAAACAATTGCTTTGCCATGTTATTCCATTTTCACAAGGTATAAGAATCATCATAACATCAATTTAACACAAAATAGAAAAGAAAATAACATCCGGTTATTTAATTATTAATTAATCAAGTTTTAAAATAGTGGCGCCATCTGCTGTATATGTTTGAAATTTTAAAACTTCAAAAATATATAATTAAATAACTAGATAATATTTTTGTTTCAATTTTGTTTCATGAAAAGAATTAAATTCTCTACCAATCTAGGGCCAAAATTTAGTGTTTCGGTGCATTATTGAAGAGTTATCCGGTCAAAAAAGAGGGAAAATGTGGGGGGAGAAGTGTTTTCTCCAAAATTACTGACTTTCAAGAGCGGATATCTCGAAACTATACAAGATATTAAAACACTTGAGGGGTGCAGCTTGTAGCAAATGTAATCAGCTTTCATTTTGTGTATTACAATTCTATAGCTAGAACTCATAGTTTTCGAGATATAAGCGAAAAACCGAAAAATGGGACATTCAACCCCCCCCCCCCCCTCCCCCCTTTAGCACAGGGGCTAGGGGCGGGGACTTTTGATATGTTAACCTCCTAACTAGTCTAAACAATGTTATGAAGTCAAAAATTGTGTTCCAAAACTTTCCCTCTAGAACTCTTCGTTGCCTGGACTATATTATAGAATACTAGCTATTCCATATTACACGATGTAAATAGAGGAAGGAGAGCCGGATCTTTTCCCATATAATAACTTACTCCCCCCGTTACAAGAGAAAGAGTTGGAGAATGATCTTAAGAAAAATAGTGAAAAATTGAAGTCGGAGGCTGCAAATCGCGATGAACCGTTAATCGTGATGATTCAACAAATTTCGGTAACAACTTTGATCGTTCGTAAATTGATCTCAGAAGAAATGTTAAATTGCTGTCTGTAATATGTGTCTATATCTAAATTATTAATCTATAATTAATCTTTTTACATCCTTTAACATTTGGGGGAGCGGGAAATCATTATTGATTGAAAATTTAAAAAGTGAAAGTTTTTTTAAAAAAATTATTAAATATTTAACTTCAAAGCTTTTAACTTTTAGCTGCGATTTTCGGAGCGATTGTAACAATTAAGGACTCATATTTTTACATAACAGTGCACTGCGAATTTCCTATACTTCTTTTCTCTGTTATATACGGTGTTCCCTCGTATCAAAATTTACTTATTTTTCGCCTTAACTTTTTATTTTCTCATTTCTCTATTTACTTTTCATTATTATTTTGAACATTTATTTTCTAATGCCAACACCATGAAAGTTAAATTATCTATTGTGTACGCATCTGAAAAAAAAAACACAAAAATCATTATATCCCAAAGAAAGGAAAAGAAACGTCATTCTACAGTGAATCTCAAGTTGGACGACTTGTCATAAAAAAAAATTAAAGTTCTTCTTGAACTAAAATTTGTGTATTTGTTTTATACTAAAAATCTTCTGATTTTTTGTTTTCTTATTATTTTTTACTGAAACTTTGTGGGATATATTAAATTACGCAAATAGAACAAAACTATTGGAAGCCTAAAAATATAAACTAAAAGTAGATCAAAAGGCTGAAAATGTGTGTTTTGAAATAATGGCATGGTCACGAAGTTATATTGAACAATTCGATAAGCCCAAAAAAAGATGGGAAAAGTGTTTCGTGCTGCCATCTAGGATATACATTTTAAACAATATTCGTATGGTGAATATTCGTATGATTGCGGATTTTCCGATTATCCTCATATTTCTGGCGTTCTCAACTCATACCGATAAATAATCAACCAACAGCCTTGTTTAAGTGGTTGTTTAAACAGTTGCTTGTTGTTCGGTCAATTCATTAATACGTGTACATTTTAATTTAAAATTAAGCTATGTAGTATCTCAGATAACCAAAAAATAATAATTAACGAGGTAATTAAATAAAATTAAATTACAAAGACAATTCTGTCGTGGGCACGTCAACTGCAGTATGTAGACAAATGGACCATTGTTGCAAGTACTCAATTAATCTAACCTATAACAAGCTATGCTGAAAGACGGATTATTTCGGAGCCATATTGGCCAAATTCATTGTTGTGGCACACGGCAGAATTTATATTACTAAGAAATACGGTTACTCAATAACTTAAAATTAAACAGAGATTATATAGAAATGGACAAATGAAGAAATGTTCAAACTTGAAATTAGCTTTACAATTAATTAGAATTATTAGCTTTACAATTAATTAATGAAATTAGCTGAATCATATAATAACCTATGTAAAATGGATTCATCTGTTTTGATTGACCCCTTCATTCATTTCTTGCAGTGAATCAAGAAAAAGTATCCATTTACTGTAAGTACTTTTTTTTATGTGTATCTTTTTGTGTGAATACATCTTGCCGAATATGCTATTTGCTTCCATGGTAAAAAGTATTACCTATCTCTCCCCCCCCCCCCCCCAGATTTTTAGAATATTCGGAGTATTTAAATTTTTTTTGTATATTTCATATTTGATGACAAAATGAAGATAACTACAAGCAATCCTTAAAACAACCCCAACTCATTATACAGCTCTAGCACAATGACCTTCGAACAATAAACCAGCTTATAAATTTCTTAAAAAAATATGTATATTTGCACGTTTAGGTAAGAGTTTGGCAAACAAAACCCTAATATGTAGCTCTAGTATGATGGCCTTGAACAACAATCATAGTTTTAATTCACAGAAATAGCTTAAATATGCATATTTGAAATCAACAGAGCGATCAATGAAAAAGTCCATCAACTAAACCCACCTTATAATTCTGGAATGGAGACTGGACGGAATTACGTTTATTGAAACGAGCCAATTATTTTTCAAATAATGATTTTAGTTTTTGAAAGTAATGGCAGCAGAATAAAATAAAAAAATAATAAAATTAATTTTCAATTTTAATTTATTTTCCTTAAAAGTTTTATTTAATTTTTTCAGCTGATGGCATTGGGAAAGTAAACAAAAATAGCCTACTTTCCCGAAACGTAAATACTTACTGAAATGCTTATCGGGAAACAACTAGGTTCGTAACAGGAAGTGTCATCTACAACCGTTTCTACATAAAATGTATAAGCATTCGAATAAATTTCCCTAAACACAGCATCCGGTTATTATTTAAACTTCTTAAAGCCAAAATCAAAATTTTTCATTGATTCTTTATCGCAAATAAAATTGATATTACTTATCGTCTGCTTGATTTATTTGTAGTTCATGATTTTTGTTAAAATAAATATTTAATTATTCGTAAATAATTAAATATTTATTTTAGCAAAAATCATGAAACTACTCCAAAATGTACTTAAAGTAAGAAATGTAAATTAAAACTAATCAAGATTATACGCAAAAAAAATGACTTGCCACTTACTTAGTTAACAAGAATAAACATTCAAATAATCACATTCCTGATGTCATCCTAAGCAGATTTATGACCAAAATAAATTTTGAGTTTGAGTTTTGAATTCGTTTGAGTTGGCAACAGCGATTTAAATGACTCGAAATTGAATTTCAATGCTAATTCAATGGGAAATTCGTTGACAAATAATAGATTTATGTCCGTCCGTACAGACAGACGGACAAAAAGTTGGAAGTTGGTTCTCTGAGGTCATACCTACCTAACAAAAAAAGAATTTTTAAGATCGGATGGATAGAACCGATTTTGTAAGGGGGTACGGACAGACAGACGGACATCAACCGCATGTCAATACCTACTTTTTAATTTTTTAAAAATTCTTTCGAATTAAAAAAAATAGGCAAGATGGCATTTCAAATAGAGCAGCGCATAAAAACCACGCCACCTTGTAATGCTGTTTTCACTGTGAAAAAACAACGTACAAGGTGAAACTGGTTTGACAGGGGATGTAATGGGGAAGTTTCAATTATAGGTTAAACGAGGGATTTCTTTGGTTTGATTAATCTGATGGAATCCAAAATGATAAACCATAGAAATAATTCTTTATCGCAAATAAAATTGATATTACTTATCGTCTGCTTGATTTATTTGTAGTTCATGATTTTTGTTAAAATAAATATTTAATTATTCGTAAATAATTAAATATTTATTTTAGCAAAAATCATGAAACTACTCCAAAATGTACTTAAAGTAAGAAATGTAAATTAAAACTAATCAAGATTATACGCAAAAAAAAAATGACTTGCCACTTACTTAGTTAACAAGAATAAACATTCAAATAATCACATTCCTGATGTCATCCTAAGCAGATTTATGACCAAAATAAATTTTGAGTTTGAGTTTTGAATTCGTTTGAGTTGGCAACAGCGATTTAAATGACTCGAAATTGAATTTCAATGCTAATTCAATGGGAAATTCGTTGACAAATAATAGATTTATGTCCGTCCGTACAGACAGACGGACAAAAAGTTGGAAGTTGGTTCTCTAAGGTCATACCTACCTAACAAAAAAAGAATTTTTAAGATCGGATGGATAGAACCGATTTTGTAAGGGGGTACGGACAGACAGACGGACATCAACCGCATGTCAATACCTACTTTTTAATTTTTTAAAAATTCTTTCGAATTAAAAAAAATAGGCAAGATGGCATTTTAAATAGAGCAGCGCATAAAAACCACGCCACCTTGTAATGCTGTTTTCACTGTGAAAAAACAACGTACAAGGTGAAACTGGTTTGACAGGGGATGTAATGGGGAAGTTTCAATTATAGGTTAAACGAGGGATTTCTTTGGTTGAATTTGGGGTTTTGGTCCTGTTGAATTTTTGTTAAATTAATGGGGAAGTTTCAATTATAGGTTAAACGAGGGATTTCTTTGGTTTGATTAATCTGATGGAATCCAAAATGATAAACCATAGAAATAATTCTTTATCGCAAATAAAATTGATATTACTTATCGTCTGCTTGATTTATTTGTAGTTCATGATTTTTGTTAAAATAAATATTTAATTATTCGTAAATAATTAAATATTTATTTTAGCAAAAATCATGAAACTACTCCAAAATGTACTTAAAGTAAGAAATGTAAATTAAAACTAATCAAGATTATACGCAAAAAAAAATGACTTGCCACTTACTTAGTTAACAAGAATAAACATTCAAATAATCACAATCCTGATGTCATCCTAAGCAGATTTATGACCAAAATAAATTTTGAGTTTGAGTTTTGAATTCGTTTGAGTTGGCAACAGCGATTTAAATGACTCGAAATTGAATTTCAATGCTAATTCAATGGGAAATTCGTTGACAAATAATAGATTTATGTCCGTCCGTACAGACAGACGGACAAAAAGTTGGAAGTTGGTTCTCTGAGGTCATACCTACCTAACAAAAAAAGAATTTTTAAGATCGGATGGATAGAACCGATTTTGTAAGGGGGTACGGACAGACAGACGGACATCAACCGCATGTCAATACCTACTTTTTAATTTTTTAAAAATTCTTTCGAATTAAAAAAAATAGGCAAGATGGCATTTTAAATAGAGCAGCGCATAAAAACCACGCCACCTTGTAATGCTGTTTTCACTGTGAAAAAACAACGTACAAGGTGAAACTGGTTTGACAGGGGATGTAATGGGGAAGTTTCAATTATAGGTTAAACGAGGGATTTCTTTGGTTGAATTTGGGGTTTTGGTCCTGTTGAATTTTTGTTAAATTAATGGGGAAGTTTCAATTATAGGTTAAACGAGGGATTTCTTTGGTTTGATTAATCTGATGGAATCCAAAATGATAAACCATAGAAATAATTCTTTATCGCAAATAAAATTGATATTACTTATCGTCTGCTTGATTTATTTGTAGTTCATGATTTTTGTTAAAATAAATATTTAATTATTCGTAAATAATTAAATATTTATTTTAGCAAAAATCATGAAACTACTCCAAAATGTACTTAAAGTAAGAAATGTAAATTAAAACTAATCAAGATTATACGCAAAAAAAAATGACTTGCCACTTACTTAGTTAACAAGAATAAACATTCAAATAATCACATTCCTGATGTCATCCTAAGCAGATTTATGACCAAAATAAATTTTGAGTTTGAGTTTTGAATTCGTTTGAGTTGGCAACAGCGATTTAAATGACTCGAAATTGAATTTCAATGCTAATTCAATGGGAAATTCGTTGACAAATAATAGATTTATGTCCGTCCGTACAGACAGAACGGACAAAAGTTGGAAGTTGGTTCTCTGAGGTCATACCTACCTAACAAAAAAAGAATTTTTAAGATCGGATGGATAGAACCGATTTTGTAAGGGGGTACGGACAGACAGACGGACATCAACCGCATGTCAATACCTACTTTTTAATTTTTTAAAAATTCTTTCGAATTAAAAAAAAATAGGCAAGATGGCATTTTAAATAGAGCAGCGCATAAAAACCACGCCACCTTGTAATGCTGTTTTCACTGTGAAAAAACAACGTACAAGGTGAAACTGGTTTGACAGGGGATGTAATGGGAAGTTTCAATTATAGGTTAAACGAGGGATTTCTTTGGTTGAATTTGGGGTTTTGGTCCTGTTGAATTTTTGTTAAATTAATGGGGAAGTTTCAATTATAGGTTAAACGAGGGATTTCTTTGG
The DNA here is from genome assembly GCA_023701765.1 of Hylyphantes graminicola. Lineage (NCBI taxonomy): Eukaryota > Metazoa > Arthropoda > Arachnida > Araneae > Linyphiidae > Hylyphantes > Hylyphantes graminicola. The sequence continues at coordinate 291,005 of CM043116.1, read as the reverse complement.
TTTGATTAATCTGATGGAATCCAAAATGATAAACCATAGAAATAATTCTTTATCGCAAATAAAATTGATATTACTTATCGTCTGCTTGATTTATTTGTAGTTCATGATTTTGTTAAAATAAATAATTTAATTATTCGTAAATAATTAAATATTTATTTTAGCAAAAATCATGAAACTACTCCAAAATGTACTTAAAGTAAGAAATGTAAATTAAAACTAATCAAGATTATACGCAAAAAAAAATGACTTGCCACTTACTTAGTTAACAAGAATAAACATTCAAATAATCACATTCCTGATGTCATCCTAATCAGATTTATGACCAAAATAAATTTTGAGTTTGAGTTTTGAATTCGTTTGAGTTGGCAACAGCGATTTAAATGACTCGAAATTGAATTTCAATGCTAATTCAATGGGAAATTCGTTGACAAATAATAGATTTATGTCCGTCCGTACAGACAGACGGACAAAAAGTTGGAAGTTGGTTCTCTGAGGTCATACCTACCTAACAAAAAAAGAATTTTTAGATCCGGATGGATAGAACCGATTTTGTAAGGGGGTACGGACAGGACAGACGGACATCAACCGCATGTCAATACTACTTTTTTATTTTTTAAAAATTCTTTCGAATTAAAAAAAAATAGGCAAAAGATGGCATTTTAAAATAGAGCAGCGCCATATAAAAACCACCCACCTTGTAATGGCTGTTTTCCCTGTGAAAAAAAACAACGTACTAGGTGAAACTGTTTTGACAGGGGATGGTAATGGGAAAGTTTCAAATATTAGGTTTAAAACGAGGGATTCTTTGGTTTGGATTAATTGATGGAATCCAAAATGATAATCCATAGAAAAAATATTTCTTCAGAAAATTTAAAACCTTTTTCTATTTAACAAGAAAATTTACCGAAAGCACAATGCAACGGAAAAGTTAATATAAACATAGGTATACCGGGCGAATAGTTAAAAACGAACAAAATTCGGAAATAAAACAATAGTGAAAATTTAATCGAATTAAACCCGATAAAGATTTCTAATTAGCAGGAATAAAAAACAAGGATCACTCTAAAATAGAACACAACAGACGGAATAAAATGCTTAGTCTATACGTGAAATCGAAACCAATAATAGCAACTAAAAGAAGAAAACAGGTAGAGTTACATTTGAACAAACACTCATATTTATTTCTAATCTCGTTAAAATTTTAGTGTGAATTGATAAGCGATTCTCCAAACCATGCTTATGCCCTTGGAATAGTCCAAAAGTACAACTCTTTTGATTAAATACAGGGTTTTAAGTTATTTTTAACAGGATTAAGAAACAAGTTTGTACGCACAGACAGAACTCTAAAATAGAAAAATCATCATACGAACATATCGGTAAATTCCGAGGTGAAATCCAAAGACCAATAAAAATCGAGACGAAAATAATTCCGGAGGTGAAATCGAAAACAACACATTAAATCGCATGAGTAGAGCAAAAAATAATCGTTAATAAAATGTAAAGGAGATTTAAATCAATCTGAAAACAATCTCATATTAAGGCGGATAAATGTGCAAATATTGCACCCATTGGGCGGTCAGAGCCGCACTCTTTTCAAAGAGTAAGAGCGCAAATTCATTAAATACGGAGGGCAGCACGAGTGCGCACTTCGCCCGCTGATTCTCTCCCACACTCCAGGGGAAAGGATTATGATCCATTACTTGGAAGAAAGAAATTTTCCAGGAAAAATTTCCTTTTTAGAAAGAAAAAAATTACTTTGTCCACTGGAGAATACTAAAACCCCCAGGTATAAGATTTGCAATAAGCAAGAATGTTAAAAGAACTAAAAGCCTACTATACTTAAATACTTCTGTACTTATACTTACTAAAAAATCTTATCTTGAAAAAACTATGGTTTTGTAACAAGTACGTGACATCAAACAACCGTTTCTACACTTAATGTATATACTATTAGAATAATTTCACTAAGCACAGATTCCAGTTATATATTATACAATTCTTTAAAGGCCAAATCAATTATTTTCATTAATATTCTATCGCCAATAAAATAAATATTACTTTTCGTCTGCTTGATTTATTTGTTGTTCTACGAATAATTAAAATATTTATTTATAACAAAAAGCAATGAAAATACTTTAAAATACACTTTAAAATAAGAAATGTAAACAAAAACTCACCAGGAGTATAACCGTTAAAAATTGGTCTTGCCATCTTACTTAAGTATAAACAAATATTAAATAATCAAATTTTAAAAAAAATAAATCAAATTTCCTGGACGTCATCGTCATTCTAAACCGATTTTATTGATCAAATAAAATTTTGCTAAAAAAATATTTTAAAATTGTATAATGTTTCATGTCATAGTTGAGTGACAAACACCGATTTTAAATGACAGATCGGGGAATGATAGAACCGATTTTGAAAAAAAAAAAAGGGTGGGGGTGGTACTACGGACAGACAGACGGGACATCGATTCGCATGTTACTAACTAATTTATCTTATTTTTTAAAATTCTTACGAATTTAAAAAAAAAGAAAAAAGTAGTCTAAACTAAATGATCGTATTGGGCAAAGTTGTGTAGTTTTTAGAAAAAAATCATAAAATGTTCTTATGTTCTTCTTTTTTTTTTTTTTCATAGGAACCGTCTCCTTGACACTTAACATACACAAGGAAAAA